>JAZKLR010000130.1:0-1224689 GCA_037103525.1 Ganaspis brasiliensis
GCTGTCTCGATTCAGTGGACCCACAAGCGTAAAACTGCGATAATTAACTAAACATCGATAAAATTGTCAAATTTCGCCAGTCGGCAAATTTTGCCTTGACGGTAATGTAAGTATGTGTGTGTAGTATGATGAGTAGAAATAAGCAATCTATTTTTATTATGAATTCAACCTTTCATTTTTGTGTAGACTCATTTCCTAAAGTAATTATTGGTTAAATAAACAGAAAGTTATTAAATTTGTGCTTTATTTTGTCTTGACCACTAAACACCCTTATGTGGCAGTAGAACTGAAGAACATAAAAATCCATCTAGCGTGAAAGAGCAGCTACTTTTAAAAGACGAATAACGATCCCACATAAAATAAACGAAAATTAAAATGCTAACTGGTTTCTAAATTTCGGCAGCTTGATGCCTCCCCAAACCTTAAGAAATAGACCATCTCAAAAGTCCCACTTCTGAACTAATTTTTATCATTATTAATTATTTCGAAAATAATTATTTTCTGGTTTGTAACATCGGAAATGAACTGAACATCGGTTAAGGACTTTGGTACTTCAGAGAAGTCGATTTTTATATTTTGAGGTTAACTTCCATGAAGAAGTTGACTGAAACTGATCTGGACATTGGTTGAGCCTTGGGGTACTTCTGATAATGAACTTTTTTTATTTTGAGATTAATTTCCCTAAGGAAGTTGTCCGGAAATGACCTCGACATCGGTTGAGTTTTTTAGTACTTAAGAGAAGTCTATTTTTATATTTTGAAGTAAACTTTCCTTAAAAAATTGACCGGAAATGACGTAAACATCGGTTGATTTCTTTGGTACTTTAGAGATAACGATTTTTGCATTTTGAGGTGAACTTCCCTGAGGCAGTTGTCCGGAAATGACCTGGCCATTGAGTTGTTACGTTTATCATAAGTTTAAAATTTGATAGTAAAAGGGTGAGCGGTTTGCCTTCTTGAGTCGTTAGCAATCTTTACGCAAGTTGGTAAGTCTTGCGTAATATATATGTAGATATAGGGGAGAGTGGCTATCAATGTACTGAGTTTTTTTCAAGGTCATAGTACTTATTGAATTTCACCAATTTCAAGCACTTCTTTGCATGAATATAAAACTACAACACTTATCTAGGTAATGCACACATATTTTACACGATTTATTTTGATTAAATAATAAAATTTAGGATTTTTCCAAAGGTAACAAGCTATTTTCATTTTCAACAACCTGGGTACACAATGAACCACCTCTATAAAAATACTAAAAATGTTCAACAATAATAATATTGCAATTTTCACTTTGTAATGATTGACCCAACTAAAATTTATTTAAAGTAAATTAAAAGAAAATTAAGTCAACATTATTTTTTTATCGCTATTTACTCTCTATTTTACCCCACTTACTTACTCCACCAAAGGGAGATTCCGCCACGGTACTCGACCTTTTTCGAGAAATTGAAAGGACATCCACCCTGGAGATAATCGAAATTGACTTACCAATTGACGAGAATCGAGCTTGACAAGAACCGATGATCCACCAGTTGAAAATCCGGGAAGGCACAACACGGACACACACCAATCAGGGATTACGCAATCAAATAGAAAAACACAAAATCGTTAATCTTTAACTAATTTTAATCGCCTCTTGGGGCACCACAAAACCTTACACAGGGTTTGATAATCACAAGTCCTCCTGACTAATCACATATAATAATTTCCAGAGCTAACAAAATGTCGGAAAACTCCCGAATAGTACGACGGAAAAACGCTCGTTTCGGCTGACACTCGAACACCTGTCCGTTTTCACGCGCTGGAGCCAACTGATCGAACGGTTGATCGACCGCCGAATTCATCGCCAAAACTAGGGGTGGACGCCCCACCCCCTGGTCACACGTACGGCGTCTCCCTCGCTCCTTCGTCCTCAGCTTCGGTCTCCCTCGCTCGTACTGGAAATCCCACCTGGAAAAAGGAAAAAGAGGGCTCTGCTTGACGCGGGAAAAAGACGGAAAAACAACGCAAAACCCCCACTCAAAATTTAATTGGCTAATTTGCCGATAACGAATTTTAGATTCAAATATCCGGGGATTGCGACGAAGCGGAAGCCGGGCGCAATCTAGGGCTGTAACAAAAACAAGGCACCCGTGCGGCTCCGACTTTCCAAATAAATCTGAGTAACCTTAAATATTAATTGATTAAATGAATAAATAATTCCTTATTCTAAAAATCACATCGTCCGTGACGAACTGCTTCGTCACAATCCCCTCCCCTAGGCCGATACTATCTCATAGTATCGCCTACTCAAATAAACAAAAAAAAACTTCTTTACTAATAAATAACTTAAAGAAAAACAATTGTACTCACGCTCGTCACGCCTCCAGAACAACTCGACTACTGACCGGAACCGTCGCCCCCACGACGACGCTTCTCCAAAAATTGAAGGATCACCGCATCCTTTACAGTTTGCGGCGAATCCCGGAGAATCCTGGCCAACCGATTCAGCTCATCGAGCAACGGATTTCTCAGCTGGACCAACGGTGTCTCCTGCACCGGAACAACAAACAACACCGGTTCCACCATCTTTTCCACCGAAATTTGTACTTCTCCCTCCATCGGTTCGTCAGGCAAGTCTGGCTGAGGCCCGGCCACCACCTCCAATGGAACAACTGGTACCTCCGGCTGTAGCTCTTCATTCGCAACCTCCAGCTGAACAGCCGGCACTTCCGGCTGCTGCTCGCTCGGAACCTCTTCTCTGGCCACACTCCGTTCACTTCCGGAATCCTCCTCTCTCCCCACTACAGATGCATCGCGGGAACGGTATCCTCGGCGCTCGAGATCCCGACGACGCTGCCAAAGGATATAGGCTTCCCCACATCTTGGGCAACTATTGATACGGACTCTTTTCCTGCCGCAATTATTGCAAAAATCCTCCCTCTGGAGGTGCGGACAATTAATCCGCAGATGGCCTCGGCGCCAACAATTGAAGCAAACTCTAGGGGGAGGATCCAACGAGGGTACAGTTGGTATTGGCTTAAGCCCACCGAACCACACTCCCTTGGTTTTGATAGGCAATGCGGAGCGCCCTCCCCGCTTCGGCTGGCAACTAGACAGTCCAGGCGAAGGCGGCTGGGATCCCGACGGTCCTGGCTGTGGAGAAACCACCTCTCGGTACTCCGGCGGACCAGGAGGCGTTATTGGTCTCGGAAGGGGGACGGGCAACACATCGCGAGGACTCACAAAGTCCTCCTTCTGGAAGTAGCTTCGGCGAATTTCCCCTTCCACCTCTTCTCTTCTCCTCTTGAGTTCAATAATTAGGGCCTGTGCACGCCGTTCCTCCTCCTCGATGTGGCGGTCCAGATGCGCAACAGCCTTGCTGCTGTCAGCATCCACCACCGACTCGTCCTCTTCCAATTGTAACGTTAAGAATGCAGACTCCTTAGTGGTGGACACTTCCATATCCGGACACTCCCGGTTCTGGTCCTCTTCGTTCCAGACCTCCAACATCACCACTTCCTCCGCTGGTTCTTTCCGCACTCCGCCAACCGCCCCCTCCTCCTCTAGAATTTCCTCTTTATCTATAGTCTTATGTTCGTTCTCATTTACATCTAGCTCCTTTCTCCCATTTGAATCTTCTCTCTCCCCTCTTGAACTTCCTCTCTCCCCTCTTGACCTTTTTCTTTATCCCCTTTCTCGGAATCCTTTTCCTTTAAGCCTACCTCTTTCTTTTCCTTCTTCTTCAACTCTTTCGCCACCTTTCTCAACCTCCTTTCTTCCCTCTTCCTTTCCCGACTTTGATGCGGCTGAGCCAGATCCATCTGAGGAGGAAGGGTGGGGGAAATTCCTCCCTATTAGCCTCTCTTGTCCGCTGCTTCCGCAGGCTCGGCAAATCCGAGGCCCGAGTCCTTGGTGGCGTCATTGAAGAAAAATCTGTAAGAAAAAGAAAACATTGGCTATTACTCATAAAATCAATTTTCTGGGCGGTATAAAACTTTTCAGATCAGACACATGCACTTTCGTCACGCGGCGATTCTCATTTGTTCTCAACACATACACCGAGTCCGACCGCTTCTCTACGATTTCAAACGACCCCTCGTATTTCGGTGCTAGCTTCGCCGAAAATTTTTTCGCCGCGTTTGACAATTTATGTGTCTGCCATAACACTTGATCCCTCACGTGAAATTCCGCCACCCTTTTGTTCCGATTATAATAAACCGTTTGCTTCTCTCTCTCTTTATCAATATAACGCGCCACCAGATCTCTCAACGCATCTAACCTTTTTAATCGGTCGTTCAAGACCTCTGGATCAATTCTCTCGACAACGTTCCTCCCCTCAATTTCCCTTCTCAGACTTTTGACCGGTTTAGGATTCTGTCCATAATTAAGAAACGCGGGCGAAAACTTAGTTGTCGATTGGACAGCAGTATTCATGGCATGTCGAAACTCATGAATATGCTTGTCCCACTCTCGATGATCCTCCCCTATGAAGGTGGCGATCATGGTCTTAAATACACGATTACTCCTCTCAACTGAATTTTCCTGCGGATATTAAGGCGGCGTTGTGAGGTGCTGGACGCCATAATCGTCCAGGACTGATTTCAGGAATTTGTTATCAAATTCCTTCCCATTGTCCGTTAATAGGAACTCAGGAGTTTCCCACCGGAAAAGAATCAACTCCTCAAACGCCCTTGCAATTGACTTACCGTCCGCCGACCTGAGCGGCTTAACCTCCACTCACCGAGAAAACAAGTCCTGAAAGACCACTAGATAGCGACACTGACTTCTGCTTGGAGGAAATTCCATGCAATCAGCTGCCACTACCACCCAGGGTCTTTCCACAATCCTCTGTCCCATAAGGCCTTGAGGACCTACCTGTGAGACCTTATGGTATTGACATTGAGGACACGCTCGGACAAACTGTTGGACATCATGCCAAATACCCTGCCAGTAATATTCTCTTGCAACTCTATCATAAGATTTCTCAATTCCCAAATGACCCGAAGAAAACTCTGCGCACTCCTAAGCACTCTTTCTCGATATTCTTCCGGAACGACCAGTTTCCACCCCTCTTCATCCCCTACTATCGGCAACAAAAATGGATCCTCTCGAAAACGATATAAACTCCCCTCCAGAACTTTCCAACCAGGAAATCTGTTGGGAAATTTTAACACGAGTTCCATTCTCTTGATGTACCAAGGATCAGAGATCGTCTCAAAAGCCGCGATCTCCTCAAATTCGTCCTCGTACATCCTTGATAAAGCATCCGGAACATGATGGTGTATACCCCTCCGGTGAACTATCTCAAAGTCCCACTGATGCATCTCGAGGGCCCAACGGGCCAGTCGACCTGTCGGCTCTTTTAAATTCCGCAACCATTTGAGAGCACTATGGTCCGTAATAGCCGTGAATTTATACCCCTCGACATATGGCCTCAATTTCTTGATCGACCACAGCAGTGCTAAACACTCTTTCTCTGTTACACTATAATTCCTCTCGTGTACAGAGAGTGTTTTACTCACAAACACAATTGGATGTTCACCGTCTTCCCTCTCCTGAGTCAACACCGCAGCGATCGCATACCCACTCGCGTCGCACTGAATTGTAAATGGCTTCGAAAAATCTGGCCTTGCCAAAACTGGTGCCGAAGTCAATTTATTTTTCAATGCTTGGAACGCCTTTTGTTGTTCCTCCCCCCACTCTCAAGCACGGCCCTTTTGTAACAATCTCAACAGTGGTATTTTGAATTCACTGTCCCGCTCGATGAACCGCGAATACCACCCCACCATTCCCAAAAAACGTTCGAATTCACTACTATTTCGCGACCACGCTTCCGTAAATTTGGAAATTCCACTGAATTTCAAATAAACACTAATTTCCGGAATTTTCACTTTTTCCCAACCAAAGAAAATTTTTGCTTCCACTCATTTTCTCCCCTCAAGAATTATCAATTGTTCTTAACATTGTTAAACTCACAAATTCAATAAAAGAAAGAAAAAAAAACTTTCCCGTCTTTTTGATATAAAGAAAACTGACAATATCACTTATACTTCCTATTTTTGAAATTCTATAAGAATCATCGCGTGCAAGAATATTCACAGCAGTGTAAACGCAATTTTTCCGAGCCCGCACTTCCGGTACGCTTGTACTCACTCCCGACCTCGACCACCCTTTTGAATAAATAATTACTTTATTATTTATTGCGCAGCTCTCGACTTCCCAGAAAAATTCTCTCTTTTCACGTCCAAACTATTCTCTTATTTCTGCTCGGAACTTCGCCAATTACGCCTCACCTCCCCCTGACCACCTCACACACACTCTCCATTATCAATTTCCCGAAGAATAGCTAAAATTTCCCCACAAGGGATGCCAATGGTAATGATTGACCCAACTAAAATTTATTTAAAGTAAATTAAAAGAAAATTAAGTCAACATTATTTTTTTATCGCTATTTACTCTCTATTTTACCCCACTTAGTTACTCCACCAAAGGGAGATTCCGCCACGGTACTCGACCTTCTTCGAGAAATTGAAAGGACATTCACCCCGGAGGAAATCGAAATTGACTTACCAATTGACGAGAAACGAGCTTGACAAGAACCGATGATCCACCAGTTGAAAATCCGGGAATGTCACAACACGGACACACACCAATCAGGGATTAGGCAATCAAATAGAAAAACACAAAATCGTTAATCTTTAACTAATTTTAATCGCCTCTTGGGGCACCACAAAACCTTGCACAGGGTTTGATAATCACAAGTACTCCTGACTAATCACATAAAAGAATTTCCAGAGCTAACAAAATGTCAGAAAACTCCCGAATAGTACGAGGGAAAAACGCTTGTCTCCGCTGACACTCGAACACCTGTCCGTTTTCACGCGCTGGAGCCAACTGATCGAACGGTTGATCGACCGCCGAATTCATCGCCAAAACTAGGGGTGGATGCCCCGCCCCCTGGTCACACGTACGGCGTCTCCCTCGCTCCTTCGTCCTCAGCTTCGGTCTCCCTCGCTCGTACTGGAAATCCCACCTGGAAAAAGGAAAAAGAGGGCTCTGCTTGACGCGGGAAAAAGACGGAAAAACCGCGCAAAACCCCCACTCGAAATCTAATTGGCTAATTTGCCGATAACGAATTTTAGATTCAAATATCCGGGGATTGCGACGAAGAGGAAGCCGGGCGCAATCTAGGGCCGTAACAAAAACAAGGCACCCGTGCGGCTCCAACTTTCCAAATAAATCTGAGTAACCTTAATTATTAATTGATTAAATGAATAAATAATTCCTTATTATAAAAATCACATCGTCCGTGACGAACTGCTTCGTCACAACTTTGTAAAGAAACTTATTTTCTATTAAATACTATAAAAAATTGTTACTTAACACTTTTTAATTGATAATATATAACATAAATATACTTCAATTTTAAGTTAACTAGCTAAAATGGCATTTTATTTTTGCTATGTTGAGAAAAGTACTGATAACAATCGCTGTAACATGCTGTACGCATGCTAAGTTTTATAATCAAGCATACCACTCTGGAAATCGAAAATACACTGAAATTCCAGGTGGTTCATTGTTCCCCGGTACATTGAATCAACATGACATTTGCAACAAAAATGGTTTTTTATAACTTAATCCAATATTTCAAAATCTTTATCTCATTAGAATATTGTAGTTAAGGCGGAAAACAAAATATATCGTAAGTACATTTATTTTTAAATGACCTTATTTCAATTAAAAAACGTGTTTGAACTTTAGGTAAATTTTTTCTTCAGTACATCAAAAACAGTTTTTTCCAGATTTCTCTGTAAAGAATAAATCCACACGTCTCAAATTTATGGACGTAGTGTGTTTACTCAAACTTCATTTATATTTAAAATTAGGAGAATTTTTATTTAATTGTTTCTGAGAAAATTGAAATGGTTCATTGAAAAAACTGGTACATTGATGGCTACTCTCCCCTACATTAATTAATTTTGTGGGTTGATTATTTGCTTCAATTCTACGGGCATTGTTATGACGTTATTCTCAAAAATATAATAAAAAACAAATATATTTAGAATAAGAATTATAAAATCATTTATTACAGAAATAAAACAGGTGATACAGATATAAGAATAGAAAAGAGTGTAATATAATTGTATATTTTGTAAAGTACTTACAATTGTGCTTTCTTTATAAAGTCACAGATTCTAATCTAACTTTAATTGAATTAAAGTGCTGAACAAATGTATTAAGTCACAACGGATTAAACGTTAGATTTTTGTCGAAACGGATACCGTATTTAGACTCAAAGATTTACATCCAGGCACCAAATGATTATTTTGAGTACCTCGACTTGTAGGACTTCTGTTAAATTCGGAACACGACAACACGAATAATTTAAACAGACTATGTCAAAAGATCGGATTCAAAAATAATACAAAAATGGGCTTCTGCCTGATGAGACAAGTCCTTTGGTTACTTGGACAGAGAACGGAAGAAAAATTTCAGTTCTGAAGGGGAGTTTCCGATTTTTATAGATTTTAGACATACAAGAAAATGGGCGTTATTAATCGATGACCAATCGATATGTTGAAAAAAATATGTCATCTCTTTTATGCAATCTAAAATTATACTATTTTAACTATCCAATTAGATTTGACTTAGTGGGAGAAAGAATAGAGAAGTTAAGTGGGAGTACAATGCATCGGAAGCTCATCTCCAGAACTGTATCGAGGTCATTAAATAAATCGAGAATAAAATTATAATATAGGTGACTTTTCTGAAAGTGACTCTTCTGAATATTTTCTTATTTCGATTAATTTTGTACAATCTGTTCAATACTAATTGTTGTCGATATTTATAGTCAAAATTTACCCTTAACTCAGTACTTTAAGAATTGTTGTATGCATTTTGGTTTATCCGAATTTATATCAGAGCTGTGTCAAGTGAAAAAAGCCTAGGAGATAAAGTGTTTCCAAAAAGGCTTCGGAGATGAATGAAATTTAGCTCGTACGCAAATACGGCTTAATAAAATTGCTTATGGATCATTAATAATACTAAGAAGAAGCTAAATTTTGACTGGGAAAAATGACAATAAATAATATTGTATAGATTTTGCCTAATTAATAAAACACGTAAAACTGGTCAAAAGAGGCACTTTCAGAAAAATCACCCATATAATATTAGGTAAAAATCGCGTTTTAAAATATTATTTATATTTGTTTATAATAAATAATATTTTATCAATTATAACTTCTTTTATAATTTTTTTGCTTTTAAAAAAAAATTATTCATAAAGTATTTATGTATATATGTACGAATACTTATATACTCAATAAGTATTTCTCACTTTCAATAAGTATACTCACGCACATACACATACAAAGAAAAACATGGTTTAATTGATTGTTTAAACAATAATAGTAAAAGTTTAAACAATCAATTTCTTTATCGCTTAGAATTTTACAATATTAAGCTCGGCTATTTCTTATGTATCTTTTAAGATAAATAGAAGGCATGTTGCATCGAGGTCAGCTCAGAAGTTACCAAGCGTACTCTTCCTTTTCTCTTATTCTTGATCGGTGCGATGCGTTTATTATTGCTTAGAGTGTCGCGTTTTGATCGCATACCTATGACATAGTTTATTATTTGCACGCTTGGTACCTCCGAGTTTGTTGATGCATATATGCATCCACAGACGTATCCATGTATATGCATACATATTGATACGTATCTAGATGGTAAAAAAATATACTGCTACCTCAAATGTTATACCATACATATGCGTATACAGATATCATACCTTAATTTAGTTAAATAAAAAGAAAAAGTTACTGCTAACGTAACAGGCTTCCCCCCTTAGGAATATTATCGTCCCTGATAATGTCTAAGATTTGATACATTGTTATCACAATTGGTTCCGCTTTACAATTTTTGTTACAAAACTGATCTTTTTCGTGGTTTATAAAATATCAAGTGTTGAATATTGCATTATGAATCAATAGAATTACATATACGTGTATAGATGTGAGAATTTAGTAACGTGTTGTGTTGTTAACTTTGTGTTCGTGTCGTGAAGGAACTTTAAAGGTATGTATAGTTCACATGGGTATGTGGGAGGAGAAAAAGGAAAATAAATTAAAAAGGAGTATATTGATAAGGAGAGCAGAGGATGTGACTGGAGCGTCGAGGGAATATGATCCGCTTGGAGATGAGACAATAGATAGAAATTATAAATTTCCTCTGTTTATATATATATATATCCAGATGTTCATTCCTTCTTCTGCACGTGAATTCCTTTAGTACAATGATCATTTGCGATGAGCTATACTTCAGAATACAAATCAGTTCTTCATTGTAAGATGTCCGAGGAAGATCATAGTCCTGAATTAGTTCTAAGTGTATGGGAGAACGATAGAGTGATGTGCTCAAGGTAAACTTAACATGAGACGCTGTTAATAAGAAATTTGCTGGAAAATCCTATGCCTGGGACAAATTCGGGATCGTCTGCTACCAGCTCAAGAATGTCCGGTGGTGGAATTGTACAGATCAAGACTGAAAATCCTGAGGACAATTCACCAAGATCAGGTAGCGTTGTATTGATATACGTAACACCACCAAGCGTACCACCAAATGCCAGGGGTCATTCTTAAGGTCCAATTCGGTCAAGACGTGCTCGTAGAGTTTCGCCAATGCCTGAACATGGTGGCTTCAGACAAGTCCTAAGTGATCGACTACAAACACAATTTACTGGTTATTTGGAGCTAACTTTGTTGATAAGGCAGCTAGTCAATAGAGTTGCCGTATTAGTGGACAGTCACTGCATTTATATCCTGACCATGGGGGCCTACCAATGGTTAACCCAACGGTAGAGGTTTCCAATGTTTTAAGCCAAATTTTGCGAATCACTGCTGGAGGAGGTGCATCAATTATTATTATCGATACCTTGCCTTCACCAAGAAAGGGCGCTAAACTTAGATTTACTGCCAAACTCCTAAGAGATTATGTGCTGCAATCTTAAGTTATTTTGACGCGGCATGGGATTTCTGTGGGCAAAGTGTAGAGGTTAGAATTAATTTAATTGATAGACAATAGTGAATAATACTGAAATCATCTTTAAACATAGGTATTTGTTACAGAAGCTTTGGTGATGGTGGTGCAAACGTTTAATCAAAGTAAGATAGGTTTAATGTGTCTGTGTAAAGTGTTCTGTGTTTCATTTTAGAAAATGTATTGATGGATTGTTTCAGGGAGAAAAGAGTGTATGGGGGCAATATCAAAATATCATAATATTTCTAAATTAATAAAAATGATGTCCAAGTTGAAAATTGACGACAAAGCTGGTGAGTTTTTCAAAAAAGATCGATGTTTTCTCTTGCGAAAAATGTTCATTTCGTTCTAACAAGAAATTGAAAACCTCTGAAAAGCGAGAATAAAAATTTAAATTATTATTTATTTGTTTGTTTGTATTTATTTATTTATTTATTGCAATACAAAGTTTTTTATATATATCTATTTTTTTATATATTAAATATTAGATAAGTCAACAATTTATTTTCACTGAGGGTTTTAATTTTTGTTATAGAAGTTAGCTATATTGTTGCACAAAAATATAAACGATCGTAAATACATTGAATAATAATTTACTAAGAGTATTTTAATATTTTCGGTTTCTTAAATTTTAGGTTTAAAGAAAAGGAAAAAGAAGGTAATAATACCAAAAAACCACAGTAAATACTCAAAACTTCGATGTTCTAATGGATAAAGAAATTCCGGGAGTAAAACCTAGGTTTTTTATATAGAAACTTTTGAGGAAATGTCTCGTACGGAATATCATTCACCTATAGGAATAGTGGAAAATTTAGATGGAACTTATTTTATCTCCCTCAAGAAGAGCAAGACTGTTTAGGCTCATCAGGTAATTTATTTTAATCGCAATGTTGTTTTAAACAACAAGTGTATTAAAATTTTATTGGAATAACCGTATATGTAATGTATCCAAATTTATGTTTCAGTCAGATTAGATAATGAAGCTGTAAGGAGTACAGAATGTAATACCAAACGAGCAATATCAAGCTTCCTTTTCTTGGAATTTTATTATTTTACATCACCGCACTACTGAAATAGTTTTTATCTTTTAAATAATCTCATTCATATATACATTCATATGCATATATACATTTTTATATATTAAACTATTCATATATTATATATCAATACAAAAATACCCGAATAAAATTTTATAATTGAATATATGTAACAATTAACACATACGTAAATATATATACGTCGCATGTACGAGCAAAATAATAAACTGTATTGAATTTTAATCTGTTTTCCATTTAATATAATTCTTTGCATAAAATAGTTTAACTGGAATGAAATTACTTATTTTGCTGATATAATTATGAATTTTGTATAACAAGGATTTTCTTCTTTTTTGTTGTTGTTATTGCCGAAATTTTTTATACAATAATCGATCAAATTAGTACATACAAAAGAAAAAATTTGAAAATAACCAAATAGTAAAATTAATTAAAATTTAGTAATTTATTTTTAAGTTTAACAGTTCTGTCTGCGATATTAAAGGATCATTAATTCTTAAAATTTAACCAATTTAGGAAAAGAAAACCACATAGTTGACAGATGTCAAGTTTTGTGGTAGGTTAGTAAGCTGCATCATTCACATAGCTATTGATATCTTTGGCGTAAATTGTCTGAACTTGATATTTGATATGAAATAATCATTGCTAAGCAAACATATTGAATTGGTTACTTTAAATATCATGCAACTAATTATTATTAGTATAAAATTTTAATTCTTTAATAGATTGGTGCGTACTTATAATTATATATACTGCGTGGGTGTATGTTAGAAGACATATATAGATACGTGCATACATGTATGTACATACATAAATATTTCGAAAGTATGAAGTGTTAATGAAATTTTTGTTGTATAATTAAAGGTTTATAGTTTTCTAGCAATTAAATTCAGCTAAAGAAAAGTAGCAAATAAAACTAACAAAAGTATTTAGTGCTTCCGTTCATGCTGTCTGCAAGTAGAAAATATATATGTATAATAAAGTGATCTTGAAATTTCATATCGCTTGAGTGACACATGCGTATACGGAAATAGATGTACATATATACTTACCATATATTCTTTGTCCAATTAATTGAAGCAATTTATTTATTTAATAATTCAATTATCATTTAAATAAATTAGTCAACAAGGTAATTAATTAATTATTATCAATTAATTATTTATTATTAATTTTAATTATTTATTTTTAATAAAATTAATTAATTAATTATTATTAAACATTTATTATTAAATAAAATTTAGTAATTATTGTTAATTATTTACTATTAATAAAATTAATTAATTTAAATAATTTTAATTAACAATAAAGTTTAATGTTTATATTAAGGTTTATATTTTTAATTGTTTTAAGAAATAGAAATTTGCATAAGAATATAATATTGGATAATAATATATGTTTCTTTAATATAATAGGATTAGAGTTGTTAGTAAATAACGATGCTTAAAATATAATTATTAGTGTGTTAAAATTGCAAAATTAGATATTAGTATTTTTGTTTTTTATTTATTCTAGTTTAGTTAGATTACGCGTGGTTTCTTTATAATTTAAAGCAAAAAGTATATAGAAAGGACACTGACAGCTATTCCAATTAGAGATAAACTCCTAAATAAATCACGATAGAAACTGGAGTGAGTTTGCCTTTGATGTGTACTTAAAATTTTCAATTGATTTTCTACTTCAGCAAGTGGTGTTCCTTCGGAAAGGTCCCAATTGGTAGTTTCAAATAATTCATCTTTTATTAAAAATTCGTCTAACAATGGCAGATTATCCAGTTTTGTAGCATTTGGTAATAGTGTTGAAATATTTAAGTTCAAATCAGGTTGGTAAGGATATTCTATGCCATTATTATGAATCGATGTTCTAGTTAAGATAATATAAGAATTTCTCGCCACACAAGTGTTTCCAAGCCGTAGCAGTCCAAACACAGAGATTTTAATTTGCTTTTCATAATGGTTAGCACATCAACAATTGCCGCGTGTTGATTGCACGCGGCAGGTAAGATGCGGAGAGTACTCCTGCTCTCTAGCTAAGGGTATACGTTGGATGTTGTAGGAGAGTCCGCGCGAGCCGGGAGGGGTAGAAATAGTACGCAAAAAATCGGAGCGAGAAAACAAGTGCTTGAATACGTACGCAATATAGTGTTTAGCTATAGCGACGGGACAGCGACGAATTCAAGAATAAGAGCAATTACTTAGATACATTATGAATATGATTTTTAATGTATTTCATGATTTCTTTTAGGATTTAAAAAATTTATTATTTTACCTATTAAAATTTAAGTGTTTTAACAGTAGATATTTTAAAGATTCTAACTTTTATGGTTCATATAGAATAAATTAATAATAGTAAGGAAAATAAAATAATTTAGATTACTATTCACTTAAGATAGTTTTAATTATCTCAAACAGGGATTTTATCTTCGTTCCTAGAAACATAGTTTTAATTAATATTTTCTAAATCATGTAACCATCAAAAGTTTGTAAATCCTGTTGATATTGTTTTTAGCCACTGTGAATTATTGCTCTCGTCGTGGAAAAATATAGGGTTAACATCTATGATATGTTTATATCTTCTTGCGGCATGTACGATAGCGAGGATTCTTTTTTCATGATAATTATAAAATCTTTCAGGTCCAAAAAAGATTCTAGAAGAGTTAACAAGAGGTAGAAGGTTATTACTGTGATATTCAGAAAGAAATATTTTAAGTCGTGCTTCATACATACCAATTTGTAATAACATTTTTCCCTCATAATTTGGGGTTTTATAGTAGAAAGTTCGTTCTGGCATGGAATGGGTTACAAATTCATGACAACTTGTAATTGGTCGAAATAATTTGATTCTTGTTCGATCAATTGGGATAACTTGATATAGAAATGTATTAAAAAAAGTAGTTAATATACTTTTATGTTCATTAAAAGTAGGACTGGCCACTATTATTCCTAAAGGGAGGAGAATCAGATTATCTTCCTTCCATCTAGGAAATATTTCTTGCAATAACTTTAAAAACGTTTCTTGGGAGCCTGTAATTGAGGGGGACAGAGACGTAAATTGATATTTTCCTACAGGACTGGTAAATGCAGTTTTCGGCAAGTCTTCTTTGTTGATGCTTATATAAACGTACAATTCTTCCATTTCTAAAATAGAAAAATACTGATTTTTATCTATTGTTTCTCTGATCTTAGCAATTTTTTCATAAGCAGGGCTAGCTGAAATAATTTTTCGATTCAGAGGGTAAAAAGGTACACCCCTGTTCATAAATGCTGTCCTTCCGGTTTATTGTTTGTTTATTGTTCTAACAATAAACCGGAAGGACAGCATTTATGAACAGGGGTGTACACTTATTCGCCATCGTGGTTCATTTGGTGGTGTTACTATTTGTCGAGAAACGGTTATTTCGTTATTATATTTAGAATCTGATGCAGTTATAACTCCCATTGTAAGAAGTGTGTTCATTTGGGTAAGTATACCCGTTTGTTGTGGTGCAGACAATTCTGTTATTTTCTTGTAAGATCTTCTAAACACTCTTTCGTTTTTTGTTATTACTTTATGCTTCATTAGGGTTCCAAAAGAAGCATTAGTAAGAGAACCGATATAATTCTTTATTAACTGAACTGCAAATATTACTTCATCTGTATCTAGTTTTTCTAGTTCCAGTTTTTCATATATTTTAATCTCTTTGGGGTTTAATGGAGTGTCAGGTTTCTGATCGTTCATTGTGAATTGTGCTGAAAATAGAAATTTTACTCACAATTTTATATAAGAGTCCCTATTTTATTTTATTTTAATTATTTCTTTTTGTTATAAAGTACAGATTGTTAGTTTATCTCTCTCTTTTTTTATTTCTTTGAAATCGGTTGTTATGGTTATGTAAACATTAGTTAGAAAAGAGAAAATTTTAATATTTGCGGAATGTTAGCTACATTTAAAATCAGCAGCATTGTGATTTATTCATAAATGAGTTTAATTTTGTCCATATGCTTCTGAAAACGTTGTCCTTTATCACCTTAAAAATGACGTTATGTTTGTTAGTGATGTCTATAATTTTATAGGGTCCATGGTATCGTTTTTCAAATTTATGGGTTCTAGATTCTTTAAGAATTTAAGCTAAGTCTCCTGTTTTACCTTGGAATTCATTGCAGTTCCTATCGTATTTTACTTTAGAACGTTCCTTAGCTCGAATTAAATTTTTAGCTGCCAATAGCTTTATTTCATTAAGCCGTAAGATTAGTTCTCGAAGATAAGTTCCATATGTTATTAGTTTTTCGTCTGGCGGAAAAGCTGTCGGAGCTCGGGCAATTTTTCCGAAATCTAATTCGTATGGTGTAAAATTAGTACCTTCATGTACAGATGTATTATATAAGAACATAGCAAAGAAGTTTCCTGGTAAGGAGAATCTTAATGTTTTGGCATCTTCTTTTGTTGATAATGTTTCTAAATTTTGAAGGGTGATTTGTAGGTTTTCTAGTTTTAGTTCAACAGCATGTTTATTTTTTATTATATCTGTAAATATTTTATAACTTCCTCGTGGTGTGATCAAAATTTGTCCTAAGTTTGGAGCTTGCAATTTCATTTCTTCGTGATCTATTATTCCTAGATCAATTAGTAGTTTATCTATTGGAGTCAAAAATTCACAGTTTGCAGAAGTGAAGTGAACGTAGATGTCTCGCTTATAAGTAAGATTATCTCTGCATGCTTGGATTATTATTATATCTGTTCATTAATTAATTAGTTTAGAGTGGTTCTTAAAATTGAATTTTTTGTTTTTTAAAGTTCGCATCCCTGTGTGGATCGGGCCGTAAACTACAAAGTAAGGTTTCCTTACTAAAACTTTTTTTTTATTTCAATTTTTTCCAGTGTAAAAATGGTAGAAAATCTTGTCGAAATTCTCAAGTGGAAACTACGACTTGTAACTTTTTCTCAATTTGGTTAAACAATTAGTGTAATTGCATTTTTTAGTTTGTTGTAAGCAATTAGTATTAATTAGGTTGTAAAGATGCAAAATTAAGAAAAATTTGCAACTTTGTAACCCAATTTGATATAAAGTTGAAATTAAATACTAGTATTATTAAACTCTATTTTATTTGTAGAAGATAAAAGCAAATTACACAAATTGGTTGTGACTTATTCAGGAGAAGTAACAAAACCAACTAATAAAATTTTTGCATCGGAAGTCTTAGAAAGAAAGAAAGAAAATATCTGATAAACCGTAATAAACATAAAACACCCAAAATTCAGGTACGTTAATTACTATAGTCATTAATTTCTCATTTACACATATGTATAGAAATCCTCCATGAGCCTGGATCTCTTCCAGTAAATAAACTCGCACAATCCTCAAGTGAAAAAGCAGTGAATTCCAGTGCGCCTAACAACTTTGGATTTGAAGCTCCACCTTTAAAAAATATAAATCTAGAATACAGGACGCAGCTTTTGGGATCTCAAAAAATAATATGTGTAACACCTACAGGACGTAATGGCATCAAAAAAATGAACAAATTCCTAACATATGGGACACCGACTAACTCGAATATGGTTATTGAAGAACAATCTAATGACGATATTTCTTCAAGGTTAGTATAAAATGATAAAATCAGTATAACATAAAACGTTACTTCAAACTGGAATTATTAACTTGGGGAGCGTTCACAAATTACGTAACGTTTTTTCGGGGGAAATAGGGTTAAGCAGTTTGTTATGACAAGCAGAAAAAATAGCGCTAATATATGTAATGATGTGTTACATGGGGGAGGGGGGGTCCAAATTTTCCGAAAAAAACGTTACGTAATTTGTGAACGTTCCCTTGTCGTATGATTCTGTCCCAAAAATAACTAAATGTAACTTGTTTTATTACATATTTCCCCTATAAAGGAGAGTTCGGAATAGGTTATATTGACATGTGATAAAACTTTGATTTGGCATGAGTAGCATAAAATAAAAATTCCTGATCTACATTAATTAACTTTTAATTGAATTTATTCCTCCAAGTTTTCATGTTTTTTTTCCAATTTGTCTTAAGGTAACTTTTGTGGGATAATTTCCATGTTATGGTGAAGTCGATCATGCAGAATACAAGTATGAAAAATGAGGATTTTAAGTAAGGAATAGTTGATAAATTAGGAGTTCTACTTTATGCTACAAACATAAAATTCAAATTTTGTGAAATACTTGTCCAAATATACATTTTTAGACTATTTTTTTTCTAATAACATTTTTTGGACGTATTTAAGCCTGAACCAAAAGCGATATCTATTTGAAATTTTGGGAATCGTTCTAGAAAGTCATAATGTGTGTCTTGAATCTTTGTTTTATTGATAATTTTGAAAAACAGTTATTTTGTCAATGAAGTAAAAAAATTAATACTTTGCTAAATTGTTGTACATAATGTACCTTGAACTATGGCAAAGCAGTTCGATGCGCTTCTCAAGCGTTTTCGAAAAAAACGCTTTTGAAATTTTACATATGTGACTGTCCATGAAAAAACGTGCCTTAGCTCCCAAACGTCAACTTTACAGGGTAAGCGTTTAAAGTTTTTGCAATTCATTGAAGTCAATGTAAAGTGCCTACGCTTCTTGCTTAATAACACCAAAATTTCTTTAAAACAACAATTTTTTATTTTTGGAAATGAAAGAGCAAATAAACATCTGTTGGTTGGCATTAAAAAATCAAAATATATTTTTTGGAGCTAAGGCACGTTTTGTCATGGACAGTCACATATGGTGGACGCTCAGTAGTGGTAGCGCTCTACACAGTAAGTTCACTTTTTTAAATAGAACTCTTAAAACCTGATTTTCTTGCAAATTTTTATTTTTCACAATATATTAGGGTATATGCAATTAAAAGTATCATAAGAATAGCCACCCAAGTAGCACGTAATATTACATGAGTATCACTGTAATATTACATTCAATATTAGTAATATGACGGGTTGATGTTACAGTAATATTACCGTGACATTAAAATGTCCGCATCAATTTACGTTTACGTGGGGGCGATTAAGGCGACCGCCCCCCCCCCCCCAAATCTTATATTTGTATAATAGAGAGAGAGAGAGATAGCTCTATGGTGCTATCTCTTTCTATAAGGATATTCAAGTTGGGTAGGGAGAAATTCAAAATGGCGGCTACCTGGATGACAGGTTTGCATTGCAGTCAGTGGGACGAAATCAGTTTTTGTACAATAACTTTTAAAAAACAAATTTTCGAACCTACAGTACCGTCGGAAATTGTCAGTCCACCCATTTTTTAAGGTTTGAAAAACATCTTTAAACGTACAAAGTACAAATATTAAAATTTTTCTGTGTTTATTTCCTTAAAGTAGATAAAATTTTGAGGAAAATTAGGCCTGAGTGAAGTGATTTAGTCAATTTTTCTTTGAAATATGTTAAAAAATGTGGAATTTTTAATGTTTTAGAAAATTGAAATTACTCTCGAAATAATATAGATTTTTTAAAGTTTTTATGCTTGTTTTAAAGGAAATTTTCTGGAGAATAAGACTATTGCTTAGGCATTAATGTGCAATTTTTTTCCTAGCATATGCAAGGCTCGGAAGTTGGACCAAAAAATATAAAAAAATTATTGTTTATATATCAAATACAGCTCTAGAAAATATACCAAGGTCATAATTGTCAATAACTTTCGAAAGGAAGTAATATAATATATAAATTGGAATTTTAAAAATTTTTTTTATGTAAAAATAATGTCATCAAAATTTTATAAATTTTTTGGTCCAAATTCCGAGCTTTGCATATGCTAGGAAAAAAATTGCACATTAATGCTTAAACAGCAATGTTATTCTCCAGTAAATTCCCTTTAAAACAAGCATAGGAACTTTAAAAAACCTTTATTATTTCAAGAGTAATTTCAATTTTTGTAAAACATTAAAAATTCCACATTTCTTAACATATTTCAATGAAAAATTGACTAAATCACTTTACTCAGGCCTTATTTTCCTCAAAATTTTATCTACTTTAAAGAAATAGACACAGAAAAATTTTAATAATTATACTTTGTACTTTTAAAGACGTTTTTCAAACCTTAAAAAATAGGTGGACTGACAATTCCCGACGGTACTGTATGTTTATTAACAAATTATTTTTCATTAATCGAAAGCTATTTTTTAAAATAATAAAAACTCATATACAAATTTTACAGAATTTTATTATTTTAAAAAATAGCTTTCGATAAATGAAAAATAATTGGTTAATAAACATAGGTTAGAAAATTTGTTTTTTAAAAGTTATTGTACAAAAACTGACCACCCCTGAAAGCGACAAAGCTTCAACGCTAGTTGAAAGCTCGAACGTGCGCTCGAACACCATGCATTCTTATTATTATTTTCTGCATATGTAATAGATACGATAAATAAAAAATAAAAAATTCAATTTTTCGAAAATATCACACGGGTTAACCCCCTTAAAAGCGATAACACTGACTCACACAAAAAAACGGTATGATGCAGTGGACAGTCCAAAATATTCCTAAGTTTTTGAGGTCACTGAATCCGAATATGACTAAAAAACGTTGGGTCCTTGCTCATTTTCCCCCTAGCCTCCCCCTAACACCTCACGGGGGTGACATTTCATTATTTCAAAAAAAGTCGTAAAGGGTTTCTATTCCTTAATTTTTTGGTATGCTGAAACCTAAAAAGAGCGGCAAAAACAAATTCTCCCCATCCTTCGCTCCTAACACCCCCTGGTAGGGAGTTCGATTTTTGAATTTGACGAAAATTTGAGTTCGGTGCCTATTCCTACGTTTTTTATAGCACTAAAATTAAAGAAGACCGCTAAAAACAAAATGCCCACTCCTTCTTCTCTTATTACCCCCTGGAAGGAGGTTGGAAATAAAAATTGTACAAAAAGTCGTGTTCGGTGTCTATTTCCATGTTTTTTGAGGTGCTGAAACCGTACACACCTGTCCTGAATGAAAAAAAAGTTCTTCCCCGATGCCGAAAGAAAATTCTTGCATATTTTGAATCCTTTCCATTCAAAGAAACAAAATTTTAAAGGTACAAAATCGTATCCGATCCTCCTGACCGTTTTTTATAATTTTAATGTACATTACGTGCATTATAATAAAAAAATTTAGGTTATCTTATGTTTAATATGATGTTTGTTTACTTGTTTTTTGTTTTATAAAAATCCACTTCACTTAATAAAGGCATATTTCATTTCTTAATATGACAATATTGTGTTTTGAACATCGTTTTTGAACAATTAATTCGTATTTATAAACGAATAATTTTTAAATTATTATCTCCTTGTTCATATTAACAGTTCTTAATATATCCTTTTGGACTAATTTAAATTTTTTTTATTAATTATAATGCACTAAATGAACATCAAAAGTAATAAAAAACAGTCAGGAGGATCGGATATGATTTTGTACCTTTAAAATTTTGTTTCCTTGAATCGAAAGGATTTCAAATATGTAAGAGTTTTCTTGCGGCATCGGGAAAGAACTGTTTTTCCATTCAGGACAGGTGTACGTAAAAGGCGACCAAAAATAAATTCGTCCTCTTATTCTCCCTCCTACAAGGTATTAATGGGTGATGAAGGGGGAACTTGTTGTTGGTGGCCTTTTGCGGTTTTAGCGCTTTAAAAAATATGGGAATAGACACCGTACACGACTTTTTGTTACAATAAAAATTCCAGCACTATATCCAGTAAGTATATAGAGGTGAAGGAGAAAGCGGAAATTGGTTTTAGTGGTCTTTTTTAGTTTTATCCTCGCTAAAAACATAGAAATCGACCTTCTACTCGACTTTTTGTGAAATTCAAAATCCTATCCCCCGTGAGGTGTAAGAGGGTGGGACTAGGGGAAAGATGGGTAAGGACTTACTGTTTTTATGGTTATATTCGGTTTAAACGCCCCAAAAAACAGGAATAGACACCGAACTCGACTTTTTGTGAAATTCGAAATTCCAACCCTCTTCCAGGGGGTGATACGGGCGAAGGATGAGAGAATTTAGTTTTTGGTGGTCTTTTTCAATTTGAGCGCTTCAAAAAATGTAGGAATGGACACCGAACTCAACTTTTCGTAAAATTCGAAATTCGAACTGTCCTCTGGATCATAACGTTTTTTTTGTGTGCCTGTGTTATCGCGTTTAATGAGAAGGTGGTATTGTTCTCAATTATTCTAGAATAAGAAAAAATATTGTTTCAAAAAACATATTGATCTTTTGAAGGACTGTTTTATTTAGAATTATTATATTATATTTTATAATTAATTGTAATAATTAGTATTAATGAAGGCAGTTTGTGCAGAAACCGCACAAATCCATAAACCGAAATTGTTCAGGAATCAATGAAAACTGATTTTCTTGTGATTGTGAGAATTTTTTTGATTTTGCTTTTTGAATTATTTCCTACTAACCTATAAGCTTAAAAATCCGATATGATTGATTTATATTTTAATTAATATAAGGTATAAAAAAAATTAATTAACTTTTGGACTTGTGCGGTTTCTGCATAAAATGTAATGAAAAACACAGAAAATGTATTGAATCAAGTGAAGTATCACAGTTTTCTTAAATGTTGAGTAACATTTATTAAAATTTTTTAATTTGGATAATTAATATTAACATTTTGTAAATAATAAACATTTTTTTAAAATCACTTTTTAACGTTTTCTTAACAAATATCACATAATTCACTATTATTGTCTTCTGCCTGGTTTTGAGTACCTACATTTTATTTATAATATAAACTGTTTAATATAAATTATTTAACAACGTCTAAAACATTTCAAAAATATTATAAGTAAATATTATTTCATCCATTTCGCATCTTTGTGCGCAACTTGAAATCTTGGACTTGTGTTGTTTCTGCACAAAAACAAAATTTGATTATTTTTTTTAAAGGGTTTAGAGTTTTGTTACTTATGTAATGTTTTACTAGATCGTAGAGCTTCACTTAAAGATAAATTTATCATAAAAAAGTGATTTTCGAAAAAAATGGACTTCTGCAGTTTTTACACAAACTGCTTTAATTAAATTAATTAAGCTTTTATTTTCTACAATTTTTCCAATAACTGCAACAAAACTTTTTTTTTAATTATCAATCTAAAAAATTGAAAATATTGTTAATATCTATATTCTTATGATATTTTTAATTGCATATAACCTAGTATATTGTGAAAAATAAAAATCTGCCAGAAAATACAGTTTCAGGAGTTACATTTGAAAAATGTGAGATTACTGTGTAGAGCGTCCACTACTGAGCGTCCACAATGTGGAAAATTTCAAAGACGTTTTTCTCGAAAACGCTTGAGAAGCGCATAGAACTGCTTTGCCAGAGTTCAAGGTACATTATGTACTACAATTTAGCAAAGTATTAATTTTTTTAAAAAAACACCACGTCCCAAGGTCCCCTTGTGAGATGTTTAATTGTAATCCAATACCATTATAAATTTAACCTAATACATAAAATACATTTAAGAAAGTTTTAGAATAGAACCAATATTATATCATTGTTATTAAATGTATCTTTTCTTATTTATGCATTGTAGATCACAAGAAATGAATTGTGGAACACAGCCAGGATCTAGTGGTTTAAGCAAAATGGATAAATTACTAACATATGGAACACCTACTAACTTGAATTTTGTTTTTGAAACACAACCTAATGGCGATATATCTCCAAGGTGAGTATAAATGAAAAATCAGTGTAGCATAATGATCCGCTGGATTTAATAAGAGCACATAAAACTCAGTTTCTTTCAATTTTTGGCAAAAACAATGAAAGACAGAAAAAATTTGAATATTTATAAGAAAAAAGATACGGCAGAAAATTCCCTCAAAGGTAGTAATTACAAAACTTTGTTTGTTAAAACACCGAAAAAATTAATTCAGTCATTTTTACATAACTATTTAGGACTAGAGGATACAGCCATTTACTAGACTTGGTTCTGTACATAGAAAAAATGAATTCAGTAGATTTTACAGAACTGTTGTAGAATAGCGTATGCACAACCTTTTACGTATCTGAGTTTTGTAAAATGTGGTGAATATTACAGGATAAATTCTACAACTTTTCTAGAGTTTGTCCTAAATGTTTGCCAAGATTTACAAAACTCAGATCCGTAAAAGGTTGTGCATACGCTATTCTACAACAGTTCTGTAAAATCCACTGACTTCATTTTTTCCATGTACAGAACCAAGTCCAATAAATAGCTGTATTTGCCAGTCCTAAATAGTTATGTAAAAATGACTGAATTAATTTTTTTGGTGAACTCAATGTTGAGATGATGCCCGAACAGCACCGGATGTTTAGAATTTTATGTTCCTTTATCCAACGACGCAAAAGCGGAGTGGCGGTATCTTCAGCACCCTCTGTTTTTTTTTTAAATTGAAAAACTATATCAATAATATTAATTTATTATTTGATTTATAAATTGTAGATCGCAAGAAATGATTTGTGAAACATTGCCAGGACCTAGTGGTGTAAACAAAATGAACACATTTTTAACCTACAAGACACCAAACAACTTTATTTCTGAATTTGAAAAACATCCCAATATGGATATTCCTTCACGGTTAGTAAAATAAAATTAAATCTAAAAATAATGTATTTTTGTATCAATTGACATAAAAAAGCTTGATTAATTTTTTCAATTGAAATATTTTACTGATTTATTAGTCAAATTTCAATGATAATCTGCGAAATATCATTGATTAAAATTTAGTAACCTTATCTACTTTTCTTTAAAATTTAATAGATTTGAAAGGAGCACCTGTCATACCCCATCTGAACCTAGTGTGCTGAAAGAAATTGACTCCAACTTACAACAGACGAAAGAATATTTTAACCAAAGAGCTAATTTTTCTAAAAACAAAATTCTAACAGGCGACCCACCTGTAAACTACAGCTCTGCATCCAAAAAGCAGATTAAGGATAAGGAAAACGCGAAATCTTATAGCGATGATTCCTTAAACAGCTCTTCTTCCGATTCTGAAATGGACATCTCGGACGCAGAAGAAGCAGTAAGAAAACTATCATCTGTACTGCCTATCAAAGGTAATGTTATAATATTTTAATTTATTAGTCTATTTATTAAATTATAATAAATAAATTTGGAACATTCTAAATTTAAAAGTTTATTAATTAAACAAGAAATATTGTCTTTTAGTAAATTAACACTTTTGTAACAATGAACACAAATGTTTGAGAAGTTGTACACCAGATATTTTATGAGCTTCCTTCCACAGTATTTTTTTTATTAATTGATTCACAGCTTACTGTCAAAAACCAAATTTTAATAATTCATGGATCAATTCCCTATATTTTAGACTATTTTTCTTTTTATTCACGACTTGATTTCTTTTCCTTTTTTTAACTTTTCCTATTTTATTTTTTAAGTGTCAAACTCTAAAAAATCTGAAGACTGCTTCACTTCTCTTCTTTTTTTTTAAACAGTTCGATTCTATTTTGTCATTCGCTTTTTAAATTCACACATTCTATTACAAATTAAATTTAACAATCATAGATTATTGTCAACAGTAAAATATAGCTTTATTATATCAACTTCATAATTTTGTACACTGAAAAAAAATTGTACTTAATCAAACAAGGTTAGTTAATTGTGTCATATAATTATTACTATATGATTTTTTGTAGTGTTATTTAATAGATAATATTTTAATTAATGTATATTTGATTTTATGACACCTCTTTTACGCCATGTTTTATAAATTCAATTTTATTTTTTCTTAAAATAATAAATTTATAATGTTTTATTTTTTATTTATTTACAACTTTGATTATAGTATCAACATTATAATGTTTAATCGTTTTTAAATTTATAAAATTTCTGCAAAAAAATGTAATATACAATTCATGGAACTTTTTCTTAATGCAATGAAACGTCAGTATGAATTTAGAAGGAAAACGAAGTTCAGATCCGAAACAAATTTTAAGGTAAGTTTTATTAAAACACTATTTATCTAGTATTTTGATTTTTTAAATGTATTCTTTTTTTAATAATTATTATGTTCTTTTTCACTTACAGGTTCCACTCGAATGCTTTTATCCTTGGCCTAACAGGGTAAGAAAAAATCATTAAAATGAATAGTCCTCCACAACACCTACACTTGCCACGACTTTACCAACCTTTCCTCAATAGTTTATAGATTTGCAGTTATTTTTCGGAAAGTTGACGACATTTGAAGAAAGGTTGGCAAAATTGAGACAAGTTTAATTACTGTTGTGGAGGGGGGGATCAATATGTATAAGGGCATTTGCATGTCAAATATTGAATTAACATTTTAATTTCTAGTGAATATAAATGTTTTTTTTATTTTTGATAAAAAAAAACTTTTCTTCTTTTTTTTTTGCAAAGAAACAATTTTTTTAATTAAATAAAACAATTATTTATAAAAAAACAATCTTTTTAACACTTGGTTGATTATCGAATCAATTTTAATCAAATTTGTAAATGAAATTTGACAATTTTATTCTACATTTTCATTGAATTTGTATGTTGCAGATTGAAATATCCCCTCATTGTGGGTTTTACTTGCACGAAGATATGATACAACTCATTCTCTTTACTAGTAATATGGGCATAGGTAATGATTGGGAAATAGTTGTCAATACTAGTTTGGTAGAAATATACGGGGATAATTTAAAATATTATTTAGCAAGTGGGAAACGGAGTGAAAGGCCAGGAATTGATTATAGGCTGTTAAAAGGTTTATATGGTAAGTAATTTTTATTTAGTTTATTATATATACATAACAGCTAAAAGATTTTTTTAAAAAATATACTAATAATTTATTTTCTACTTACAGGTTGGGCCAATCGAGTTTCGGACAAAGCTATAAGTATGAGCAATTTCAATATTTTTGTTAATAAATGTATTAATAACAAGCGAAAATACAAAACTCGGAAACAAAGACTTTCGAAAAAAAATGATAAAGTTGGCGTTTGCTCTGATACATCTTTACAAGAGAAACAACAGATAATGCAGAAATCTTTGGAAGATAGTCAAGATGCAGATGATAATCAAGAAAACAATAATCATCAAGTTCAAAAAATTAATCAAAAACCAGTTGGTATTCAAGAACAAGATAAAATTCAAGAATTATCTTATGAAAACCATAACCAGGAAAACTATCTAAATCCTATAGATCAATACGAACAAGATTATAGTGAAAGATGGTTCTGCCAATTATAATCCAACTTACAGGTTAAAAATTTAAAAAAAATGTAATTGTATTGTCTATAAATATGTATTCCTATTTAAAATTTTAAATAAAATATTTTTAACAACAATTACAACATTTTATTGGTAGATTTTTAAATCTAGAAATGCAATCAGGGGCGGCTTTAGGCAAAGTGTTCGGGAGGGGCGATATATGGGATAGAAATAGATAGCACCATAGTGCTATCTCTCTCTCTTATACAAATATAAGATTCTCGGGGGGGGGGGCGGTCTCCCTATTCGCCCCCCTGTAAAACCGACACTGAATGCAATGTTCTCAGATATAAAGTTGAAATTAATTTAACTTAAAAAAACATTTCAATACAACTTTATTTTTCATTTAATTAATTTTTTTAACGGTAATAATAAATATTATAAATATATTTAATGCAGATAATAATTATTATCATTAGTAAAATTTGATAATTTGCATTACAATTTTTTATATAATTAGTTATTTTGGTTAATAGAAAATTTTATTAAATTAAAAATGTAATTTAAATTTGTTTTTATTTCTTTTTATATATAACCAATTTCAAATATAAGCGCGATAATTCGACCAACCAGAGAAGACTAGTGATGTAAACGCGCATGCGTAGTTGCGAATACTATGGTCGACTTATGCACTGAAACTTGATGAAAAGGGAATTTGTACAGTGTTTCAGACCTTAAGTCAAACATAATACAATGTGAATTATGATCGACATTTGGTCTTTTAAGTTCTACCTAACGCAGTACATATACCACTTTAATTCTATTCTAAATTTCCACTCGGGTAACTTGCCTGAGGAAGTTGTCTGGAAATGATTTGTACATAGGGTTGGTATTTGGGAACTTTAGAGAAGTCGATTTTCTTATTTTGATGTTAACTTTCCTGAAGAAGTTGAGTGGCAGTGACCTGGATATTGGTTGGGCATTCGTGTACTTCTGAGAATGAACTTTTTTCATTCTGAGATTCATTTTCCTAAGGAAGTTGTCCGAAAAAGAGCTAAACATCTGTTGAATACTTCGGTACTTTAGAGAAGTCGATTTCTATATTTTGAGGTTTACGTTCCTGAAGAAATTAACCGGAAATGACGTGGACATCGGGTTTGTACTTGGGTACTTTAAAAATTTTGATTTTCACATTTTGAAATTAACTACCCTAAGGAAGTTGTGCGGACATGACCTGGACATCAGTTGCGTACTTTTGTACTTCAGAGAAGTCGATTTTTATATTTTGAGATTAACTTTCCTGAAGAAATTAACCGGAAATGACGTGGACATCTAGTCGGTACTTGGATACTTTAGAGATGTCGATTTTCACATTTTGAGGTTAACTTCCCTGAGCAAGTTGTCCGGAAATGTCCTGGATATCGGTTGAATACTTTGGTACTGCAGAGAAGTCGATTTTTATATTTTGAGGTTAACTTCCCTGATGAAGTTGACTGGAAATGACGTGGACATTGGTCGGGTTCTTGAGTACTTTAGAAAAGTAGATTTTTAAATTTTAATGTGAACTTCCCTGAAAAAGTTGACTGGAGGTGACCTGGACATTGGTTGGGCATTGGGGTACTTCTGAGAATAAACTTTTTTCATTTTAAGATTCATTTCCCTGAGAAAGTTGTCCGGAAAGGAGCTAGACAACGGTTGAGTGCCTCGGTATTTTAGAGAAGCCACACTTTGAGGTTAACCTTCTTGAAGAAATTGACCGTAAATAACGTGGACATCTGGTGGGTACTACAGTAATATAGAGATGTCGATTTTCACATTTTGAGGTTAACTTCCCTGAGCAAGTTGTCCGGAAATGAGCTAGACAACGGTTGAGTACCTCGGTATTTTAGAGAAGTCGATTTCTATGTTTTGAGGTTAACTTCCCTGATGGAGTTGACTGGAAATAACGTGGACATCGGTTGGGTTTCTTGGGTATTTTAGAGAAGTCGATTTTCACTTTTTGAGGTTAACTTCCCTGAAGAAGTTGACTGGAGTTGACCTGGACAAAAGAAGTGTTTAATTTGGAAAACATAAGAAACATATATTGTTTAAACAAATTAAAATTTTTTTAACATTTAAATATACACTGCGAATTTTGAATAAATAACTTTTTTATGATTCTTTTATACAAATGACATAAACCACGTAATTTTAGCTCAATTTCATGGAAAGTTAATTTTAAACCATTCTAAATGCTTAAACAATATACTTAATTATATCAGTTAAATTACATTAATTACATTCTTTTTCGTTTTGGTTATTAAAAAGTTGTTAGCTTTTAAAATATTTCACATAGAAAACACGAGAAAATTGTTTAAACAATTCAAAATTAATCACAAAATGTTCATACAAGTTCATACACGGATGCCTTAGAATTTTCACACCGTTTAAAATTTCTTTTCTCATTTTTTCTCTTTCTACTCTGCCTTTTTCCATCTTTACTTTTTTCTCTTTCACATTTTGCAAGCCATTGTTGTCTTTATCTATCCCAGGTAACCATATTCTCTCTTGCTTCTAGAACCACAACTGTGAACTGACCTTGCGTTTCGCACAGTATTAGTTCTGCTACGGACACTATTCTTGTCCTATTCTTACCCAGATATATTCTATACCTTACTCTCTCTTACTTGCTGAGTAAGCATAGCAGTAAATCTATAGATATGACTAACTAATTTCTTATATAGGACATTTACAAACTAAACAACCTACAAGGTTATGTTTGACATGTAAACAAAGTAACTTAGTTTTATAAGATTAACACTGGAAAATTAACAAAAAAAGTATAATATAATCTAAATGATGCATTAAAAGTCTAATGTTACATTATTTTTACATTACATTTACAAAATAATCAACTTACAAAGTTAAGTTTGACATGTAAACAAACCCTGTCGATGGAAAATACCTGAAAAATGACTGGTTAACATGACTGAATTTTCCTAATCTCGTCCAAGCTACAATCACCTTGCACCCGTGGTGCGAACAACGTTTTTTGTCCTACTTGCATGGTAAGTATGGCATTGAGGGCACAAGCGGCAAAACCTTCAGCTAATTAACAATTAATGAACATATTGTATAAATACCATAAAAATTTGTGTTATGTAATACTACTGCGCATGTGTTCATAACTTTTGCGCCCGGTCCTCTGACGTCAGCGGGCGGGAAAGTATTTTGCGCCCGCTTCTATGACGTCAGCGGGCGGGAATGTATTTTGCGCCCGCTTCGGTGACGTCAGCGGGCGGAAATGTATTTTGCGCCCGCTTACCCTACCCTCGGGCGGGAATGACTCACTTTGCACCCGTATTAAGTGCCCGAAATAACATACTTTCGTTGCATGTAGGACAAAAAATATTTGACGTAAATTCTAGTTTCCTTCTGACTTGCGCAAAACAGTTTACCATAACCTTAATTTTTTGAGTTTATAATGTTTTATCGTAGGACCGATTATGAGAATACACTAGAGTCTCGAACGAGGCGTAAGGACCAGTCTCGACCGAGACTGTCCTTGAAGCTTGAAAACGTACACAATCAGGGCCATGCGAACTTCTTTACGCATATCCCTCAATTGAAAATTTCTTGTGTCATTTCTATTGTTTGAGACAAGCAAATAACTAAAAAAGTTAAATAAAAAATTGAATTTAAAATTAATTATTAATGATAATTTAATAGTAAATAATAGGCAAATATATAAATAAAATATTAATATATTTATTTTTTTAATAAAAGAAACTTTTTTGATGGTTTTAAGACATGCACTTTTCTGTTTACTTTTACCGAATCTAAGCGAGGTACCTTAACTGTTTTCCACAGCCAAAGTTTAAGAAGACGTTGGGGGTTGCCCCCAACGTTTTTTTTCCTAAGTACGGTCCTGACTTCCTGTTACATATGACACAGTGTGAAGATGGCTGCATATGATCATTGAGAGCCTTCACATACATTTTTATAAAATGTGTCAAAAAGTCCCATTCGTACTTCCCATCCTAAATTGACATCTAATAATGAAATCGTTCCGCGTTTAATGTGTTAATTGTTTTACTGTCGTACGATTGTCAGGACAAAGCCTTTTTTCCAATTTGTGTACTATTTGTGCACAAATAATTAGTGAATTATAAATACGAGTGAGGACCGTACTTAGGAAAAAAACTTTGGGGGCAATCCGCAACGTCTTTTAAAACTTTGGCTGTGGAACACCGTTAAGCACACCAGTTTAGTCTGCCTGGTCTCTGACGTCGCGCTCCCGCCTATCCTCGCCCACCCCTTCACCACGAAATAAAATAAATAGAAATTAAATCATACGACTCGATAGAGACCGCCTCGATAGAGACTGCCTCGATCTCTGACTCTATTGTAAATCATACTTGATTTAATGCATTTTTGCACTAATTTAAGAATTTTTCAGTGTTAAATAAGAGCTTCAGATCTTTTTTAACTCTTTTTATATATACATTTACCTTCAAACTAAATTTATATTTCTTACAATTAAAGTTAATTCACATGAAACCACTTTTTAAAAATAAAATGTACTTCTTTCATCACTTACCTTACAATATGACTCGTAATATCCTTAGCGTTAAAAAAATTTTAAATTCTTATAATCACTATTTGTATTAAACCTTTTATCAACTATGAAAATGTTCCTCTGCAAACGACTTTTGAAGTACTGGTAAAACATTTTCTTTAAAAGTATCTTCTAAGCAAAAAATAGCCCAAACACCATCCTCTACCCCTTAGAAAATGTCTGTCCTCCTAATTGCGCTATATGACTCAATGTCTTTCACCCATATGTATAGTCTACTTTTTTCAAATAACCTTGTTCAATATCAAATTTCCCTCAATACTGGATTAATTAACACCTTTCAATATGAGTTTTGCTAAATCACACATAATATACCCCCTCCACTGCAACCACTAAGAAACACCACCCACCAGTACATTACTCTCACCACTAAGAAATAATACCCATTGATACGTTTTCCCCACCACTTGGATTGCTCAATTTGCTGCAATATCTGATATATTACACTCGATGACGTCACAACTTTGATCCTGAATCAATATGATATGCTTTTACATTATGTGGTTTGAGTCTGGGCTAAAACACACTCCGTTATCACTTTGGTGCATGTCTAGACTAAACTGTCGGTAAAGTAAATCCCTGACGTCAACGATTACTAATAATCAGAACGTCCCGCATTATTATACTGCTGGTCCACCATTTTCAATTTTAAAAAACTGACATCAGATTCGTAATCAGCGGCCTCGAAGACCCTTGAGTATCAATTTTCACGAGGATAACTTAATTTTTTAATATTGTGACATATTGGAATCGCCATTTTAAATTTTTGAATTTCGGACTTAGATTTGTTATCAGGCTTTACGTAATCCATTTTGTAGTTATTTTTATGGTAATATGTAAAGCTTTAGAGTACTTTTCGATCATATTAACGCATTTTTCGAGTTTTTTACGTGCTTTAGACGCCATATTTAAGTCGCCATTTTGAAGTTCACAAAACGCCCAACGGAATCAAAAGGTAGACTACCTAAACTCATTTTTTCAATAAAATTAAATTTTTTTGAATAAAACTAAAAATGGAGAGGTGGGGGGTCCGGTGGAAATATATAATTATATATATATATGTTACGGGCAATGTTTAAGAACCGGGCAAGGACTGAGAATGCCCGGGCATTGTCGACAATGCCCGCGGTCACTGGGCAATGTCGACAATCCCCTGGTTTTTTCGGGCAATGTCAAAAAATGTTAGTAATTTTCAAATTTTCCGAGCAATGTCGACATTAACCGGTGCAACTTGGGCAATGTCTAAAATATTCGATCTAGCTTAAGAAATCATAATATAAACAACGTTTATATCATCAAGTATTCAATGAACTATCGAAATTTAATGACTTAGTAATATAAACAGGATTTATATTGATGAGTTTGCAATCAACTATCGGCAGATGATAACGTACGCGAAATGCAAATCAGAAACGAAAAAAACAGTTTCAACAAAATGTTAATTGAAATAATGTCTAAGAAACGCATAGACAATAATTCTGGCCTTTCTGCTGTCAAGTATGAAGTGTGTGTGGAAAAATTATCTGATAATTACTACGACTCTCAGGCATTGACCAAGAAAAAGTGGGCAATGTTAACATTGCCCGGGCCTTGTCGACAATGTCCACGCATTGTCGAATTTTTATGAATCTTTTTAAAAAATGTTGGGCATTGTCGACATTGTCCAGTGACCGCAGGTATTGTCGACAATGCCCGGGCATTCTCAGACCTTGCCCGGTTCTTGAACATTGCCCGTAACATATATATATATATATATATATATATATATAATATATAAAAACGTTTACAAATCTTAGTCCCGGACCTTAATTTTCTTCTATCTTATATGTTTGGTATTACAAAAATCGGTGTTCTCTTTTAAAATTTTTTAACATTTCTGAGATGTAAAGACTCATTTGTATAGTAGAATAATCCCATAAATTGAGACTGATGGAGCAATTTTGTATCCACATTTAAATTCAGCGCAAAACATTGAGTAAGTAAAGAATGATCCAACTTTTGGGTCTGCAAATACAAAAAATTTTGTAATAATTTTTACATAACTTGGACTCAAGCAATAATAAACCTTACAGCAAATATTCTCATATAATCTCTGTTAACAACATTTTGTAATCTAATGTCTAATTACATGGCCAATTCATACTTTTTTTGTAGATTCAGATAATGAACGTGACGTACCTGCATACAAATATGACCCACTTGGACAATATTCTAACTATGAGGAACCTTCAATTGGCCGACCAGGTAAAACTAAAAGCTTTAATAGGTTTTGAAATAATAATGCAGAGAACGGGTTTCTTAGTCTAGCTTGGTTTGCAGTACAAGAGAAAGCCAAGTCCTGTAAACAAGCAAGTGCGATAAATTCAAGAACCTCCGAAGTATGTACGACTTTTTATGTAAAAGGAGAAATCAGAGTGGGTCTACGCAAACTAGGCACAGCTTTGGTGAAATTCTGTCGCCCGATTCGGTTTTCTACCGAATACTTTAGCCACGATATAAAACTAAGGCTGCTAGGCTGACTTCTGAGCTGGTCGTCATGGTGTTCACGTTGTACCAGGGACACTAGTTTGGTCGTGCATTAACCCTAGCAAATGTTTCTAGTTAACTAAAACATGAAGAACTCTTAATACGAAATAATATAACCAGCGCGTTTCAACATTGAATCTTGGGGTGTGTGTCAGGATGGAAGAAAGATTGTGCTCGGCTTCCTGATTGATTTGTTGATGAAAGAGTTCACCCAACGTGGTGTAGGAATCCACCTGCTGTCATCGACCGACTCTCCACGGTGCGCGGGAAGTAGTCCAGACATTAGAAAAAATGACAACAAAATCTGACAACGCTATCTTTTTTAGTGCTAAAAATTACATAAGAAAATGTTTTTGACAAAAGCAAAGAGGCAGGGATTCGTGTTTTTCGTAGGATTTTGATAAAAATTACGTAAAAATTAGAAAAAGAAAAATTAACACTATATTCTTTTCAAGGTTTCATATTTAGTGAAATATAATTATGGTTAAGATTAAATTATTCTTATTCAAGACCCTAGCCAGAAGACCAAGGACAGAGCGTCTTACGATATTATTAACCAATGAAATAACTTGATATAACTGTAAGACGCGGTCTAAATATATTATGTCCTAAAATAAGACCTTGACTATCTTTTGCCAAACCCTTTACAAAAAAATTTTTTTGGCTACGTACTTATTCTCATTCTAATTCTAGGCAAAGTATGAATTGGATCATGAAAGTTAAATAATTACAGATATAACTTACCTAGAAGAGAATATAAGCAGAAGCAAACACTGCGTGTGAACGTGAAAATGTATATATTTTACATAATTAGTATAGGCAAAAATATGCTTTGTGATGTAATCTAAAAGAACAACATTAGTTTTTCATAATTGAATAATATTTACGAATAAAATTGCGTTTTGTCAAAATAATGTTTTGATCCTTCACTTGTGCTCTTTGCTTTATTCGATCTAAATTAAGTTAGTTTTATTTTAAATTAATTATTCACTCGTTTTCCGGTCTTACGCTAGAGATGTGCGAATGATTCGAATTCGAATCGAATCGAATCGAATCTTGAAGCTTCGATTCGATTCGTATACGAATCACAAAGGTTCGAATTCAAACTATTCGAAGATTTCGAATCAGCATAGTTCGAAACTCGAATCAACTAGTAAAAATATTTTTTACTTTTAATAAATATAAAATCGATTGATCAATTAGGAATTTATTAATTTACAAATTTGTCACAAGATTGATAATATAATTTTAAAATGAATTATTTCATTTTTTGCATAATATAAGTTTACACCAAAAATTAACTTAATTTAAAAATAGGCTTTGATATTAGGTACATACAAATTAAATAAAAAGGTCTACTAAAAATATACTTATTAACTTATATAATCACTTTGAAATATTAAAAAAACTTTTAATAGTAGGTCATCTTAAGCAAAATTTGTAAGCATTTCAATTTTTTAACCCTCGAGTCTTCATTTTAATTTTTGAACAAGAAATTCTAATTTTAATTGCTTTATATTATTCGATCTACTCCAGTCGGCTAGTCCGACAAATTTCGAAGGTAGTGTATGTGTAATTTTGCAGTCAATATTTGTAAAATTACAGATTCTTCGTTGAAATCGCTATATTTTATTTTTAAAACAAGTTTTAGTAGGCAATAGATTTAAAAGTAGATATAAAAAATTTCCAAAAAATGTAATTTTCTGAAAATAATTCAATAAGATTAAAAACAACACTTTTTATATTACTTCCAGGTGTAAGCTTATCTTAAGCTGCCATTATAAGGGAGAATAATAACACCTTCTTAAAAATCATTAAAAAATATGGTAAATTTGATTTTAATATCACGCGACAATTTTGAAGCTAATTTTTTACCACTTCGTTATATTTATTAAGGAGTAACATTTTTAAGAACTTTAATTTAATAACATAACAGTAACAAAGCAATAAAAAATATTTAACTTGAATTAAATAACTTATATATCCAATTCTCCACCAATTACTAAATTTCATAGCGGAAAAATAAATTTCAGTTATGAGGCTTATAAAATTGATACTGAAGTATTTAATCGAAAACATAAAACTTAATACTATTTTTTGAGCCCCAGTAAAAATTAATATACAAACACAAAATTAATAAAATCATTTTAGAATATTATCATACGATAAATGAATTGTGTTATAACAAGAAATACTTATGGATGATTCTCCTGAAAGGGATCAATTCACGTGTCTCCAACGAGAGTTTCAACATTTACAACAGTTTTTTATTTATTTTCTTGAGATTAAAATTTTTAAAATAATATTATTAATCTGTGTAGATTTTTCTATCTTTACATGTTGTTGTAAAAATTCAAATTAGTTCAATAAAAATTAGTTTAAGTTTTTCTTATTAAAAAAATTCTTGTATTTTATCTTCTAGTTTTGGTTACAACAACTAAGCATTTTACGATTCTATTTTAACCTTATTTGAAAAACGGTAATTCAGTATTATTATATGGAAAATTAAAGAACAGAATTTAACGTTATTTTTCACTTATATTTGTTCCATATAAGATTGAAAATGACTTTTAAATTATTCATTAAAATTGTATTATCAGTGCGATTAAAAATTCAGATTAAAAATTCCATTTCTCGTTAATAGAAGAATATTTTTAAACGTTTGAAACATTATATGTAAGCTACTTCTAAATAAACGAAAATGTAACCCGGAAATATTATTTAATCATGTCTTAATATTTTTAAATATTAAAAAATATGCATTTCTCTTCTACGAAACTTTTCTTCTACAAAACTTTTCATCTCCGAAGCCTTTTTCAAATTTGTGAGATGATCTTGTTTTATTTTGTACTTTTATCATTACAATTATTATAAAAAATCTAACCTGTGATCAAATGGTTTTCGTTTTATTTTAATAAAAAATGGTAAAATATATCATTCCTAATTCTAGAAAATTAAAATAAAAATTTAAGCCTGAAAATTAAAAATAATGTTTGTTTACCAAAATCAATTTTATAGTCTTTCTAACCTTTAAGGTATGTGACAATAAAATGCTTCTGTAGGTCGTAGATTAACAAATTAATTTTGCGCAACTTATGTTTTTCTTTTTGAACCTCTTTGAAACTTATTTAACAAAAAATAATCCAGAAAATCACAAAATTTTATAATTTACTTTTTCAAACAAAAACAGGTCCCTTTCAGGAGAATCACCCTTATTCAAAATAAAAAATTTAAATACCTTTAATGCATAATGAAAAAACTGAAAAAAACTTTTTGAGGCACAAAATTCACCTGATGTGCAAAAAAAAAAATAAACTAATTTTTTCTCTTCAAATACGCACAAAAAGCTTCATCTATACAAACAACAAATATGAAAAAATACATAAGGTGCTGCCATTGTATACAAAAAATGTATACAAAATATTTATTTTGGGTGCCTGTCTATCTTGGGACCCTCTCCCCTATTATTTATGTAAAGTTGGACATTACGATTGATTCGAATTCGAATCACCTCTGATTCGATTCGATTCGATTCGAGAAATTTTGATTAGATTCGATTCGATTCGATTCGAGGTCTAAAAATTCTGATTCGCACATCTCTATTTTACACCCATACAAGTGTTTCTTTGTGAAGTTATTTCCTTTGATTTGTTTCATTGTTCATACTTTAAACAGAAGTATTAAGTGTTTTTGCGTCTACAGAATGGCATGAAATTAGTCGAGTACTCGCATTTGCCTGGTCCACCCTTATTGGGTTTGCTCGCTAGTGGAGAGGGCAAACTGTAGAAAAACCCCTCCTTAGTACAACCGGTTTATCGACAGTTGAGTTCTAATGATATGTAAATATTTCAGTTACCGACAGTGCACATCATTATATCTCGACTTTAAACCTTCCACTGGAGTTATCTCACGAGTCGGAAAATTCCAGGCTTCCCGGGGCTCGAACCAAGCAAACTTGACTTGGCGCGACTTCAGAGTCCAGGACCTTAACCAACTAAGCTAACTCCATGGTTAATTAACTTAGTTTCACACGTTCGTGGCGTATTTTTCGTTTGTGCAAACGAACATTGGCATTAACTAATGTAAAATCAATTAAATTAGCTGATTCACAAAATAACACCTCCTTGTTCTCACAGTGATAACAGAAAGAAAATGTGCGTCGTGTGTAGGAAAAAAAAAGAAAATTTTGGAATAACAAAATACTGACAGAGTTAGTGATAAACTTGGAGAACAAAGGAAAAGTTATTGTGACAAAGATGTTTCTGTTACAGACGAAAGATATCCCTGTAGTTATCCGTGTCGTGCCGGCTAACATTATAATGACACTATATTCACATTATATTCACTAATTTTATTCTTTCACCACACACGACACACATTTTTTTCTGTTTTCACTGTCAGAATAAGGAGGTGTCATTTTCTGAATCATCTAATTTAATTGACTTTACATAAGTTAATGTCAATATTCGATTTGACAAACGAAAAATACGCCACGAAGGTGAAGCTAAATTAATTTAAATCGAATAAAGCAAAGAGCACAAGTGAAGGGTCAAAACATTATTTTGTCTAAACGCAATTTTATTTGTAAATATTATTCAATTGTGAAAAACTAATGTTGTTCTTTCAGATCACATCACAAATCATATTTTTGCAAATACTTGTACTTTAAAATGTACATTTTCACGTTCACACTCAGTGTTTGCTTCTGCTCACATTCCCTTCTTAGTAAGTTAAATCTGTATTATTTTAACATTTATGATCCAATTCATACTTTGCCTGGAAATTAGAATAAGAATAAGGATTTAGCCAGAAAATTTTTTTGGAAAAGGTATTGGCAAAAGATAGTCAAGGTTACCAGCTAAGCCAGTTTTTCACTTTTTTTACTTAAACTCAAAAATATTTGGTGGGGAAGGGGGTCAGCACCTATACCCCCCTCTGGATTCAGCATTCAATAAGAATAATTATATCTTGATCATGTTTCACTAAAGATGAAACCTTAAAAAGAATATAGTGTTAATTTTTATTTTTCTCATTTTTACGTCATTTTTAACACAACTCTTTGAAAAACACGAATCCCTGCCTCTTTGATTTTGTCAGAAGCATTTTCTTATGTAATTTTTAGCACTTAAAAGGTCAGAGTTTGTTTTCATTTTTTCCAATGTCTGGACTACTTCCCGCGCACTGCTTCTCCTTGCTGTTGCGCATTTTATCGAATGCAAATAATCAAACAATTTTTAATTCTAAAAAAAAGAAAATTAAAGTTTATATTTACAAACGAGAAAAATTTTAGGTAAAAAAGTCCAGAAGAAACAAAATTAATTAACCTGTCATTAAAATTAACTATATCCGCACATTATAACGTAGGATAGATACTTAAATTTGTAATAAAACTGCTGTTATGTCTTAGTTAGAAAAGCTGGCTGAAGACGCGGAAAGACAGGCTTTTTTTACTTATATAGACCTCGAACATATAGCAATAGAGAGTTTCCATACCAAAAAGATCAAAGTTGCAAGTCAAGTTTTTGATTTTGATCAAAGTTGGTCAATTTGTTGTATTTAGGGGTAGTAATAACTTAGTCAAATATTTTTGAAAAATTTCCAAAATTTTAGGAATTACGTCACTTTGGATTTTTTACCCTTTATTTTTTCAAATTCTTGTCATTTGAAGAGTTTGTACCCGATTTCAATGAAATTTGTAGGGCGTATATAGAAAACTATAAGGTTTTAAATAAATTTGACATAGATTTAAAAACTTCAAAAATTCATGTAGAAAAACACAAAAAAAATTTTAAACTTTTTTTCTATGTGTGCTAATTCATATTTTTTATTTTCGTCACAATATAATGAAATCTTTTTGTTTTACCTTTATTTAAAAAAAAATTGATGAAGGGTCTCTTAGTTCTAAAGATATAGGCAAAAGAGTATTACACTTCACGTCTTCTATCCTATAAGCATAACCATTTTTGAGTTTTATTTGTTTTTAAAAATATTGTAAAAGGATAAACTACAATGATTTATTCCTGACTACTATCTATGAATATTATAAGAAATAAATAAATATTTATGATTAAATACCAATGGTAGTGTCAAAATGTTTAAAAGTAGTTTTCATTCAATTAATTTTACCGTAAATAAGACAGAAATTTAAATGCAATTGATGGTGATAAATTTGACGATCTGGGGGCCGATTATGTAATTTGATTTGATTCCGAAATGATTTGATTTCGCCTGACTTCACTTTTTTTTACTTTTAACTGTGAAAACTTTCAACAACAAAAGTCAGCAAAAGTGAAACAAAGTGAAGTCAGGCGAAATCAAATCATTTCTGAATCAAATCAAATTACATAATCGAACCCCTCTAACAATTGTGAAACAATGAAAAATGTATATTACAAATTTTTCTTTGTCGACAGTAACACAAAAAACTGTAAGGCATGAAAATATGGATATTCGTGGATATTTAAATTTATTATCCACATATTAAAACTTACGTTAGTATTTAGATATTTAAACATATTACCCAAATATTAAAATTAGTATATTTTAATATTATGGATAGTAAGTTTGAAGATCTGTTTCTGTCAGTGGGGTACGAAAAAACATTGCAGATTAATTTAGTCTAAATTTACTTCTAAAATCTAAGATTGGTTTCGGTAAAATGAATAATTTTTAATATATTTATAGTTATCTACTGTTGGAATGGCTATCCAACATAGGGCAATTTCCCCTAAATAACTGTTAGCAGTAGACCAGAAAATTTTTACAACTATACATTTATAACTATATACTTACTTACAAAATCATTTGACTTAATGTGATTACCAGGACCATTTTAACGTTTTGCTTTTCAAGCAACCTTCTTTTTTAGAGCAGATTTCTGGATATCTACAGTTTCTGAATTAATGGAAGCAGAAAATTAATTGCAAAAAATTTTCCAACATACTCTGCAAACGATTTTGAAGATTCTCTGCAAACGATTTTCTGCTTTCATTGACACAAACACTGCAGATACACAGAAATCTGCTCTATAAAAGAAGTTTACTCGAAAAGCAAAACGATGAAATAGTCCCGGCAACCGCATGAAGTCGAATAATCTTGTAAATATGTATATATATGTATAGTTGTAAATACGTTTTGGTCTATTTTTAACAATAATTTACGTAGTATTTATGAGCTTCAACAATAGCGAAACCAGAAAATTGTTTCAGTTTTTTCTTTTTACTTTTTTCAATTTTTAAAAATAAATTAATAGGAATAACTACTAGGCTTAGAGTGTAAGTCACAAAAAAGCAACTGTTGGAGTTTAGTAGTAAAGTAAGATTAAATTAATCTGCAACGATTTTTTATGCCTTACAGTTTTTTGTTTCTGTCCAGGCCCGTAGCCAGCAAGTTTTGTCGGGGGGGGGGGGGGGGGAGGGCCAAAATTCCATGCCCGCAGCTCCCGTAGCACAAAAATTTTTTTCAGAAAAAAAAATTTCAACCAATAGCTACGTACCTGTTACTGTCGACAAAGAAAAATTTGCATTATATATTATTCATTGTTTCACAATTGTTAGATTATTAATTCAGATCGTCAAATTTATCACCTTCAACTGCATTTAAATTTCTGTCTTATTTGCGGTAAAATTAATTGAATGACAACTACTTTTAAACTTTTTGACACTACCATTGGTATTTATTCATAAATATTTATTTATTTCTTATAATATTCATAGATAGTAGTCAGGAATAAATCATTGTAGTTTATCCTTTTACAATATTTTTAAAAACAAATAAAACTCAAAAATGGTTATGCTCATAGGATAGAAGACGTGAAGCGTAATACTCTTTTGCCTATATCTTTAGAACTAAGAGACCCTTCATCAATTTTTTTTAAATAAAGGTAAAATAAAAAGATTTCATTATATTGTGACGAAAATAAAAAATATGAATTAGCACACATAGAAAAAAGGTTAAAAATTTTTTTCGTGTTTTTCTACATGAATTTTTGAAGTTTTTAAATCTACTTCAAATTTATTTAAAACCTTATAATTCTCTATATACGCCCTATAAATTTCATTGAAATCTGTTAAAAACTCTTTAAATGACAAGAATTTGAAAAAATAAAGGGTAAACAATCCAAAGTGACGTAATTCCTAAAATTTTGGAATCTTTTCAAAAATACTTGACTTAGTTATTACTACCCCTAAATACTAAAAATTGACCAACTTTGATTAAATTCAAAAAATTGACTTGCAACTTTGATCTTTTTGGTTTGTTATGGAAGTTTAGTCTTTCGTCAAGCTCTACTCTAAATTTACTAAAATTGTATTATTAAAATAAATATATTTACCTAAAAGTAAAAGAAAATCAGTAGCTAAATTTAAATCAATACGAATGTAATGAATTAAATTCATTAATTATTATAATATATATGTGTATATATATAAACATAAAAAAGTACAATACAGACATGCATATACATTATTTGTATAATAATACTAGGGATTGCAATCCCGCAAATCGGGATCCCGCACCTTTTGATGGCTTGCGGATCCCGCATAATATTTTGCGGGATCCGCAAAAATATGCAGGATCCGTAAAACTGACATTTGTTTTTTATATGAGAGATTCCATATGAAGTGATCAAAGTAAAAAAAATTGTTAGCCAATCATGCTTAAATTCGCAGCATTTATAGTGCGTACAGATGGTAATCTTTGGTGATTTTTTTGTGTCCAATATTATCCGAGTGGGAGGGGGTAATCTTTCTGGGTTTTACAGTACAAAGCAAATTTTAGTAATTTTTTTATATTTAACAATAAATTAAAAAAAATTTCCTACTATCAGTTTCGATAGAGTTTTTCATGGTTTTTCGATTGGTGATATGTATATAAAAAAATAAAATTTTTTTAGTGAAAAAAATATATAAATACCTTATTATAAATACCTCGAGTTTAAGCATGATTGGCTTAAACTTAAATATGAGTGTATCTTGTTTACTCATCTTTTTTTACATCACCTAATGAATAAAGGGCAAACATTTGTCTATTGTTTACGACTATTTAAAATCTATAAAGCCAAGCAGTTTAGAAGCAGAAAGAGCGTTTTCAGCAGCAGGATACATTTGTAGTTCCTTAAGAAGCAAGTTGGGTAAAAAAACTCGACTTTTTTTTAAAAGAAAATAAGAATATTGTAATATGTAAGGCAGATAAGGAGAATGTAACTGTCATTCTTGACAGAAAAAACTATCTTGAGAAGTGTTATACCTTATTAAATGATGACAAAGTTTACAAAAAATTAAAATCAGATCCCACACAGTCAATTCAAAGAGTTTTAAATAAAAAGGTGACCAATTTACTACTTAAAAACTATATAAATTGCCCTATCTCGAAAAAGTTACACTCGTATAACTCAGTGGCACCTTTATTTTACGGACTGCCTAAAATACACAAAGACAACTGCCCTATGAGACCTGTTACTTCTTTTTGTGGATCACCCACGTACAATCTATCAAAATTTATTAGTATTCCGATTCAAAAGGTGTTAGGTAAAACTGAAGCACATGTAAAAAATAGTTTTAATTTTGTCGAGAAGATTGAAAAAATAAATGTTCCACCAGGTTTCAGAATGGTCTCATTGGACGTGAAGTCATTGTTTACCAACATTCCAAAGACATTAGTCATTAAGTGCGTGAAGCTGAGATGGAGTGAGATTCGTAAACATACTTATTTACCCATTGATGTTTTTTTAGATATTCTTGAATTCTGTATTGATAATGCATACTGCGCTTTTGATGGTGATTATTATAAACAATGTTTTGGTACACCTATGGGCTCCCCACTATCAGGAGTAATTGCGGATCTCGTAATGGAAAGATTGGAAGAAATTAAAAATTCCTTATTTATTTTACCGTCGATATGTTGATGACATTTTCATTTTCGTCAGACTTAATGACATTCAAAAACTATTGGAGGCCTTTAATGAATTCGATGAGAATATACAGTTTACAATTGAATTTGACGATAAAGACTGTATAAGTTTTCTTGACACCATGATCATCAGAGAAGGAAACCATGTCACCACAAATTGGTACCATAAAAGTACATTCTCTGGTAGATATATCGATTTTAACTCTAACACATCTATGAAAGACAAAATATCTATCATCTATGAATTAGTTGATAGGGGTATTAAACCTTCTAACAAGAGGTTTTATGACGAGAACTTGGTCTTTATTTTCAACACACTTTTAAAAAACAACTACCCACCTTCATTTTTAACAAAATATATTAACTACAGATTTCAACATATATTTTCTGATATGTTTTTTCCAAGAATAAAGATAGCGTAGAGTTCAAATACAGGAATCACGTTGTATACAGTATACCATGTGAATGTGGCGCTGTATATATTGGTGAGACCTCTCAGTATATTAAAGAAAGAATAAAACAACATGGGAGAGATTGTATAAAGGATAATAGAAGCTCCGCTTTGGTTGAACACACTCATGTTTTGGACCATTCTTTCCATTTCCACAATACAAGGATTGTGTGTAATAAAACTAATTACTACAGAAGGAAATTTAGAGAAGTTTTTCATATTCTGAAAAATAAAAATTCTATTAATAAAAAAACGGATTTAACAGCGCTTAATTGCATTTATCACAGTCTGATTATCATTACATCTTGAAATTATTTTTTGTTTTTTTATTTTTGATTAAAATTTCTGTTTTCAATTAAAATTTTCAGTTCTGAATTATTTCACATCGGCATAGTAAATCTCATCCATATCAGCTTCGGGTATTTATACTAATATTGACTGTTGACTTTCTAAATTATATATCTAATCTAGAGGGCGTACGCTCCTCTTTAAATATCTTTAATTGACCGTTATCTGTGACTCGTGCCTATTCACGTGGACATTTTAATATTTTCCACTTTTGCTACAATATTTTTAATGATGTGGTTAATTTTTCGAGCTACTTTTGAGAGAAAAAAATTCCCTTTTCTTTTTTATTCGTGCTGATATTTTAATTTAAAAAATGTGAAGTTGGAAAATCCGCATTGGTAAGTCAACATTCTGTGGTATTTTCCAAAGAAACGACAAAGTTATATTTAATTGTTTTAACACACGACTTTTTTTTTTTTTTTGTTATTTAAAATACCGATGTCTTATGTCTCGTATATTTATTTTACAGTTTCGTAATTAATTGTCTGAAGAGGCCCAACGTGGATGGGCAAAAGGCTTACAATATAAATTAATAAATGTGGATTTTTTCAGAAAATAAATAACATCTTTCACTACAATTATATAGAATCCAAAAAAACATTACATCTTTCTCTAAAAAAATTACAGATTATAATTATAATTTCTAATCTTAATAAATACCTATTACTTAAAGATAAACACACATATGTTCTTTCTTGATTACAAAAGTGAGTCTAATTGTACAGTACAATAGTCTTTTTATTATTAACTTTTTTTAATAAAAATAGTTTTAATTTTGAAGTTCCCATCATATTAGAATTATCTAATTAACAGAATTTATTTATTAAATTATGGACTTACACGCAGAAAAAACCATAAACGCGGGAAAAATTACAAAAACACTGCGGGATCCCGCGGGATTGTTGCCGGATCCCGCAAATGATCCCGCGGGATTGAAAAATGTGCGGGATTGCAATCCCTAAATAATACAGCGAGAACAAAACAACCAAACAAAATTTAAATGAATCTACAAAAAGAATATTGTTAAGAAAATAATTCATTTGTCAGTAACTGTTACATACCATATTTACAAAAACAAAAAAATCTACTGCTCAGCCGTAAGTGCTATGGAAAGCTACTGCGCAGCATGTTAAGTTTTCAAAAATTGATTTGAAATCCTATGTACATGGGATCCTATGTACAGTGTTCCCTCGAGTGTTCGTGCCAAAGTTCCCTGGTACACATGATCCCATATGGGAACCCATGTAGGAACCTTTAAAGGATCCCATACGGGAACCCATACAGGAACACACGCGGGAACACATACGAAATTTTTAACTGGAAATGAATATATGCATATGAAACATTTGGCAGTGCATGAAGTAACATCAAAATTGGCTTTGTGGTGCCTGTTTTAAAATATTTTTCAAAAAAATTAAGGGACCGTACACAAATTACGTCACAGCTTTTTTTTCATTTTTTCGTCCCCACGGGGGTCGCAACCCCTTGTCGCAACTTGTCACATATTTTTCAACCCCCGTTTAATATTACGTCACATTTTCAGGACGCACCCTCCCCCCTCTATTATATATCGTCTTGAAAAATTATTATTGAAATTTTTTTATTCTACACTATAAAGTATTGAAATTTTTGTATTTGGAACTCTTAAAAATGAATTATTTTTCAAAAAACATAAAAAAAACTTTGTAAAATAAGATCTACATTTTTTAATCTATTACAAAATTGAAAAGATTAAGAATCTATTAAACAAGAGTTAATTTTATTAAATCAATAATCTTTTTGAATTTCTAATTATTTTCTATTGTCATTCCAATTATTTACAATAATTTCAAACTTATTATTTTTCAATTTTTTCCCCAATTTTAAAACTCACTTTCTATAGATTATAATTATATTCATCTTAATTTTTTTTTCCTATTACATACATTATTTTCCTCAATAATGAATTAGAATCCTTATTTTATACATTAAAATTTTTCTCATTTATTTTCAGTTTCTTTTTTCATTTATCAATATTTTTCATCAATTAAAAAATAATTTCTTCAAATTACAATTACATTCTTCCATTCATTTGATAAACGTAATCAAAACTTAATGATTAATAGAATTTTTCAGCTACTTTTGTCAGATTTTAATTATTTCCTAATTTTTTAACTATTTTTATCATATTTCAAGAAATAGCTTCATTTTTAAGTTATTTTAAAAATAATTCCATAAATTGTTCATTATTTTTTTAATTTTTAATTAATTTTTCCAATTTTCAATTATCTTTATCCTTTTTTTTAATTTTTCCATTTTCAAAATATTTTAATTATTTTCCAATAAATGTGTTACGTATGTAACGTATATTAATTTTATTGAATTGAATATTAAATTGATAAAAAATTATAAAGTTTATTCTTTAAAAACATTGTTTGTAAAATCATTAACACATTTTTCTCAATTGAGAATGCACTAATATATGAAATTCTTTTATGAAATGAATGGGTTATGATCTTTCTGTAAACGTAACAACTCGACATCTCGTTTAACAATTAGTCATTCAAAATTAAATTTCTTAAACTTAAAAGTTAAATCAAATTCAATAAATTTATATTCTGTACCAAAACTCACTCCATAAGTTTTGGAAAAGAGGGCCGAGGTGTTACGTATGTAACGTATATTAATTTTATTGTATACTGTTTATAAATCTATTCTCATTTATATATCCTAAATGTTTACTTCATTACTAAGACTAAGGCTTATTTACCACACCGATCGATAATGCCTTTCGCTATTGATGGTATTAACTAATAGAATAGAATAATAGAATAATAGAATAACCCAGAGGGTTATTTTATCGATTAAAAAGGACTATATAAGGTCCTATGAGGGTCTGTGACAGATCAGTCTAATTCAAACCCCGAAACTCTGATTGTCAAAATCTTCGTATCTGTCTAATTCAACCCCAGAACCTCTGTTCATCAATTCTTCGAGTGGTCAACTATCTTCGTGACAAAATTTCACGTCTACGTTTGCCAAGATTCACCCAGCACTCCATAAAGATTCAACTGACTGGTTGCCAGTACCTTGCCAGGGTTTACCCAACCTTCGGTCAACTTCTCAGCTGGCTGGTTGCCAATTTCAAATGAAACTTAAGATGATATGTCGCAACCAAATGAACACAATGAAAAAGTAACAAGCAATAAAACTAAAAATAACGAAGAATTAGCTAATGAGGTTGAAAAAAATAATAAAATTAATCTTGATTCTAAAAGTGGACTTCCAATAAATCTTGATAACTCTATTATCACTGAAAATACCGGGGACTCTTTTGAATTAGACTCAACCATAAAAAATTTTAATTTGAGTGATAGTCTTACTAGTTCCAAGATTTTTGAAAAAACTTTAACAAATAATCCATTAGAAAATACTACTTGTCCAGAATTCTTTGATAAAATATGAATTGAAAAACAATTAGAAATTAAAAAATTTGAAGAAACTTTGGATCGTAAAAATATCTTTGATAAAGAATTCGAATCGTCTCTAAATAAATCTCGTGAGTTATTAAATAAGTTATTAACTGATCCATCTTTAAAAACAAGCAAGACGGAAAATTAAACTAAGATAGAAACGAAAATGTCTACTGATAATAATAAACCTGGTGGTTCACGAGATCAGGCTGTAAGAGATCCTAATGTACAAGTAGCTTATTATCCCCATAATCAGACGATATCATTACGCGATGCAATTGAAGTAGTTCCATTATTTGACGGAAAAACAATGTCTCTAGAAAATTTTATTGATGGCTGCACAGAAGCAAGACAAATGCTTTCTCTGGCGGCAGAAGGAAATTCAGTAAAAATGATACGATGTAAACTTATTGGCGAAGCTAGAAAAAGTGTTTTTGGTACGACATTCAATAATGTAGATGAACTTATATAAATGATTTAAAAAGATCGTATTTAGTATCAAAATCGGTTTACCAACTACAGGGTGAGCTAGGAAATACCTTTATGTGGCAAGAAGAAAATGTTTTATCTTACGCGACTAGACTTAAAGAAATTTCAGAAAAAATTTTAGACGCTCATAAAATGGCAAATAATCAAGAAATCGATGAAAATTTTAGTACAGGGTTAAATAGAGATTTAATAGATTGTTTCATAAGAGGTTTAAGGCCGGAAATAGAAATTCGCGTACAACGAGCAAATACATTAAGAGAAACGATAACTTCGGCAATAAAAGTAGAAAAAAGATTAAAAGCGAGTCAAGATTTAAGGAGAAATAACATTCCAAATTCAGAGTTGGACATACCACAAAAAAGTAGTAATATTCATCCACGAAACAATAAAGTAAATACTTTACAAGAAAATATAGTGAACTGTCAAATTTGTGGCGGAAAAGGTCACATTGCTCCAGTTTGTAATAAATTAAATATGAAAAACCAAACAGTTGCACATCAACAACGTAATTTTTCAAATAGTCAAAGTCAGCGGTATAATACAAATCAATTTAAAAGAAATTTCTAAAATCCAACTTTTAATCGAAATTTTCAGAATCCTAATTTTAATCCAAATTATTCTAAAAATTTTCAAAACCCAAATTTTTCTAGACAAAATACAAATTTTCCTAAACAAAATTTTCAAAATTCAAATTTTTTAAGAAACCAAAATATTCAATATCTAAATCAACAAAGATTCCAAAATAGACAACATTTTCAAAATCAATTAAATTTTCAGAATCAACAAAAATTTCAAAATCAACAAAATTTTCAAAATCAACAAAATTTTCAAAATCTACAGAAATTTCAAAATAGTTATAACAGACCAATAAATTCAAATAATTAAAATCAAAAAGGTAACAATTTTTCTCCTAATACAAATCCTAATTTACAAAGTCAACAAGCACAAAATTCTGAAGTTAAAGTGATGTGTAATTATTGCATAGAAGAAGGTCATCTTATAAATGAATGTGCTTTAAGAACTCGTAATAGCACAAAATTCTCAAGTAAAAGTGATGTGTAATTATTGCATAGAAGAAGGTCATCTTATAAATGAATGTGCTTTAGGAACTCGTAATAATGCTCGAAAATTACAACAGCCGCAATCGGGAAACTCGAGCAACCTTCTCTTAGTAGATGCGGCAGAGGAGGTTTTGAACGAAGAAATGCATCTTTGAACGTTAAAAATAAAAATAATATTAAAAAAGAAAATCAACCGGAAAATAGCTAACAAATTAATGCTACTATGTCAAGTAGTATCCCATATATTTCGATAAGTGCATCTGGCTTACAAAACACCGTAACCATGATGATCGATACTGGATCAGGTCCGAACCTTTTAAAAGAAGGGGTCGTTGAACCTGATGTTTACATTAATACGGAAGAATGCCTGCGACTCACTAATATCAACGAACATCCTGTTTTCACCCTCGGACAAATAAAGTTAAATATACTCGGTCACCCCACGATTTTTAATCTAATCCCTAATGATGTTCCAATTAGTCATGAAGGAATTTTAGGCACACAATTTTTAACAGAAATAATGTAAAAATAAATTACGCAGAAAAACGAATTGAAATCGATGATAATTTTTATCCATTTTCTACACAAGACTACATAACAGTACCAGCAAGAACTATTGCAACAATTTTTGTTAACATTAAAAATAAAGATAAAAAAGTTGGTTATATTCCAAAATTACTTATTGGTGAAGGACTTTTTATTGGAAATGCTTTAGTAACAAATGTAAATGGTCGAGCTTATTTAAAAATTGCTAATACTTGCGTTGAAGCAATGAATATTCCTATATTAACAGTGGAATTACTTGACTTTATAGAAAATAAAGAAGAAAATATAGCAACAATTAAAAACATTTATAAATATTCAAATTTAATACAATCTACTATTAATACTCAGTTCAGATCATCAGAAAATTTTTTACATGGATTTATTAATAATAATAATGAAAAATTAAATAAACTTTGTCAAGAATTTAATATTACAGGTATCAATCGGATAGAAACAGATAAGAAATTTTTAAGGTTAGATCATTTAAACGAAGAAGAATTAACTCATGTAATAAATATAATAACAAAAAATATCGATCGCTTTTAAATCCCAGGAGAAACTTTAGAAGCTACTAATATTTTAGAACACACTATCCCCACTACCGACGACCAACCAATTTTTACGCGTCAGTACCGTTTTCCACCAATTCATAAAGAAGAAATTAAAAGACAAGTTAATGAACTTTTAGATCAAGGAATAATTAAACCTTCACAATCCCCATATAACACACCAGTTTGGATAGTACCTAAGAAATCAGATTCTCAGGGAAATAAACGTTGGACTTTCGCAAACTAAATGAAAAAACAATTAAAGACAATCATCCTTTGCCTAATATAATTGATTTGTTAGATCAGCTAGGAAACGCAAAATATTTTTCAGTTTTTGACCTGGCATCAGGTTTCCACCAGATTAAAATGAATAAAGAACATTCACATAAAACAGCTTTTTCTACACCAGATGGTCATTATGAATTTGACCGCATGCCTTTTGGTTTAAAAAATGCGCCTGCATGTTTTCAACGTCTTATGAATGCTTGTCTTACCGAATTAATTAATACAGATTTATTTGATTATTTAGATGATATTGTAATATATGCAGATACATTAGAGGAACATGAACAAAAATTTAATGCATTAATAGAAAGATCACGTTTAGCTAACCTCAAATTGCAACCAGATAAGTGCGAATTTTTACGACCCGAAGTTAATTATTTAGGTCATATTATTGATAAACATGGCGTTAGACCCGATCCGAAAAAACTAGTAGCCGTAAAACAATTTCTAATTCCCAAAAATCCGAAAAATATCAAACAATTTCTCGGTTTAGCTGGTTATTACAGAAGATTCATCAAAAATTTTTCGAAAATAGCTACACCACTTTCAAATCTTTTGAAAAAGACGTACCTTTTTTTCTGGTCAGACGAACAACATGATGCTTTCAAATACCACAAATCAAAATTATGTGAGGAACCTCTTTTAATTAGACCCGACTTTTCGAAACCATTTGTTGTTACGACTGATGCTTTAGGATTTGCAATTGGTGGCATATTGTCACAAGGCCCAATAAGAAAAGATCAACCAATCTCTTACATATCTCGAGTTTTAAATGAAAATGAAAGAAAATACGATGCATACGAAAAGGAAGCTCTATCAATAATCTACTGCGTTACACAATTTAGACCATACCTATACGAAAGAAAATTTACATTAGTTACCGATCATAAACCATTAGTATGGTTCCAAATTCCAAGGACCCAAGTTCAAGAGTAACCAGATGGCGTTTAAAGCTTGCGGAATATGAATTCGATGTAGTTTATAAAACAGGAAAAACCAACATGAATGCACATGCATTATCGAGAAACCCCGTAACATTTATACAAAAAGAAGATGACTATGAAACTGAAGAAGGAACATCTGATAATGAAGGTTCTATTGACTTGTATTGCGATGAAGAAATTAATCAGTCTTATGATGAATCTGATACCGATGATGAAATTGAGGATAATAATATAAAAATAAATTCTGCGAACCCTTCAACGTCAAAAATTCTAACAATCAATAATGGAAATATTATAAATAATTTATTTCATCAATTTCACATTAAGAAAAATAAACTTCAATGCTTCTTACAAATTTTTACACTTTTTTCAACTTTATTTTCTCCGTCCGAAGAAAAGAAAGCAATAAATGAAGAAAAATGCTACATAACAACTCGTAATAAGTCTTATAACAAAAATAACTTTAAAAATAAAGAAACTTATGAGCAACCAGAACATCAAGATCAACCTTTAAGAATTAGCAAAAGGAAGCGTGGTAGACCTAAGAAGTACTTAGAAGAAAATCAAGATTTGACAACAAAGAAACCAAGAAAACGAGGAAGACCAAGGAAAACTCTTAAGGAACCTGAAAGAAACGAAAATGCAGCAGTGACAAGAAAACGTGGTAGACCTAAGAAACCTAAATGTAATGAAATCAAAGAAAAAATGAATGAATCTAATAATTATTATTCTGATACCGACTCAGATGATAAATCCAAAGGTACTAGTGTATCCGGCCTTGATACATAGAAGTGATTCAATTCATGGATATTTAGATGTTAAGAAATCAAGAAATCGTCAGAAGAAAAAAAGTAAAAATGAGGTTAATGAAAATGAAATGTCAAATTATAAGGAAATAAGTAAAAGTAATTTAAGCGATGATTCGTCGGAAGAAGAAATTATAAACGAAGAAATTAATAAAGAGATTATTTAAGAAAATATTGAAGAAAATGAAGAAATAGAAGAAAACATTATTCAAGGTTTACCGTCTCAATCATGTCCAAAGGAAATCGAAAATAAATTTAAAAATATTGTAGAATGTCGGGATCAATTAACAATGAGAAAAGATAACTATGCGTATTTTGTAACTTGTAATGGAGTACCACGTGACAACGGATCTAAAGGTTTAGATAAAAATAATAAATTACCAAAATTTAAAAATGTATTTAAAGGCCAAGCGAAAGAAATAAAAAAAGGTCAACAATATCATATTAATTTACCAATTGAAAAAAAAAAAAAAAAGAATCTTGAACAAACTTTAAATAATATTAAATCAACAATTTTTTCAATGTTTGAAATCGCGGAAAAACTTAATCTTTGATCAATTTCAATTTCAAAAACTTTAAGAATAAATCAAATATCATGGGAAGAAATCCTATCTATTTTAACCTCCACTTTCTCTAAATTAAAAATAAAAATTATTATTTGTAATGGAATTGTTCAATATCCGACAAAAGAACAACGTGTTAAATCAATCGAACTAGGGCTAACACTCGTCAGCCCTAGGCGGTCATAAAGGAGTAACAAAGACTTACAACAGAATTAGACAAAAATTTTATTGGAGTACATGAAGATTGATATACAGAAATATATTCAACTATTCCTCAAATGTCAACTTAAAAAACTCGTTCGCGTAAAAACAAAAAATACCATGGTAATAACGGATACTCCAGGTGTTGCTTTCAAAAAATTTTTAATGGACATTGTAGGTCCTTTACCTAAAACAAGTTTAGGCAATAAATACATTCTGACTATTCAAGATAATTTTACAAAATTTTCTCTTGCTATTGCTTTACCGAATCAACAAGCTAGCACTATTGCAGATGCTTTTACCAAAAAATTTATATGTATTTTTGGATCTCCAAAAGGAGTATTAACAGATCAATGAAGAAATTTTTTGAGTAATTTAATCAAAAGTCTAGCAAAACGATTTAGAATCAGACAATTCAAAACTACAGCATTTTACCCGCAATCGAACGGATCAATACAGAGATCACACCATGTACTAGGCGAATACTTAAAACAATTTATTGAAAAGAACTCAGAATGGGATGATTGGCTAGAATTAGCCATGTTTTCTTACAATACCAGTATGCATGAAGGTACAAAATGTACACCACATGAATTAGTTTTCGGAAAGTTAGCGCGTCAACCGTCCAGCGATTCTCTTTTGCAACATGAAAAATTAGAAACATACGATGACTATTTAAAGGATCTCGTAACGCAATTACATGAAATAAGGAGTATAGCAAGATTAAACTTAATTTCAGCAAAAGAAAAATCTAAATACTACCATGATAGGAAAATTAATCCACAAAATTTTAAAGTTGGAGATAATGTATTTTTACTAAGTGGTCCGAAACCACACAAATTTGGAAATCAGTATACAGGCCCGCATCAAGTACTAGAAATTTTTCAAAATTGAAATGTCAAAATTTTAATTAAAAATAAACCTAAAATAGTTCACATTAATAGATTGAAATAAATAATAACAAGAATATGTACACTTATTAAAATATCTAATGTCATAAGAAAATTGAATAATCCACGAGCAACTTAATTGTTACACTTGATCACGATTAAAATTTGTATACATCCAAGAAACAATTAAGTTGATAGAAAACAATTAAACCAATTTCTAAAGCCTAGTCTTCACACTGAAATCTTTAATTGCCAATTTAATAAAGATCAACAATATTGTTGTAAATCAAAAAATTTAAAACATTTACTAATCTAAAACTTTTCATTTTTTTTAGGAAGCGACCAACCATGGATGTCAACAAAAATTTAATGATTTTATCTTTTTTTTACACAGAAATTTAAATAATTCAAAGCAAAAATATTTAATAGAGATTTGATTAATAAACCCCCCCCCCCCCCCCCCATTAAAATTATCTGTAGTTCATGAAAAAAGGAAAGAAAACTTTAAAATTAAATATTTTGATTTTTTAACGATACTTTTAATGATCAGGACATGAACCTTTAAGACATCATTCTTTTAAATAAATTGCATACAGATTTAAAACTACACTATTGTTGTAAACAATTTTCAGCAATCTCAAAAGATGTTCTAAATTTGTATGAAACATTTAACTAACTTATATTTTTCAATATTGAAACAAATTACATACTTTTAGTCTGCATAAAATCATAAATTGCTAAACTATTTCATTTTATTAAAACCTAATTTTCAATGAAAAACTGTTGTAAAAAAACAAAATAAACAAGAGTAAAAGATTGTTTTAAAACCTTTTTAATATCTTAAATTTATATTAATTTCATACCCCATAAGAAATTCAACATTACTATTCAATTATTAAAATCTTTGCCCACATTAATCCTATCTTTTGCCAACAATCCTGTTTCTAAATTTCCACTAAACCTCATCTTGGAAAAAAAAATTTTATATTTAACACATTATTTATTTAAGATATGCAGAATAAAAAACTGCATTATTTTTCTTAAATATTGAGTTATTTGTACTTAACGAATATTGCAAACAAAATTTTATTTAGGTAAATTCTTTTTTATAACTTGCCATTGTTAAATTTTACATGAAATTATATTACTGAAAAAAATCTTTGATATTACAAAAAATTAATAAAAAAACATGGTTCTATCGATAGCAAAACTAAATAATGTAAACATAGAATGAAGCTTCACAACTCATTATATTGTTAAAAATATTAATACAAATATCAGAACTATTTCTATTGACGTCATATATCAGTTTATGTAATAAATAATATATTAATGGACAAATATGTAATTTTTTCAAAGAAAGAACAAATAATACAAAATATTCCTTACAAAAAAAAAAAAAACTTTTATGTGAAAAAACTATTGCGAAAGACTTTGCTCTCGAAATCCTGCAGTTATATTTAATATTGTATCCTTAGGAAATAGCCGTCATAAAAACCAAATATTATAAATTAATTATTTGTTTCTAAATCAAACATGAATTGCATCTCATCTCATGTTTGAAACTAAGGGGTGAAGGACACCATGTATTCATGTCGGATGACTTTTTATTATCAAAATGAAAATAATACAGTTTGTTTTTTTAGCGGAATATATTTTGCGAGTATATGTATGTGTGTGATTGCAAAAAAAAATCTTTTTAAATTTAGAATAATTTTTATATGTAAATATAAATATGTGTTTGCCATATTAAACATAGATTACATTGAACTACCAAAAAATGCATGCTCTTATAAATTCAAAAAGTTGAATTAAGACCATATGTTCTTTTAAAATTTCAAATGAAATGTAACAAAAACGAAAAAAAGATGCGTAAGTTAAGTAAATAACATTTTGTCTAAAAAAATTATTATTGTTACTTCTAATTAATATTTTAAATCAAATATGTAATAGATTGAAATAAAATTAGCAAAGTTTACCGTTTAATTGATGCTTTGGTAATAAAATGTGTAAATTACGTAAATAACACTTTTTCTTAAAAAATATTAATTGATGTTTTGTATCAAATATATACAATAAAATAGGTTAAAACCAAAAATATTACCGTTTGATTGATATTTTGTGCGTATATTACGTAAGAAATGACTTTTTCTCAAACTTAATAACAATGATATTTAATTGACGTCTTGTAATTTTTTATGTTTCAATTAACGTTCTGTACTAGATTTAGATACAGTTTTCCTAAAATTACTTAAAAAAATTTGTTGTTTGCGTACGAATTCAAAAATGTCAAATTGTTGTATTATGTATGATTCAAATTCAAATCATAATTTTGTGTGTAAACTGATACGGTAACATTTCCTCATTTTTAATCCCTTGTTCCTTTTCTAATTCCCTTACCTCATTTCTTTTCTAAACAAATAATCTGTTTCAGATTATTCACACTCTGAAACCAGCTCTCGCCGCTATTCAAGCAACTTTCTTTTTTAGAGCAGATTTCTGGATATCTACAGTTTCTGAATTAATGGAAGCAGAAAATTAATTGCAAAAAATTTTCCAACATACTCTGCAAACGATTTTGAAGATTCTCTTGTAGTTTATTCATTTACAATATTTTTAAAAACAAATAAAACTCAAAAATGGTTATGCTCATAGGATAGACGTGTTTTTCTACATAAATTTTTGAAGTTTTTAAATCTACTTCAAATTTATTTAAAACCTTATAATTCTCTATATACGCCCTATAAATTTCATTGAAATCGGTTAAAAACTCTTTAAATGACAAGAATTTGAAAAAATAAAGTGTAAACAATCCAAAGTGATGTAATTCCTAAAATTTTGAAATCTTTTCAAAAATACTTGACTAAGTTATTACTACCTCTAAATACTACAAATTGACCAACTTTGATAAAAATCAAAAAATTGACTTGCAACTTTGATCTTTTTGGTTTGGTATGGAAGTTTAGTCTTTCGTCAAGCTCTACTCTAAATTTACTAAAATTGTATTATTAAAATAAATATATTTACCTAAAAGTAAAAGAAAATCAGTAGCTAAATTTAAATCAATACGAATGTAATGAATTAAATTCATTAATTATTATAATATATATGTGTATATATATAAACATAAAAAAGTACAATACAGACATGCATATACATTATTTGTATAATAATACAGCGAGAACAAAACAACCAAACAAAATTTAAATGAATCTACAAAAAGAATATTGTTAAGAAAATAATTCATTTGTCAGTAACTGTTACATACCATATTTACAAAAACAAAAAAATCTACTGCTCAGCCGTAAGTGCTATGGAAAGCTACTGCGCAGCATGTTAAGTTTTCAAAAATTGATTTGAAATCCTATGTACATGGGATCCTATGTACAGTGTTCCCTCGAGTGTTCGTGCCAAAGTTCCCTGGTACACATGATCCCATATGGGAACCCATGTAGGAACCTTTAAAGGATTACATACGAAATTTTTAACTGGAATTGAATATATGCATATGAAACATTTGGCGTTGTCAAGGAAATAACAAGATTTTTTTCAAAAAATGCATTAAAATGCCTATTTACCCCCCCCCCCCCCCTTATCTCCTAAACTATTTGACCTAGAGTATTGAAATTTGGTACACATATGTATTTTCGCGAGTAGAATTTAGAAAAAATATAGAGAACATGATTGGAGGTGATAGTCATAGCGTTGTCAAGGAAAAACTTTTTTTTTCAAAAAAAACGTGTCCCCCCCTTATCTTCCAAACTATTTGACCTAGAGGTTTAAAATTTGGCATACCTAGGTATTTTTACGTGTAGATTACAGGAAAAATGGTTAAAAATGTGTAATTTTATGCAGAATTTTTTATAAAACCATAAAAATTGTGGTTTAAATTTATTATCATAACATTTTTTCCAAAAAACTGAAATTTTACCAAAAAAAATTTGTTCTTTTAAACAGCTACAATATTTTTTAGTTTCAGTTTATTTTTTTGTACAAAATGTTTATGTTTATGTTTAAATTACTTTAAAAGTTAAAAAATTAAAAAAAATTAAAAAAAAATTTTTTTTTGGCTTTAAAATTTAAAATTATATAAAAAAGTTTAGTCTATTTAATTGGAAATTTTTAATCTTATAAAAATCATTAAGTTTATACTTAAATTTCTTTAAAAATAAAAAAAATTATTTTAATTTATCATTATTTAAATTATTATTCAAATAATCTCTGACTCACATAATTGAAAAAAATTAGAGCGGTACGGAACCCTTCGACTTGGTACGAGTGTAACTCGTACTTGCCCGATATTTTAATTTTTAATATATTTTTCCAATTTTCAATTATCTTTATCCTTTTTTTTAATTTTTCCATTTTTAAAATATTTTAATTATTTTCCAATAAATATGTTACGTATGTAACGTATATTAATTTTATTGAATTGAATATTAAATTGATAAAAAATTATATAGTTTATTCTTTAAAAACATTGTTTGTAAAATCATTAACACATTTTTCTCAATTTAGAATGCACTAATATATGAAATTCTTTTATGAAATGAATGGGTTATGATCTTTCTGTAAACGTAACAACTCGACATCTCGTTTAACAATTAGTCGTTCAAAATTAAATTTCTTTAACTTAAAAGTTAAATCAAATTCAATAAATTTATATTCTGGACCAAAACTCACTCCATAAGTTTTGGAAAAGAGGGCCGAGGTGTTACGTATGTAACGTATATTAATTAACTAACAGAATAACCCAGAGGGTTACCGAATAAGGCAATGTAAATAATGAGTTAAAAGAGCGGTGCGAATCTACGAAAATTCAACGCCCCTTCAAGCAACTTTTATTGATTAAAAAGGACTATATAAGGTCCTATGAGGGTCTGTGACAGATCAGTCTAATTCAAACCCCGAAACTCTGATTGTCAAAATCTTCGTATCTGTCTAATTCAACCCCAGAACCTCTGTTCATCAATTCTTCGAGTGGTCAACTATCTTCGTGACAAAATTTCACGTCTACGTTCGCCAAGATTCACCTAGCACTCCATAAAAATTCAACTGACTGGTTGCCAGTACCTTGCCAGGGTTCACCCAACCTTCGGTCAACTTCTCAGCTGGCTGGTTGCCAATTTTAAATCAAACTTGGATTAGCATTACTCGACATATTTACCTGAGATCTGACCAAGCATCTCCATCTTAAATTTAAAATAAGTTCAACATTTTTAATCCCTTGTTCCTTTTCTAATTCCCTGACCTCATTTCTTTTCTAAACAAATAATCTGTTTCAGATTATTCACACTCTGACACCAGCTCTCGCCGCTCTCTCGATTCCTAGGGTATTAAGAACGGTATCGTCAAGCCTTTATGTAAACAATAAACTCTGAACTTGTGCAAATGTTTCTGTATTCATTTTTCCGTACACCTTACCCTCACTGTTCAACCACCGATTGAATTAAAAATTATTTTTGTTTGTTATGTTATCCATGACGTAAGAAATGTCATAAATATACAATTATTCATATCAAATTTCAATTATTTGACTTCATTTTTAATTTTGTGCATAATTTTTTCATTAAATTCATTAATTGTTAATCATTTTTTTATTATTCAATGTTTTCCGCAATTTTCAATTATTTTAATCATTTTCAGCATAATTTCAATTTTTGAATTGTTTTCAATATTTTTTAATTAATTTCTTAAACTTTCAATTGTTTATGTCAAATATCAATTATTTACTTCAATTTTTAATTTTTAACATAATTTTTTAATTAAATACTCCAATGTTTAATTTTTCTATTATTTTTTCTTTATAATTCCATAGATTTTTAATTATTTTTATCATTTTCCAAATATTTGCCTCAATTTAAAATTATTTCATTATTTAAATTTTTTTTCAATTGCATTAATTGTTAATTATGGCTTCCGTTTCCGGTACCGATAAGTAGTTGACGCGTTTGCGAGAGGGAAATAGTTTTGTGAAAAATTTATAAATAATAACTGAAGGGTGGGCTGTGGAGTGATTGGTAAGTGTAGAGTGAAGTGCGAAGGTGTGAATGAAAAGAGTGGATGAAGAGGTAATTGAATGAATGAAGTGTAAAAAGCGGCAAAAAAGAAGAAAAATTGGGAGGTTATGGTGACGGCATGCGAAGTAAGTGAGAGGTATATAGTATAGAGAGAGTGATAGAGTGTCGATAAGGTAGAACTTGACAATGTCGAATAAAGAGGAAAGCAATGATGCAAGTGGTAAAAGCGGGAATGAGTCTAAGGCGCGAAAATTTGAAAAGGAATTTGACGGGAAAAGTGTTGAATGTAAGGATTGTCAAGTTTTACTTAGGCTAATTAAAAGAACAGTAAAGGAGAACGATGATGACTTAGATGAAGTTTGGTATGAAATAAACGAAATTAGGAAATTAGACAAAAAAAGGTTTAAACAGATTGAGGGATTACGAAAGGCAATGAAAGCGATGTTAGAGATGATTGAAAAGTGGGAGGTAAGGTGGGAAGAGGAGAAAGAAGATATGTGGAAAAGTATGGAGGAGTTAGAAAAAGAAATAAAAGAGAGTGAGGAGAGAAGGACGAAAGAATATGTAGAAAGGGAGAGGGTAACATTAAATGAAGGAGTAGAAGAAAAAGAGGGGAGTAGAGAAAAAGTAGATGACGATTTAAAAATAAAAATGGGGGAATTAGCGATGAGAGTAGAAGTGATGGAGAAGGAGAAGAGAAAAAGAAATATTGTGATTAAAGGTATGAAGGTAGGATGGAGAGAAGGCAGAGAGGAGGTAGGAAAACTGTTGTTAAGAATTGGGGCGAAAGTTAAGATCAAGAACGTTAAGGTTGTGAGAGGAGAGGATATGGAAAAACCGAAATTGTGGATTGTGGAATTAGAAGATGAGAATGCTAGGATGGAATTAATGAGATTAAAAAGTAGGTTGAAAGGAAGTATGGAGAGAATAGATGTTGATAGAACATGGAGAGAGAGAAGGATAAAATGGCTGCTCGAGCAAAAAGCGTGGGTGGAAAGAAAAAACGGAAGAGTGGTGAAAGTGAATAGAGAAAGTGTTTGGGTGGATGGAGTGGAATGGCTGGTGAAAGAGGATACACAAGGGGTTATCAAAGTGGGACCGGAAATAGGTTTAGAAGAGGAAGGGAGAAGGTAAAAAGAGCAATTGAAAAGAAGTAACTGGGTAAGTGGATGAATGGAAATGTTGGGAGGATTGGAAGAGGAATATATGAAAATGATGAGTGAATGGGTATGTTCAGAATGTGAGATAAGAATGATAAAGGAAAGAGTGAGAAATAGGGTTTTAGTAAAAGGGTGGCCGAAGAGGTAGATTAACCCTGAAAAGGAAAAAAAAAGGAACAGGAAACGGAAGCCCAGGCACTTGGCAGTTAGTTAAATAGAATATTAGAAGAGCGGCGATTAGGTTAAGTTGATTATGTATTAAAAGTTAAGTTTAAGGAAGGATAAATGTAAGCGTTGTTGTACTTAATTTGTATTTGAATGTAAAGGGAGCGGAGGCCCTCGAACCCGTAAGGGATGAGTAAATAAATTATATAATTGTTAATTATTTTTATATCATTTGCAATTGTTTTCTCCAATTCTCAATTATTTTAATAATTTTTTAATTAATTGCCACATTTTTAAATTTTCTAATTATTTTCTTTAATTTTCAATCGCTTTTATCATTTTTAAATAATTTCCACTAATTTCATATTATTTTTATTATTTTTTAATTAATGTCATAAACTTCCAATAATTTACTTCGAATTTCAATAAGTTTCTTTGATTTTTATATTGTGAAATCATTTTTCCATTATTTGCCTTCATTTCTAAGTTTGTTAATAATTTTTTTTTTTAATTTCATCAATTCTTAATTATTTTTATTACATTCTCATCCTAAAGAAGAAGGTCTTCAATGTGTGCGTTTAAGGACTTTTGCAAATTCCAACATTTCTCGACGTTTTGAAACCTCCTGATTCCGAAAATATGGGTTTTACGAAAATGTCTGTCTGTCTGTCTGTAGACTAAACTTTCGGGATCGGATAACTTAAGTAAAATAGTCGTATCAACTTCAACTTTGGTACACTTTTTTTAGGTACAAAAATACAGTTCAAGTTCCAGAAAATTTTCTCAAAAATTATCAAAAACAGAACATTTTCAAAATTCAAAAAAATTTTAATTAAAAAAAAATTTTTCTCTAATTTTTTTCTTAAAGTACAAATAAAATCGAACAAATTTTGTTTATAAAAGTTTCCGTTATAATGCAACCCTACAAAGATATAAGTGTTATAAGTTTTACATTTGCATAAAACTCTTGTTTGACGAGAAGGGAAAGGGGGGGATGTAAAAATCGGTCAGCCAAGTGTTGATGCATTCTCGTCTTACTCAACTAAAGCAGAAATTAACATGAAACTAATCATTTAACTGCAAAAAACTTGGAAAATCTTCAAAATATACTTTACACGCGTAAAAAAGTGAACTGTGAAAGGGTAAATCCTATACAGAAACTCTATTATTTTTTAAAAAAATAAATGAACTTCCGGTTTTTTCTTCCTATTTACTTTAATGCATCACCCCTAATAACAGTGCATATAAAAATATTGACGTTTCCAGGGATTTTTAGAAATTTAGAAAAAATTTATTTTTACATTCTCATCCTAAATGAGAAGGTCTTCAATTTGAGCGATTTTAGACTTTTGCTAATTCCCACATTTCTTGAGGTTTTGAGACCTCCTGATTCCGAAAAATTGGTTTTACGAAAATGTCTGTCTGTTTGTTTGTAGACTAAAATTTAATGGTTGGATAACTTCAGTAAAAATAGTCGTATCAACTTTAACTTTCGTACACTTTTTGTAGGTACTAAAATACAGGTCGATTTCGTTAGCCAGCAATTTTTGTCCAAAATTATCAAAAATAGAACATTTTCAAAAATGAAAAAAATTTTAATTTTCAAAAAAAAAAATTTTTAATTTTTTTCTTAAAGGACAAGCAAAATAGAACAAATTTTGTTTATAAAAGTTTCCGATTTAATTCAACCCCACAAAGGTATGAATGTTTTAAGTTTTTCATTTCCATAAAACTCTTGTTTGGCGAGAAAAGGAGAGGGGTTGGATGTTAAAATCGGTCAGAAAACTGTTAATGCATTCTCATGTTACTCAACAAAAGTAGAAATTAACGAGAAACTAACCATTTAACTGCTAAAAACCTGAAAAATCCTCAAAATATTATTTAAAATTCGACCATTATATCTGGTTTATCAAGTTACTGGTGGTATACATTTTCTTACAGCTGGTTTTCTTATATGTGAAGTGTATACTCTGTGCATTTATAGGAGGAATTAGACTATAATTACATTAAATAAATTTTCTTATAAACTTGCTATGCCGCTGTGTTTGGAGTGTCAGATTAGTGTAGCAAGAGCCTCTGGTGAATCATTGACATGTTTAAAGTGCAATGGTTTAGTTCATTATGCTTGTGCCAATGTAAACATATCTAAGAAACATTCTGAACATTTAAAAAAGGGGATTGTTGCTTTTTATTGTGTCAAGTGTAAAAAGGATAGCGCCATCTCTGGAGTTAGAAATTTACCTACTTCACAAGCTCAATCTGTGTCGATATCTATGGCATCCGAAGTTGAACCCTCGGATAAATACTTGGATGCAATTCGGGTTGCAGTCGAAAAGGGACAACAATCCTTGTTGACTGAAATTCGTAATGAAGTGTCTCAACTGATAAATAATTTGAAAACTGAACAACTTGAACTAAATAAAAACGTGTCTGAGTCAATTGTATCGATGAAGAATGACATTAGTGAAAATTCGAAAAAGATTAGTTGCCTTGAAATCGAATCAGCTTGTTCTACAAAATCTGTGCAGACGGTGAAAACTGAGACAGAGCAATTAAAGAACAGAGTCACTCAACTTGAACATAGTCTTAATGTTCAAGAGCAATCTGCTCTTCTCTCTTCACTTGAAATACATGGTTTGCCAGTTAATCAAGAAGAAGATGTGCGTTAATGTTTTATTAATATTGCTAAAGAACTTAACGTATCTATAAACAATAATAATATTATAAACATCTACAGAATCCGACGACAGGAAAATGCAAACGCTTCTCAATTTTCACCTGCAGTTGTGGTAAAGTTGTCTACTCAAATTCTGAGAGATAAAATTATTAATCAACGAAAATCACGTAGCAGCTTTTCTACTGTTAGCATTGGTTGGCCTGAAGAGGAAAAATCATACATTTATCTACGAGAGTGCCTTACACCCTTGAATCGTCGTATTTACTCTGCTGCTCTAGCTCTCAAGAAGAATAACAAGATAAAATATTTGTGGATTTTCGGTGGAAAAATTTTTGGACAATCGGCCGATGGCGAACGCAGGTTCCAACTAACATCGCTTGAGTCAGTCAACTCCATAAAATAGCAACTACTGAATACTTGGTTTTATTTTTTAATTTTATCTTACTTGCATAATTTTTTCTTTAGACAATATGATAATAATTCGTTTTTTCTGCCAGATGTACGTTTCTTGCACACAGTTTTTCAGATTTTCTTGTATGATTTATTATTATGTAAATTATGTTTTACTTGTAGCATACTCATTATTTTATCTACTATTTTTTCTTTTAATTTTTTCAGTATTTAAATTTACTAGCTTTGATTGCAATGCTATTATTTAATCTTAATGGAGACTCTGAATATTTGTCACGTTAATGCACAATCATTGGGTGCTCATTTTATTGAATTCAAGAAATTCTTTGATACTGGTCACTATGATATTATTGCCGTGTCAGAAACTTGGTTATCGCCTAATATTAGCTCTAACTTGGTACAGCTTGATAATTATATACTTTTTCGTAAGGCTAGAGAAATGCGCAGAGGTGGTGGAGTCTGTCTATTTGTGCGTAAATCTATTAAGTGTTCTTTGGTGTCTACAAGTACTGAAGGGCCATATCCAAGTTCTGAGTTTTTATTTATTAACGTGCAGTCTCAATATCATAGTGCATTACTAGGAGTTGTCTATAAACCGCCAAACGCTTCATTTGAAAATGATTTAGGAAACCAAATATTCTCTCTTTTACAATATTTTAACAACATAATAATAATGGGTGATTTTAATTGTAACTTAAACATTCCTTCTAATACAAACTATTTCAATTCGATGGTTTATAGTCCAGGTATGTCGATAATCCCTCATAATTCAACTCACCATTCGAATAATTCTAGTACAAGAATTGATGTTATGTTTGTTGATGATCTGAATAAGGTGATTTCGTTTAATAAACATGCGGTGTCATTCTGACTATTAATTAATTTATTTATTTATTTATTTATTTATTTATTTATATACATTCCTGCAGTCCAAAATTGGACCATAAACAGGTAACAAAAATTACGCACTAAGTAACTTGCAATATATAAAGTTATTAAAAAATATATTCTAGTAATCTCCTCTACGTTTAATCAAATACTTATCTAAACATTCCAAAAATATATTCTTTGACGCAACAAATAAGTCCAAATTAGGTTTTAGGCTGGAGTACATTTGGTTTATGTGGAAACACGCATAAAAAATGGGCGTGTCGTAAATCAATGGTAAATCGTCTTTTTTAATGTAGAAAAGTTCGTCATGTCTTGAACCGAAACGTGGTATTTTAAAACTGATAATTTCCATGAGCTGCGGACAGTCAATATTAAAGTTAATGATCTTAAAAAGAATCATAACAGCAGCTATGACACGACGTTCTTCTAAAGTAAATACATTGTAACGCTGACATAATTTTAAATAGTCAGACCCTCTGGGAGGGTAATTCACATCGACCTTGAATGTGAGGTATTTTAAAAACCGCTTTTGAATATGGTCAATTTTGTCGAAATATTTTTTGTAATACGGAAGCCAAATAATTGAAGCGTATTCAGCGGGTGCTCTAACGAGAGCATTGAATAGTAAATTAATCGTATGCACGTTGTTAAAATTGGTTGTTGACCTGAATAAAAAACCAAGAATTTTATAAATGCGTGTTATTAGGGCGGAAATATGGTAATAACTCTAATTATTTTCGTAATTTAAAAAATATATATGTGAGCGAATTCGTTTCACATTTGTTGACTTATGATTGGGCAGGTCTGTACTCAGAATCTGATATTAATATAAAAGTGTACAGGCTCACTTCGTATTTAACTTCTGCTTTCGACTTATTTGCACCTCTCCAGTTATCAAATATTAAAAAAAGATTCTCTCCTTGGATGACAGACGAGATTAGAGAGCTTATTAAAGAAAGAAATAAGCTTCGGAGAACTGCTAAAAGAACAAAAAATGATATTGACCATTGTAGATTTAAAAGAATTCGTAATTTGTCCCAAACAAAAATTAGGGATGCATATAATAAATATAACTTTAATGCGATAAAAAATTGGAGTAGATCAGAGGATATTTGGCATTGATTAAGAAAACTCAATCTTATTCCATCTAAGAAGGGTTTGACTGTCAATAATATTGAGGCCCATGATTATTTGAAAGTTTTTTCTTGTACTTCTACTTTGGTCTCACCTTCCACTACTGCTCTTTTGCAAAGTTGTTTGGATGTATTTGATGAGAACAATTTTTTTTTCTCAGATATTTCTCCGGAGTGCTTGCTAAGGAGTATTGATAGTATAAAAACTAATGCAATGGGTCCAGATTGTATATCTATTAAGATGATTAAAGTATCCCTTTCGATTATCTTTCCTATTCTATTACATATATATAACTGCTCTCTCCAGCAAGGAATTTTTCCAGAGATTTGGAAAATGAGCAATGTTCGTCCTATTCCTAAGATAAGGAACCCGAAAACACCGACTGATTATAGACCCATTTTCTTAATATGTGCTTTATCTAACCCTGTGGAGAAAATTGTATGTAAGCAAATGACTTCTTTCTTAATTGATAATGATTTATTAGAAACGTTACAATCTAGCTTTCGCGAAAAAACACAGTACATGTACAGCATTATTAAAGTTTACAACTGATATTAAACAAGCAATGGATATAAAACATATTACTGTTGCTGTGTTTTTCGATTTCTCTAAAGCATTCAATTCTGTTGATCATAACTTATTAATACATAAGCTTAAATCCGTCAAACTATCTAAGTCGGTTTGTTGTTGGTTTGAGTCTTATCTGAGTTCTAGATTTCAGAGGGTAATTGATGGAAGTGGTGATTGTTCGGAATGGAATAAAATTAAATGTTGTGTACCTCAAGGATCATCACTTTCTTCTTTGCTTTTTAACTTATTTATAAAAGATCTTGGGGAACGCCTGAAATTTTGCAAATATCACAAATATGCATATGATTTTAAGCTTTATCTTTTTGGACCATTATCATCGCTTCCTGATTTACTACGAATGATTCAGATTGATATTGATTATGTTATAAAGTGGGCAAGTGATAATGGACTTGTTCTTAACTCAACTCAGGCTATGGTGTTCTCATTATCTAGAAATCCATCTATGGACCATGTATTAGCTTCTTCTCCACTTTTAGTGGAAGGTAAGCCTATAATATTTAGGGAGACGATAAAAGATCTTGGAATGACGTTAGATAAAGCTTTATCATGGAGAGAGCATGTATATGGCATTTCGCGTAGAGAATTTATGGTTTTGCAACAGTTAAGCAAAAATAAGAGTTCCCTGCCCACCTCTACACGTTTATTGTTGGTAAAATCATTGCTCCTTCCTTTTTTTTATTACTGCTGCATTGTTTATGATGATATAAGTGGGGATCTAAATGATAAGTTGGAAATGGCACTGAATGCTTGTATTCGTTTTATTTACGATTTGTCTAAGTTTGAACCTATTGCGCAGTATAGAACTAAGTCTGGATTATTAAATGTTGCAACCAGAAGGCAATTCTTTATGAGAAATCTACTTTACTCGATTTTTAATAATAAAGTTCCTTTTTACCTTTATAATTATTTTGAATTTACAAATTCTAATGATTTAATTAGTACTAGACTTCGAGAAAGAAAATGTAAACTAAAAATACCGTCACATCGAACTTGTAAAATACAAGGTTCTTTCATTGTCAGGAGTGCAAGACTATGGAACAAAATAACTACGATTAGAGATGTATCAAAGCAACTATACTTTAAAAAATTATTTTTCGTTTTTCTATTTAGGGAAAATAATGGAATATTTGACATTACATACTGGTAATATTTGTTTTATGCTATATTTTGTTATATTCAGTTTGAATTTTATTCTGTTATTTTTGTTATTTCTCTTTTTTCTAGATATATTGTATATATATTATAAATATCTATATATTTTGTCATACATTAGAATCAATTTGAAACTATTATTGTGTAAATATAGAAACACGCCGGGAAATGTAACTGCTGATAGTGATTTGAGATCATACTCAGGTATATAAGTAGAAAGTATAAATAACTAACACATGTAATCACCATTAAGTTAATTTCTGCTCAGTATTATTATTATTATTTATTGTAAACATTTGTTATAGTAACTTAATAATAATTGAAGTTTATTATTGTATACTGTTCCTTGGAAGGCAAATTGGCCCTAGGGACTTTGAACTTTTTAAATAAATAAATAAAATACACTTTTTATTATTAAGAGAAGGGGAATGGTTGTACAACCAACGGCGCTTGGGCAATCCCTTTAGGCCCCCTAAAAACGAGCCATCTAATCCTTAGCCCATAACCCCCTCCACAAGGAGAGAACCCGAGCCGGAGACATGGCAGCGATATCTGCCTCCTCAAGGAATGGTTTTCCTGTAAGGTGAAGTCGTTCGCTAGTTAGCGAAGGGCAATGGTAGAGAACATGAGTAGAGGTTTCATCCTCCGTCCCACACTTCCGACACTCGGGGTCATTGACGATGCCCAGTTTGTGTCGGTGATAGCGAAGATCCGCATGGCCAGTTAATATTTGATTTAGGGTCTTGGCATCTATCCTGCTGAGCTTACAGAAGTCTGCAGCTTGTTTCAGGTTGATAGTGTTACCAAGGGGTGACTTAGCCTGTCTGCCACTAGCATAGACATTCCACTCCTTTTGGTGTTCTGCGCGTAACCATTGTTTGAATTCTAAGGCCAACACTGCATTAGAGACATTTACAGGAGGGTCAGGGCCAACAGTGCAGCTTCTGCTACCCGCCTTTGCTAGTCGATCCGCCATCTCATTATCCCTAATCCCAGAGTGACCTGGGACCCATAGGAGCGTGACGCGGTTAGTCTCAGCTAGGTGATATAGTGCACAATGGCACTCCCAAACTAGATGAGATGCTGTTGAGTAATGATTCAAGGACAGTAAGGCCGCCTTTCTATCCAAGAGGAAAAATATATTCCTACCACGACAGAGCTCCGCGGTCTCACCGGCCGCATAGAGCAGTGCCGTTATCTCGGCTTGTAAAACAGTTACAGTGGACCCAAGCTTAAATGCAGAGCCCACTATAGTTGTTTCATGATATAGATCTGCACCCGCAGCCACTTCCCCTTTTGCTCCATCCGTAAACCAGATGTCACAGTCAGTAGGGAGGACCACAAGTCCATTTTTCCAGTCCTCTTTTGCTGGTAAGCTGATTATATATTTCTTGCTAAAGAGGTATTGCGGAGAAATTCTATCCTTTCTTATTTTGAAGATAGATTTTTCCACCAAACTAGCGGGAAGTGTCACGTAAGCCTTTCCCCTGACATACTTCCGCTCAAGTCCATTATTTATTCTCAGGGCAGATTTAACCGCCTCTGCTTTGATGGTAAGGTATAGTGGTTCCAGCACTAGAAGTGCACCCAGAGACATTATGGGTGTGGTACCTAACGCCCCCGTTATGCAGCTCAGGACCATTCCCCTTACACTTTCAAGTCGATCGATAGTCGACAACAATTCAACTCTGCTCCACCAGACCACAGATGCATAAGTTATCCTAGGGAGCAGAATCACCTTATAGATCCACATTAGTGTATCCGGTTTTAAACCCCAGCTATGCCCGATGGCTCTTTTACATTCCCAGAGGGCTGCCATAAATTTCTTGCACTTATCTTCTAGGTGTTCATTCCATGCCAGTTTTCTATCCAGGATGACTCCTAGATACTTTGCTCGCGCTGACAGTTGAAGTTCTTGTCCTGAGAGCCTCAGCGTGCGTGTAGCTTTCCACTTATAGCGTCTCGTAAAGACGACAACCTCAGTTTTCTTTGGATTGACAGACAGGTTGACCCGTCGGCACCAGGTCCTCCAGGTGCTGGCCACGGACAATCAACAAGATGGCATCCGCGTACCCAATCACATGAAAGTCGTTTACTGTGAGTAACTTTAGCAGCTCATCAACCACCAGGCACCACAGCAGAGGTGAGATAACTCCTTCCTGCGGACAGCCGAAATCAACGACCCCCCGCAGGGTAGTATCACCTTTACTCGTTATAAGGTTCCTATTGCCTAACATGTGGCAGGTCCAGTCAACGATTGTCTCTGGACTTTCATGGACGCGCAAAGCTCTTCGTATTACATCCCTAGAGGTGTAATTGAAGGCCCTCTCGATATCCATAAAAACCCCAATAGCGAAACCCTTTACTTCTAGCTGACCATCAATTAGATGCACAGCTCTAGTTAAGGCTGTTTCTGTAGAGCGTCCTGCTCTATAGGCGTGATGATCTCTGTGAAGCGAATGTCTAGACAGTATCTCATAGCGGATATATCTATCCACCAGTCTTTCTACTGTTTTTAAGACAAAAGATGTTAGGCTGATCGGTCGAAAGTCCTTCGGTGAGGTGTAACCAATTCTGCCTGCTTTAGGTATGAAAACCACTTTCGTACCCTTCCATATCTCTGAAACATATACCAGAGTCAAATTCGCCCTAGCAAGCCTTACCATCGGGCCAATTACACTTTCGCCTGCCCTTTGTAAGAGAACGAAAGAGATGCCGTCCGGTCCGGGAGACAACAACAACAAATTCAAACCTCTTTGATTAATATCAGAGCTCCCCCATAGTGTGTGGTGCGAATTAACATCACACCCCAACACCAGGGAAAGCCCCCTTACCGTACAGTAATCAACCAGTTTTGCAACCTCTACTGGTGTATTGGTCCTGCCGTTGTAGGGAAAGTTAGCCGATCCAATGACGGTCCTCCCAGTTCCCTCAAAGTCAGTTTTTCACCGCCATTAAGTCTTCAGTGCACATGTCCAACAAAGGAGTAACTGATACACCTTTCACCAGGATGCACGCTCTTAATCTCTTAGCTTTGGGGTCCCTGTAAAAAATGAAACTCTTTCCCAGAAGCCCTCTAATGGTATCCCGTACAACTCAAGGTTCTTGGATCAACGAGATACCTGTGTGCATCCTTGCCATACCCCTCATCAGTACTGCTGAGGCGTCTTTGCAATGATGCAAGTTAATTTGAGTAAATTTGAGTACATCAGTCGCCATTAAGGTAGCTGATCATTTCTTTCACTTGTCCCGGGCTCATTCTCCACTGGGCCAGTGACTTTAAAAGTCACTCTGCACAGGTGGTAGAATGGCCTGTAGTCGAGGACTGCTAGAGCCCTCGCCTGACTCTCAGGGACCTGCACAACTGAGAGGAATTTATTCCCTTCAGCTGCTCCAGCCACCTAAGTGTCTTCCGTGCTGACTATTCGCCAAGACGAAGTTTTTAGTGAAGAGTTGTACTACTCTAGTGCCTTTAGTACCTCCCTCACTACTTCCGGCTTGCTAGCAATCCATGAGGTGGCCTTCAGCATCTTTTGGGGTACCTCCACCCCACCAACACAAAGCGTCACCCCTTCCCAAGGCTTCACACCTTCCAACGCACTAGTGAGCCAGTCCTTATCCGCTGGGTTGGGAGCGACGAAAATAAAGACTCCTCCCCTGCAGAAGGAAGCCTCAAACCTCGGCAATCATTCAGCCGTTTCTCTTACAAGGAGCGGCATTGCGGCCCTTCTAAAGAGCCCGAATTGCTCCCTAGTAAGAGCCACGTCGGGATAGCCGACGTCAGAGACCACCATCGTCAGGGGATTTGCCCTGATGGCCGCACTAATACCTCACTGTGTCTCCTGAGAGACAGCAGTTAGTTTTGTTTTGGTCTTTTAGAGACCGCTGGTTCCCCCGGGGGACACGAGTTAGGTCCCTTTTTCCTTCTGGTAGACTCAGATCCGCCGGGTTTTCCCAAACCCGGATCGCCATCCACCCCAGAAGCGGAACCGCCCGAATCATCGGAGGGACCAGCTGTCTCTCCTTTTTTGGCCTGTGCCTGCTTCAATCTTCTTCACCGTCTTTTTACATAACCTGATAGGTGTTTCCTTCCGAGAGGCCTTCTAGCCAAGTCGGTAGGTTTAGTTGCAGTTTCACCTGGCTCAGCAGACCCCGAAGAGCCCGAAGTTCCAGGTGGTGGGTCAGTACCAGCTGCTGGGATAGGGACCTTTGAACTTTCAGCGTCAAATGGGACCTTAGCCTTAGCCGCCATATCCTTTTGGCCACATCTCAAGATTTAAATTTTTTAGATTTAGATTATTTGGGTCCGTCATTTTGTTCCCACGAGAAGCTAGGGAAAAGAATTTGGCCCCTGCAAAGCCCCGCTTGTAGGGGTAGGACTAGAATGCATCACCCCCAATAAAAGTGCATTAAAAAATATTGACTTATCCAGGAATTTTTGGAAATTTTGAAAAAATTTATTTTTACATTCTCTTCCTAAATGAGGTCTTCAATTAGTGCAATTTTGGACTTTTGCTAATTTCCACATTTCTCGACGTTTTGAGACCTCTTGATTCCGAAAAAATGGGTTTTTACGAAAATGTCTGTCTGTCTGTTTGTAGACTAAAATTTCGGGGTCGGATAACTTGAGTCAAAATAGTCGTATTAACTTTAACTTTGGTACACTTTTTTAAGGTACAAAAACACAGGTCGAGTTCGTTAGCCAGCAATTTTCGTCCATAATGATCAAAAATAGAATATTTTCAAAATTCAAAAAAATTTTCTTAAATTTTTTTCTTAAAGCACAAGTAAAATCGAACAAATTATGTTGATAAAAGTTTCCGATATAATCCAACCCTACAAAAATGTGAATGTTTTAAGAGTAGATATACTAGGAGAGTTCTGGACAAAAAAGTGTTATTGCATATGTGTGTGAGCTGCTTTGTGTGTGTATCCGTGTGAGGGTACCGGAAGTTGCAAGTATAGAATGTCATATATTGAGATAATGGTTTCCGATTTCTAAGAATTTGTCAAATGTTTATTATTTATTGCTTTTGTTTATAAAGAATTATTTTTAATCGTGAAAAAGAATAAATGTCTAATTAGAATAAAGAAATTAAAAGAGGTGTTGCGCAATCGTGATTTCTGGTCCCACCTTCCATTGAAGGTTTGTTTTGATTATCTTCCTTATAATGCATTCCAAAGCGGACTTTTTTATTACATGAATTTTGACGGTTTTTGTTAAAGAGAAATATAATTTATTGCTTCTTGAGTTTTGTTTATTAATATTTTTTCCAGGAATTTTATTGTTATCATTTTATTAATAATTGGTTACTTCTTTCAGGAATCTTATGTTTATTATTTAATGTTTAAAAATCATGAATTTTGTCGGCTTTTGTTAAAGAAAGAATATAATTTATTGCTTTCTTCTATCTGGACTTTAAAGAATTTGTTTATTAAATTCAAATGTTTAAAAATTATGTATTTCGTCGTTTTATTCTTTATCGAGAATATAATTTATTGCTTCCTTCTGTCTAGACTTTGAGAAATTTGTTTACTAAAAATTATTTTTAGTCGTGAGAAAGAATGTGACAAGGATAGTAAATAATGAGATAGAAAAGGATAGAAAAGGATAAAGCAATTTCATCATGGAGATTGACAAGGACAGAAAATTAAATAAATAAAAGAATTGAAAATTTAAGATATAAGACATAAACACACGAAAACTTGAGAAAAAAGACTTTATACATGGATCCTAAAACTTTAACAAATTACTTAAAATATAAGACATGAATAGTAATTAACCTAAGATTCAAATCATAACGCTAAATAAGACGCAAATTTAAAGCAAAAGAATCGTGTATAACTTACGGGAATTAGGACAACAATCAAGATGGGAGGACTAAACGAAATAATAACAAAAAAAAGATGGTATGTTGAAAAAGGTTTATCAACCGTATGAAGTTAACATAAACAAAACCGAAGGGAGTAAATAAATTCTCTCTGAGAGTTTATAATGAGAATATTGTAGATCCTACGGTGAGGATGATGGCCTGTTTACACCTTCGAAAAAAAAAATTTTCGCATTGGAGGGAAGAGGACCGGACAGACTGTGTATCTGTCCTCTTTACTCTCATGTAAAAAAAAATTGTTTTCGAAGGTGTTAATAGTCCATGAGGGAGGCAAGAATTTTAAAATCCAAATCTTTCAACGCGTTGATGACACTAAGGATGACATAAGAGCACGAACCTAAAAATAAACAAACAATTATTATAAGTACTGAGTTTTAAAAATAATCAACTGGACCCACCGACATGCCTGAGCGGAAATCACTGGAAGAGTGAGAATTTAGTCCCTTTGCCCTCCAGAAGAACGATGGCTCGACGATAATATGGTCCCATTTGTCCCAACATTAATTCTATTACCAAGAAATATGTTGGGCAGGTCTCCTTATGATCCCCGAAAAGCAAGAAACACTCGTTCGATACACCAACACCCTGAACTGGTCAAAACCCTGCTTATAAACGAGGACTGAATGCCGTGTGTCACTCGAATAACTACTCGCCAGTTAGGCAAGGTGTCGATGCTCCCAGCGCACATAGATGGGTCCGTTAGTACAAAATCGGAACTTTCATCCAATTATAGAAATGTTATGAGAAAAATCTTTCACTGTCTGTTGCCCGAGCTAACAACTTTCGGGTGAACGTTGACAGACTGCCCGCTTCGTTCCAGCGTCAGTCTTAAACTCGCATCTCCCCTCCAAGCACCGTGGTGGGGTGACCAACTCTACCATTGGACAAGGCGGGTCCCAACAGCCCCTAGGAAGTGGGCATCTTTATACTTGCGTGGTAAAATTCAAAAACGACTCAGTTGCAATGAAAATGAACAAAACGTAACCAAGTCAAGGAACGAAAGAATTTAAGGTATTAGTCGCGTAAATGCTCCCGCAAAACTCCCGCAAAATAAAAAGAACAAAAAATAAACTTTTATATCAACTCACTTGCTTCCTTGTGACCTCTTCTAATATAATATATGTAATTTTCACGATTTTGAGTCAGGTACTATAAGTTATCGTGATGTATTGCTTACACGTTTTCGACATTTTTCAATGAAACCACGTGAAAATGAAAAATTATGAATTTTTAAATTATTGTATTTTTTATACGGCGTGGTCAATAAAATTAATTTTTTTTTAAAGGATTTATTTTATCTCAAAGTGTAACTTAGTAGTTTTATTTGAAAAACTGACGACTTGTTTTTTTATAATTGAATATAAGAGACATTTTTTACATGCATTTTGTGCTATTGCATGTAAAAGGTATAAACTTTGAATTAATATTTTGAAGCTCAGAAGTGATCAAAATTAATAGGATAGATCTCATTTCATAGATAAATACCTCATGAATACAGATACAAAGTTTTAAAAAAATCTGACGAAAATCATTTTACGCGACTAATACCTTAATCAGCACTCTAATGAAAAGTAAGTAACGGAACACTAACAATGAATTCAAAACCTTAAAGAATTGTAAATCAACAAAATTAAAATGTTAACTTTTAACAAATTGAAACACATGAAACAAGACTTAAGACATATAAATCAAGACGTGAGATATAAACTTCAAACATGAGACTTAAAAATTGAGATTATTAACGTAAAATTCATAAATAAAGCTCAAACCTTAACCCTTTAAGGACGGGACGGACACTTTTTTGTCATCATTTTCAACGTTCATTTTCTCTATTTTTGGAGGTATACAAAATTATAGGAATCACTATTTCTAAAGTATTTTTTAACGCTCTTTCAGAATCTCTTATCAAAGTTTAAAAAAAAAATTTCAAAAAGTTATGGACTCTTTTTTGAAAAAAAAAAAAAATTTTGACAATTTTGTTTAAAAATTTTTTTTTTCATATTTTCAATAATCGGAAAAATGTTTCAACTTAAAATATCGCGTCCGTAATATCTAAGCATGAAAGTGACAAACCGTACTTTTGAAAATTTCAAGATTGCGGATCCAAAATTGCGTCCAACGAAATTTTTTTTTCAATATATGAGCACATAGTGTACGCTTCATTACAAAAAATTTTTATTTTCATGACACTAAGTGTCTAAATGTTTTTTGACTCTCCAATCACGAATCTAAACTCAGATTTTAAAAATTCAATATGGCGGATCCAATATGGCGGACGATATTTTGAAATTCGATCGGATTTGTTTAAAAATTGTTACTCGAGGTTTTTGGGGTCCCTGATTACGAAGGTGATGTCAAAATTTTAAATTTCAAAATGGCGGTTCCAATATGGTGGTTGATGGTGTTTTGCCAATCGATGAGATTTTTTTAAAACCATCTGATTGAATATTTCACGTCATTTAGCCATTAAAAGTATTTTAATGTTGCCCGACACAAACCACGAGGAGATTAACGTAAAGTAAGGAGACATTTTTTTTAATATTTTGAATTTTTTTAAATGTATTTATTTTATGTTTTTTTTTTTGTATTTTTAAAATTTTTTATATAAACGGAAACAAGACAGTCATTTGATATTCGTGGAATTTTTTAAAACAATATTTACAGAAATAAGCAGTACAACTTTCACAAAAGCTTTGTGTTTGTATTGACACTTGTCGACAATACATTTTCTTTTTTTTTCATTCAGTGTTTGAGACTTGAAACGTTAAAATACTTTTATTAGCTAAAGGACTGAAATATTTAATCAGATGGTTTCAAACAAATTCGATCGATTTTCAAAATATCTTCCGCCATATTGGATCTGCCATTTTTCATTTTTAAATTTTTACATCAAATTCGTGATCATCGACCCCAAAAAACCCCGAGTAACAAATTTCAAACAATCCGATCGATTTTCAAAATATCGTACGCCATATTGGATCCGCCATTTTGAATTTTTAGAACCTGAGTTCAGATTCGTAATCAGCGACCCCAAAAACCTCGAGTAACAATTTTTAAACAAATCCGATCGAATTTCAAAATATCGTACGCCATATTGGATCCGCCATTTTGAATTTTTAGAACCTGAGTTCAGATTCGTAATCAGCGACCCCAAAAACCCCCGAGTAACAATTTTCAAACAAATCCGATCGAATTTCAAAATATCATCCGCCATATTGGATCTGCCATTTTAAATTTTTAAATTTTGAAATCAGATTCGTAATCACCGACCCCAAAAACCCCCGAGTAACAATTTACAAACAAATCCGATGTAATTTTAAAATATCGTCCGCCATATTGGATCCGCCATTTTGAATTTTTAAAATCTGAGTTCAGATGCGTGATTGGAAAGTCAAAAAACATTTAGACACTTAGTGTCATGAAAATAAAATTTTTTTGTAATGAAGCGTACACTATGTGCTCATACATTGAGCTTTTTTATGTACAAAAAAGTGTCCGTCCCGTCCTTAAAGGGTTAAGACTCAAAACATAAGACACAAGATAGAATACTCAAGAAAAAAGACTCAATACATAGAACCCAAAACTTTTAACAAACTACATAAACCGTAAGACATAAATAGTAATTAACCTAAGATTCAAGTCATAATACTAAAGACATAACTTCAAAATAAAGACAAATTCAAAACATAAGAATTGAAACACATAACAGAAGACTTAAGACATATACATTGAGACATGAGATATAAACTTCAAATATAAGTCTAAATGATAAAATTATTAACATAAAACTCAACAATTAAACTCAACCATTAAGGTTCGAAACGTAAGACGTAAGATATAACTACATAAAAATACATGAAACTTAAAGTATAAAAATAGAAGACATGACACAAGACGTAAAATTTATTATTCGAGACATACATAAAATAGATAAAGATAAAAGATAAAAGATTAAGATAAAATACTTAAAACATAAGCCTTAAGAAATAAGAATATTAACATAAAATTCATAAATAAATCTCAAACCTTAATACTAAAAACATAAGACATAAATGGAATACTCAAGAAAAAAGACTCAACACATAGAACCCAAAACTTTCAACAAATTACATAAACTGTGAGACATAAATAGTAATTAACCTAAGATTCAAGTTAAAATACTAAAGACTAAGACTCTGGCCCACCAAAAAAGATCTGCGCAGGCGCAAGCGCGAGCGCGAGAGATTTGAATTCTTGCGTAGAAGTCAGATATCAGAGATCTACGCAGAAATTTTTGCGCATGCGTGAGATTCCAGAAACTTGCGCAGACGTTAGAATTTCGCAATTTGGTACATCTCGTGTCTTATGTTTCGAGTCTGAAGTTTTATTGTTCAGTTTTATGTTAATAATTTTATGTCTTATGGTTTATATTTTAAGTATTATATCTTATGTCTTGACTAGAATGTTTTAAGTCTGAAAATATGTGTTTGGAATATTACACTTGTAGTATTATGTATTGAGTCTTATGTTTTCTAGTTTTATGATTTGAGTTTTATCATTCAAGTTATTATCATTCAAGATTAGGTTTATTCTCATAGTTTATTATCATTGGTTTATATTCATTCAAGTCTTATATATTTTAAATTGTCTTCTATATTTTCATGTTTCAATTTGCATGTCTTAAGTGTTGTGTTATGTGATTCAATTCTTATGTTTTGACAGAGACGTTGCTACGGGTGGGCGAAGTGGGCGACCGACCAGGGCCTCGCGCCTACTTCCTGTGGATTTGCTCCTTTTAGGGCCTCGCGTTCCCTAAGAGTTTTGTACTAAAAAGGGCCTCGCGTACGTCATAATGCCCACCCTTATATTCCACCTAGCTTTGCCACTGTGTTTTGAGTTTGAGTCTTGTGTCTTTAGTTTTATGATTTAAATCTTAGGTTCATTACTAATCATGTCTTAAGGGTCTTAAGGGTTGAGCTCTATTGTTGATTTTAACGTCAAAAATGTCGTGTCGGGAAATTTTATGTCTTGATTCTTATGTTTAGGTATTACTATCTCATGTCTTTAGTTATATGTACAGTCGGGGACATTGATGCCTTACCTCGTCTACGCTTGTCTTACGCATATAATCACGTGCATAAGACAAGCGTAGACAAGGGAAGGCATATATGGCCGCGACTGTAAATGTCTTATTGTCGTAATTAGGGAATAAGTCTTATATTTTAAATGATAGTAGTAAAGCTATGCCAATACCAGCTCACAGTTCCAGCGGCTGCCGCTAGGTGGCGCCACCGTCAGTTACCATCGGTCGATATTAGCATCTGTCGGTAAAGTAGATTTTTATCATATCAACTGTCGGTATTATCGTTTGTTGGTTATGTAGATTTCTACCATATCAACAGTCGGTGATGTAGATTTCTGTTGGAATTTTGACTCGGTCGGTACATCAGAGTTCTACTTTATCGATCGAGTTAGGAAAATTGAACTACCCTTCCCTGGGTACTTTAAAATAATTTTACCCTTTCGCACATTTGAATTTGCGCGCCACAAAAGTTACAAGTTACCTACAGTAGATATTTAATTTGACTCGGTTGGTACATAAACGTAGTTGTACCGACCGAGGATGGGGCAATTGGTCTACCTTCCCCTATGTAAAATTTAAATTAAATTATACTTACCTTTCAACTGATGACAGCGCCACCGTGTAGATAAAAGTAACATATAATGAGTCTAACGAAAAGCGAGAGAGAGAACCAAAAACGTTGAGAGTGACAGATAAATCAACAAGATCCATGACAAAACGAGAGCAGCGCCACCGCAGAAAATGAGAGAGAAACACATTTGGAATCAAGAGATAATGAAAGAAGTGACATTTTCACGAATTGCAATGATTTACTTAAATATTACTTCTTTTTAACTTAATTCGCAGTGAAACAAAACATAATTCCAGATTATTTTTTTGTTATTAACCTTTTCAAAGTTTTTATATTTACGTGTATACAAATATAAAAAATATTTTACAACTATGTGAGATCATTTTTTTCCTTTGATTAAATAACGTTTTTTTAATTTAATTGTTGATATCTGATTCCGCGTTGCCTATGGCGTCTGTGGTCTGAAGCGTTGACAGGTCGGTGAATATGGCAAAAGCGTCTCCTGTCACACCGAGGACAAGGGCGATTTTCAGTCAGCCTCCTTCTCCTTCTCTCACATCTCCTACAGGTTGGATTTTCACCAATCTCAGCTGGATTAGCCTCGGCAGCGGAAGGCCTGCTTGGCGATGCTATTTCATATGCCTGAACAACCTCTTGACGCTAAAAAAGAAATTTTTTTTACATAAATTTAGATTTCATATACTTAAAAATTATTAAATTCAAAAAGTAGATCTAAATTAATTACATTTTGAGGTTCCAAGTTTAGGAATTCTTCAGGCGTTAGGCCTAAAAGTTCAATGAATTGCCTTATTTCCTCATCGCTAATGTCTATATCTAGACAATCAGCCTTCGCAGTCTGTGTTGCTGAATTCTGAACCCAAACAGTTTTTACATAAGCACCCTCGGCTTGGAGATCACCCTCGTCATTAATACTGTAGAATCTAGGACTCCTGGAATTATCTTTCTGCGCATCCATGGATACTGCCTCGTCGTCATCGGAAATAACAATTACTGTGTCAGCTTGGCTGTCCGGCATCGCGTCGGTGAGCATCAGGATGACTGGAAGACTGGAAGACTGGATGACTGGATCTCCAAGGCTTCCTGCTACTGCTGCAGCTTCCGACCGTAGTGAATTCTATGAGCTCTTCTTCTCCTTTATATAAACAATCTGCCACCAGGGATGAAAAGGTTCACAATCTTTCACCAGGGATGAAAAAGGTGCATGGGGTTTAGAGTTTTTCAATGTAAATTACGTAAAAGTGTAATTTGCATATTGAACTTGTAAAACAATATGGCGAATGACTGGTTGATGTCATTTACTGTTGTTTATAGTTCTTTTTCGTTTTTATAGTAAATAAGAGTTAAAAGGTCTAGAGTACGAGACAAAACCCAAGCAGCACGTAATATTACATGAATATCACAGTGACATCATATTGTAATATTGGTAATATTACGGGGTGATATTACAATGATATTGACGTAATATTGACGTGATATTGAAATGTCCGCCTCAAGGTAATATTACAAGTAATATTACAGTAATATTACAGTAGCTAGATGGCCAAGAGGTACAAGGCGTATTCACGTCGTGTCGAACGTTGCGTGTTCGAACCCCGTGTGAGCCAGACTTTTTTAAAATATTTTATTTAATGTAAAATAAATATTGAAATAAATAAATCTTAGTAATATTACCGTAATATTACTTGTAATATTACCTTGAGGCGGACATTTTAATATCACGTCAATATCACAGTAATATCACCCCGTAATATTACGAATATTACAATATGATGTCACTGTGATATTCATCTAATATTACGTGCTGCTTGGGAAAGGGACAGAAACAGTCTCTTTCCTTTATTATCTTATGTCCTGCCCTCCGTCACCGTATGCATTGTGCTTTGCGTTAAAAGTTTGAGATAGAAAAGGACAGATGATATGTGTGTCCTTTTCTAACTCATGTTTGCGTACTCGTTTAACCAAAGTTGGAAAGTTATGCATAACTTCAAGTTTTTTTTACGTAAATTATGCAATGCTTTGGGCTTAATGTTTGAGATAGAAAAGGACAGATGATATGTGTGTCCTTTTCTAACTCATGTTTGCGTACTCGTTTAACCAAAGTTGGAAAGTTATGCATAACTTCAAGTTTTTTTACGTAAATTATGCAATGCTTTGGGCTTAATGTTTGAGATAGAAAAGGACAGATCATATGTGTGTCGTTTTCTAACTCATGTTTGCCTACTCGTTTAAGCAAAGTTTGAAGTTATATGTAACTTTGAGTTTTTTATGTAAATTATATGAGTGTTTACGTTTGTAATATGGGGCGAAATTTCTGTACCGATCCAACTAAAAAAAAATTTCCTCCGATTGGGCTAAAACTTGCACTAAGTTTAGGTCTATGCATGAGTACATTAGCCACCAAGTATTACTAAATTTCATCATTAACTGTGTAGTGGGGAGGGGGGTCAAGTTTTTGATGAATGGTGGGTGGACTAGTTTTTCATCACTCGTAACTTTTATACGGTCAATCGCACAAATTTTTGACCTATATACTTTTGAAAGGGTTTTTTCTGCTCTTTCAAACGGTAAAAAGAATTTTTTCGAAAATTAAAAATTTGACCCTTTTTTTTAAAAATCAAAAATATTTTTGACTTTTTTTTCAAAATCGACATTTTTTTTTTCATTTTTTATTTTTTGAAAATAAAGTTTAAAATGTGTACTTTGAGTACACCAAGTATGAAAAGGTCCTTTTTTTTTGTTTTCGAGATATTAAATAATGAATTTTTAAAAATTAAATAAAAAAAAGTAATAATTCTTTAAAAAAGTAAATTTAGAATTAATATGAATTTTTATTCTAAAGACAATAAAAATTTACATCCAACAAAACCCAAATATATAACATTTTGCATAAAAAGTATTAAATAAAAAAAATTTAAATAATTATTAATAAAAAGTTAATGATGACATTCTTAGCGTCCAAATAAAAAAAATCATAAGGTCAATTCTCTTTTTATTGTATGACTTATTTATTTGTTTATTTATTTATGTGGATGTTTTTTTATTTATATGTTTAAGAAAAATATCAAAAAGTACCTACCTATATTTTTACAATCGCTAGTAAAAAGAAATTAAGGAAAATAGCTCTCCGTGTACTTTAAGTAGGATCACAGTTTATATCCCCTTTGTCCACAAAATTGTTTTCGTTTTTTTTTTGTCTTTAAGAATATAGTAAAATATTGTAGTACTGCTGTCTTCTTTTTTTATTTCAATTATAGAAGTATTAAAATACTTTTTCTGTTGTAATAAAATAATCTTGTTTTGTCTAATAATGTATCCTTTGCTTAGAGTAGTTCAAATTTTGGCGCCTATTTAAAGTAGTATCAAAAGTTGCCACAAGGTGGCCAACTTTTCTATTTCTCACAGTACAGATGCGTATTATATTTTATATAAGAGCTTAATATTCAAGTTTTTTATTCTATAAGGATACGTTTTCAGGTTTGTACAAATTATCTTGGTTTCTTTTTCGTATTATATACTTTTAAAAAACTAATAATATTTTTGTATTGTTGGAATAAGTTTTCTGTCAGATATTAGATCTTTTAAATTCGAGTTTTAAATACATTAAACGCAGGTTTGTAAATCTCTCTTTTTATATCGTTTGCTAACATATAGTGTAAGTAAATTTAATATTTTCTAACAATCGTTTTATTTAATAAAATAGTTTTCATTTGTTTATTGGTATTTTAATCGAACATGGCTCCTAGTAAGCCATTAAAAGTTTGTTATAATAGATGCCTTAATCCCTTTAAAAGAAAAAGCCATCCAAATAGAGCATTACGTCCCGTAGCTGGGAGTGTACAAAGTAGATACTCTTTTCCACCAGGAGCAAAAATTTGCTTGAAATGCAATTTTGATTTAAAAGAAGAGATGAAGACTTCAACAACAGTTGAAAAACCTTCAAGCTCATATATTGAAGCACAGGAAAATGAAGTAAGTGAAATAGATCTTGAAAAACCTGGTGGATTTATTGAAGAAAATGATGATCGGACAAATGATAATGACTTTTTTTTTTTTTTTTTTTTTTGCGTAGGATGTGAAAACCTGCCTTCAGGTACCCTGTAGCCCGTACTACAGGGTTATGCGGGGGTGGCGATGTTCTGGATTTATTGAAGAAAATGATGATCGGACAAATGATAATGACTTTGTTTTAACTCCAAATAAAATAACTAAGTCTAAATGTTCTGATGACGATTATGAACATCACAAATCGTGTGTAGAAATCTTTGATCAAATTAAGGAAAAATTTGAGAACTCAGACAATTCAGCAGAAAAATTTCAGCTTCTTACACTTTTACCAAAATCTTGGAGTCGTAATAAGATAATGACAGAATTTAACGTTTCCGATAGACATGCAAGAAATATAAAAGATGAAGTTGCTAAATATGGTATTTTGGCTTTTCCAAAACCAAAAAAAGGAAATCCAATATCGACTGAAACAGTGAATTTAGTTAAAAAATTTTACAATCGTGATGATATCAGTCGCATGATGCCTGGCATGAAGGACTTCATATCTGTCAAAAATGCAGATGGAACTCTTCAACATGTACAAAAAAGGCTTTTATTATGCAATTTAAATGAACTGTATGAGCAATTTAAATCAGAACATAAGAACGTCCAAATAAGTTTATCAAAATTTTCCTAACTTAGGCCTACCCATTGTGTGTTGGCTGGAAGTAGTGGAACACACACTGTTTGTGTTTGCACGCATCACGAAAATGTGAAATTAATGCTAAATGAAATTGATATTGAACATTTAACTAAAGACCATTAATTACAATTAGCTGATTATCATGATTGCATAAAAGCTATAATTTGTCCTATTCCGAGTACTTCTTGTTACTTAGGAGATTGTGGACTATGTCCAGGTACAAATATTTTAAGAGAGATTTTAATTAAAGCTTTTGATAAAGATTGTGTTGAAGAGGTAAAATGTGAAATTTGGATGCAGACCGACAGATACAGTTTAAAAACACTCGTACTAAATGTTGATGAATTTACAGAAGATTTATGTGAACGCTTAAATAAGTTGAAAGTACATGATTTTATTGCCAGAGAGCAAGCATATTTTTATAAAAATCTAAAGGAAAAATTAGTGCCAGGTGAGTTTGTCATTTCATGTGATTTCGCTGAAAATGATGTATTTATTGTTCAAAACGCTGCCCAAGCTTTTCACTGGAACAACAATCAAGCTACCATCTTTACAGTAGTCATATACTATAAAGTAGAAGATAATTTGTTACATAAGAGCATGGCTATTATTTCGGACAATTTGTCACATGACACTGCGAGTGTATATGAATATCAGACTGTCATCATGAACTATTTGAAAGAAAATTTTGAAGTAAAAAAAGTTTTTTACTTTACAGACGGAGCAAAGCAGCATTTTAAGAATAAATATTCTTTTGCTAATCTTCTAGCTCATGCACAAGATTTTGGAGTTCCTGCAGAATGGCATTATCATGCCACTGCCCATGGTAAAGGTGCTTGTGATGGCGTAGGAGCTAATATAAAAAGAGGAGCTGCTCGTGCAAGTCTCCAAGCCTCTTCAAAAGAACACATTCTTAATGCAGAAAATCTATTTAACTGGGCAAAGAAAAACTGCAAAGAAACTCACATTTTTTTTAAAAGTAAAGAGACTCTTGCTTTAACTACCCAAATGTTGAAATGCAGATTCGATAGTGCAGTAACAATAACTGGTAGTTCTCAATACCATTCCTATATACCACAAGAAGATGGTAGAATTCAACTAAAAAAATTCTCATCTGCGATGGAAAGTAACTTTTTTCCGAAAACGTTGAACAAAACTCCAAGAAAAAGAAGGAAAAATCCAAAAGCAGTCAAATCTAATACAAAGGTTTCAAAAACAACGAAATCAAACAAAACCAATAAAAAAACTAAGTAAAACAATCTCAATCATTTAAATCTAATTACACATATGGAAAATATTATCATACAACTCATTACACAGTTACAACACAAAATACGAATCATATTTTTAACAAAAGTTAAAATTAACATATTAACACATTTACATATTACACAGCTGTAATGCAGGCATTGAAATAACTCACATGACAGTCTAAACCCTGTAAAATGCAGATAGCAGTACTACAATATTTTACTATATTCTTAAAGACAAAAAAAAAAACGAAAACAATTTTGTGGACAAAGGGGATATAAACTGTGATCCTACTTAAAGTACACGGAGAGCTATTTTCCTTAATTTCTTTTTACTAGCGATTGTAAAAATATAGGTAGGTACTTTTTGATATTTTTCTTAAACATATAAATAAAAAAACATCCACATAAATAAATAAACAAATAAATAAGTCATACAATAAAAAGAGAATTGACCTTATGATTTTTTTTATTTGGACGCTAAGAATGTCATAATTAACTTTTTATTAATAATTATTTAAATTTTTTTTATTTAATACTTTTTATGCAAAATGTTATATATTTGGGTTTTGTTGGATGTAAATTTTTATTGTCTTTAGAATAAAAATTCATATTAATTCTAAATTTACTTTTTTAAAGAATTATTACTTTTTTTTATTTAATTTTTAAAAATTCATTATTTAATATCTCGAAAACAAAAAAAAAGGACCTTTTCATACTTGGTGTACTCAAAGTACACATTTTAAACTTTATTTTCAAAAAATAAAAAATGAAAAAAAAAATGTCGATTTTGAAAAAAAAGTCAAAAATATTTTTGATTTTTAAAAAAAAGGGTCAAATTTTTAATTTTCGAAAAAATTCTTTTTACCGTTTGAAAGAGCAGAAAAAACCCTTTCAAAAGTATATAGGTCAAAAATTTGTGCGATTGACCGTATAAAAGTTACGAGTGATGAAAAACTAGTCCACCCACCATTCATCAAAAACTTGACCCCCCTCCCCACTACACAGTTAATGATGAAATTTAGTAATACTTGGTGGCTAATGTACTCATGCATAGACCTAAACTTAGTGCAAGTTTTAGCCCAATCGGAGGAAATTTTTTTTTAGTTGGATCGGTACAGAAATTTCGCCCCATATACATTTTTTACCTCCACCACCAGAAAATGCATTGCGTGTGAAACTCTGAATGTAATATATGTTTGTTGTCAACATTCATGAAAATAGACTGTTGATCTTTCAGATTTCTCATCTCTTTTAAATTTAAAGCTTGTAACCGTCATCTTTTAAAATTAAAAAAGGTTTATTAAAAAAATAATTGAAAAAAATGAATAACAAACTAATAGAGATCGATGTTAATGAGGGATTAAAAGATCCTAGATTGTATCCTCCAAAAAATTTCAGAAAAATAATAACATTGCCTTTGCCAGAATTTAGTCACGACTTAAATATTCTGAAAATGGAAACGTTGAAACTAGAATTTCAGAGAAGGGCAAATGAGGTATGTTATTTTAATTTTATTTAATAGAAATTAGATCAAATTTTTAAAAAATTTGCTATGACTGACTGACTGACTGACTTTTATGTGATCAAACGGAGCTGAAATTTAATCTAACCTTATTTGTACAATAGTGTAAATTAATCATTTTTCATAAGTAGACCGTTTTATTTCATATAAAATCTTCAAAAGCATTATAATAATTAGAGCAAATATTCATTATTTTAACAGAATAGTAAACGAACGAGAATGACAGGTTTTTTGTTCGCTTCGTTTTTCACAGACAATTCATGTCCTTCAAAACTAACCTATAATATTTGACAATATTTATTTAATTGAAACATAATTTTAGCAGGGTTGTCAAATTCAACACTTTCATGCAAATCGTTCATATGTAACTATAAATTAAAATACTATTTAACTCTATTGTATATTAATATAACAAAATATTTCAGATCCCTCATGAGTTAAATCAAAATCAAATTGGTTTTTACATTTCAAAGCAACCGACATTTAAGGATTTAAACATACTTCCTGAGAAAATTGAAAACCAGGAACTACCAAAAGCTCAAGTAACTACTATATTTCATTAAAAAATATTATATTTTTATTAATTTTATTAACTTTTTTTTTGCAATTATAAAAGTAATAGAAGATAATTTTTTTTTAATTAATTGTTTATATTAAACTTTATATATATAAATAATTAAATTATTCTAATAATTTAATACTTTTTTACTTAGATTACAAACCATGTCAACAAGGATCAGATGATTACAAATTCACCAGAATCACTACCAAAATTAGAAAAGAAAAATGATCAATCATCACAGCTAGCGGAAAATTTAGAGTCATCAAAAGCTTCAACATTAAAAGATCTAAATTCAACTATGAAACCTCCTATTCATTCTGTAAACACTAATAGACAAAGAAGAACAAATTTAAAACCGCCATCACCAACTTTAGAAAATTTCATAAAAACAAAAAGGACTTACACAAGACCAATAACTTCCAACCCAGCTAAAAAGGTTAAATTAGATCAAACGGATTCTGAATTAAATAAAATGATTTTTTAGATAACTTACCGAATAATGACAAGACTACAAATAAAAACTCAAAACCTAAAATTTTAAGAAAACAAAAAACTCCATTAAGGTATTAGTCGCGTAAATGCTCCCGCAAAACTCCCGCAAAATAAAAAGAACAAAAAATAAACTTTTATATCAACTCACTTGCTTCCTTGTGACCTCTTCTAATATAATATATGTAATTTTCACGATTTTGAGTCAGGTACTATAAGTTATCGTGATGTATTGCTTACACGTTTTCGACATTTTTCAATGAAACCACGTGAAAATGAAAAATTATGAATTTTTAAATTATTGTATTTTTTATACGGCGTGGTCAATAAAATTAATTTTTTTTTAAAGGATTTATTTTATCTCAAAGTGTAACTTAGTAGTTTTATTTGAAAAACTGACGACTTGTTTTTTTATAATTGAATATAAGAGACATTTTTTACATGCATTTTGTGCTATTGCATGTAAAAGGTATAAACTTTGAATTAATATTTTGAAGCTCAGAAGTGATCAAAATTAATAGGATAGATCTCATTTCATAGATAAATACCTCATGAATACAGATACAAAGTTTTAAAAAAATCTGACGAAAATCATTTTACGCGACTAATACCTTAATGAAAAAAGCTATGAAAACAGCGAAAGGTTTAGCGAAATCAGTTAATGTTTCAAATTTAGAAACGCAAGAAAAAGATCAAAAGAAACGGTTAACATCAAGACCAAATTCTGTGAATACACCGAAAGGTTTAGCGAAATCAGTTAATGTTTCAAATTTAGAAACGCAAGAAAAAGATCAAAATAAACAGTTAACATCAAGACCAAATTCTGTGAATACACCAAAAGGTTTAGCGAAATCAGTTAATGTCTCAAATTTAGAAACGCAAGAAAAAGATCAAAAAAAAATAGTTAACATCAAGACCAAATTCTGCAGTTGTTGAATACAACTGTTTAGAGAACGATTTGCAGCTGTCATCATCGTCATCAGATGACGATAACGATGATGATGGATCAACGCTAAAGTTTTAATTTCTTATAAAATTTTTTTTTTGTTTTCATGTTTCAAATAAATTAAAAAACATTTTTTTAAGTATTTCTTTTACCTATTTTTTAAAAAACATACGTTTAGAGTAAACAAAAAAAAAACTTTTTATATTTTCATTTTTGTTTTTTAAAAAAATTTATGTTTTGAATGAATCAAAAAATTATTTCTTTTTTATTTTCATTTTCGTTTTTTTATTTTCATTTTCATTTTTTTTTATTTTCATTTTCGTTTTTCACAACATAGAGTTCATTATTTTGAGAATGAATCAAAAAACATTTTTCTTTTTATTTTCGTTTCATAAATTTTGTCTTTATTTTTATTACAAGTTTGTATATATGTATAAATATATGTTAAAAAAAATGTATATGTATAAATACATGTTTAAAAAAAATGTATATTTAAAAACTAGACAAATAAAGTACATATTTTTATACTAATGGAAAGAAATTATTGTATCTATTAGTATCCTAACTAAATTTAACCTCAGGTAAATAATTTAACCGAATGAGTGCCTGGTCCATCTTTATCATCAAGGTTAATAATGGCTGATTCGTTTTTTCGTGGACCTTTTATTGGCAATTCATTTCTCATAAAAACTCCTCGAAAGTATGGAATTTTTATTTTTTTAGCATAATTGAGCAAATCAAGGTTAGTTAATGCTCGTTGTGGTAATTTCACATCGATCTTTTTTTTTAAAACATTTTTTAATTCCTTGACCTTTTCGATAGGGTTTTAAGTGAAGCCCCTTACCATGTTGATAAGGTTTTAAGTGAAGTCCCATACCTTGTCGATATGGTTTTAAATGGAGACCTTTTCCAAGAGAAACATCTTCCATTGCTTTATTGTGACGATAAGCTTCTTTTAATTGTTATTTAGCTGCACTTGCATCATTTACATCTTTTGTGACACCTGCAGCTCCTCCAGCAAGTACTCCAAGAGCACTGAGACCAGCAAAAATTGGAATTAGTGGTAAGAGACCACCAACTTTTGAAGGTACTGGTAGAATGCGAGGTGTTAAAATTTTACTTCTACCACCTGCTCTCCTAACAGCTTTTCGAGCACTGGTAACTGCAGCTTTGATTGTTGATTTTACATCATTTCCTGGAATTATAGATTGTCTAGCTGCATCAACAATTTTCCTAAGCTTCCTTTGTTTCTTCTTACCTCCTCTACTCTTTTTAACCTCTCTACCCTTCTTAGACCTAGATTTCTTTGCACCCATACCGGACTTGGATTTAACCTTCATGATGTTAGTTATAGCTAGTGCAGCTGCTTTTTCACCAATACTAGCGTCGTTGGAAACTACTCGTTGACACGCTTTGTCAGCAAGAATATTTTCAGCAAAGTTTCTTTGCTCAACGTTTTCTCGATTTTTCGAGTATGTAATATCATGCTCTTCACAAGCCTCGTCTAAAAGATTTATACCTGAATCACCTCGTTCTAGACGTTTTGCTAATTTTGTACCTGGACTACAATATTGATAGCCATGTATATGTAACTCAAATGGTAACTTGTTGATTAATTTATTAATTAAACCTTTACCAAATGATTTTTTGTTAGAATGTATAATTATACTTTAGTCTGCGGCTGCTGCGATAAGACTGACGTAAAGCCTATAAAAGCGCTGTATTTATACTCTCCGCATCAGTCAATGTCAGAATGCGATTCAATGAACAACCACAGAACCTTCCAATCGTTAACTTGGACTCTGTTGTTGAATCACAACAAGAGAATAAGGTGAAGCGACATGGAAGCTTATTATCAGGTAGCATTCGTGCAATTTTCTGTGGTCCATCAAACTGTGGTAAAACAAATGTACTACTTTCATTAATTTTACATCCAAATGGTCTAAGGTTTGATAATATCTATCTCTATTCAAAGTCACTACAACAACCCAAGTATAAATTCTTGGAACAAGTTATTGGTGAGGTTGATGGAGTTGAGTATTTACCGTTTAGTGAACATGAGGAAGTAGTTTCTCCAAAGGATGCAAAACCAAATTCAATCTTTTTTTTCGATTGCATTGCTTGTGAGAAACAAGATAATGTAAGAGCTTTCTTTTGCATGGGTAGACATGTCAATGTTGATAGTTTTTATCTATGTCAAACTTATGCGCGTATTCCAAAAGATCTTATTCGAGATAATGTTAACTTGTTAGTGCTGTTTAAACAAGATGAAAGGAATCTTAAACACATTTATGATGATCATGTGAATACCGATATGACTTATCCGAAATTTCACGAGTTATGTTTAACTTGCTGGAATTCTGATAAATATGGATTTGTAGTAATAGATAAGGATAGCAGTCTAAACGAGGGTCGATATAAAAAAGGTTTTGATAGCTTCATAACATTATAAATATAAGAAATTAAACAAAAGAATATTAGTTTAAATTGAGACTTTCAAACATCAACATGTTTAATAAAGAAAAAGAGTATCTCCACCAGGTTGCTAAAGCTAGTGAAGCAATCAGACGTAAACATCGACTTTTCAAGTTGAAAAAAGAGGCTGCAGAAAGTGTTTTGAAAGAAACTTTTAATCCAATAGTTAAACCTCTACAAAAAATAATTGATATATCCAACATAAAACATGAAGACAATGTTAAACTTGAAGAGAATGAGTTGTGGAAAACTGAAGAAGAGTATTTTACTTCTGATGAGGAAAATAGTAAAACTGATAAATATATGTTCTTACTAAAACATAATAGAAAACAGTGTTTGGATACGGTGTATGGGATACGTAAAGTTAGTGATGGATCATTCATGATTGGTGATACACAAGTAAGTTTTACAAATATGACTATTAGAATTGGTGATTCACAATATGTTAAAAGTGTTGGTCTGATGGAACTTCTATTTAAGAAGAAACCAGACATGTCTTTGGTAAACGATGATGATGAAAACAAATATACAGAAATTCTAATTTCTACGAATGCACATAAAAATAAATATAAATCATCTGAATCTATTATTAAAAATCGCACTTACAAGTACTTGAATGTCATTTAAAAAATTATTCCCAACAAAGAAACATTAAAAAAAGGAACTTCACTACCTCATTTCATGATTGCTCGAAAAAATTTTCAACCAGACTATATTGATTGGGATGATCCAAATGAGTTGGTTGATCGTCTTCGCTTGCTCATTGTATCTTAATCTGCTGGTAATCCGAATCACAATAACGAAATAATCTCAATTACTGAAGAGTTGCGTGAAGCGCAAATCATATATTAGGAGGTGTTTCATCAAATTATCTTCATTTGCAATATGAGTATTGATGTGTTTGGACATCCCCTCAACCTCATCCCTACTGAAAAATCCTATATAGGATCCTACATAGGATCCTATATAGAATCCATATGGATTCCTATGAGAATCCACGTAGGATCCTATATAGGATCCTACATAGGATCCTATATAGAATCCATATGGATTCCTATGAGAATCCACGTAGGATCCTATATAGGATCCTATATAGGTATTGTCCTATAGGAATCCACGTGGATTCTCATAGGAATCTATATGGATTCCTATAGGTCGCCTATAGGACAAGTCCTATATAGGATCCTATGTGGACTCTCCTATAGGAATACATGTAGGATCTCATATAGGATCCTGCATAGGCGTCCCAAAAAATTTTTGTACACCCTCCTACATATGATCCTACGTAGGTTCCCATATAGGATCCTATATGGGAACCCATATAAGATCCTACATGGGTACCCCCAAAAAAATTTTTTGTACCCCTTCCTCATGCGCAGTCGTCTTTTACGTATTCTACAATACTTACGCCTGCGCAGTAAATATTTTTCGTCCTTATAATGGTGCTTAATGTATATTTGAATAAAGTTGCTAAAAAAAACAATTAATTCTGTGTACATAATTTTGTTTGGGCGCCCATAAAAGATCCTATATAGGATCCTATATGGGAACCTACGTAGGATCCTATGTAGGGGGGTTTACAAAAATTTTTTTGGGACGCCTATGTAGGATCCTATATGAGATCCTACATGTATTCCTATAGGAGAGTCCACATAGGATCCTATATAGGACGTGTCCTATAGGCGACCTATAGGAATCCATATAGATTCCTGTGAGAATCCACATGGATTCCTATAGGACAATACCTATATAGGATCCTATATAGGATCCTACGTGGATTCTCATAGGAATCCATATGGATTCTATATAGGATCCTATGTAGGATCCTATATAGGATTTTTCAGTAGGGCAGAGCAACCGTAACAGTGCAGAGGGGACCACCTGGACCTTCTGGAGTTGGATTTAACGTTGATTCAGAAGGAAATTACGATATTGAAGGAAAAAAAAAATTACAACGTTGCTGAAGCTGATGAAGAAAACGACATTGTCAACTTAAAACTTGTACGACGTAATGTTGAAAGTGAGTTAAAATTGGTTTACCAAATTACGTCTACTATACGATCAGAAATTGATAACAATCAAATACTGTTAAAAATCCTTAGTGACTCTGTAGATTCAAAATTAAAAAATTTAGAATCATTAATAAATCAAGATTTGGCTTATCGAAACGCAGAATTTATCAATCAATTGGATACACGATTGACTGCTCTTGAAAATGAACGACAAAAAGCTAACAGTGGTAACTGAACTTCATAAACAAGCTAGAATAAATTATTATCGTCGCAGAGTCGAAATGCGTGATATAGATGAAGCTTGGCAAGCTGATTTAGTTGAAATCATACCTTATTCCAAAGTGAATAAAGGTTATAAATATTTACTCACAGTTATAGATATATTTTCAAAATATGCTTGGGCTGTACCTGTAAAAAGCAAGAATGGAAAATATGTTACTGAAGCAATGAAATCTATATTTGCTGAGGAACGAATTCCAAAGAACTTGCATACTGATAAAGGTAAAGAGTTTTACAATTCTCAATTTGAAGCTTTAATGAAAAGTCATAAAATTAATTTATATTCAACATTTAGTAATCTGAAAGCATCAATTGTTGAGCGATTTAATCGTACTCTAAAAAACAAAATGTGGATGCAATTCAGTTTACGAGGAAATTATAAATGGAATGATATATTACCAATCCTTGTATCCAAATACAATGACACAAAACATCAAACAATTGATATGAAACCTAAAGATGTTACTACTCTTGATGTTGAAAGATTAAAGCAACGTTTTTCAAAACAACGGAAAATACCATTCAAACGTTCAAAGTTCAATATTGGAGATAGAGTTCGAGTCAGCAAGCATAAAAACATGTTCGAGAAAGGATATACACCAAATTGGTCAACAGAAATATTCACAGTAGATCAGGTTATATCAACAGAACCTACGACTTACAAACTCAAGGATTATCAAGATCAACCAATCTCTGGAGGCTTCTACGAAGAGGAACTTCTCAAAGTGAAATATCCAGATATTTATTTAGTAGAAAAAGTGTTAAAAACAAGTGGAAATAAAATTTATGTTAAATGGCTTGGTTTTGATAGCTTTTATAATAGCTGGATAAATAAGTCAGATGTGTAAAAAGTTTTTGTAAAAGAATTGGAGGCGTGGATAAGCTTCAATCATCAAGCTTAAGGGGTTGAGGGTTGGATTCTTAACTCATTTAAATATTTTCTCAAGTTATATACTTGAGATTGTCAACTGTGTCAATAGACACATTCTCAAGCTTTACGTACACAAGATGTGTTTCCAATTCAGCGAACCCAGACTGAGGATTCGAACCCTTAAACATAATATAGCTTGATGACAGACGTTTATCCACGCCTCCAATTCTTTTACAAAAACTTTTTGTTATTATTGTATATTTTAAGGATTTTTTAATAAAATACATATGAAATTAATTTATCTGTATCATTTATTAAAACACTATTTATATCATACAATTATATCAAAATTTTATTTACATTTATTAATGCTTACATTTTATTCGGAGTTATTTACATTCATAAATTCTAACATTTTATTCGAAATTAATCATCGACTTTCACTTATTTTATAATGTCCCCAAGCAAGAGTATCGTAACTATCAGGTAGTAAGAAACGTTTATCATCCATTGGATTTAAAGCAACTTTAAGTTGTTTAACAGTTTCAACTTGATGCAAACGTGATCTAATTACATTTTGAGTTCTTGTCTGAATCGAAGAATTTTCAAGACAATCCATATAATCATTGAAATCAATAGTTTTACTTACAACTCCTGCTTTTATACCTTTGCCTTTTTTTGTAAAATCCTGACCGTTCACACGGATACTATACATTTTACTCCGCAAGCCAACAAATTCTGTGATGTTTTTACCATTACATTCATCTTTCATAAGTCCAAGTACTTTTTTGTTGGCTTGCGGAATATCATAAACATTATCTTCAGGATAATCTGACGTGTCAAACATGTGAATATCTTCTTTCATATCAGCATAAATGTTAGAACACTTAACTTCATAGATTAAACTATCAGTATCAGTATACATTAACTTGCAATTTTGACCATACTTTTTTAACACGAAATCATAATGAAAGTTGTTAATAAGAGTCTTTGATAGATCAAGTACTGCAAAACCAATGTAGATTGGTTTGTTCATCAAGATTTCTGTTTTTCTCAATTCAATTGCTACTAGATTTTCACTGAAAATTGATCGACTATGAAAGTTTGGTTTTGATATGAGAGCCTCAGCGCCATAGTGACCACCCCATTTAGTTACAAGCTTGATATCCACATGTTTACGTACATTTTCCATCGTCTTACCGTAGACGGCATTGTTCATTAATTCAAACAGGTTCTTTTCGAATTCGTTAGTCGCGTTGGCTCTCATGAAAGTGTTAAAGTCAATATAAGGTTTAAGCCATGTTGATTGTTTAAATTTAATGATTCTATGAATTTTTACTAATTCAAGCCCATTTGCAACAACCTGTTTTAGTGTTCTGTAATGGAAAATGTACTTGTGCTTAGGTTTCAACGTAGTCAAAAGCTTTACTTGTTTTGATTCTGATGATGGATTTGAGTGTTCGGAGCAAAAAGGTAGGTCACTGTGACTGTCATGCAATTCTTGTGGATAATTTAAATCTACTTACAATATATAACCAAAAGGTGAATCATCTGCTATGTTGAAATCAAAATTGTCTGAAACTTGAATCCACTCAAATCCACCATAAGGAAGTGGTTAAACCATCCTCCAGCCATACAAATTGTTTGCATCAAAGTACATAATGTACTTAACTTCCTCATTCTCATTAAAGTTTTCCATAAAATGATTATTTGCACTCGCATAACGATTACTGCATTGACTAATACCTCCTCTCACACCACGTTCAACAAACATTAGTTTATCAATATCACTAAGCAATTCTAACCTCACATTGGTATATTTTAACATTGCATCCCACGTTAACCCAGGAGTTGTGTAATAGTGAGCAGGATCAAGTTTGTAAGCTTGTAAGCATTGATCACGGAAATTTTCAAAAATATCTACCAAAAGCAACACGTCTGTTTTCATATATAAGTCTACATATTCACGAAGATTAGAGCAGTTATAAGCTTGCCACACGTTTAGCATGTAAATAATCTTTATCAGAAACAGTACTATCATTTAATCTGCTATAAAATTTTTCTTTATCTGGTAATTTTGTTTTTTTCAATTTTTCTTCAGAATCTAAATACTCGTAAGGTAAAACCCCTTTACGTGTAAGTTATGAATTATGAAATGAGCATCATACCTGCTTAAGCTGTGAAAAACAACAGGTATTATTCTGGAATCTTGGTAATTTAAATTACATTTTTCATGTGCTGGGCCGCGATATTTACCTGTCAAGTGTGAATGATCTCTAACTTTCTTCTGTGAACTGAAATTTTTCCGTCACAAATATGACATGTTGTTGACTTAACAAAATTTTCAATCTCTTCTGGTGTTAATCGATCCATTGGGATTGGGTTTTTGATTATCGATTCCACTGATTCTGCCAACTGCTGTAACTCTTGGGCAAACCACTTGGCAGGATCTACTCCCTCTGGACTTGCATGATATCCGGATAACGAGTCATCGTAGCTGCACTTTATGTAATATCCAATACTGAAGATTTCATGCACTTGAACGACTTCTGAATTACAGGTTATTTCTCCTTCTTCAACATGCTTTAGCAGACACTCACTGTCGGCATAAACCACAAATGGAACTTTTTCCTTATTCCCAAAATTCTTAAACGTAATAGTATTTTGTCAACATTTGGGAAGGTTAATTTTACAATCATTTAACGTTTTACATTCTTCCTCATGTTTGTTTAATCTCTCTTTAGTTATAAAATAATGAAGACATCTATCACAGATATGTTTTCGATGACCATTAGATGAGAGCTGAGTATTAATGAGACGAGATAAATTCTTGATCCATACATAGTGATAATCTAGTGATAAAACTTCATCGGCAGCCTCTTCATTATCACTATCAGGCTCATTCTCATAATGTCTTTCAACTGTTAACAAATTCACATGTCTTACCTTTTTGTTCGCTGTTATGTATAAAGGGGTGGTATCAAAGTTGTTGTTTTTTAAGTTAAGTCCATAAAGATTAATAGATACATCATCGTTTTGTTTTTCAAATTTTAAAATGTCTTTTAAGGTGACAGGAAACGCTATTCCATTAAAGTTTAATTCATTTTCATAATCATAGTAATTGGAAACTCGCTCTGCATTTTTTTCTTTCTGGTATAAAGCTGATAACACTGCCCATTTGAAACATTGTTTGTCAAAATTTTGAACATTTATACATGCCGTCTTCACTTAAATTTGATCTGGTAAATCAATATAAGAACCAACACGTATATTCCTCAGAAAGTATAAACGCATCGTCCAGAAAAGCAGTTATATCTATGTGTACCAAGTTGATGATGAAACTCGTCTGAAGACGACACTTGAAGGCATTTTCACAATTGGCCCAACGAACACGATCTGTTACTCCAACCGCTTTTACTGGTGAATTCTTAACTCCACCTCCTTCTTTTAGATAAAGCTCAAACTTGGTACGGAGACAAACAAATTGTTGAAATACGTTTAAACATCTCTGCCTTTCAAATGAATACTGCAAATCATCCAGCACATTTCTCATCATTCCAAGATTCTTGTCACACAAAGCAATCCATCTGGTTACAAACTGAGTGCTATCAGTATCGTTTCTCAAAGATTTTAATAAACTCGATGCCTCTTCCGTAGATTGAAGTAGAGTCACACACTCTGCCAATAGCGATGAATAAATCCTCATCAACTCTTCTGGAACCTCATTATCCAACTCACCCGCTTTCTGACGTTTACGAGGCATTCTACTGTAATATAAAGTAATCAGTAAGCATTATATTTTTTATAAATTACTACTTAAAAATTTACTTGTAATCTTACTTTAAAAATATTTTTATTGGAAAGTCGACTGTGTTGCTCTCTGCAAATCTCCTTCCATACTCTGCAACGATGTCTTTCCTTACTCTGCAACGATGCCTTTCCTCACTCTGCAACGATGCCTTCCCCGATCCCCTCCACCAAAATTCTGACTGCTGAATGCTCTCCTTTGTAGATCCGCTTATCCCCAAAGACTGATGAAAATGCCGCTCCTGTGTTGAGTTTTCTCCCTTATATACCAAATGTCACCGATACACACATGCAAACTACCAAACCATATATAAAAGTGCACACGCACCTTAGAAGTATTTTTAAAGTACCCAGGGAAGGGTAGTTCAATTGTCCCAACTCTATCGATAAGGTAGAACTCTGATGTACCGACCAAGTCAAAATTCCAACAGAAATCTACATTACCGATTGTTGCTATGGTAGAAATCTACATTACCGGCAGACGATAATATCTACAGTTGATATGATAGAAATCTACATTACCGACAGATGATAATACCGACCGATGGTAACTGACGGTGGCGCCACCTAGCGGCAGACGCTGGAACTATGAGCTGGTATTGGCATAGCTCTACTACTAATGATTTATCGAAATTTTTTGATTCTATTTATTGTGTGTCTCTTTCTTTTGGTGTTATATCTTGTGCCTTATGTTTAGAGTCTTAAATTTTAACTTTTAATTTTGAGTTTTATGTTGACAATCTCATGTTGATGTATTTAAATCTTACACCCTGAAATAGATGTACTGGGTTTTATATGTTTCTAGTTTTAGTTAATTTCTCTTCCAATCTTATATTTTAAGTAATTCTTTGAGATTTTTTAAGGATCTCTGTATAAGGTCTTTTTCTTGATGGGTTATATCTTGTGCCTTATGTTTCGAATCTCAGTTTCTTTAGATTTATTGTTGATGAGTCTTATGTCTTATCGTATGTCTTAAAGCTTATATTTTAAATATTATATATCAAGTTTTAAGTTGCATGTCGTATCATATGCTTTTGTATCATGTGTTGGCTTCTTATACTGTTTTAAGTCTTCTTTCTTTAATCTCCTGAGTTTGAGTATTAAGTTTTAACATTAGGTTGATTCCTTTTGAAGTCTTGCATGTATTTTAAGTTATTTGTGAAGTTTGTAGATTCTATGTATTATGAGTTTATAAGTGTCGATCTTTTGCTTTTTAGGTTTTTCAGTCTTAAGTTTTGAATTTTATTGTTGAGTTTTATGTCGATCATCTCATGCCGATAATTTTATGTCTTAATTTTTGTGTTTTAATTATGTGTTTTAATTATTATTATTATTATTATTATATTTTATGTCTCTTGTTGTATGTCCTAATTTTGATGTCATGTGTTAGATACTTTTACTCTGAATTCCATGTTCTATGTATTAGGTATTTTCCTTGATGGGTTATATCTTGTGTCTTATGCTTCGAGTCTGAATTCTTTAGTTCTATTGTTAATTTTGATGTCAATAATCTTGTGTTGAAAATCTTATGTCTTAAGTCTTATGTTTTAGGTATTACCATCTTATGACTTCAGTTGTATGTATATGTCTTATGTCGTAGTTAGAGATTATGTCTTATGTTTTTAATAATTTATCGAAATTTTTAGGTTCTATTTATTATATCTCTTTTCTATGAGCGTTATATCTTGTGCCTTATGTTTATAGCCTTAAATTTGAAGGTTTATTGAGTATTATGTTGATAATCTTACATCTTAAGGCTTATGTTTTAAATGTTCTGTCCAATGTCTCAAGTTTCATGTTTGAATTCTTTTGTTTTTTAACTCTTAAGCTCTAAAATTAATTTCTTTGGGTGTTACACCTATTGTCTTATGTTTCAAGTTTAAAGGTTCAAGTTTTATTGTTGATAATCTTATGTCTTGAGAGGCGTCTGTTCACAAGTTTATAACTCATGTCTAGATTTGCATGTCTTATGTCTTGTGTTATGTGTTTCGATTCTTAAATTTTAAGTTTGATGTATTGAGTCATATGTTTTCAGTTTTATGATTTAAGTTTTACGTTCATCAGGGTCCAAGTCTTATATATTTTAAATAACTTATCGAAAATTTTAGGTTTTAAAGTACTGAGCATGTCTTTCTTGGGTGTGATGGCCTATCGAAAACTCTCATTTTATTACAATTGTCATTTAAGCATGATTTTAGGTTACTTTGTTCATATTTTATTTATTATAAAGAAGAAAACTAAAAAATGAATAGAAAATTAAAATCTTTTTAATTTTCAAAAATAAGAACCGTTTTGTTAAATTTTAAAAATCTTTTATGATTTAAGAAGATATTTCGGATGATTTTTGTTTCATAATAGGTACCTAAATTAATATTATTATTATTATTATTATTATTATTGCACTGAGAAAAATGGATATTAAAGGATATTCAAATTTAACATCCAGATATTAAAACTTAGTATTTAGATATTCAAACTTGATATCCAGATATTAAAATTAATATTTTTTAATATGTAGGATAGTAAATTTGAATATCCATTTCTCTCAGTGTGAACAAGATTTTATGCAAACATTCAAATAATATTTATTTAATTTAACAGAAAAAAAGTTTTTTATCTTTTAAATCCCATTAAATAATGAATAGAAGTAATAGAGAATTCTTACAAGGCCCCTACCAAATTCCTACTGAAAATTCTCCACGGGTACACTGCAAAAAATAGTATTTTCTAAATGTTTTATTTTTAGACATTTTAGTTTCTTGCAAACCAACTTCGGAAGGACATCTTGTTATGTTGGCAAAGTAGTAGTCCTTTCAGAAGAGGATATATGCTAAGGTTGTATGAGCGATGGTGACTTTAGAGTGCTGGGTCGCGAGTTCGAGTCTTCCAGCTTCGGATTTTTCGGTTTCAGATTTTTGAATGTTTCAATTAAATCATCAATCTGCAGTTAAATGGTATGTTTGAAATCAGACAGACAGGAGTCAAAGTATAAATTTTTTTTTCCATCTAATCTTTAAGAATTTTTCAGGAACTAGTTTATCATTTACCTAAAATATTTAGGTTTGAAATGGTGCCGAATTTCCATTCTTGCCCCAAACTCAAGTACAAAGTTCCTGAATATTTCAAGAATTATTTCTTTCCGTGTAGGTTGTTTACTATAAATATCTTACGGTTTAAGTAATTTGTTAAAAGTTTTGGGTTCTATGTTTCGAATCTTAATGGTTAAGTTTAATTGTTGAGCTTTATCTTAATAATTTTATTATTTAGACTTATATTTGAAGTTTATATCTCATGTCTCAATGTATATGTCTTAAGTCTTCTGTTATGTGTTTCAATTCTAATGTATTGAATTTAAGTCTTATCTCTTTAGTATTATGACTTGAATCTTAGGTTAATTACTATTTATGTCTTACGGTTTATGTAATTTGTTAAAAGTTTTCAGTTCTATGTATTAAGTCTTTTTTCTTGAATATTCTATCTTGTGTCTTATGTTTTAAGTCTTAAGGTTTGAGCTTCATCTATGAATTTTACGTTATTTATCTCATTTCTTAAGGCTTATGTTTGCAGTTTATATCTCACGTCTTGATTTATATGTCTTAAGTCTTGTTTTATGTGTTTCGATTCTTTTGCTTTAAATTTGAGTCTTATTTACCGTTATGATTTGAATCTTAGGTTAATTAATATTCATGTCTTATGTTTTAAGTAATTTGTTAAAGTTTTAGGTTCCATGTACCTATAAAGTCTTTTTTCTCGAGTTTTCGTGTGTTTATGTATTATGTCTTAAATTTCAATTATTTTTTTTCTTTAATTTTCTGTCCTTGTCAATCTCCATAATGGAATTGCTTTATCCTTTTCTATTCTTTTCTATTTCATTATTTACTATCCTAGTCACATTCTTTCTCATGACTAAAAATAATTTTTAGTAAACAAATTTCTCAAAGTCTAGACAGAAGGAAGCAATAAATTGTATTCTCGATAAAGAATAAACCGACAAAATACATAATATTTAAACATTTAAATTTAATAAACAAATTCTTTAAAGTCCAGTTAGAAGGAAGCAATAAATTATATTCTTTCTTTAACAAAAGCCGACAAAATTCATAATTTTTAAACATTAAATAATAAAAATAAGATTCCTGGAAGAAGTAACCAATTATTAATAAAATGATAACAATAAAATTCCTGGAAAAAATATTAATAAACAAAACTCAAGAAGCAATAAATTATATTTTTCTTTAACAAAAACCGACAAAATTCATGTAATAAAAAAGTCCGCTATGGAATGCACTATAAGGAAGATAGTCAAAACAAACCTTTAATAGAATGTGGGACCGGAAATCACGATTGCGCAACACCTCTTTTAATTTCTTTATTCTAATGAGACTTTTATTCTTTCTCACAATTAAAAATAATTCTTTATAAACAAAAGCAATAAATTACAAACATTTGACAAATTCTTAGAAATCGGAAACCATTATCTCAATATATGACATTCCATACTTGCGACTTCCGGTACCCTCACACGGATATAAACACACAAAGCAGCTTACACACATATGCACTAACACTTTTCTGTCCAAAACTCTCCTAGTATATCTCCTTTTAAGTTTTAAGTAGTTTTTTTTAAGTTTGTTGATGCATTCTTATCTTACTTAACTAAAGTAGAAATTACCAAGAAACTAACTATTTAACTGCTAAAAACCTGGAAAATACTCAAAACACACTTTACACGTGCAAAACTGTGAACTGTAAGTTGGTAAATTCTATATAGGAACTCTATTACTTTTTAAAAAAATGAATAAACTTTCGGTTTTTTCTTCCTAGTGTTTTTAATGCATCATCCATTATACAAGATCATTAAAAAATATTGACTATTCCAGAAATTTTTGGAATTTTTAAAAAAATTTATTTTCACATTCTCATCCTAAATAAGTTCTTGAATTTGTGCGATTTTGGACTTTTGATAATTCCCACATTTTTTGACGTTTTGAGACCTTCTGATTCCGAAAAAAGTGGGTTTTACAAAAATGTCTGTCTGTATGTTTGTCTGTCTGTCTGTAGACTAAAATTTTGGGATCCGATAACTTGAGTAAAAATTGTCGTACCAACTTCAACTTTGGGATAGTTTTTTTAGGTAAAAAAATACGAGTCGAGTTCGTCAGCCAGCAATATTCGTCAAAAATTATCAAAAATAGAACATTTTTAAAATTTAAAGGAATCTTAATTTAAAAAAAAAATTTTCTCTAATTTTTTTCTTAAAGTACAAGTAAAATCAAACAAATTTTGTTGCTAAAAGTTTCCCATATAATGCAACCCCACAAAGGTATGAATGATTTATGTTTTACATTTGCATAAAACTCTGGTATGATGAGAAAAGGAGGGGAGGGGGGAAGTAAAAATCGGTCAGCAAACTGTTAATGCATTCTCATCTTACTTAACTAAAGTAGAAATTAACAAGAGTAGTTAAGTAAGGCGGGTTCTAACTACAAGTCGCTATAGCGCATGTGCACTGGTGGGGGAAAATGTTGCGCTATGGTATATGACGTCATCAAAAAGGAATGTGAGGTGGAGGTATATTTGACCTTTGAATGTAGGTAGATGGTGGGGGTATTTTGCAAATGAGGTGCTATGATATCAAAGGAGAACATATGATTTCATAATCAGCTGTTCTGATATTGAAAAATTACGCAAGGTTTTAAAAAGAATTAATTTCACGTGGGGATATAATTTCTTGGAAATCAGCTGCTTTGATCTTGAAGACTTATGCAAGGTATATTTTGGCCTTGAGAATCAGCTGGATAGTAGTGGGGGATATAATTTCTTGGAAATCAGCTGTTCTGAACCTGAAAACTTATGCAAGGTATATTTTGGCCTTGAGAATCAGCTGGATGTTGGTAAGGATATGATTTTAAGAGAATTGTGTATGATTTCATAATCAGCTGTTCTGATCTCGAAAAATTACGCAAGGTTTTAAAAAGAATTTATTTCATGTGGGGATATAATTTCTTGGAAATCAGCTGCTTTGATCATGAAAACTTATGCAAGGTATATTTTGGCCTTGAGAATCAGCTGGATAGTAGTGGGGGATATAATTTCTTGGAAATCAGCTGTTCTGAACCTGAAAACTTATGCAAGGTATATTTTGGCCTTGAGAATCAGCTGGATGTTGGTAAGGATATGATTTTAAGAGAATTGTGTATGATTTCATAATCAGCTGTTCTGATCTCGAAAAATTACGCAAGGTTTTAAAAAGAATTTATTTCATGTGGGGATATAATTTCTTGGAAATCAGCTGTTCTGATCTCGAAAACTTATGCATTGTATATATTTAACCTTGAGAATCAGCTGGATAGTGGTGGTGATATGATTTTGAAAGAATTGTACAATAAGTGGTAGTCTGACCTTTAAAAAGAATTTATTTCATGTAGGAATATAATTTCTTGGAAATCAGCTGTTCTGAACCTGAAAACTTATGCAAGGTATACTTTTAGCCTTGAGAATCAGCTGGATGTTGGTGGGAATATGATTTTAAGAGAATTGTACAATAAGTGGTAGTCTGACTTTTAAAAAAGAATTTATTTTATATAGCGGTATGATTTCATGGAAATCAGCTGTTTTGATCTCGAATTTTAAAATATTGCAGAATATTGCGCAATGCATATGGGTGGTATAACCATATGACGTCATCAAAGATAAAACAAATTTTGTTGAAGGGGGTAATTCTTGTTAATATAGTAGTCGGGGGTATATGACGTCATTAAGATATTGCAGCATAGTGCGCAATTCAAGTGATGGGAAAAAGTGTATTGGTGGGAGTATTCTCTAATGGTGGGTGGTATTTCTTAGTGGTAAGGGGGTTGCTGTTGTGGGGGTGATAAGACACATCAGAGATCTTCTTTACCGATAGTTTAGTCTACACATGAACCAAAGTGATAAAAGAGTGGGGTTTATCTTAGACTCAAATTACATGTGAAATTGTCAATCTTGTGACGTCACCAAGATATTGCAGCATATTGCGCAATCCAAGTGGTAACTTAAATGCATTGGTGAAGACATTTTTTAGTGGTGAGACTAAATTACGTTGCAGTGGTGGGGATAATTAGACAGATATTACAGCATATTGCACAATCAAAATGGTGGGTGGTATTTCTCAGTAGGTGGTGGTTGCAGTGGAGGGGGGGGGGTATTTTATGTGTGTTTTAGTAAAACTCGTATTGAAACGTGAAATTTAATGCAGTAGTGGGGGAAAATTAACATTGAAAAAGGATATTTGAAAAAGTAAACAAGGTAATAGTGAAAGATATTGAATCATATTACACAATCAGGTGGATTGAATTAGGGGTAAAGGGTGGTGTTTGGGATATTTGTTACTCAGAAGATACTTTCAAAGAAAATTTTGTACCAGTACTTAAAAAGTCGTTTGAAGAGGAACATTGTCATAATTGATAAAAGGTTTAATATAAATAGTTATAAAAATAAAAAATTTAGTGCTAAGCGAGTAATATTGTAAGGTAAGTGATGAAAGAAGTACATTTTATTTTTAAAGAGTGGTTTAATCATAATTAAATTTAATTGTAAGAAATATAAATTTAGTTTAATGTATGTGAAAATGGTTAAAAAAAGATCTAAAGCTCTCAGTTAGCACTGAGAAATTTTTGTACCAGTCCAAAAATGCATTGGATCAAGTACGAATTTATGCTTAATAATCGTTCCTTCGATAAAATATTATAAACTCAAGAATGTGAGGTTATGTTAAACTAAAGAATTTGAGGTTATGCTAATCTGTTATGCGCATGTCCGATGTAGTTTATGTCAAATATCTTTTCCTTCTCACAACATTGAAAATGTTGAAAATGGAGTTTGGATTAAAAGAAAAGGTGATGCAGTACAAGATATATTGGTAAGTTTTGGAAACAATTTTGTTAATAATAATAGAAAAATTAATAATAATAATAATTCTAATTTTTATATATAAATGTAAATTATAATAAGAGTAATAACAATTTTAAAAATAATTTTTTAAGAAATGTTGTTTATAATAATTTTTTATTTTATTACTATTTTATTTAATTGATAAACTGTTTTGTATGTTTCAGAATTTGGAGAATTATCATAGAATACCACTAGTATTCTATGTTCCAATTTTATGGGTTGATTGTGACACAGATTACAAGTTGAGCAAGTTTTTAGTAGTAGCTGCTGCATGTATAAAACATAATTTTTTTGGAAAAAAGAGTTATCAACCAGTTGTTTTCAGACATCACAATATTTTTGTAGAAGTTATACAGATAGAAGTTGGAGATTTTTATTGTAAAATAAGAACAGATTTGAAAGATTTTTATAATACAGTTTGTAGCAATGAGATTGATGGATACAATGAACAAGATTACGTAGATGAAACAATAGTAGAAATTGTGGTGGATGAGAAAAGTGAAGAGGAAGAGTTTGTATTGAACATTGATGATGAAAACAAATTTTCAATGGAATTAATAGTAGGAATTGAAAACTATGAAGAGCAAGATGTATTAAAAGAGAGTAAAAATGAGCAAATTGTAAATTATGAGAGTGACGAAGATTTTATAGAGGAACAGGAGCGTGAGAGGCAACAAGATATGAAAAAGAAGATTAAGTCTTTAGCTCCATGGCTGAGTTTTGGATTGTGTGAGGTGGAACAATGCATAAAGAATGGAGAGGTACAAATTATCAGTAAAGGAGCGATATTTTTTATCTTGTAAAACCCCTACCTTTCTCTTAAAAACCCTACCTTTTTCTTTTTACATGAATATAAATGAGTTTTTAAATATGTGTACTGTAAGATGTGGATTAGTTCATTTTATATAAGGTGCAGTTTATGCATTTAAATATTTGAGATTAAATAGTGAAACAAACTAAAAAGTAAGAAAAATTCTTAAATCTTATTTCTGATTTTACACAAATTGTTATTACTTTTTATAATTCTTTATTCGTTTAGTGGAAGATTATATTATTGGAGACAGGCTTTCATCCCTTCTTAGTTTACCAACACCACTAAGGGAAATACAATTAGAACATGGATGGAATAGAGATGATGCCAGCGAAAACATTGTACTGTCAGTAAGTATAAATTTTTGGTTAATGTAAAAATATTTTTTGTACATAAGTTTATTAAAAGTAATTGAAAACCGTTAAAAATAAGCAAAAATATGAAGAAAATAATTAGAAAATGACAAAAATACTTGAATGAAGACAAGAGTAATTAAAATTTGAAGACAATAAGTAAAAATAATTAAATATCATTGAAAATAAGCAAAAATAGTTGAAAGTAATTGTAAGTAGTTGAAAATTAGTCAAAAGTAATTGAAATCAGTTAAAAATAATAAATAGTAATTAAAAACAATTAAAATTAGTTGAATATCATTGAAAAAAGCATAAATATTTTAATATGATTGAAAAATAATTGGAAATAGATTAAAATAAGTAAAATCATTTAAAGGTAATTGAAATCAGTTAAAAATAAGCAAAAATATGAAGGAAATAATTAGAAAATGACAAAAATACTTGAACGATGACAAGAGTAATTAAAATTTGAAGAAAATAAGCAAAAATAATTGAACATCGCTGAAAATAAGCAAAAATAGTTTAAAGTAATTGTAAGTAGTTGAAAAATAGTCAAAAGTAATTGAAATCAGTTAAAAATAATAAATAGTAATTCAAAACAATTAAAATTAATTGAATATCATTTAAAATAAGCAAAAATATTTGAATATTATTGAAAAATAATTGAAAATAGATGAAAATAAGTAAAAATTATTAAAAGTAAATGAAAACCGTTAAAAATAAGTAAAAATATGAAGGAAGTTATTAGAAAATGACAAAAATACTTGAATGATGACAAGAGTAATTTAAATTTGAAGAAAATAAGCAAAAATAATTGAATATCATTGAAAATAAGCACAAATATTTGAATATAATTTAAAAATAATTAAAAATAGATTAAAATAAGTAAAATTTTTGAAAGGTATTGATCAGTTAAAAGTAAGTAAAAATATGAAGGAAATAATTATAAAATGATAAAAATACTTGAATGATGACAAGAGTAATTAAAATTTAAACAAAATCAGCAAAAATCATTAAAAATAATTAAAAATAATTGAATATCATTAAAAATAAGCAAAAATATTTGAATATATAATTGAAAATAGATGAAAATAAGTAAAAATATTTAAAGGTAATTGAAATCAGTTAAAAATAAGCAAAAATATGAAGGAAATAATTATAAAATGATAAAAATACTTGAGTGATGACAAAAGTAATTAAATTTTGAAGAAAATAACTTTATTTCTATACAAATTATATCAAAAAAGATCTGAAAATGTCTGGATCTGGAGGTTATGGCTTTTACAGTACAACTCGAGATATGGTACATAATATGTAACACCCAAAAAAACTGACTTAATTATATAGAACTTAAAAATTTTGATAAATAACTTAAAATATTATACTTGAACATTACCCAACCAAAGACTTAAATCATAAAATTTAAAAAAAACATAAGACTTAATACCTCAATTACAGGGCTTAAGAATTAAAAAACAAAAGACATAAGACTTATATCAGACAACTCAACACATACAAAATAATATTTAATGCATAATGCTTAAAGCAATAAGACTTGTATAAAACTCAACCTAATACTTGAGCTAAAAAAGAACTAAAAACCGATGACTCAAAACATGAAAGGCAGAGTATAAAAATACAACATGTGATAGAAGAGTTAAAACATGCAACTCAAGATATGAGATATAATACTCAAACCATAAACCCTTAAGACGTAAGACTACTAACATAAAACTCAATAATAAAACTTAAAACATTAGACACAATATATGACAATCAAGAAAAAAAAAGACTCAATACATAGAATCTAAAAATGTTATCAAATTTCTTAGAAATATAAGACTTGAAAAGCATTCCACCTAAGGTTAAAAAAAGGACTTAAGACTCAATACATCAAACTCAAAGCTTAAAAATCAAAGCACATTAGACTTATTCAACTTGAAATTTTCTATGTAATATTTCATTTAAATTACTTAAAAATTAAAATATATTACTTTAGTCATAAGACATAAAACAAACAAAAATGAGACATAAAGCATATTACTAGAATCATAAAGTACAATAAGGCATATAACACAGAAGACAAAGCCTTAATTTAACGGACTTGTTAAACTGCATTAGGATGTAAGACTTAATCTGTAATCAGGACTAAAGACATATAAAATAGAAATGAAGACATTAGACTAAGTATATGAAACTTAGGGTAAAAGAATTAAAACAAAAGACTTGAGGAAAATAAAATAAAACGTAAGATTTGATAAAACATACGTGAGACTCAAATTAAGACTCAAGATATATACTCTTAACACATAAAATTATAATAGTTTATAATATAATATACAATTAATTGAGATTTTTTAATTTAAAGAAGCCTTTAAACTTTATTTTATTCAATTTTATCTCTTTTTACATAAACAGTTTCGAGATCAAGCCATGCGACACGTCATCAGAAAGGAATTTACATAAACAGTTTCAAGGTCAACCTTTAATAAGTTTGAATGTGTATGCTCTCTCACTCTCTTTCGTACTCTCTCTTTCTCTATATATATATAATTAGTTTTTCTATAAAATGTAAAAAGTCTAATTGTGAAAGACTGTTCCCTTTTAACCTCTGAGGTGATCGTCCACTTCAAAAGAAATTGCTTTAGTTTGTTTTTCTTGTGCTCTCATAACTGTAAAATGAATAAATAATAGAGATAAGTAGTTAGAATTTAAACATCGACTACAGTGCTTTGTTGAAAATATTACAAAATTAAAAAGTGATATTTAAATTTAACAAAACTTGGAATTGTGGAACAGAAAAGTTAAAACTTTAAATCTCTTAGACAAAAAGGATATTAAAGATTAAAAATGGATTTCTCAAAAATAAATCAAATTGCACGCGAAGATTACTTCGGACCAAACGCAAAACTATGTATCACTAAAGGAAATAGAGAATATGATGTGGTAGATATTAGAAAGGTTGAATCGAGAATTGGAGTGACAGTTGAAGCAGACATTTCCAAAACATGGACAGAATTTCTTCCTTCAAGAGTAGCAAAACATTTTCTAGAAGATGACAATTTATTTAATGAGATGAAAAAAATGTGTGAAGAAAAAATGTACTCTTGTGTAACTTCCGAAGAAAATTAAACTATATACAGTTTAAAGCCATAAATAGGTAAGTTTTTTATAATACATTGTTAATATTCATAATTCCTTACACTTCGGAACAACCGATTGTTGCTTTCTAGTGCATATAATTTAAATGCACAAGCTACAAAACAAATTTTTTGTGGGACTTGAATTTTATGATAATAGAAATCCTTTTTCTGTAGTTCAACTGAGCAGCGGACATCATCCTAAATCGATTATGTCACTAACACCTGAAGCTTGCAATCATTTCAAATTCTATTTTAAACAAATTGGATTGTTCTTGGATGTCAAAGAAAATCATAGGATAATCATCTGCGTGAATTTTTGCTTTTACTTCACAACTTCATTTGGTGAAACAGTAGTAATAATAGAACAGATAGAAAAATATTTATATAAAAAAAATACCTCATCGATATGTTCTACATCAAGAGACGTTTCACGTTCTTCAAGAAATCAGTTTGTGTATTACTACAAAAATTGTATGAAATGTCTGGAATGATTGCATGTAAGCATCATAATAGTAAAACAAATTTTACGTGTGCTGTCAAAAATGTAATTTTACTGAAAAAATGGTTGTGTTTATATTTCACTTAATTTTAACTAAAAAACTAAGAAAATGTTAATTTAATCAATTTCATTTATCCGTCGTTGTATAAGAAAATGTATCTAATTTGTCTTAAAAATTTACTACTCTTGTTAAATATTTTTACTGATTCTAACAATAAATAATCTTGAAATTTGAAACATTTACATGTATTTTCTTTCCCTAACTTACCTCCATTATAACGCATCATTCCGCTTTTTTTATAATTTTAAATTATTTAACGTTAAAATTTAAAATACAAGTTCTTCTAGCTTTTTAAATTTAGAAAAACCATTTAAAATATTGAGCTAATATAGTTTTTGAATAAAATTAAATTATTACTTTTAAGTAACTTTTATATTTATTGATTCTTCACTTAATAAATAATGTTTTTCAAATATCCTTGTTCAATGTCAATTTTCCCCCACTACTGCATTAAATTTCACGATTCAATACGAGTTTTACTAAATCACACATAAAATACCCCCCCCCCCTCTACTGCAACCACCACCTACTGAGAAATACCACCCACCATTTTGATTGTGCAATAAGCTGTAATATATGTCTAATTATCCCCACCACTGCAACGTAATTTAGTCTCACCACTAAAAAATGTCTTCACCAATGCATTTAAGTTACCACTTGGATTGCGCAATATGCTGCAATATCTTGGTGACGTCACAAGATTGACAATTTCACATGTAATTTGAGTCTAAGATAAACCCCACTCTTTTATCACTTTGGTTCATGTGTAGACTAAACTATCGGTAAAGAAGATCTCTGATGTGTCTTATCACCCCCACAACAGCAACCCCCTTACCACTAAGAAATACCACTTACCATTAGAGAATACTCCCACCAATACACTTTTTCCCATCACTTGAATTGCGCAATATGCTGCAATATCTTAATGACGTCATATACCCCCCACTACTATATTAACAGGAATTACCCCCTTCAACAAAATTTGTTTTATCTTTGATGGCGTCATATGGTTATACCACCCATATGCATTGCGCAATATTCTGCAATATTCTAAAATTCGAGATCAAAACAGCTGATTTCCATGAAATCATACCCCTATGTGAAATAAATTCTTTTTTAAAAGTCAGACTACCACTTATTGTACAATTCTCTTAAAATCATATTCCCACCAACATCCAGCTGATTCTCAAGGCTAAAAATATACCTTGCATAAGTTTTCAGGTTCAGAACAGCTGATTTCCAAGAAATTATATTCCCACATGAAATAAATTCTTTTTAAAGGTCAGACTACCACTTATTGTACAATTCTTTCAAAATCATATCACCACCACTATCCAGCTGATTCTCAAGGTCAAATATATACATTGCATAAGATTTCGAGATCAGAACAGCTGATTTCCAAGAAATTATATCCCCACATGAAATAAATTCTTTTTAAAACCTTGCGTAATTTTTCAAGATCAGAACAGCTGATTATGAAATCATACACAATTCTCTTAAAATCATATCCTTACCAACATCCAGCTGATTCTCAAGACCAAAATATACCTTGCATAAGTTTTCAGGTTCAGAACAGCTGATTGCCAAGAAAGTATATCCACCACTACTATCCAGCTGATTCTCAAGGCCAAAATATACCTTGCATAAGTTTTCATGATCAAAGCAGCTGATTTCCAAGAAATTATATCCTTACGTGAAATAAATTCTTTTTAAAACCTTGCGTAATTTTTCAATATCAGAACAGCTGATTATGAAATCATATTTTCTCCTTTGATATCATAGCACCCCATTTGCAAAATACCCCCACCATCTACCTACATTCAAAGGTCAAATATACCCCCACCTCACATTCCTTTTTGATGACGTCATATACCATGGCGCTACATTTTCCCCCACCACTGCACATGCGCTATAGCGACTTGTAGTTAGAACCCGCCTTACTTAACTACTAACAAGAAACTAAACATTTAGCTGATAAAAACCTAGAAAATCCTTAAAATACACTTCACACGTGCAAAAAAGTGAACTTTAAGTGTGTATATCCTATACAGAAACTGTATTATTTTTTAAAAATATTATTAAACTTCCTGTTTTTTCTTCCTATTATTTTAATATATCACCTCTAATAAAAGTGCATTAAAAAATATTGACTTTTCCAGGAATATTTGGAAATTTTGAAAAAATTTATTTTTACATTCTCATCCTAAATGAGAAGGTCTTCAATTTGTGCGATTTTGAAATTTTGCTAATTTCCACATTTCTCGACGTTTTGAGACTTGTTTAGTCAGCAAACTGTTGATGCATTCTCATCTTACTTAACTAAAGTAGAAATTAACAAGAAACTAACCATTTAACTATTAAAACCTGGGAAATACTTAAAATTCACATTACACGTGCAAATAAGTGAGCTGTAAGTGGGTAAATTCTATATAGAAACTCTATTATTCTTCAAAAAAATGGATAAACTTCCGGTTTTTTCTTCCTAGTTACTTTAATGCATCACCCCTAATAAAAGTGCATTAAAAAATATTTACTTTTCCAGAAATTTTTTGAATTTTTGAAAAAATTTATTTTTACATTCTTATCCTAAATAAGAAGGTCTTCAATTTGTGCTAAAGGGAATTATATGTATTTTTTTTTTTTAAATGAAGCGCCTTTACATTGGCAACCTGAGATTGCCTGAAGCAATATAAAATTTTCGATTAAATTCGATTAATGTCGTTTGATCGCGTGGAAAAGAGCGGGCTCAAAGGGCCAGAAAGGGAAGATGTTGTTGGGGGCTAGGTGGGAATCACTAATTATATAAATGCGATCCCTTCCGTCTCTCGTCCTTATCAATTGTGATTTCGATTAAGAAAGTTCTTAGCCGTATTTTTGAGTGTGTCGCCGACAGCACCAAGGTACATATTTTATTCGTTTTTCTTTTTAAATTAAGTATTAAATTAAATGTTTCTTTTAGAGTTTTGTTTATAATTTTTTTTAGTTTAATATAGTTCATTAATAAAGTATTTTCTTTTTCTTTTGTTTCTTTTCTCAAGATTGTGGCGCTTTTTTTTATGCCTAATTCGAGGTTGTAAAATAAAATACCTGTGGAAAGAACGAATATACAAATAGAAAGGAAAAGGATCAGAGAGATGAGAGGCGGAAAGGATCGCAGTTCGTGATTTTCTGAAAACTTCTAAAGTCCAGGGCCCTGGTTGTTCGATCAGGAGCAGGGAGTTTTAAACCCATGACATTAATTTTGGCTTCGTGGAGGAGGAAAAATCTAATGAAGTGTCCTTTTGTTCTCCAGCAATCTCTTCCAAGTCAGAAAAATCCGATAAACAACTGATAAGTTTTATTTGCAATTTTATATTTGTTATGTCTATTTATTTATTTATCGATGATCATTTGAACAAACGTTTGTCATAACTTCTGTATAGAATATCTTGACCTTAGTTTGTTTGACCAAGAATGAAGTATGTATGTGTATGTGTGCCTATGTTATTCGTTATATTTAAATTTGAAAAAAAACGCGTCTCGCTAAATTTTGGTCATATTGATTTATAAAATTATCAAATTATATTTTTAATAAATTAATGCTATTAATCTCAAAATTTCTAATTGTTATTTTTGTTGTTTTATCTAATTCAACTGGTGTTTTTCAACTCAACTTATCATTATATTGAGAATTTTCAATTTATTTTATTTACCTAAATTTTGTTTTAATTTTATTCAGAACGATTTTGTTACAGTGCTATTTTGGACTTTTGCTAAATCCCACATTTCTTGACGTTTTGAGACCACCTGATTCCGAAAAAATTGGTTTTACAAAAATGTCTGTCTGTATGTCTGTCTGTATGTCTTTCTGTCTGCAGACTAAAATTTCGGGATCCAATAACTTGGGTAAAAATTGTCGTATCAACTTCAACTTTCAGATAGTTTTTTTAGGTGCAAAAGTACGAGTCGAGTTCGTTAGCGAGCAATTTTCGTCAAAAATTATCAAAAATAGAAATTTTTTAAAATTTAAAGGAATCTGAATTTTCAAAAAAAAAATTTCTCTAATTTTTTTCTTAAAGTACAAGTAAAATCAAACAATAGTTATTTGTGTAATAAGGGCGCATCTGTAGGGGAATCGAGACTCGTGTGAAGTTTGCCGGACGAGCGAAGCGATTGCGGCAATCACACGAGTCGAGATTCCCCTAGATGCGCCCGTGTTCCACACATAATTTTATATAATAACCTTGTGTCAAGAAACCTACTGAAAACGCTGTTTTTAGAGTTTTAGAGATTAAAATAAAGAGAATCCTACTTTTTATAACAGTTAAACCCCACCAGCAATGCCATTCAAGTACGCTTTCTGTTCTAACACGTGACGCGACAGCTGATGTTTAGGTTGGCAAGCGTGCTTGAGTGGCGTTGCTGGTGGGGATAACTCTGATTAAAAGTAGGTTTCTCCTCCTTTTAATCTCTAGAACTCTAAAAACAGACTTTTTAGTAGAGTTCTTGACGCATGGTATTATGTAAATTTTGTTGTTAAAAGTTTCCCATATAATGCAACCCCACAAAGATATGAATGTTTTACGTTTTACATTTGCATAAAACTCTAGAAAAGGAGGGGGGGGGAGTAAAAATCGGTACGCAAACTGTTGATGCATTTTCATCTTACTTAACTAAAGTAGAAGTTAACAAGAAAGTAACCATTTAACTGCTAAAAACCAAGAAAATCCTCAAAATACACTTCACATGTGCAAAAAAGTGAACGGTAAGTTTGTAAATCCTATACAGAAAATCTATTATTTATAAAAAAAAATCAATGAGCTAACGGTTTTTTTTCTTATTTTCTTTATTGCATCACCCCTAATCAAAGTGCATTTAATAAAATTGACTTTTCAAGGAATTTTTTGAAATTTTAAAAAAATTTATTTTTACATTGTTATCCTGAATGAGAAGTTCTCCAATTTGTGCAATTTTGGACTTTTGCTAATTCCCACATGTCTTGACGTTTTGAGAGCTCCTGATTCGAAAAAAATAAGTTTTACGAAAATGTCTGTCTGTCTGTCTGTATACTAAAATTTCGGGGTCGGATAACTTGAGTAAAAATAGTCGTATCAACTTCAATTTTGGTACACTTTTTTTAAGAACAAAAATACAGGTCGAGTTCGTTAGCCAGAAATTTTCGTCCCAAATTATCAAAAATAAAACATTTCCAAAATTCAAAAATTTTAATTTACAAAAAAAATTTCTCTAATTTTTTTCATAAAGCACAAGTAAAATCGAACAAATTTTCGCTTATAAAAGTTACCTATATAATCCAACTCTAAAAAGATATAAATGTTTTAAGTTTTACATTTGCATAAAACTCTAGAAAAGGAGGGGGGGAGTAAAAATCGGTCAGCCAACTGTTGATGCATTCTCATCTTACTTAAGTAAAGTAGAAATTAACACGAAACTAACCATTTCACTGCTAAAAACCTGGAAAATCCTCAAAATACACATTACACGTGCAAAAAAGTGAACTGTAAGTGTGTAAATCCTATACAGAAACTCTATTATTTTTCAAGAATATGAATAAACTTCCGGTTTTTTCTTCCTATTTAATTTAATGCATCACCCCTAATAAAAGTGCATTAAAAAATATTGACATTTCCAGGAATTTTTGGAAATTTTGAAAAAAATGTATTCTTACATTCTCATCCTACATGAGAAGGTCTTCAATTTGTGCAATTTTGGACTTTTGCTAATTGCTACATTTCTCGATGTTTTGAGACCTCCTGATTCCGAAAAAATGGGTTTTACGAAAATTTCTGTCTGTCTGTTTCTAGACTAAAACTTTGGGGTCGGAAAACTTAAGTAAAATTAGTCGTATCAACTTCTACTTTGATACACTTTTTTTAGGTACAAAAATGCAAGTCAAGTTCGTCAGCCAGCAATTTTCGTCCAAAATGATCAAAAATCACGGTTGGCTGGAAAACATTTTAACCCTAAAGTTGCATCCTTTGGAAGATTCCTATTGAAACTTGTTCGCGGTCCCTCACTGACCATTTTTCATAAATATTAGCAAAATCCCCCTAGCGGATTTTTTTTAATCTAACTTTTTGTATTTTTTTATGCAAAATTCGAAAAAATTGGTTTTGATGAATACATAACTTACTTTTAAATGGTCTAATATTTTAAAAAAAATATTTGATTTTTATTAAAAATCCATTTATAGAACAAAGGTTCAAGTATCTAGTAATATATATTATTTAGGGACAATTATATAAATTTAATGTTAAAAGTGATTAATAAGATGCTAAAAGTAGAGCTTAAAATTAAACCATTATGTATTTTAAAACATAAATTGTTATCGGTTATATTGTTCCTTGACATGTAGCGTAATCTGGTTTCCGAAGAAAAATTCTAAAACAAAAGAATTTTAATCACATTAGGGTTATGAAACTCTTAAATTTGACAAGTTGTTAACTTGAGAATGAAAGCAACCATTAACTAACAACAGACTTTATTTTTGGATAGAGGTAAAAAATTTTAAAACGAAACTACTAAAAATATTGTGTATTATGTGAAAAATTACCAATATATATATTTTCTCTAGTTCTACCAAATTGAAGATTTATACAAAAAATATTCACATGAAGAAAATCTTACTAAGGTCTGTTTGTTATGTTTGAAAAAGGGAAAAACAAGGCACATATTATTTGACTGTTTGAAGCAGAAATTCATGGAAAAAATTGATCTCAAAGAATTTTCTTTCAAGGACAATCGATTACCTTCTTCCTTGTGTGAATCGTGTAAAAGAAAGTTGTATACATTTGATGCAAAAACATGCAGAGTGGAAGGCATAAATAAAATAGAGCTGCCTGATTAAGTTTTGTCGATAATCGGATCAAAAAAGTTGCGGTCGCATGATAAATTGCAAATCTCAGGATTTTGTTGCAAAATTTGTCAAATTGCTACTGCATTGCCTAACAAGAATCTGTCCCCTAGCTTCAGTCCTAGTAACATTAATAAAAACAAGTTTAAAGAAAAATGCAAGGAGAAATAGAAGACAGTGACAGTTAAACGTCATTCTCGTGGAGAACGAGTAAGCAGAGCAACGAAATATATTGTATCAAATTTTACAGCTCCAGGGAAAGAAATGATAATGAGTGAATTAATAAAGGATAGAATTATTGAACAAAATTTAGATTCTAACGAAAAAAACATCAAATTATCTCTTAAGCAACCAGAAGGTGGAAAAAATTTAGGCATTGTTGTAAAACCCAGTGTAAGTAACAGAACAAAGTCAGTTGAAATTCCAGCAGATGGTGTTAAAAAGATTAAAATGGCGTTTAATATTTCTAACAACACTATGACTGGTATTGTAAGGGCATTTCGAGCAATCACAAAAAATAAAAAACTCTTTGAGCCTGAAATAAAAGAGAAACTTGCGGTTGGCAATCATGTTTTAGATGGTTATTTTAATGTGAAAACAATAAATACTATGATGAAAAACACCATGGATCTAACACAAAGAATTTATCGAAGAACTGGACCAACAACAATATTCTTCTCGCACAAGCTACATCAAGGAGAACATTCTGACAGATGTAATAGATGTTATAACGTTAGGCCTTAACTTTAAGGTTTCGAATACAGTAAATAAATCAGATGTTATTGAAACGATAAAAAAAAATTCGGATTTATTTTTTAAGAATTCAGATAAAGGTAACCTTACTGTTTGTTTAAAAAAAAGTGATTACCAATTAAAATCTACTGAACTTTTATCTGACTCTAAGACTTATAGAATTATTGAGAAAAATCCTCTTAAACAATTGCAAGATAATACATCTAAAATTTTAAAATATCTTAATAATAATGAATTTTTAGACAGAAAATATCACAACGATGATCTCACTTTAACGGACACTTTTTTAGCCAAATTTTATGGATTACCAAAAATCCATAAATAAGAAACTAATATAAAAATTCCAAAATCACATATTGATAATAGTTTCCAATTAAAAGAAAAGCACACTACGAAAAAAGATTTCAGAAATTTTAAAAGACTTAAATAACAATGAATTTTTAGAGAGAAAATATCACAAACGTGAAGTTTCCCTCTCCAGCACTGTTTTAGCTAAAGCTTACGGCCTTCCAAAAATTCATAAACAGGATATACCTTTACGTCCTATTATTTCACTTGTCAGCAGTCCAACTCATGTTTTATCCAAAATTTTATATGACCAATTAAAAAATAGCATTTTGACTCCTAAATCTCACATTAAAAATAGCTTTGAATTAAAAAACAATTTGAAGAATTTTAAGATTGACGATTCTTATACTTTTCTTTCTCTTGACGTTAGTTCTTTATTTACAAATATTCCATGTCAATTAGTGTTAGATAGTTTAGATTGTAGATATCAACGTATTAATAATAATTGTAAAATTCCCTTTGACAAAATACGTGAATGCACTGAGTTTTTATTTGATAACACTTTCTTTTCTTTCAACAACAAAATTTATAAACAAACTTTTGGCACCCCTATGGGTTCGCCAATTTCTCCTTTATTTGCTGACCTTGTGATGGAAGATCTGGAAAGTGAGTGTTTATTGATATTAAAAAATAAACACAATTGTGTCCCTCTTTTTTATTTTAGATATGTTGACGACACTATTTTTTGTATAAAAAAAGATCAAGTTGATTTAATTTTAAAAGTTTTTAACTCTTATAATAAGCATTTGAAATTCACCTATGAATTAGAAGAGGACAACAAAATAAATTTTTTAGATATTACTTTAATAAAGAAGGGAGATAACATAATTACGAACTGGTTTAGAAAAACTACTTCTTCAAATAGATTGATTAATTACTTTTCAGCTCATCCTGATCAACAAAAGAAAAATATTGTTTTTAATTTGGTAGATAGAGCTATATCGCTGTCTGATGATTCTTTCCATTTTGAAAATTTAATGATTGTTAAAAAAATTTTAATTGCTAATGACTATCCAATAGAATTTATTGACAAACAGATTAAAGTTCGTTTAAATAAAATTAAACATTTCAAATCCAACAACAATGTCAATTCACATCATGCTGTTATGTTTAGACAAATTTCCAAAGTCTCAATACCGTTTAATAATATTTTTTACAAAATTTCAAACATTCTTAAACAATTTAATATTTCATCAATTCCTATAGTAAACAAAAAATTTAGTTCAGTAGTAAAATTGGGAAAAGATAAGACTCAAAAAATGGACAGAATTAATTCAGTCTATAAACTAAAATGTAAAGACTGTACAGCGATATATATAGGCGAAACTCAACGTACTCTTAAAACTCGTCTAAACGAACATAAAACGAAGCAGGATTCTTTAGTTTTTAAACACTGTGAAAGTCTCGATCATCAATTTGATTGGAATAATATAGAAATTCTAGACTATGAACCTAATGAAATAAAGAGAATTACTTCCGAAATGATTCATATAAAAATAAATCATCCTACTATTAATAAAAAAGAGGATATTTTTTCATTAAATAAAAATTTCTTTCCTGTAATTAATATTATAAATGCATGATCGAGATAATTTCCGAACTAATCATTATAGGTTAATGACTTTTAGTTCTGTTTGTTATTGTTGTCAATTTTCTAAGTTCATTGACTTTTCTATTATTGAAATTTGTAAATTTCTATTTAGTATCGATTACGATGTCGAATCTGTTGGCTTTCTTTTTGACTTGTAATTTTAAATCAAATTTTTATTTTTATAAAAAATTGACTAATGCGATGTATTTTATACCGTTGACTTGTTGACTACGTGTTTATGTTGTTAACCAATTTAGGTAAATAATTTTGTTTTTTGTTCATATGTAATTCTGTTATTGTTTGTGTCGAAGTGTTTGTAACTAATTTTGTGCCTTTTTTAAATAAATTAGCCTGATGAGGTCGGCAAATCTCAGCCGACGAAACGTCGTTCTTTGTGACAAAAAAAAAAAATTTGAATTTTTATTTCAAATTACCTTCCGAAGATTGTTTACGTCTCCTGTTAATTAATTAAAAGAAAAATTAAAAGATTGTGTTATTGACAGTGAATATGTTCTTCTCTCTCTCGATCTCACGTCTTTATTTACCAATATTCCGTGTAATTTGGTCTTAGAGAGTCTTGAACGTCGTTACAACCGTATTAATAATAATTGTAAAATACCTTTTGACGAAATTACTGACTGTGTTAAATTTTTATTTAACAATACATATTTTACTTTTAATAAAAAATTTTTTCAACAAATTGACGGAACACCAATGGGCTCTCCAATTTTTTTTTTCTCCAATTCATCTGATAGACTTATTAATTTCTTTTCAAATCATCCAATACAGCAAAAGAAAAATATAGTTTTCAATTTGGTCGACAGAGCAATTTTATTGTCAGATAAATCTTTCCATACTTCTAATATTTCTATTATTAAACAAATGTTATTAGATAATGATTATCCTTGTGATTTCATTGAAAAAAACATTAAACTGCGTTTAAATCCGTATAGAATCCTCCACCTGTCATCAGTTCGAAGCCCGCCGTTGATCGATGGAGGTTCTTACCCCCAACGGTTTGTCGGCTGATCGAGATCTGATGCTAGGCTGAGGGATCTATGGGTATGGGTGGAGTTAGCACTCGGTGATGTTGGTTGCTTAGTTCAATCGTTCCGCTGAGTGTTAAGTACTCCTATAAAGCGAGGAAGGTTTAGTGGGTATTACGCAGAGATAAACTTGCCGGGGAATATTTATATTCCCTGATAAACTATACTCTGGGCTCGAGACCCACACACGGAGAGCACCCTCCTTAAATGATGCGTGCAACATTCATTGTAAGGTGTTCTTTATGGTGCGTAAATGCATCTTCCAAACCTCGTAATAAAAAAAAAATAAAATAAAATAAAATCCGTTACTCGAAAGTTGACAACAGTTATAATAAACAACGCAGAGAATTATATCGTAGAATTCCAAAAATTTCTCTTCCATTTAATCAAAATTTTGAAAAAATTTAAAAAATTTTTAAAAAACACAATATTGCTACTGTACCAAAGATAAAAGAAGGTCTAAATTCTATTATAAAATTAGGCAAAGACAAAACAGAAAAATTAGACCACAACAATGTAGTATATAAATTTAATTGTAAAAACTGCCCTGCGACTTATGTTGGCGAAACGAAGCGAGCTCTCAAAGCCCGTTTAAGGGAACACATTAAGGGATATAAAAAGAATTCTGTCATCCAAGAACATAAAAATGAGTACAATCATGAATTTGACTGGGAAAATATTAAAATTTTGGATTTGGATTATAATAAAAGAAAAAGAATCATTTCTGAAATGATTCATATTAAATCTGATATTCATAACATTAATATTATACAAGACACTTTGTTTTTAACAAGACTTTTATTCCTTTAATAAATAAAACTAACTCATGATTGTTTTATTTTAGACTCGTACATCGTTTCTCACTTCAGTTAATTTTATTCGTAATGATGCGAAGTAAGATAACACGTGCTTTGAGTAGCTCCCGTCTTTATTTTGTTTTTCGGTTCTATTTTGAAGAACTTTATTTATAATTTTGGTCAGTTCGTTTACTTTAGCCAGTGCTTTGTGTGAGTGAACTTTTTTATTACATTTTATATGCTAAAAGTGTGTTAATTTGTAAATTACTATTTTGCTCTGTGGATCAGTGTTTCTCAAACTCACTAAGGATTATTACTCATCATGCCAAACCCTAGAATATGTGGACAATGTAATGCTGCTATCGCAGGTGATGCCTGTTCTTGCCCTTGCGGTGTATTTTACCATCATGGCTGCCTGAATTTAGCAACTAACAAAACCTCAGGAAAACGTAAATGTTGTACACACAAGCCTGTTTCCAGATCTCTGTCTCCTACTCCAACTACTAGTCAAATTTCAATAGAAAGTATTGGTAAATTACTAGAAGAGCATTATGATAAAGCTAAGAAGGATTCTGAAGCTTTTATATCGTCTAAAATTGATGTACTTAAGAACGATATCACTGAATTAAATGCTTCTTTAAATTCATACTCTGAAAAACTCACTAACGCCATTGAAAGAATTGAGAACCTTGAATCTCAAGTTCTTGAAATTCAGACATCTGATAGTGCCGTTCAAAACAAATCAGAAGGTCAAATAACATCACAATGCCTGGCTGAAGTTCTGGATCGAATGCAAAGAAAGCTTAATCTTATTTTGTTTGGCTGCCCTGAGATGAATCTAGATGGTAAGAGCAGCAAATCTGAAATATTGAATTTAGAAACCAGTAAAGTTAATGACTTTTTATCATCTATATATTCATCTCATAATACGAACGACATTCAAATTAATCGAATTGGCATTTACAAACAGAATTTGGGACCTCCACGCCCTATCAGAATAAGTTTTGTCGACGAACAAAAGAAAACTGCGATATTTCAAGCATTTTGGAGGTGGAAGAAAGCAGACCAGAATTTAACTGTAAAAATGTATTTGGCTCAAGACCGCACTCTTCGTCAGAGGAACCAGTACAAGGAAGCAGTAAAAGTACTATCGGAACGTCGCTCTGCAGGGGAAATGAACTTAGTCATCAGGGAGATACGTGGGGAAATGAAGATTATAAAAACAAAACAGTAACTGTTGGTCTGGATCCTCAGGTTGCATCTTATGAATTATCTTCTTATAATTTATCACGTATTTTTAATTGCTCTCATGTTACTAATTTAGATTTATTAAATGATATTTCTATTTACTATCAAAATGTAAGAGGGTTGAATACTAAGCTTGATATTTTATCCTCTTCTCTTGATGTTTCTGACTTTGACATTTTGGTTTTTTCTGAAACCTGGCTTAAAGGTTCTACCCGCGATGGGGACATATTTGACCTTGATTTATTTACTCTTCATAGAGATGACAGATCGGTCAGAATCGGTGGTGGTGTGCTTATCGCTGTCAAAAATACGCTTCTATCTAGTTCGGTTAATTTAGCAAATGCTTTTCATTCTTCGCCAAATTATAACATTGCTGCATGTAAGGTTTTTTTAGATTCTAATACATTTATTGTAGTTGCCATTTATATTACTCCTAACATTCCTACCTATGAATTTGAAAACTTTTTTGATTTACTTTCCAATGTTTGCTCTAATTGGTCTATTAATTATATTTTGATTGGTGATTTTAATATCCCAAATTTAAAGCAATATGTAATTTCTGGAATAAATGACGTTAAATCTTCCATCTTACACAATTTTTTAAATTCAAATAATCTCCATCAATTTAATGATGTTAATAATATAAATGAAAGATACTTGGATTTAATTATTGCTACATTTCCATGTGAAGTGATAGGTAATGAACTACCATTATTACCAGTTGACAGTTATCACCCACCACTTATCATTCGGTTTGAATCTGTTATCTCTCCACATTGTAAAAAGAACTTATTTATAAGTAATATTAACGATAAGAAATTTAAATTCAAAAATACCGATTATTCAAATATAAGAATCTGTTTATTAAACATTGATTGGTCCTGCTTATCTGATTGTAACGATGTCAATCTTGCTCTTGGTCTTTTTTATGAGAAGCTATATGATTTGATTGAGGAACATGTTGGTTTAATTACTCAAAGCAAGGATAAATTAAAGTATCCAAAATGGTATAATTATAAAATAATTAACAGTATAAAAATTAAAGATAAATTTAGAAAGATGCATAAAAAATCTGGTAATGATTATTATTTATTAGAGTATATACACTTGAGGCAACAAATAAAATTGGAAATAAATAAGGCTTATTTACTTCATCAAGATCGCTTAGAAAGAGAATTGATTGACAACCCCTCCGCCATTTGGTCATATGCTAATAATATCAATAAATCTTCTAGAATACCTGGTATTATGCACTACGAAGGTGTCGAAATCAATAATCCTCAGGATATTGTTGATTCATTTGCTGATCACTTTTCTAAAGTATATAAGCCAAGTTCAGACAACTCTTCAAATAATATATTTAAATTTCAAACACTACTTGGTGATGGATTGTCAATCTCTCAATCTGAAGTTGAAGTCAAACTGCGCAATTTGAAAAGCAACTTTACGTCTGGTTATGATAAAATCCCTAGTATATTTATTAAACAATGCTTTCTCGAATTAGTTAAGCCGTTAACCATTATTTTTAATCTCTCTTTGCACTCAGGTTCTTTTCCAGATTTATGGAAAAATTCTAAAATATGTCCAATATTTAAAAAAGGCGATAAATCTGAAATTATAAATTATCGACCTATTTCTTTACTATGTAATTTTTCTAAAGTATTCGAAAAAATTATCTTCGACATGATTTGGCCGTATATGGTACCGGTTTTATCTTTTTTCACAACATGGCTTTGTAAAACGTAGATCGACAATCACGAATCTAACGTCATTTATTCAATTTTTAGAATCCTCACTGATTACCGATATTCAAGTGGATGTTATTTTTACTGATATTTCGAAAGCTTTTGATTGTATTGACCACTGCAATATTATTTCGAAGCTTTTATCTCTAGGTTTACCAGATAAACTTTTAAGTTTACTACAATCGTTTTTGTCATGTAGAAGTATGACGGTGCATTACGCAGGGTTTTCATCCTTTTCGTTTTATCCGACATCCGGTGTGCCGCAAGGATCAAATCTAGGACCACTACTTTTTGTTCTGTACATGAACGATGTTGATTTACATATAAAAAATCAATTGCTTTTATATGCAGATGATGCCAAAATTTTTAAATCAATTAATAACCCTGCTGATTGCTTAGAATTACAATCTGATTTAAATTCTTTTTCTAATTGGTGTAAAAATAATATGTTGGATTTAAACCCGTCAAAATGCCACGTCATGACTTTTTCTAGACGCAAAAATGTCATTTTACATAACTACACTGTTAACAATCAATCGCTTACTAGAGTTACTGTCATGAAAGATCTCGGCATACATTTTAATAGTTCGTTGAAATTTAACTTACACGTAGACTCAATTGTTCGAGAAGCTAATCGTAGACTTGGCTTTCTTATACGTACTTGCCGTAAATTTAACAATGAATCCTTGCTTAAATCTCTGTTTTTTGCTTTAATTAGAACCAGGTTGGAGTATGGTTCTGTAATTTGGCATAAAATTGCCCAATTTTTAGTTGATTCAATTGATAAATGTCAAAAAAGATTTTTAAAAGTCCTTTATTTTAAAAAACACCGTGAATTCCTCCTGCCTGGATCTGATTACTCGGAACTCTGTCGTACATTCAATGTGCAGTCTTTGGAGAAGCGAAGATTGGTTAACTTAATAGCTTTCTTTTTCAAAATTGTAAGATCTTTAGTTGATTGTCCAGATTTATTATCAGTCGTTCCTATCTATGTATCTCATTATGATCTTAGATCTACTAGACCATTTTGTACTGGTTGCGAACCATTAAAGGGCACTCATGTTGACGACATGTGTAAAATAGTTAATAAAATTTGCGATAAATGCGATAATGACATCGATATATTCACTATTTCTTTACAAACGTTTATGCGCTACGTTATCGAATATGTTAATTTAAATTAGAAATGTTTTGCCGGCCTTAGTTTTAGATCTATTATTATTTATGTAATCCTATTATTGGTCTTCGGACTGTTGGATTTATTCTCAATAAACAAAATAAAATAAATAAATAAAATAAATAATATTTGTAATTGGTTTTGTTTTATATAGCTACTGACTTGTAATAAGTTCATTGACACCTTTCCTTATTATTTATATTTTGCTTGTAATAAGTGTATAGTTAGTTTTTACTCGACTGTCGAAATGTTAAGACTTACTTATTTTTCTACTTAATTTTTCTTCTTGACAATGGTTGGTCTTTTTACCAATTTGACTTGCGTTTTTTATAATATAAGTTCATCAATGTGTTAATCTTAGGTACATATATTTTTATATTATTTTTTTAAACTATGTCTTATGGAACCAATGTTTTATATATAATTAAAAAAAATAACAAAAATTTTTTTTATATAAACAGTGCCTGATGAGGTCAGGAGAACCAAGCTGACGAAACGTAGCACAATTTGACTACGATGTTGTGAAGTTTTTATTTTTAATACTTCCCATGACCTTCTTGTGATCGTTTTTATACACTTTGACAACAATAAATACTATTTTGAAAGTAAAAAATCAGGTAACGGAATGTCAAAAAATTGCAATTTATTGTAACAATGTAGAAGCATTAATTGAAAAAGTGATGTATCATCGTGACGTATCTGAAGCTACTTTAAAATTAGGCATCGATAGCGGCGGGAAATTTTTAAAAGTTTGTTTGAGTATTCAGTCAGAGGAAGGTCCGGTTCCCGAGCCAGAAACACCAAACAAACGCTTCTACAATGTCGAATTTAATAAAAAATTTAAAGATTCAAGTGTTAAACGTCTACTTGTAATTGGATTGGTCCAGAATGCACAAGAAAATTATGATTTGAACGAGTTCCACCACGAACAATTGCAAGTATTCGAAAGAATTACGGTGAATGGAAAAGGGGTGGGTGTAAGAAAGAAAATGCAAAATTATTTAAAATGTTGTATCAAAGATCCTCTATTGAAGAATTGCAAAGATGACACAGAAGTACTGGACATTATACCACTACTAGAGCTGCATTTTCTCATTGGCGTTGTGAATAAAATGTACACTGAAATGTCAAAAGAGGTTCCAACAATTAGCGAAAAGTTTGCAGAAGTATGTTTCGTCTAACACGAAATAAAACAAAATGGATCTGCTTTTAAAGGTAATTCGTGTAAAACGCTACTAAACAACGTAGATAAATTGAGACTTCTTAGTGATACCGCAATTTCATGCCTCAAGTATGTTGATGCTTTCCAGAAGTTTAGAAATGTTGTGGATTCCTGTTTTGGAAAACAACCTAAGTCCGATTATGTTCAAAAAATTAATTTAATTGAAAGCAGCTACAGAGTTTTAAATATTAGCGTTACGTCCAAAGCTCATACAGTATTTGTACATGTTCTTCTTCTTCTTCTTCTTCTTCTTCTTCTTCTTCTTCTTCTTCTTCTTCTTCTTCTTCTTCTTCTTCTTCTTCTTCTTCCAAATCTGGCCTTGGTATGGCCAATTCAATTGTACATGTTCTTGAATTTTGTGAAAGAAAGCAGACTGGATTAGGATTCTACAGCGAACAAGCTATGGAAGCAGTTCATTTCGACTTCGCAAAAACATGGGCGAATTATAAAACAGATATCAGAAACGAAAACTATCCATCAAAGCTCCTGCCATCAGTATGTGATTACAACAGTAATCACTTGTAAATATTTAAATATTAAAAATCTCTAACGATGTTATTAAAATTATAATAAAAATCTTAATTGATTAATTTAATAAATTTAATTTCATAATACCTTACGTATAAAATTTGAAAAAAATAAATGTTTTTGATAGGAAATTTCCAATGGAATTCTAAACTAATTTCCGATTAAAAGCAGGAATTTTTATATTTTTAAACAATATTAGACCATTTAAAACTTAGTAATGTAATCATCACAAACAATTTTTTCGAATTTCGCATAAAAAATACAAAAAGTTGTATTAAAAAAAATCCGCTCGGGGGATTTTGCTAATATTTATGAAAAATGGTCAGTGAGGGACCCCGAACAAGTTGTTATAGGAATCTTTCAAGGGATGAAACTTTAGGGTTTAAATTTTTTCCAGCCAACCGTAAAATAGAACATATTGAAAATTCAAAAAAATTTTCTCTAAATCTTTTCTTAAAGCACAAGTAAAATCGAACAAATTTTGTTTATAAAAGTTTCCGATATAATCCAACCCCACAAAGATATGAAGGTTTTAAGTTTTACATTTGGAAAAAAATCTTGTGTCATGAGAAGAGGAGGGGGGGAAGTAAAAATCGGTCAGCAAACTGTTGATGCATTCTCATCTTACTTAACTAAAGTAGAAATTAACAAAAAACTAACCATTTAACTGCTAAAAACCTAGGAAATACTCAAAATTCACTTTACACGTGCAAAAAAGTGAACTGTAAGTGGGTAAATCCTATACAGAAACTCTATTATTTTTCAAAAAAATGAATAAACTTCCGGTTTTTCTTCCTAGTTACTTTATTGCATCAACCCTAATAAAAGTGCATTTAAAAATATTGACTTTTCCACAAATTTTTGGAATTTTTGAAAAAATTTGTTTTTACATTCTCATTCTAAATGAGAAGGTCTTCAATTTGTGCGATTTTGGACTTTTGACAATTCCCACATTTCTCAACGTTTTGACATCTCCTGATTCCGAAAAAATGGGTTTTACGAAAATGTCTATCTGTCTGTATGTCTGTCTGTCTGTCTGCCTATAGACGAAAATTTCGGGATCGCATAACTTGAGTAAAAATTGTCGTATCAACTTCAACTTTGGTACACTTTTTTTAAGAACAAAAATACAGGTCGAGTTCGTTAGCCAGCAATTTTTGTCCAAAATTATCAAAAATAGAACATTTTTAAAATTCAAAAAATTTAAATTTTCAACAAAAAAAATGTCTCTAATTGTTTTCTTAAAGCACAAGTAAAATCCAACAAATTTTGTTTATAAAAGTGTCTGATATAATGCAATCCCACAAAGATATGAATGTTATAAGTTTTACATTTGCATAAAACTCTTGTTTGTCGAGAAGAGGAGGGGGGAAAGTAAAAATTAATCAGCAAACTGTTAATGCGTTCTCATCTTTTTTAACTAAAGTAGAAATTAAAAAGAAACTAACCATTTAACTGCTAAAAACCTGGAAAATCCTCAAAATACACTTTACACGTGCAAAACAGTGAACTGTAAGTTGGTAAATCCTATACAGAAACTCTATTATTTTTCAAAAAATTGAATATACTTCCCGTTTTTTCTTCCTATTTACTTTAATGCGTTACCCCTAATAAAAGTGCATTAAAAATATTGACTTTTCCAAGAATTTTTGGAAATTTTGAAAAGATTTTTTTTACATTCTCATCCTAAATGAGAAAGTCTTCAATTTGTGCGATTTTGGACTTTTGCTAATTCTCACATTTCTCCACGTTTTGAGACCTCCTGGTTCCGAAAAATTGGGTTTTACGTAAATGTCTTTTTTTTTAAGTGATATATGCGTCTTGCTTGAAAGGAAAATATGAAATTCGCCTCGCTGTCTGCAAAAAGATGAATAAAATTTTGATTTTCAAATCTTTGGAATTGTTGAAGTTCTTTAAATATTAAAAGATTTTTGTATAAACATCGTTATGGTATTATTTGTAATTTAATAAGAAGGAATTTTATTCAATGAATGTGGGAGAATGACAATTTTGGTAGAAAATGAATAATAACACAGGCACACAAAAAAAGTTTTATGCCTGAAATACTACACTATAGTGTATTCCTATATAATTTTTCGCCCTGAATCCTAATTTGAAATTAGAAATGTCAGATTAGCTAAAGTTTTTGAGGTAAATTAAAAAACTGCTTAAATAGTCGATTTCGTGCCAATGTACAAAAAGGTCTTTACCGAGACATTGCACTATTTTATTCCTATGTATTTTTTTCTTCTGAATCTTAACGTAAAGTGAGAATTGTCAGATTGGTTTTAAAATTGTTAACACTTGTCAATTTATTCACTAGTAATGTCTTTCGACAAAATTTTGTTTTTATTTTTGCACAAATTTGTCCGTATGAGCACTTATTTAAATAGCTTATCTCAACAAATGAATCCAATCTGGCAATTCTTACTTCAGATTCGGATTTTGCGCGAAAAATTACATAGTTATACACTAGTGTAGTGTCTCGGCCATAACTCTTTTTTTGTGTGCTTTTGTAATTTATTACACTGCACGCAAATTAAGTGTCTATTATATTAGAAATAAAAAAAGTAAATAATAATACTTTGAGAAAAAAAGCGTGTAAGTAAGTACTTGTAAGTAAGACTAGTCTAATCAATCATGGAATTGTATCGAGGCAGGAGTCAACTAATATCAATAAGTTTAAACAGAAATATTAATGTTTTTTAATGATTTTTGGGCGCAACAATCCTTTAGTTTGAGGATTTGAGTAACTGCGCGATGGGAATGTGATGGAGCGCGATGTCAGATTTTAATTTTTTAATTTTTTTCTCCGATTTTTTATATTCCATTATTTTTTAATTTTATTTTAATTATTTTTATCAGATTTCAATTATTTTCTCCATATTTTTTCATTATTTTAATCATTTATCAATTATTATACTGCATTATTTGAAATGAATCCAGAATACATATATACGTATATTTTTTATAAACATTTGGTTTAATATTTCGGGTTTTATTTAGTAAAATAGTTTTTATTTAAAAGAAAATATATTATAAAGATTTTTTTTAGTTTAAAAAAAGGCAATTAAGCAGTATTATTAAATTCAATTAAAATTTTACAAAAATTAAAAATAATATCAATATTAACACATATAATCTTGTATCTTTATTTGTATATTTTAGGATGCAAATTTTTTCATAAGAATTTCGTTTACATAGGTTTCTTTTCAGTACCACAAATAAAGATACAAAAAGTCTTGAAAACTTTTAGACATACCTTTAACTATAAATAAACGAAAAACTAAGTTAGCTATCAGTGATAGAATTTTGAATTTTTTATAATAACGTCAATAATATTTTAACTCAATGTCTAAGTTTCATATACTTTATTTACTCTCCTTTTAACGGGTTCGAGGGCTCCGCTCCCTTTACAGTTTTATTACTATAACCTTCTGATAACTACCTATCTACAATTTTAATCTACTTAAATCTAAACGCCATCTTAACCTATTTTAACCAATTATCCGCTAAGTGCCAGGGCTTTCATTTCCCGTTCCTTTTGCTAACTCTGGCTTCCTTTCTTTTATCGCCCATCCTCTTACATTTTACTATTCTGTCTTTACAATTCACTCTTGACACTATCACTCACTATCCTCTCCTTTTTCACTTCTCCATTTATTCCTCTTTCATTATTCACAACCAGATTTTCTTCCATTCATTAACCTACCAACCTACCATCTCTCTCCATGTTCTGTCTTCATCTATCCTTATCTTACTACCTATTAACCTTTCTTTTAATTTCATTACTTCATATTTGTCTTCTTCATCTTCCAACTCTACTATTCACAATCTTGCTATCTCCTGATCTACTCCTTTAATTCCTTAACCTTCTTAATTTTTACCTTCGCCCCAATTCTTGCTAGCAATTTTTCTACTTTCTATTTGCCTTCACTATACCCTAATTTTAAGCCTCTAATAACGATGTTCCTCTTTCTTCTTTCTTTCTTTCTCAAGCAGCTAAACCTGAATCGATAACTGATTTATTTTCCTTTCCCAATTACCGTCTCCTACTTTCCGATTCTGCTCTCTACTTGCTTTCTTCTCCCCTATCTGTATAACCTCCAATCCACCATTCTTAATTTTTTCATCTTCCTCACTCCAATTCGATATTTCCTTCTCTAATCTGTTTATTCTCTTTCATATATTTTCTTTTTCCTTCTCCAATTTTCCTCCCACTTTTGCAACTTCTTTTTAATCCCGCCTATCTTCTCTTTTATTACCTCAAACTGCCTATCTCCTTTTTCTTTTATGTCCCTAACGATCACTATATTATTCCACACTTCTTTCCAATTTTTATCGAAGTTTTTAATCAACGTCTTGACTAACTCGAGTAAGTCGATGCAGTCCTCGCACTTCATAATTTTTCCGCCCTTGCTCCTGACTATTTCACCTATAAAGTTTCGTAACTCCGACCTTTTTCCGCCTGTACTGCTGGAGTCAACTTTCGCCATTCTAGACTTCTACCTTACCTACACTTCATTCGCTGAACTTGTCATTTACGCTATCTCTTGCACTCTCTCCCAACTCTTTCCACCTAACCTCAGAAATCACACTTTCCTTTTACCTGCTTTACCACTTACATTCACTTTACATTCCACTTACATTCACTCCACAATAATCACTTTGCTTTGTTCATAACTTTTCACTCATGCCACTACCCACTTTTAATTAATTTAGTCCACATTTTCCAAAAAACAATTTTCCCTTTACAAACGCGTGCACTAATCTACGGTACCGGAAACGGAAGCCATATCTAAGTTTTATAAATAGTGCCAAAAGTTGATTATTTAAAATTATTTAGACAAATTTTTTTACGGTTCAAAAGGTATTTCAAAAAAGTAAATGGTTCGCCCCTGACTGGAATGATATTCAAATAATGGGTTTTGTTAATCTCTTACTAAGCAAGCGAGTACGCGGGGTTGGAGAGTCTGACTTGCGTCCGAAGGGTCCGGCCTTCGATCCTGGCGGGTGTGCGACTTTGAGCTATTTAGGATAGTTTTAACTGTTTACCCAGTTAAAAATTCCGACGTCGGAAACTACATAGGATCCGTCGTATTATACGACGTCATGGCTGACGTAGTATACTAAGTCGTTGCGTACGTAGTACACTAGGTCGTATGCTACGTAGAAAACTAGGTCGGAAATTGGGATAGTATAATACGCCTGAAACGACGTAGTACTACTTCAGAAACTACGTAGAATACGACGTCGGAAACTACGCGAACGAATTTCAATAAGTAGAAAACTACGTAGTATACGACGTCGTATCTCTACTGATAATATTAACGTAAACATTTTTTTTGAAATAAACAATTTATTGTTTAGAAAGCTTTAACAAATTAGGCAGAATGTATATGTTGCATTGACTTTAAATAAAAATTTGTATTTAACAAAAAAAGTTTAGAAAATACAGAGGAACTTTATATTTGAAACATCTGGGATTTGCAAGGCTCGAACCCGTGTATCCTAATTTTGAGGATATATGTTTAGATTTCAACCGTACTGGGAATTACGCGTTAACGCACTCGACCAAAGGAGATATTGCTTGCCAAATAATATTAGCAATTCATCACCAAGGTATAAAAAATATATTTTTCTAAATGAGCAAACATTTATTTATTTTTTTAATTTAAGTTCCAATGAAAAAGGGAAGAAGTACAAGACATCATAACCCAACCCAACAATAAATAGTATACGACGTCGGATACTACGTAGCATACGACGTCGGATACTACGTAGCATACGACGTCGCAAATTACACATTCACACACGACATTGTAACCTACGTAGCATACTACGTAGTATATTACGTCTCATTCCACGTCGTTTACTACGTCGTTTACTACGTAGTTTCCGACGTCAAAATTCTGAAATTACGTATGTCAGAACGCTGTATACTACGACGAATACTTCATTGTTTTATTTGTGGTAATTTTTGTAACAAGTGAAAAACTTTAAAATTTATGCTTTTATTGCTTTTTCATTAGGAAATAAAATTTTAAAAAATAAATAAATATTTACTCTACCAAAAAAATGTATATTATTGTATCTGGCTGTTGAATTGCTGTTATTCATTGTATTTTTTTTCAAGTATTCAGTGTTCTTAACTCATTTTGGTCAAAAAACTAATTATTATTAATATTTAAGATTGCACACAACTAATTTGCTATGTTTTGATCAATTTATATAAACGATTTATATCTCGAAGTTTCTTATAAAGTGATTGATGTTTAATTTGCAATATTAAGTATTATTACATAATGATAGTTTTAAATACAATTTCAAGTTTATTTTTTAATTTACACATTATTTAAACAATGCTTACTTTACAAATACATAGTCTCAAAGATTTTCGTTCTTTAAAGCTTGTTTTTTTCAATATTTCATTATAGAATGTAGAATATATTTTTAATTTTTCGTCAACTTTAACTACATTCATAATTTAAAATTATTTTTAACAATTTTATAAACAATTTTAAAACCATTGTTCGAGAAAAAACTTTTAAATTAATGTGTGTCGTTTTTTTTTTAATTAAGAATTATTAATAAAATATAATTTTCAGTAAGTGCAATCTTCATTACTTGATAGTTGTTTTAAAAATTTGTTTAAATAATGCTTCATTAACAAATACATAGTCTAGAAGTTTTGTTGTTGTTTAAAACTTGTTCCTTTTTAATATTTTTCACATGTACTATATTTTTTAATTTCTTGTCAAGTATGACTTAAAATTATTATTAGCAATTTTGTAAAAAATGTTATAAATCATTTTTTAGAAAAAAAGCCAATACAGTGTAGGTAATTTTTTTTTCAACGATAGAACATTAACAAATATGATTAATAGTTGGTTCAATTTTCATTACGTTATAACATTTTTAATTATTTGTTTAAACTTTTCTTATTTTGCAAATAGCAAATACACAGTCCTAATGATTAAATTTAGTTTTATGAATAATTGATTTTAAAAGGAAAAATTTTATAAATTGTTTTTTTAATTGTTTATAAAAAAATAATATGTTATATTTTAAATACTTTATACTGTACAATGCTTACTAAGAAACTACATAGTCTCAAAGTTTTTGGTTGTTTAAAGCCTTCTTTTTTTAAACATTTCCTAATATGTACAATTTTTTTTACTTTACGTCACACAGTGGTCCAACACGCAAAAAATCTGGCCAAAATGTGAAGGATTTAATGAATCTATGCAATCTTATGCACCAACCAGTTTTTGGGGTCGCTGATTACGAATTTAGAATCAATTTTTAAAAATTCAAAATGGCGGATCCAATATGGCCGACGACTTTTCTTAAAATCAATCCAATTTGTCTGAAACTTGTTACTCAGGGGTTTTTAGGGTCACTGATTACGAATTTAAAGTCAGTTTTTAAAAATTCAAAATGGCGGATCCAATATGGCCGACGACTTTTTTAAAAATCAATCCAAATTATCTGAAACTTGTTACTCAGGGGTTTTTAGGGTTGCTGATTACGAATTTAAAGTCAGCTTTTAAAAATTTAAAATGGCAGATCCAATATGGCGGATGATTTTTCTAAAAATTAATCCAAATTGTCTGAAACTTTATACTCGGGGGTTTTTGGGGTCGCTGATTACGAATTTAGAATCAATTTTTAAAAATTCAAAATAGCGAATCCAATACGGACGACAATTTTTCTAAAAATCAATCCAATTTGTCTGAAACTTGTTAATCGGTAGTTTTTAATGTCGTTGATTACGAATTTAAAGCGATGGGCTTTTTACTGTCCGGAAAGTCCCAGCAGAGTCTTTCCTAAGTGACAAGCCCTTCGATTTAAAGTCAGTTTTTAGAAATTGACAATGACAACTATAATATTGTGCCGAAATTTAAAAATATTTTTATTTTTATAAAACTGGGTGACTACAAGTTTTTTTCTTGGTGCCATTGATATAGAATATTTTAAAGTTATAATTGGAACATATTTACACAAGTTTAGAACAAATTAATCGTTAAATAAATAACTTAAAATAAAATTTATTTAATTAAATTACATAATAACAGAGAGTAAATTCTATTAGCCATTGTAAATCAAACATTACCTTGTTTTCTGTTAAAAGTTAAGCACAGAAAGTACTTTAAAAATAAAAATCTTAATCGTCATTAGAGTCTAAATCAATAGTCTCAGGTGATGAAAGAGTAAAGATATTGTCAGACATCTTGTCGGTTGGTGATATCAATAACTGGAGTGTTTCAGGTGACAATTCTTTGATTTTTTTGTGTGGCAATTTTTTCTGACTGGTAATGAATGGGTTAGATGATACTAATTGTCTAAAAAATACGTCTTTCATTGTTTTTGTTCTGCTGAATTTTCTGGAAAAGTCCTCTTGAAATCGTTTAATATATTTGTTTGTCCATTGTTATGACACTAAAATCTTTCAAAATAACTTAAAAAGTAAAAAAAAATCGTAGGGGCAGCTATGGGCAGCTAATTTTTCTTTCATTTGTAAGATAAATATATGAAAAATATGTCGCAATAAATTATTTAGCTCAACAGTGAACTACAAATATAGTTTTAGTCTACGATTTTCAAAGTTTTTTTCTTAATTTGACATAAACTGTAAAGGTTTGTTTGTTTAAGATGCTAACTTCATTGTTAACTTTATTATATATAAAAAATACAGGCTAACGATACATATGTTTTATTTTTAAATACATTTTGGACTATCACGGTCTATAGCATGTAAAAGATTAAACACCATTATAGCTAAAAAGTTCCTTTTTATCCTGCTAAAAGGTAATCAAGAAAAATTAAAAAGCAATATTTGATCTTTTTTAAAAAATATTAAATAAACAAATTTGTTTCTTTCAACACGTATTTATTGTACTTTAACATTTTCTTTAACCAAATTAAAAGTAAAAAATAATTTTTTTTAATACTTTATTTTCTAATTTTGGCCACCTTTTTTGCAGTTTGGACCACTGTGCGTCATTTAATTAAGGTTAGTTCAAACAAATGTTTAAAAATATTATCAAGTAATGAAAATTGCACTAACTGAAAATTGTATTTCATTAACATAACAAATTAATTGTTTATAATCTTGAATAGTACTTATAATTATTTTTATATAACAAAAGCTGTAAATTGTGTTAAATTAAATCGCTAAATGTATATAATCTGAATAAATCAGTTTTTGTTCACTTATTTTATAATAAAAAATGAAGAAAGTATTAAACACCCGTATTGGGGGTCGTCCACATATCACGTGATATCTTTAGGGGCGAGAGGGGGGTAGTCAAAATATCACGGTCCATGGAAATAAAACTTGTTAGCAATGGAAAAAGTATCACAAAGAGGGGGGGAAGGGGGTTTAAATGAGCTAAAATTTGTATCACGTAATATGTGAATGACCCCTTGGCAGTATACGAAAATTTATCAAAATTCATCCAATAGAACTATCAAAAAAATTGATTCCTAACTTGATCTCTGTTTTCGCACCCCGTCTAACTTTTGAACTATATGAGCTAGAGACTTTCAATTTGGTACACATACGTAATTTCACCTTACATTTACGAAAATGATATGGAAAACGCGATTCGAGCTTATGAACATGCCGAAATCCAGCATAAACAACTTTTTTTGCCCTAAAATGCCAAAAATTGACCATGTCCCCCCCCCCCTTATCTTCCAAACTATTTGACTTAAAATGCTGCAATTTGGTACACGTATGTAGATTTACGTGTAGATTACAGGAAAATTATAGAGAACTTTCGTAAAGGCGGTCTTCATAGTGTTTACTATCCAAAAAGTACGATTTTTTGAAAAAAATTCGAAAAAATGACCATGTCCCCCCCCCCTCAACTTCCAAACTATTTGACTTAGGATGCTGCAATTTGGTACATGTATGTAGATTTACGTGCAGAGAACGGGAAAAATATATGGAAGTTTGTTTCTGTTCGTCTTCATAGAATTTACTATTCAAAATTCGTGTTTTTTTAAAAAAAAAGTTGAAATAATAATTGGTTAATTCTTTATTTTTTGAAAACATATTTAAAAAACGGCCCCGACCCTTCAGCTGCAAAATTTTTGGCTTATAGTGCTAAAAATTTGTACCAATAAAGTTTTAATTAGTGTATAATAAAAAATATTTTTAAAAATGGTTTCCTGGTGAAAAATTTTTAATCTTAGCCTTATATAATTGATACCTATACGGAACCCTTCGACTTAGTACGAGTGTAACTCGTACTTGCTGATTTTATTCATTTTAATTTCTGTTCGAAAATAATACAAAAAATTTTCAATAAGGCATAAAAATATCACCATAAAAAAAAGTGTCCAACTTAAGAAATTTTGAGCACTATATAAAGTATTTTTAGACCAAAATGAGTGAAGAACAGTGAAACACTTGAAAAAAAATACAATGAATATCAGCAATTCAACAGCCAGATACAATAATATACATTTCTTTGGTAGAGTAAATATTTATTTATTTTTTAAAATTTTATTTTATAATGAAAAAGAAATGAAAGCATAAATTTTAAAGTTTTTCACTTGTTACAAAAATTACCACAAATAAAACAATGAAGTATTCGTCGTAGTATACAGCGTTCTGACATACGTAATTTCAGAAATTCGACGTCGGAAACTACGAAGTAAACGACGTAGTAAACGACCTAGCATGAGACGTAATATACTACGTAGTATGCTACGTAGGTTACAACGTCGTATGTGAATGTGTAATTTGCGACGTCGTATGCTACGTAGTATCCGACGTCGTATACTATTTATTGTTGGGTTGGGTTATGATGTCTTGAACTTCTTCCCTTTTTTATTGGAACTTAAATTAAAAAAATAAATAAATGTTTGCTCATTAAGAAAAATATATTTTTTATACCTTGGTGATGAATTGCTAATATTATTTGGCAAGCAATATCTCCCTTGGTCGAGTGCGTTAACGCGTAATTCCCAGTACGGTTGAAATCTAAACATATATCCTCAAAATTAGGATTCACGGGTTCGAGCCTTGCAAATCCCAGATGTTTCAAATATAAAGTTCCTCTGTATTTTCTAAACTTTTTTTGTTAAATACAAATTTTTATTTAAAGTCAATGCAAAATATACATTTTGCCTAATTTTTTAAAGCTTTCTAAACAATAAATTGTTTATTTCAAAAAAAATGTTTACGTTAATATTATTAGTAGGGATACGACGTCATATACTACGTAGTTTCCGACTTATTGAATTTGTTTCGCGTAATTTCCGACGTCGTATTCTACGTAGTTTCTGAAGTAGTACTACGTCGTTTCCGGCGTATTATACTATCCCAATTTCCGACCTAGTTTTCTACGTAGCATACGACGTAGTGTACTACGTAGACAACGACTTAGTATACTACGTCTGCCATGACGTCGTATAATACGACGGATCCTACGTAGTTTCCGACGTTGGGATTTTTAACTGGGTAAACAATTAAAGCTATCCTAAATAGCTAAAAATCGCACACCCGCCAGGATCGAACGCCGGACCCTTCGGACGCAAGTCAGACTCTCCAACCCCGCGTACTCGCTTGCTTACCCGGCAAGAAGCCTTGAAAAGAAAAGAATTACATTTATTTGAAATTTACTCAAAATCGCAATGATTTCTCTTCTATTAAATGCTTGAATTTCCCTTAAATACTTACTTCCACAAATAGAAAAAAATATTTTTGAAATTGATTCTGCTTTATTCTAAAATGATTTTGTATTCCATGCATCAGAATAGAATTAAAATGTTTTTAATTCCAGAAACTTCTTCTACTCTGTAAAACAGCATACGCATTCATGATTTTTCTATTCCCAGTCATTCCTTCTGAATTGAGTCTACAAAATGTTTAATTCCGTAATAGAAAATACAGTTGAAATTTTTTCTTTCCCTGGCAATTCTCTTTACACATTCAATCCAAAAGGCTTATTTATGTTTGTATTTTCAAGTCACGTGTAGCTCAGTGGTTACTTTCATGGACTTGTAACATAAAAATTAGGGATCGATTCTTATATTTATTAAAATTTTTTCAAAAACTGAATTATAAGGAATAGAATTTTATTATTTTCAATTCATAATGCAAAATCATAAAATAAAGGGAAATTCAAGTATTAAGTAGAATTAATAAAATTAATTCTAGGTTATTCCAGCCTTCTTGCCGGGTAGTAAGAGATTAACAAAACCCATTATTTGAATATCATTCCAGTCAGGGGCGAACCATTTACTTTTTTGAAATACCTTTTGAACCGTAAAAAAATTTGTCTAAATAATTTTAAATAATCAACTTTTGGCACTATTTATAAAACTTAGATATGGCTTCCCTTTCCGGTACCGTAGATTAGTGCACGCGTTTGTAAAGGGAAAATTGTTTTTTGGAAAATGTGGACTAAATTAATTAAAGGTGGGTAGTGGCATGAGTGAAAAGTTATGAACAAAGCAAAGTGATTATTGTGGAGTGAATGTAAGTGGAATGTAAAGTGGATGTAAGTGGTAAAGCAGGTAAAAGAAAAGTGTGATTTCTGAGGTTAGGTGGAAAGAGTTGGGAGAGAGTGCAAGAGATAGCGTAAATGACAAGTACAGCGAATGAAGTGTAGGTATGTTAGAAGTCTAGAATGGCGAAAGTATTCAATTGATTTACTCCCAAATGTGGATTAGGAAACAAAGTGGAAGTCGATGTTGAACAGCTCTCTTCAGATATTTTACCTTCCTGTGAATTCATTATAAACTTATTTAGTAAATAAAAGTTCTTCAGCTAAAAATCTTCTTTCAGCCTTTGTTTTAAAATAAATTCCTTCTATTTCTCTGAAGTATTATTTTCCTTTTGTAATTTTAAGATATCTCTTACTACCTTTAAAACTGTATTATCTTAAATTCTTTTTTTCTTTCTGAACTATGTTCTCTTCGATTCTTCTTTTCATACACTACTATTTCCCTTAACTCTTCAACTTCCTACATCAACTTCCTACAAAACTTTTATTTCTTTTAATGTGTTATCTCCTTTAAAACTTCAAAAATTCGAATTTCTTTCAAAACTAATTAAGTAACTATTAATACAAACCTGACCTGTATATATACAATTACATTGTCATCAATTACTATTTCTCCTAGACAACTATTTCCTTCAATTCTTAACTTTATTACAACAATTTCATTCCTTTTAAATCAACTATTTCCTTCAAAACTCTTTTTTCCTCAAAAATTTTTATTTTCTTCAAATACTTCCTTTCAAACTATAACTCGTTTACTCTTCACACCAATGAAACTTTTACACATACAAATTAAATATCCAAAGAAGAGAGAGAAGAAGATGATGAAAAAGAAGAAGAAGTCATCCCTGGTGACCTGTAAACAGAAAACAAAAAACAAAATTTATTAATAAAAAATATTATAATTTCATATATTAATAGTCCAATAGTGTATTGCTTGTTTTTAAAAATATTTGAATTGTTTTTTGAAAATTGTATGGATCAGACCATTTTATTTTGACGAAAGTCGTTGCGAACCAATTATTTAAAAATTGTAAAGTTTTGCAACAGATTTCTTAAGATTTCTGTAGTGTGAAATAAAAAGAAATATATAAAAATTCCATTTACTCATCTTCAAATATGATTGTAATTCAAAAATGCATTTTTTAAAATGCATTTCTAACTATATCAAAAATTTAGAGTTCACATTTTTAAATCAATTGTGTTTAAAAGTTTAAAATAAACTTAAAAACCTCACATTTTTAAATTAATTAAATTTAAAAGTTAAAGATAAACTTAAAAAACCTAAAATTTTAAAAAGTTATAACATTATATATCCAAAGCAAGAAACTCACTTCAAACTGTAATTTCTTCACAACACACTAAAATAGTAAACACAAAATTCGTGACCAAACACAAAATAAACCAAAATAAACTTTGAGAAATATACGAAAATCGGAAATATCCACGTGTCAACGATTACTGTTCGCGTCACATTAATTCTCTTGAAACGTTTAAGCCTTTTAAAATTATTGAGTTTGCAACCAATAACAATCACCTTGCTATTAAAAAGTAACCACTAGCAAGCGCCTCGCTGAAAAATTTTAACCACTCGCGAGCGTCTTGCTTCTAAATTCTAACCAATTGCTATCTAATGCATCATTCTCTCTTCCTGTAGACGCAGCGTCTACAGAAATATCTAGTATCATTCTCAATCTTTAAGTTTCCTAATGCATCTTTCTCTTTTCCTGTAGACGCAGCGTCTACAGAAATATCTAGTGTCTCTCTCAATCTTTAACCTTCTTCTTCTTCTAAATCTGGCCTTGGTATGGCCAAAACCTACCCAATGCATTTGTTTCTCTCTCCTTGACAGTGCCTACAGAAAAGAGCTACAATACACTTCCATTTAATTGACCTTCATTTCAAATGAACTTCCATTTTATTTCAACTTTTTCGTACATTTTAAATGAACAAAATTATCCCTACCACTCATGTGCATGTAAGGGGAAATGTAACATTTCCCTTCACGTGCAGAGTGTTTTTGGTCTTTGCGTAAAGAGTGGGAAGGGTCAATTAAAATGTTTCATCCGGTCCAGACGAGGTCAATTAAATGGAAGCGTACTGTAAGTAATTTCTTATATAGGATTACCATGTACTATTTTTTGAATTCTTGGAGAAATTTGAAACTCTTTATTCTAGGTAAATAAGTAAATTTCTAAAAGGATTTTGGTAATTCTATACAATTCTCACTTTTCCGAATTTTGAAGTTTTTTAATCGGGACCAAGCCTAAGTGGTGTATTTTAGCACCAAAACAAATAATCAGGTGGGGGAGGTTGAAAAAGTTCACCGGTTTTTTATATTTTTGTAAAAAACTTCAATTTTTTTACCATTATGAATAAAGCATATTTCATCACTTTTTTCTGTGAAAACCACTTTAAAATGTTAATTACTGATTGTAAACGCACAATTATAATTAAAATCGAAAAAATAACTATCATTTTGACAGCTGTAAATATTATCCGGGTTGTGCAGAGATACTTGGTCTTTTTTTCTCTTGTTACAATGCAACGCAAAACGGAGTCATGGGATGCAGGCCTTAGGCTGCAGTCCCATGTGAAACGAAAGCGTTTAATCGAAAGCAGAGATGGATAGTTCCAAAATGCACTAGCAAAATTCTCATTTTGCGTGTATGTGTATGTTAGTTATCTTATTGTAATTCTGACTTACGACTTTGGTCCATTATATATTACACGACATGAAGACCACATGTTGCGCGGCCTTCATGTCGTGTAGCATATATTGGACAAAAGTCGTAAGTCAGAATAATACGTCTTTTACATAATGTAGAAAACCATGTACTATACGTAGAAAACCTCGAGTTTTCTACATTTACCCATCTCTGCACAACCCGGATAATATTTACAGCTGTCAAAATGATAGTTATTATTTCGATTTTTATTATAATTGTGCGTTTACAATCAGTAATTAACATTTTAAAGTGGTTTTCACAGAAAAAAGTGATGAAATATGCTTTATTCATAATGGTAAAAAAATTGAAGTTTTTTACAAAAATATAAAAAACCGGTGAACTTTTTCAACCTCCCCCACCTGATTATTTGTTTTGGTGTTAAAATACACCACTTCCACTTGGTCCCGATTAAAAAACTTCAAAATTCGGAAAAGTGAGAATTGTATAGAATTACCAGGATTTTTTACACAATAATTAAATGGAAGATTTTATGACAGTATGTTAATTAATTTTAACCCCCCCCCCCAGTACCCCCATAAAATTGTTTATTAAAGTATGAAAGATTAAAAACTTTTAGAACAAAATTTGTTATCTTTAATAAATATTTTAAAGAAAAAAAAATAAATTTCATAAAATTAAATAGATTTTTAACGTTTTTATTAGTTCTTATCTTTAACTAGCTTTCAAGCCCGCCTTCGGGGGGCACGAAATCTAGTGGCGTGCCATCAACAGTATTTTTTTATAAAAAGTATTTTCTGACAGAAATTATTTAAAAAAGAATTTTCTAAAAGCAACATAGTTCTCTTCCAAAAATTATTAAATTCTAATATATTTTATTAGATATACTTCCCATTAGCACATACCCGAACAGCATAATGTTATAAATAATAAATATTTTTCGAGAAAAACCTAGAACCAAATTAGCCTGAATCCCATTCAGCCTAAAACCATCTTACCGAAAATGCATTCAGCCTAATCCCATTTACCCTAAATTGTATTAAGCCTACATCCCCTTTAACCTAAAACGCATTTAGCAAGAAACCCATTTAACCTAAAATGCATTCAGCCTAAATCCCACTTAAACTAAAATGCATTCAGCCTAAAACCCATTTAACTTTAATCCCATTAAACCTAAAATGCATACATCCTAAATCCCATTTAACCTAAAATGCATTCACAGATTAAAACCTGTTTATCCTAAAATGCATTTAGCCTAAATCCCATTTATCCCCAAAAGCATTTATCCTACATCTCATTTAACCTAAAATGGATTCAGTATAAATCCCATTTAACCTAAATCTTATTTAACCTGCATACCATTTAACCTAATTCTTATTTAAACTAATTTCTATTTAACTTCAATTGTATTCAATCTAAATCCCTTTTAACCTCATATGCATTCATCCTTAATCTCATTTAACCTAACATGGAACCATCATAAACCCCATTTAACCTAAAATGCAATCAGCCTAAATCCCATCTAAACAAAAATGCTTTTATTCTAAAACCCTTTTAACCTAAAATGCATTTAGCCTAAATTCTATTTAATCTCAAATGCATTCATCCTAAATCCCATTTAACCTTAAAGGCATTCAACCTAGATCCCATTTAACCTAAAATGCATTCAGCCTAAATCCCATTTCACCAAAAATGCATTCCGCCTAAATCCAATTTAACCTAAAATGCAATCAGCCTAAATTCTGTTTTACCTAAAATGCATATAGCTTAAAAAAATTTGGCCTAAATCCCATTGAACGAAATTTATAATGTAAAATTTAGGCTAAACGGGATTTAGGACAAATAGTTTTAGGCTGACTGCCTTTTTGGATTTAATGGCTCATAGTCAGAATACATTTTATGTTGAATGAGATTTAGGTTAAATGGGATTTAGGCTTAATGCATTTTAGGTTTAATAGGTTTTAGGCTAAATAAAAATTAGGTTAAATAAGATTTATTATGTTTAATGGGTTTTAGGCAGAATAAACATAGTGACGGGTAGGGTTCAAATTACCTAAATAAAATTCTTAGTAATTTATGGACGGCCCCTTATTTAAATTATAAATCCTATTACAAACATTTTAAAAAAAATATCCATATTTCTTACAATTTATTTTAATCATATTAAAAGCAACAATCTTAAATCCCTATATAAGAAATCTCATGGAAATATGCTACATAAGAAACAAGGCGCTTGCTATTGGTTGGAATTAGAAGCGAGACGCTCGCGAGTGGTTGAATTTTTTGACCAAGGCGCTCGCAACTGGTTAAAATTTTTCAGCAAGGCGCTTGCTACTGGCTGGTTTTTATAAGGAAGGTTCTTCTTATTGGTTGAAAACTCGATAATTTTTAGAGGCTTAAACGTTCCAAGAGAAATAATGTGACGCGAACAGTAATCGTTGACACGTGGAACAGTAATCATTGGCAGGTGGATATTTCTGAGTTTCTTATTTTTCTTAAAGGTTATTTTGGTTTAATTTGTGCTTGGTCACAATTTTTGTGTATGCTTTTTAGTGTGTTGTGAAGAAATTGAAGTTTGAGGTGAGTTTCTTGCTTTTTATATATAATATAATAATAGATTATGCATATATAAGTGGTCAAAGTTTCGAGTTAAAACTTCTCCAAATTGTAGGTTTTTTAAGTTTATTTTTAACTTGTTAATGTAATTGATTTGAAAATGTGAACTCTAAATATTGGATATAGTTAGAAATGTTTAAAATAATAAGTACCGTAAAACAGGCTAATTTCGCTCAAATTTTCATGTTTTTTTTCAAAAAGTATAGGAAAAAGTTAATAATAAATTTTGGTACTGAAAATATATAATCTCTGAATCTTCCTTTTTAATTTCACAAAATAAAAAAAATACAATATATTGCGTAAACCTATTTAATATACCTTTTGACTGTGCACAGTGGTCTTGAAGCAAAAGTAAGGGTTTTGAAAATGGATGGAAGATTTTTCAACGTAAAGTTTACCCACATGATCTCTAGTTTTAGAATTTTCAAACCGCGAAATCGTATCTGATCCTATTTTAGAGTTAGACTGATTTTACCTGTGGTAGATCCGCAATTATGAGTATCACATTACCTATTTAGACTTTCAAGGTTCATAGGTTATTTAACATAAAATAGTTAATATAATTTTTGTTAAAGTACTAATAAGGAAGTCTTTATAAACACTTTCATATAGTGTTTGACTTGTTTATAACAAATACACGCCCTCAGAACGTCTTTCAAGCAATAACAGGTCATTGTTCAAGTCAATGTATTTTGTGTTTATACATTGTACTAAAACAACTTTCGAATATGTCATTTTTTGAAAGGTCTTCTATATGACTACTACTTTGGTAAATTGTTATTCTATATAAAAGTAACAAATCTCTAAAATATTAATTAATTTAAAAAAAATAATAGCAAGTAGTGTGGTTTGATGTTTTGATGTTCTATGTAACACTGTCATTTCCAACTCCATATAACATTAGCAAAAGTGGACAATTGAAGGAGAAAATTAATAACAAACTTGTCAGCGTGCTCGCGCCATTGACGCCATCGGCCTAGTAGCGTCACTACTTCAGTACGAGTGTAGTCCGTAAACACAAAAGTCCGAAATTTTTTGCTCTTACGACCCAAAAAGTTTTAAAACCGAAAGAAATACCCACAATTTTCTTTATGTTTGAAATCGGACTATACCTAGGGGGCACACATGTTCAAAAGTCGTCTTAAGGACGTCTTTTAGATTTTTGTGCCCACTGGGTATTTATATGGGGAAAACGAACTTTTTCGTAAATTCACTATAAAATCACTAAAAATATCAATAGAACAAATAACATCTTGAAATGTCCTTTAAAAACAATATTCCACAATTCATTTAATAACTTGTTAATATTATCTGTTTTTATAGGATCATAAATAACCCCTATTGGCAAGTAGAAGAATAAAGATGTAAAGGATGTGTATTCTTCTACTTGCCTAGATTCATTTAGGCATTAAGCTTATTTCCTAAGCAATAAGCTAACTGCCTAAAGTGTTCCCGGCAAATAGAGGAAAAAGGATATTCTATGACGAAGTATAAACACAGATATATAAACAAACTTTTGATGTACATAATTAATTAAAAGTAAACGTTAATTTGTCTTTATTTTATAAAATTCAAAATAAAATTCAGTTTTTCGTTATTTGTTCCAACTAACAGTTGACGATTTTGCTTAATAATTTTCAAACGGTACTTAATACTGTTAATAAATTAGAATTTGAAAAAAGTGCTTTAAAGTAATTTAGTAAAAAAACTAGTAGCAGATGTTTTTGGAATAGAAAACAATTGGAAAACATTAACAAAATATTAAAAGATGACAAATTAGATTTGAAAAAAAATCAGCCTGACTATTAACATTTAAATAACTATGAAAGGCGATGGATTTAGTGTATATGGTGCCATACGAACCGTATTTTCCAAAATTGCTTTCTATTCTAAAAAGATCTGTTACTATAGTTTTTTTTACTTCTTACTTTGTAACACTTTTTTCAAATTCCAATTTATCAACAGAATTAAGTTCCATTTTAAAATTATTTAGTAAAATCGTCAACTGTTAGTTGGAACGAATAACGAAAAACTGAATTTTATTTTGAATTTTATAAAATAAATACAAATTAAAGTTTACTTTTAATTAATTATGTACATCGAAAGTTTGTTTATATATCTGTGTTTATACTTTATCATAGAATATCCCTTTTCTTCTATTTGCCAGGAACACTTTAGGCATTCAGCTTATTGCCTAGTCAATAAGCTTAATGCCTACATGAATTCAGTCAAGCAAAAGAATGCGTATCCTACACATCTTCATTCCTCTACTTGCCTAAGTGTAGCTTAATGCCTAGAAATTAAGCTAAATGCCTGATTCTTCTACTTGCCTACGACATATATATATATATATATAATTATATATACATGTATCTTTAAAATAGGATCAGGTACGATTTCGGATCTTAAAAATTCGGAAACTAGAGTTCATGTGGGAAAACTCTACGTTCGAAAATCTTCCATCCATTTTCAAAAATCCTGCTTTTGATTCAAGAGCACTGTGTGTGAGCGAAGTTATACCTCAATGTGGGGTAATGTCGCTCATGTTTAATGACTTTAATTTTTAACAACAAAAATATGTTAGTTTACAAGCTATAATCACTTTATACAATTATTAGAAAGAAAATAATATTGTTTAATCATTACTTACAGTCTTCAGAAGAAATAGTTTATCGCATTTTGCGTTTTATAATTTAATAATATTTTAGAATTTTGTCATGAGAAATAACCTTAGATACCTAGTAAACAATTGAATGATACATGGTATTCATGAAGGAAATTACCCAACAAATATGAAATATTGTTTTTAAATTGACTTTTTTCAAAATCTATTGAAATTTTCAAGAATTTTATTTGTTCTATAAAGTAGCAAAATGTCATTCACAAAATTCCCTGATTTCCTCCTGGTGAGCGCTCACAAATGACGTCACGCATTTTATTTCAAATTTTTTACCCTTCCCCCTCCTGTCACGCTCTGTCACGTGAGAGTAAACACCTACCCCTAAAAGTACTTTACGTTTCTCGCCCCCCCCCCCCTATTTTTATGATAATTTTATTTTCAACGTTAGTAACAACAAATTCAATAGTAATAATTTTCAATCGGTTTTATTATTCTACATTTGCAGTCATTTGGGTTTATTACTGATATTTGGTTAATAAATAGATTATACACTGATTAAAAATTTTTCTTATTTTTTGCACAACAAATACATTAAGGACTGTTTGAAATCATATACCTCGAACTTTAAGTATTAAATACTTCATATTAAACATAAAAATAAAATTTCGTGACGTCACGTTTAGGACGACCCCCCCTTCCTCTAAGTCACGTTTTGTCACGTTTGATCAAGACTCCCTCCTCCCCTCTATAGCGTGACGTCATGTGTGAACACTCCCCTGACTAATTTAACACTTTTTTAAATCTTGCTATGTTTATTATGAATTTAAAATAATAAAATCATTAATATTTAATTGTGGTTCCTTTAAGGAAAAATTTCCTGACTTTTAAAGATTTTTTTTGAAAAATCCCTGACTTTTCCCTTATTTACACTTCAGGGTTGCCACAAAAACATGATTTGAAAACTCCATGACTTTGCCAGGTTTTCCAGACCATTTTCACAAAAAAGAAATATGAAATGTTTTTTGTAAATTGACTTTTTTCGAAATCTATTCAGTTTCAGGAATTTTATTTTTTCTAAATCATGTCAGAGATATAAGAAATAAGATTATTAGATGCTTTTGACATAAAATATTTTAATTATAGATTGTACAAGCGACTTTTACACGCTACTTGATCAATAACCAAAATAGACATTTTTGAATCCTGGAAATAACGATAATTACATTTTGAAAAGAAAAGTTTCCACTGGGCGAAATTGCCCTGCATGAGCAAAGTAAGCCTCTTTTACGGTACGTTAAAACCCAAATAAAATGCATTTTTGAATTAGTAATTACACAGGCACACAAAAAAAAAAAAGGTCAAATACCAGAGGGCAGACCAACATATTCCTAGGTTTTTGGGGTCGCTGAAACCGAATATGACCATGAAAATATTATCTGCTTGCCCATTTTCCCCCTAGCCCCCCCCCTTACACCTCTCGGGGGGTAACATTTCAGTTTTTCCAAAAACGTCGAAAAGGCAGTCTATTCCTATGTTTTTTGGGGCGCTGAATCCGAAAAAGACCACCAAAAGCCAATCCCCCCCCTCCTGCACCCCCTAACACCCCCTGGGAGGGGGTTGGAATTTCGAATTTCACGAAAAGTCGAGTTCGGTGGCTATTTCTATGTTTTTTGGGGCGCTGAATCCGAAAAAGACCACGAAAAGAAAATTCCTTCTCTCCTTCACCCCCTATCACCCCCTGGGAGGGGGTTGGAATTTCGAATTTCACGAAAAGTCGAGTTCGGTGTCTATTTCTATGTTTTTTGGGGCGCTGAATCCGAAAAAGACCACCAAAAGCCAATTCCCCCTCTCCTTCACCCCCTATCACCCCCTAGGAGGGGGGTTGGAATTTCGAATTTCACAAAAAATCGAGTTCGGTGTCTATTTCTACGTTTTTTGGGGCGCTGAATCCGAAAAAGACCACCAAAAGCTAATTCCCGCCCGCTTAAGCCCCTAATATCCCCTTGAGTGGGTTGGAATTTCGAATTTTATGAAAAATCGAGTTTAGAGTCTATTCCAATATTTTTTAGGGCCATGAAACTGAAAAAAGGGATCAAAAATAAATTCGTCCCCTCATTCACCCCCTAGCACCCTCTTACCCCCTCCCATGGGATGGGTTTACAATTTCAATTTTCATGAATTACTTCCACATCTACTTTTGCAACTAGGACACCTCCACGCGGTGAAGGCGGATAACGGTTAACCGGCTAAGTTCCTAGGTAAAAAAGATGCCTTCATGGCAAAAGTAGGGAAGAAGATTACGATGCAGGGGAGGGAGACCCCAGTATCGGCGGCTGGTCAGGGTGAGCAAGCGGGCCCGCAGGCGTCGTCATCATGCAACCGCAGCTCTAGGGTGGTGGGCAACTTGGCTACTTTTGAGTTAAATGCTTCAAGAAGAAAAATTAATGGAAATAGAGCTTTGCGTTCAAATCGTGAAAATCTTCAAGGCGCTTCTGATGGTCCTACGGACAATGGTATGGATATTCAAGATAATACCATTCACACCTGTAACAAAGACAGATCCATGTTTTGTTACGTATGTGGTAAGTTTGAAATAGAAAAATATCGGAGAGACTTTTCTAAATATGAGGATAAATACAATTCTCTTTTTTCATTGCAGATTGAAAATGGTCGGGGAAATTCATGGGTACCGAGCAGTATTTGTAACAAATGCAGGGGTACATTACAGCGCGGGTCATCCAATTCAAGCGGCAAGAATTTTTTGAAGTTTCCTGCTATGTGGAAAGAGCCCAAAACTCAAGTGGAATGTTACATTTGCTCCATCAAATTTAAAGGTATGATGTCTCCTAATCACGCTATATATCCAAGTATTCCATCTTTCACCCCTCCAATTTATAATGACGATGATGATGTTTCAGATGATGATGTCAAGATGGATGTCACTGCTGATACAGTGGAAGTTGAAAGTCAAATGGACCTTAATGAGCCAACTGTGGATTCCAACAGTACTTATTCCGGAAGTGAAGTTGACTCGAATTCTGACAGTGATGAAGGAGATGTTCGCTTCAAACGAGATCGACCTATAAAACTATGGGATCAAAAAAAGCTCAATGATGTGGTAAGAAATTTGGGTTTAGCCAAAGATGCAGCTGAGTACCTTGCGTCGAGTCTCAAGGAGGACGGTCATTTGGCTAAAGGTACTAAGGTTTCTTCTTTCCGAAATCGGGAAAAAGAATTTCTTCCCTTTTTCAAAAAAGAAGAAAGTCTTGTCTACTGCACAAATATTCGGGAGCTTATAAATTCTTTGAAACCAAACATTTACAAGAGTGAAGAATAAAGGCTTTTCATCGACTCTTCCACCCGCAGTCTAAAAGCAGTACTCTTGCACAACACCAATGAATTAGCCTCGATCCCAATAGCGCATTCCGTTAATATGTCAGAAGACTATAATTCTTTGAAGCTGGTACTCGAAAAAATAAAGTACACGGAACATAACTGGCAAATTTGCGGGGATCTGAAAATAATAACAATTCTTTTGGGTCAACAAAGTGGGTTCACAAGTCATCCGTGCTTCTTATGCCTTTGGAATAGTCGAGATCGAAAGAACCATTATAATAACTTCCAATGGCCTGCTAGAACCTCTTTTGTTCCTGGCTTGGCAAATGTCCTCAAAAATCCTCTAGTATCACCGGAAAAGGTTCTTCTTCCTCCATTGCATATAAAGCTTGGGTTGATGAAGCAATTTGTAAAAGCCTTAAACAAAGAGGGAAAAGCTTTTTTATACCTCCAGGAGAAATTTCCGAAAAAGTCGGAACAGAAACTCAAAGAAGGGATTTTTGATGGGCCAGAGATTCGGAAGTTGTTGCGCGACGCTGAGTTTAAAAAATCAATGACAGTTGTGGAAAGAAATGCTTGGGTTAGCTTTGTAAATGTAGCAGAAAATTTTTTTGGCAATAAGAAAAGTCCAAATTACAAAAAGGAAATAAAAAAGCTGCTGCAGAACTACAAAAAACTTGGATGCTTGATGAATCTGAAACTGCATTTCCTGGAGTCCCATGTAGACTATTTTCCGTCGAATTTAGGGGACTATAGCGAAGAGCAAGGTGAAAGGTTTCACCAGGATCTAAAAGAAATGGAACGTCGTTACCAAGGGAAGTGGGATGTGAATATGCTGGCCGATTACTGTTGGACACTAAAAAGGGATTCACCAGAAACAAAAAGGGCTCAGAAAAGAAAACCTCTCAGAAGGTCATTCGAATCCAAGCGAGTACGGTACCATAGGCAGAAATGAATGCCAAAAAACTAGTGATGCATTTCGAGAATCTGTCCTTTCATAAAAGATAAAAGAGACGAAAACAGTACATTCATTTGTTTCCAATGTAATTTTCACGAGATTCTCATTTTTTCGAGACTTTTTGAGAAGAGATCTCGCTCAAATGCATCACTATAAAAAAACTAAATGAGCGAAATTCGTTCTAAGGAAAAACACATTAAAGCAGCGCCACCAATCGTGAGAGGCAAGGGGACTCACGTTAAAAAAGCACCCCAAAGGGAACAAAAACTACCACGTCCACGCCGTTGTTCCTGGGTCGCGCTAAGTGTAGTAAAATCAAGATCCATCAAATTGTGCTGGTACATACTTGTGTAATCATCGGTGCCTACCTAGTTATTATTTATTCAAATGCGTAAAAAAAACATTGCTTATTCTTCTTAATTACACATAAAAGAGAACATATCAACCCCCCTCCCAGTGTTAGTAACTAGATGCTAAGAGGTGAATAACGGAACGAATTTACCTTTGGTGTCCTTTTCCAATTTCACCGCCCCCAAAAACATAGAAATGGACACCGAACTCGACTTTTCGTGAAATTCGAAATTCCAACCCCCTACCAGGGGGTGATAGGGGGTGAAGGGGAGGGCCAATTGGCTTTTGGTGGACTTTTTCGGATTCAGCGCCCCAAAAAACGTAGAAATAGATACCGAACTCGACTTTTCGTGAAATTCGAAATTCCAACCCCCTCCCAGGGGGTGATAGGGGGTGAAGGAGAGGGGGAATTTTCTTTTCGTGGTCTTTTTCGGATTCAGCGCCCCAAAAAACATAGAAATAGCCACCGAACTCGACTTTTCGTGAAATTCGAAATTCCAACCCCCTCCCAGGGGGTGTTAGGGGGTGCAGGAGGGGGGGGGATTGGCTTTTGGTGGTCTTTTTCGGATTCAGCGCCCCAAAAAACATAGGAATAGACTGCCTTTTTGACGTTTTTGGAAAAACTGAAATGTCACCCCCCGAGGGGTGTAAGGGGGGGGCTAGGGGGAAAATGGGCAAGCAGATAATATTTTCATGGCCATATTCGGTTTCAGCGACCTCAAAAACCTAGGAATATGTTGGTCTGCCCTCTGGTATTTGACCTTTTTTTTTTTTTGTGTGCCTGTGTTATTAAACAATTATGATGAACAATTGTGTTGCCTACAATTGACTATTAATATATCAAATTTCCGTTTTCTGTTTACAGATCATTAAGGATGGCTTCTTCTTCTTTATCTTCTTGTTCTCTCTCTTCTTTGGATATTTGTTTCTTACAGATTGAAATACTGAAAATAAATAATTTCTATGCATAACAGTTTCATTGGTGTGAAAAGTAAGCGATATATAGTTTGAAAAGAAGTATTTGAAGAAAATAAGAAATTTTGAGGAAATAAGAGTTTTGAAGGAAATAGTTGTGTAGAAAAAAAGTAATTGAAGACATTGTCAATGTATGTATACAGGTCAGGTTTGTATAAAGAGTAAGAGTGCATAACAGTTTTGAAAGAAATTTGAATTTCAGTTGTGTTGGAAAAAAGTAATTGAAGACATTGTATACAGGTCAGGTTTCTATAAAGAGTAAGAGTGCATAAAAGTTTTGAAAGAAATTTGAATTTTTCAAGTTTTGAAGGAGATGACAGATTAAAAGAAATAAAAGTTTTGTAGGAAGTTGATGTAGGAAGCTGAAGAGTTAAGGGAAATAGTTGTGTATGAAAAGAAGAATCGAAGAGAACATAATTCAGAAAGAAAAAAAGAATTTAAGATAATACAGTTTTAAAGGTAGTAAGAGATATCTTAAAATTACAAAAGGAAAATAATACTTCAGAGAAATAGAAGGAATTTATTTCAAAACAAAGGCTGAAAGAAGATTTTTAGCTGAAGAACTTTTATTTACTAAATAAATTTATAATGAATTCACAGGAAGGTAAAATATCTGAAGAGAGCTGTTCAACATCGACTTCCACTTTGTTTTCTAATCTACATTTGGGAGTAAATCAATTAAATACTTTCGCCATTCTAGACTTCTAACATACCTACACTTCATTCGCTGTACTTGTCATTTACGCTATCTCTTGCACTCTCTCCCAACTCTTTCCACCTAACCTCAGAAATCACACTTTTCTTTTACCTGCTTTACCACTTACATCCACTTTACATTCCACTTACATTCACTCCACAATAATCACTTTGCTTTGTTCATAACTTTTCACTTATGCCACTACCCACCTTTAATTAATTTAGTCCACATTTTCCAAAAAACAATTTTTCCTTTACAAACGCGTGCACTAATCTACGGTACCGGAAACGGAAGCCATATCTTAGTTTTATAAATAGTGCCAAAAGTTGATTATTTAAAATTCTTTAGACAAATTTTTTTACGGTTCAAAAGGTATTTCAAAAAAGTAAATGGTTCGCCCCTGACTGGAATGATATTCAAATAATGGGTTTTGTTAATCTCTTACTACCCGGCAAGAAGGCTGGAATAACCTAGAATTAATTTTCTTCTATTTGCCAGGAACACTTTAGGCAGTTAGCTTATTGCCTAGTCAATAAGCTTAATGTCTACATGAATTCAGGCAAGCAAAAGAATGCGTATCCTACACATCTTCATTCCTCTACTTGCCTAAGTGTAGCTTAATGCCTAGAAATTAAGCTAAATGCCTGATTCTTCTACTTGCCTACGACATATATATATATATATATATATATATATATATATATATAATTATAAATACATGTATCTTTAAAATAGGATCAGGTACGATTTCGGATCTTAAAAATTTGGAAACTAGAGTTCATGTGGGAAAACTCTACGTTTGAAAATCTTCCATCCATTTTCAAAAATCCTGCTTTTGATTCAAGAGCACTGTGTGTGAGCGAAGTTATACCTCAATGTGGGGTAATGTCGCTCATGTTTAATGACTTTAATTTTTAACAACAAAAATATGTTAGTTTACAAGCTATAATCACTTTATACAGCTGAAGAGTTAAGGGAAATAGTTGTGTATGAAAAGAAGAATCGAAGAGAACATAATTCAGAAAGAAAAAAATAATTAAAGACAATACGGTAATAAGACAATAAAAGGTAGTAAGAGATATCTTAAAGTTACAAAAGGAAAATAGTACTTTAGACAAATAGAAGGAATTTAATAAAAAGTAAATGCTGAAAGAAAAATTTTATTTGCAGAAAGTATATCAGTCCTTTTGTTCAGTAAACAAAATAATGAATTCAAAGGAAGCTAAAACATCTGAAGAGAGCTGTTCAACATCGAATTCAAGTTTGTTTCCTAATCCTCATTTGGTAGTAAAACAATTGAATACAAAGGCATTATAAGAGAAAAAAGATATCGTAAAAAAAAGATTAAGTAAGCAGGTAATTGTTAAAAAGGAGAAAGATGAAGAAAAGCAATTGAAAAGAGTGCGCTTGAAATGTAAATCTCGCCTTACTATTGACAATTGTGAACAAGAAAAAATAAATGAAAATGTTTCTCCAATTGTAGAAAGTAATGATGAAGGAAGTAACGATACAAGCATCATTAATCGTACTTCTGAATTACTTTCTATTAATAAAAATGTTTTTAGTAAGAAATTACTTGAAGATTGTCCTTCGACATCGACTACAGAAGTATGTGAGTTAAAAACGAAAGCATTAAGGGAGAAAAAGTATCGTGAAAGAAAGAATGTTAAACAAAAATTGCTTCAAGAAAATGAGAATAATGAAAAACAAAATTTGAAAACAGTTAATGTAAAAAGTAAATTGATACATAGTCATGGTAATTGTAAAAGAAAAGAAAAAAATGATGATGTTTCTTTGGGTGTACATGAATTGGGATTATGCAAATTGAAGACAAATGCACTAAGACAGAAAAGATATTGTTAAAAAAAAAACGATTAAATCAACAATTACTTCTTGAACAGAAGAAGGATGAAGAAAAAGATTTGAAAATAATTAATTTGAAACGTAAATCGCATTTAACTGTTGGCAATTGTAAGAATAAAAAAAGAAATGAAGATGTTTCTGTGAGTGTCAAAGATAGTGATGAAGGGTGTAAAACAGGAAGTAGCTGTAATCGTACTGTAGATTCATTGTCTATTAGGAAACAGTTTTTAAGTAAAGAAACATCTGAAGACAATTCTTCGACATCGAATATAGTTGCATCTATTGATCATGACTTAGGAGTATGCGAATTGAAGACAAATGCTTTAAGAGAGAAAAGATACTGTGATAAAAAAAGATTAAATGAACATTTACTTGCTGAAAAGAAGAGAAATGAAGAAAAAGATTTGAAAAGAATTCATTTGAAACGTAAAGTGCTTGTTTCCACAGATAAAAGGAAAAAAATACGGACAGATTTTTGTCTAAATTTCGAAAAGAAGGGTGATGTGAAGCAAAGTGTCAGCAGTGTTGAACACAATTCAGAACATCACCATCCTGTAATATCTCATGAAATTTCATCAAGTGTTGATGAGTTATCTGATACTGACACATGTAATTTTGAAGAGGGACAAGTTATGTCAAATGTACATGATAGATTTAATGAACAAAATTATCTTGGCAAACTCATTCATATATGTGAGCATTGTAAGACTAAACATTTTGAAGATAAGAAAATTCAAAATAAAAAGAATTCTTATAATGACTGTTGTGGTCATGGAGGTGTGAAGTTACAAACGCAGGAGTATCCTTATGAATTAAAAAGTTTGTTAGATGGTTCAAATAGTAAATCTACTGCCTTCAAAAGAAAAATAAGATTATATAATAGTTGTTTTAGTTTTGCATCATTCAATGCACGTGTGATTAAATTCAATGATAGAAGACCAGGACCATTTTGCTTTAAAATTCAAGGTCAAATATATTATCAAATGAATACTGCTTTGTATCCCGAGGAAGAAGTTGATCCATTTTTTGGACAGCTGTTTATTTATGATCCTGATGATGCAGTTCAATTTCGATTAAATTGGCACGAGGGTTTTTACCCTGACATTTTGTATTCTATAGAAAATATTATGAAAACACACAATGCTTTCACGAAATCGTTAAAAATGATGAAAGAAGTTATTGAAATAGAAACAGACTTAGCTGAGCAATTTAATCGTGAAATTCCTGAATTAAAATTGTTATTTACGTAAAAAAAAGGAATAGATCCAAAACGATATAATTTCCAAAGAGTTGATGAAATAGCTGCCATTTTTAATACTAATTCAGAAGATAAAGTGCCAGAATCTTATGTAACAATATGTAATAAGGCTACAAAACAATTGCAATTAATTAGTAGTTTAAATTGTAACGTTGAACCTTGGATTTATCCAATATTTTATCTTCATGGTAATAAAGGATATAATATTAATATGATTCGCAAAGATAGTGAGCAGAGGTTAAAAAAAAGAATTTCAAGGGCTGATTATCTTAGGTACAAAATTAGAATAAGAGATAATGAGTTTAATCCCTTTTGATTTGGTGGCAGTTTATTTCAGCAATGGTTGGTTGATAGTTACGTTAAAGTTGAAAAAGATTGACTTTCTTTTTGCGGAATTAATCAAAGTAGCTTAAGAAGTGAAAGTTACAAAGGATTAGTAGATCACATGCAAAATAAGGCGAATGATAATGGAATGAATATTGGAAAAATGGTTATTTTACCATCGACATTTATTAATTCACCTCGTAACATGATGCAGCAGTATCAAGATGCAATGGCAATTGTTAGTAAGCATGGTAAACCAGATTTATTTATAACTATGACATGCAATACTCAATGGCCGGAAATTGTAGAAAATTTATTATCTAATCAAACAGCGTCAGATCGTCCTGGTATTGTAGCAAGAGTTTTTGCATTAAAAGTTAAGCACTTAATAAAAACAATTCAGCGTGAAAAGTTATTTGGAGATGTTAAATCTTTTGTCTCTGTTATAGAATTTCAAAAAAGAGGATTACCGCATATTTACATGTTGGTTATATTGAAAACTAATTCAAAAATGTTATCACCAGAAAGTGTTGATCGTTTCATTTCGGCAGAAATTCCTGATGAGATTACAAATCCGATATTACATAGGATAATAATGCAAAATAATATTCATGGTCCCTGTGGAGAGTGGTGTATAGTTGACGGAAAATGTTCAATAAATGCATGATAATTTATGCATGATAATCTCAACCTCACTTAATCACACAGGAACTTTGGCGAAAACTGGAACTCCCAACTACGCCAATCGAGGTGATGGTAACAGGTGTTGCACCCACCAGTCTTGCACTGAACGAACGCACTCGTGCAATCATCAAATCTAAGTGCAGCGGTTTTGAAACAACATTGTGATATTTAGTGACGTCACGTATTACGAATTTTACGCCAATCTCTGGACAAGATATCTCTGACGTCAATATCCCGCGAAATCTTCAACTCGCTGACCCTATCATTAAAAATCCTAAAATCGATATTCTGATCGGAGGAGGATTGTTTTGGGATTTACTCTCCGTTGGACAAATTAGACTCCGCTCTGAACGTTCTTTATTACAAAAGACTGTTTTCGGGTGGATATTAGCTGGACAAGTTCTCCCAAATCAGATAAAATTCAAAGGACTCTTTCTTGTCATCTCGTCACAAACCAGAAACTACATAAACAAGTCGAAAGACTTTGGGAAATAGAAGATGTCGGAAAGCGTCAAGAAATAGAAATTTTGGACTCAAGAAATCCATGTGAACAACATTTTAACGACACTATGAAACGTAACACAGAAGGAAGATTTATTGTTAGCACTCTCTACTCCGATAGTCTAAATGAGTTAGGTGCTTCATTCAACATACTATCTTCCTCACCACGCAGTTATGAAGCCTGATAGCACAACAACTAAGATTCGAGTCGTTTTTGATGGATCAGCCAAGAGTACTTCTGGACTGTCATTAAACGACGTACAGCAAATTGGACCAACAATTCAAGACGATCTCTTATCTATCGTTATGCGATTCAGGAAGCATCGATATGTACTTTCAGCTGATGTTGCGAAGATGTATCGACGAGTACTGATTGATAAAGATCAACGTAAATTACAACGCATTTTGTGGAGAATGAACCCATCTCAACCCATGAAGGTTTTTAAATTGAACACTGTGACCTACGTCACTGCGGCTGCCCCATATTTGGCCACTCGTTGCTTAAGGCAACTGGGAGAAGAAGTCAAGGAAGAGTATCCTACAGCTAGCAAAGCCATCATCAAGGATTTTTATGTTGACGATCTTCTCACTGGAACAAATACTTCGGACGAAGCTCGAGTACTTAAGAATCAGATTGAATCGATTCTAGAGGCTGCTGGATTTTTCTTAAGAAAATGGGCTTCAAATGATGATCAAGTCTTTCTCAAAAGCGATATGTCGAATGAAGGTCGACCGACTTATTGTAGGAGACAAGGACCCGAAAACATTAGGACTACTATGGAACTCAACTTCAGATGAACTGAGGTATTCAGTAAAACTTCCCGCACAAGAGCGAGTGACAAAAAGAACCGTTTTCCTCTCATATCTAAAATTTTCGATCCTCTAGGACTAGTTGGTCCAGCATCCATACGAGGAAAAATTTTACTTCAAGAACTCTGGTCTCTCGAATTAGGGTGGGATGAATCGCTTCCTCAAGTACTACACTCAAATTGGACCAACTTCCAAAATAAATTAAACAGCCTTAATGAAATAGCTGTTCCGCGATGGGTTTTGTGTGAAAATCCTATTAGAGTGCAGCTACACGGATTCTGCAATGCCTTTGAAAAGGCCTATGGTGCAGCCATTTACATGCGCTCAGAAAACAAGCAAGGACAGGTATTTGTAAATCTTCTATGTGCAAAATCAAAGGTTGCACCGGTAAAAAAGACAACGTTACCACGACTAGAACTGTGTGGAGCTCTTTTACTTGCGCCACTTTACCATAAAGTGATGGTATCACTAGACATAGAAGTCAATGAGTCATTTTTCTGGTGCGACTCAACGATTACTTTAGCATGAATCAAAGCACCTTTAACCAAATGGAAGACCTTTGTGGCCAACAGAGTGTCAGAAATTCAGCAGCTTACAGAATATCATGGAACGTGGCAGCATATAGCTTCTGCAGACAATCCAGCAGACATTATTTCTCGAGGAATCGATCCAGACGAGTTGATAATGTGTCGACTTTGGTGGAATGGTCCCACATGGCTGCTTCAAAAGTCAGAATACTGGCCAAGTACCACAGCCCATGATCTTGAAAGCGTTCCAGAACAAAGGGAATCCCAACAGACATGCACTTCAAATCAAGTCACACTTTTGGATCAGAACTTCAATATTTTCGAACGATTCTCTTCATTTTCTAAACTCCTGAGAGTGATTTCATATTGCTTTCGAATAAGTAATAATCTAGCAAGACCAACTACAAAATTCGTAATGGGACACTTAACGCCTCGTGAAATTGAAAAAACTAGACTTCGTTTAATTCAACTTGTTCAAGCTGAATCCTTTAAAGCTGAAATTCATTGCTTAAAACAGAAAAACAAAGTTCCAAATTCTAGTAAGAGCAAATCGCTGAAACCGTTCCTCAATGATACTGGATTCCTCAGAGTGGATGGCAGACTAAGCAACGCCCAGATATCGTATGAGCAAAAACGCCCTGCAATTTTACCATCGAACCATCATGTAACACGCTTAATCATAAGTGATGAGCATCAACGACTCATGCACGCTGGATGTCAAAGCGTGGTAGCATCGTTAAGAAATCGGTACTGGCCTTTACTTTGCAAGAAAACAGTAAAGACTGTACTCAAAAACTGTGTACGCTGCTTTCGCGTAAATCCTGTTGGAACGAATTACGTCATGGGAAATCTACCTGCGGCACGTGTGACACCCTCTCGTCCGTTTAACACGACAGGTGTTGATTTTGCAGGACCGTATCTAGTCAAGGATAGAACAAGAAGTCGAACTGCTACCAAGTCATACTTATGTATTTTTGTATGTTTTCTCATCAAAGCAGTACATTTGGAACTAGCCACGGAGTTAACAACAGACGCTTTCATAAGCTGTTTAAAACGATTTCTATCGCGCCGAGGTCTTTGTCAGAACATTTATTCCGACAATGGAACAAACTTTGTTGGAGCCAGTTACGAATTGAATGAACTTGCTGCACTTTTACGTGATTCAAGATACCAAGAATTTGTTACCAATTTCGCGCTACAAAGAGAAATTACTTGGCATTTCATACCATCACACGCTGCTCATTTTGGTAGACTTCAGGAAAGTGCTGTTAAATCTGCAAAATATCATTTAAAACGAGTCATCGGCGAAACTCGACTTCCGTTTTCCGATTTGTATACCATCATTACTCAGGTAGAAGCTTGCTTAAATTCCCGTCCTCTATCTCCTCTATCCGATGATCCTAACGATTTAGAACCTCTTACTCCTGGACATTTCCTAACTGGAGACTCATTGTTAGCATTACCACAGCCAGATTTGAGAGATGTTGCAGCCTCACGCTTGGACCGATACCAGTCTCATCAACAAATGGTCCAACACTTTTGGCAGCGTTGGCAGCAAGAATACTTGCACCAACTTCAACAGCGGCACAAATGGTCCCGCAACGATCAAGAGCCAATAAAGATAGGATCTTTAGTTGCTCTTAGGGAAGATAACCTGACACCTTTAAGGTGGCGTCTTGGACGTGTGACTGAATTACATCCAGGTAAAGACAACATTATCCGTGTTGTTTCAGTCAAGGTCACAGGCTCTATTGTAAAGCGACCTGTGACAAAGCTGTGTGTCCTTCCGATGCAGAATCATTTAAGTGACTAAATTAAATACCTTCATGTATTTTCCTTCGGATGAGATTCAACAGCTAAGCGCTTGAACTAAAGTGATGATTAATTAACAATAAACTCAACCAATTTAGTTTAAATTTAAAATTTTGCAGTTTTAGTGAATATTTGTATATCATTGTATTTCTCTAATTTACTTTATTTAGTAACACTAGCAATTATGTTACATCATTTGTTCTTCAGTATTGGATCTATAAACTTGCTTTCTGTATTCATATATTTGTATTACTCATATACATATTTGTGTCTCGTGTCTAGGATTGACTTATAGTCGTACACCATTATGCATTGTTACAAATATTTATCTTTAGAATTTTTTCGATTTATGCATTGTATTTTCATTGTTATTTAATTATTAACGTGTTTGTATACTGTCATCGATTATTGTTGAAAGAGCATCTTTCAAAGTGGGTGGAAATGGTGAATGATTAAATATTTTTATAAGATTAGAAAATTCAATTTGCCTAATTCTCTTTCAAATAACTTTTATTTCTTAAAAACTTGTTTCCACACAAATATTTGTTTACATAGAATATTTTAAGCAGAAAATGTATTTCCTGGTTGTTGGACTCGCTGTCGAACTCACCCGCAATAAAACCCTTGCGCGGTCAGTTTTCTGCCTGGCTCCTCACTTTACGGTTTTAGCAGTTTTTATAACACTTCCTGGGTTAAAACCGATGTTGCCACTTTTGTTAAAAATAAATGTAAAATTATATTTTGTCCTGTACTTTGGAAATCGGCAACGTTGGATTTCAGGGTCCCTTAGGGACGAATTACTCCCACGAAGGGAAAAAAGTTAGTACGTTCTAAGCGCAGAATGAATGCAGACACGAGACTCAAACTCTAATTCCTACCAATTTTGAATAAAAAATTTAATTTAATTGTAATTGAACTTAATCGTTGTTATTGAATCACATTTTCCTAACTAACTTATTTAAACAATAATTTTGAATAAATAATTTAATTTAATTGTAATTGAACTTTATCGTTGTTATTGAACTACATTTTCCTAACTAACTTATTTAAACAATAATTTGAATCTTGAACCACTTTGAATTTAACACCAGCACGGTTACGTGTGCAAACAAATTATTTTACGAATTCTTGACGAATTATGAATTTTATATATGTCGACCGATTTGTTTTGAGATAAGGAATATGATTTTTGTATTCATTAAGTTGTATTTTTAACATGAAAAACATTTTCGACAAAAAACGATTCTTTTCGATGAAAAAAGGTGCTCAAAAAAATACCTTTAAGCATTCTCGAGATATCTTGTACACAAAAAACGCTAAACACACACACATAGATCTGAAAAATTTATTAGGAATGAAAATTTATGTTTTTAGATGAAAATGAGTCGATTTAGACTACTTTTGGAAAATCGAAAATCTTAACGATCACAAAGCTTCCTCTATGAGGAAGCAAAAATTGTGCCATACGGTCTCCAAGCAGACAACTCCTAAAATTGACGCTTATTTGGCACTGACGCAACGAACGACAAGAGCGATAGGTGTCACACCGACGCGGCAGAGGATTTTCAGAAAAACATGCTCGGACATTTTTTTAAATTACTAAGCAACTACTCGATATTTTTTAAATGTCATAGACTTTTTTTAAAGCTAACCCTATTGTACTACGTCGTGTACTACGTCGTGTACTACGTCGTGTACTACGTCATAAACTACGTCATAAACTACGTCATAAACTACGTCATAAACTACGTCGCAAACTACATCGCAAATAACGTCGAACACTCGACGTTGCACATACTGCAACGTATTTTTGAAGAGTACGCGACGTAGTACACGATGTCGTAAACTCTTTTTTCTGAAACATTTAGTTGATCATTCTTTTCCTGACATACTTCTTCATGAAAGTAAAGAAACTACAACTTAACTTATAATCACAATTATACGACGTCGTGTACTACTTCGTGAACTACGTCATGTACTACGTCGTGTTCTCTCTAAAAATACGTTGCAGTAAACGACGTCGTTTATGACGTCGTGTTTTACGTAATTTGCGACGTAGTTTACGACGTAGTACACGATGTAGTTTACGACGTCGACTTTTTCAATAAGGAATACTGCAATGCTGAACGCTGTGTAAATTTCAAATTTTTCCTTCAATTTTTCTAGATTATGCAGAGTCTCAAGCAAAGTAACAAAAACTGGGAAAATTACAAAAATGTTTTCAATATTATATCAGGTGATGTAATCTCACCAAAAGGTTTTTAATTTTTTAAATATATATTACTAAATGCAGAATTCTTCATACTTTCGAACAATCTGAGTTTCAAGTTTGTATCTGTTTCCTGAATTGAAATATCTACTTCTAAAGTATGTAGAAAATGTTTAATGTCCACACACTCATCGTGTTAACAATTCCCGACGGTAGTGTATGTTATACATATTTTTTAATAAAATTCAGTAGTTCTCTAAGAATATGCAAAAACGTGTCAACGACAATTGGAATAGTTTATAGTAATATTATTACTGGAGAATAGTCTGGTAAACTGAAACAAATGTTACCTGTGTAATTTGTTTTAAAAACAGGTTAAACTAAACTAAAAAATTTCACTTTTTATTGTACCCCCGCCACCCTAAAAGTCTTGCCTTGAAAGGCACTACTAAGGTAGAGGGGTCAATACTGATTAAAAATTACTTTAGGTCATTTTAAAATAATTTTTTTCGGAGTTATAACTAACTTTTAGAAAAGTAGTAATTAAATTTATGGATTCTACAAAAAACTGAAATTGTATGCTTTTTAAAAATAACGAAAATGGACTTAGCCGATTTTGTCCGCTTACCACTTAAATAGAAATATTTTATTATTTTCAGGTGATGTAGACAATTTTGAACAACCTCATCATCAAAGAGAAAAAGATATGAACTTTTTAGCAGGATATCCAGAAACATACACATTTTTTAATGGACGATTTTCACTACCCGAGAGCATTAATTATCCTCGTAAACCTTTTCTACATCTTGCCAATGATCTTTATTCATCCGACAACAGAAATAAAAATACTCACAGAAATCATCATGCACTGATCTCTGAATATCACTCGAGAGAAGGGTATCCTATTGATAAACCATTAAACAATGAGAAAAGAATTCCTGATCGTGACATGCTTTATCCAAGAAGTATTAGAAAATATCCTATTTTTGAATCTCGAGGAATAAACATATATCCGATATATAGTCATCGATTACCGAACGTACTCCGTAGTTCTGAAAATCAACCTACTCTGTCTCCATTTTCAAGGCAAGAATATTTACGTTACCCAATTGGAAATATTCTAAGTATAAAACGTAATCCAGAAAGTCAAGGTATACAAAGTAAGGAAGTATTATCGAATAAAAAAAGGTAGGTTTATTCATAACACAATAAATGTTAAAGTGTATAAAAACGATCACAAGAAGTTCATATGAAGTATCAGAAAAAAAACTTCACCACATTGTCGTCAAATTGTGCTACGTTTTGTCAGCTTAGGTTAACCAACCTCATAAGATACTGTTTATAAAAAAAAATGTATATTAATATAAAAAAATTGGTTATATAAAAGCATAGTTTAAATTATTTACAAAGTAGGTAACTTAAAAAAATACCTGGGATTAACACATCGATGAACTTAGTTCATAAAAAAACACGTCAAAATAGTAAAAACGAACATTGTCAAGAAGTAGAAAAATAAGTAAGTCTTAACATTTCGGCAGTCGAGTACAAAATAACTATAAACATATTACACGCAAAATATAAATAAAAAGTGAATAGGAGTCAATTAACTTATTACAAGTCAGTAACCTTAAAATAAAAACAATTACAAGTATTACCTCGCATCATTAGGATTAAAAGCAACTTAAGTGAAAACGATCTACGAGTCGAAAATAAAATAATCAGGAATTAATTTTGTTTATTAAAGGAATAAAAGTTTTTTTAAAAAGCAAAGTATCTTCTTTAATATTAAAGCTATGGTTATCAGATTTTATATGAATCATTTTAGAAAAGAATCTTTTTCTTTTATTGGATACGAAATCTAGCATTTTTATATTTCCCCAGTCAAATTCATGATTATACTTATTTTTATGTTCTTGGATGACAGAATTTTTTTTATATCCCTTAATGTATTAATTTATACGGTCCTTTATTTTGTTATGCTAATTTCACAAATTCTGAACGTATATAAAATTTAAAAAATGATTGGACTGACTCTTTTTAATACAAAAAAGATGCATTTTTCAATCAAGAAATATGAATTTAATGATTATTGCTTAAACTCCTAATTCAAATTTTGCAGAAATCAATTTGGATATTTATTTATTTTTACATAAACGGGCTTACAAAATAACTCCGTTTCGTCCCCTCAGTTTACTTATAAAAATAGAAATTCTATCATTAAAATTCAAACTCGAACTCAATTCATTTGCCTTACTACAAAGTCTGATTACGACAGCGTTTATAACGTATCTAGTCCTGCATAAAGGAATAACAAATATATTTGGTGACCTTCAAGTTTCTATTTGACTAACATTATCTGCTGCAATATAATTATAAGAAACAATATATTGATTACGAATTGTTGCAAGATAGAGACGAATCTTTTATCTAGGGGTTTTTGTGATTGTTTATTACGATTGTGACATTTATTTTATAAAATTTAAAATGGCGGATTAATCTATAAACAAATGTGGGATTATCATAAAACTTTAAATCTAAGAGTTTTTGTGGAAGCTGAATACGATTCTGACATTTGTTTTATGAAATTTAAAGTGCTTATTTATACCTAATAAATTGTTGGATTTTTTTAAACTTTTTATCTAAAGGTTTTTGGGGTCACTGATTACGATTCTGAGATTTTTTTTATGAAATGCAAAAAGGAAGGGTCCAATATAGCGGACTGATTCATTAAAAATTTTTTGATTTCCTTAAATTTTTTTATCTAGGGGTTTTTCTTGTCACTGATTACGATTCTGCACTTTGTTTTTTGAAATTTAAAATGCTTGATTAAATATAGCGGACTAATTTATAACAACTTGTTGGATTTTCTTATAACTTTTTATCTAGGGGTTTTTGTGATCGCTAATTACGATTGTGACATTCGTTTTATAAAATTTAAAATGGCGAATCCAATTGGGCGGATTAAATAATAAGAATTTGTTAGACTTTCTTAACCATTTTTATCTACGTGTTGTTGTGGTCGCTGATTTCGAATCTGCTTTGTGTTTTTTGAAATTCAGAATGCCGCTTCCAATATTTCAGACTAAATTTCAACTAATTGTTACAATTTCTTAATTCTTTTTATGCAGGGGTTGTTATGGTCGCTGATTACGATTTTGCTATTAGTTTTATAAAACTAAAAATAGCGTGTTCAAATTGGTGGGCTAAACTGTAAAAAATTATAAGATTTTCATAAAATTTTTAATCTTGGGGTTTTCGGGGTCACTGATTACGATTTTAACATTTGTTTTATAAAATTTGAAATAGCAGATTCAATTTCAGTGTACGGAAATGGTGCTCTTGTGGACAAAAGTCGCTCGACAGCTCAATTCTTAATCGATATTAATGTTTTTTTTTAAATAATCATTAATTCTTTAGCAATGCCCTGCTGCTGCTAAAAAATAATTTTGAATTTAGCTTTTTTTTTATTTGAGGTTAAACATGAAGTTTTGGTTTTTTCTATAAATTCGTTACCGAAAAATAATTATTTTCTATTTAGAATCTATAAAAATGATAATATGTTTACATTTTAGTGATAAAAAATTTGTTTTAAGCTTAAAAATCGTAAATATGAAGTTATGAAGAAACTAATGTAAAAAACATAACAATAAGTAAAATGTATACTGTATTAAATTTCATATTTTCCTGTAAAGTTTGTTTATTTTTTAATCACACTTGAAAAGAAAACGTAAATTTTGTTATTCATTTAAATCATTTCTTATGACATTTTCATTCTAAAAATTTTTTTAGCTTAAAAAAATGTTTTCGGGTTCGTTCTATATAACAAATAAGAAAACAAGTGTTTTTTTTTATTTTTCCATTGAATGAAAATTATAGAAGCTATGAATTTTTAAAGTTCATGTTTTAAGAAACAGATTACATTTGACACGTATTTTTCTCCGCTGCATTATTAAAAAATGGTAAATAATGCTCTAAATAAAAGTTGACTAGTTAATTTTTATATATCTTCGTTGCATATAGCTTTTCTTTTAATATATTCTTACTTCTTCTTACTGAATTCTGAAGAAATTTTTGTAAAAATCTTTACTTAACTTTGAAACATTATATCTCTAAAGTCAGCCTTATGTAATTCAACTTGTTTCAATAAGTTTCAGACAGTTTGATATTGTTGCAGTGCAATTGAAGAACTTTATTTGAAAAACTCAAATATTATGATTCGACAAACCTGAACTGAATTTAAAATATTCATTTCATTTATATTAATTTATATTGTTTTGGAGACGGAGTTTACTGATTCGATCTACGACCGATTATTCCGGATAATTCTAGATGAATTATATATTATTTGATTTATTTTTGTTATCTACTTTATTTTTTATGATTTGTTTATAGATTCTAAAATTACCGAATTTACCGGAGTACTGGCGGGACGTAGTCCTGGACTAAGGGAAAAGTAGATCTCGATTTCTTTTAATATTTATCGTCGGCTGTTCAAGCACATTTATTTGTATTTTATTTATTATATTTTTATTGTTAAATTCTTTTATTTTTATTATATTCTTTACCAATTAAATTCATTTTATATTATATCATTTTTGTACTTTTATTATAATTTTGGTTACAATATATTATTTGTTATTTCTTACTAATAGAAATCCTGTTGAAGCATATATCGTTTTCTCTCCTATATTCCTTAACAGGGGAATCGGTAATCTGTACTTAAACAGAAGAAAGACAAGGCATCTTAGAGAGAAAAGGACATAAGTTCAAAGAATAGACATTTAAATCCATAAATCATCTAAGAAATTAGATAAGAATTTAGCCACCTGTTTTCTTATATTCTGATTTCTCAAATTTTATTCTATTAATTTCTTATTTCAACTTTAATAATAATTATATTTTTCATTATATTCTTTATTGTTCAAAATAAATTGATTTTATTAGGAATCTCAGATTTGATTTTATTAATATTTTATAATTTTTTTATCAAGCTTCATCACTGATTCCTTAACCAACCTGAACAATAAACATTTAAAATTAAAGAAATAAAATAATAAAACTTTTATTTTAAATTTTTCTTGAATAAACAAATAATAAATTGAATTTAAATATATTATTTCTAAATCAATAATTTAAGAAAGCAGAATTTTTCACTTTATTTAAAATTAGAAAATTTAAATGTCTTTAAAAACAAAACAAAACCATTTAAACTGTATCTATTTATATTTTAACTCACTTTATCAAAATAAAAATAACGATTAGCCAGACAAATAGAAGCTACTCAAAGCAATCTTTCGTTTTCCAATCTATAAAAAATATCATTTAATAATCAATTTCTCATATTCAATTTCAAATTTCTATTTTTTTGAATTTTATCCTGCCTACAGTCCCTAATTTTTCGGGATAAATCTATGCCCTTATCTATTTCTTTGAGTAAATATATTTTTTTATGGTTTATTGACAACCTAATTTTTATTTATTATTCTCAGAAAGTTAATTGTCGCCAAACCTACAGCAATATCCTAGCATTACACGGAGGGCTGGGGAACATAAATTTAACAAACTTTCGGTACATGTCGTGAGCATGGCTTGGCCATTCCTCACAACACTCCACTTTTTGGCAAATTGTTTATTGAATCTTTATCATTGAACAAGGAATCTTTTAAAATCAAATAATCCTGGATGTTACCCGGTATGTTAACTAAGAACATACAAAGCTCCAAAACAGGGGATATTTAATTTGTTTCTTTATTAAATATTAATCGAAATTAATATTTAGTAAACATAAAAGGTGCATATTGTCAAAAGACAGTGAGAACCAATAATATCGATGAATGTTTGAAATATGTTTGAATGTTTGAATAGTAATTCTTCCAAATTTGAAAAATATTTCTTATCGAAATATTTTTCGGCAGCACCTCACCTTCAGATAAGTAGTAGAAGAAGAAGAAGACCTCTTTATATACTATCTACCCCGGATATGCTAGAAGTCAAATATGTCCCGCGTTTTAGATATTTTGGCGCAAACCGATTCTATTACTTGGGACAATTCCTTTTACCAATAATTATTCTTCCCTCTAAAATGAAAACGGAAAGTAAACAATTTTGAAAGCTTCTAGAACGTTTTAGAACATTCTGTAACGAATTTTTACTTATTTATTTAATTTTTCAAAGATTAATTAGTTTATAAAAATTCTGATTTCATATTACTTTTCCATATTTTATTTGCCATTATTTGACTATTCCTTATTAAAATTCAAACAATATTTCTTATCTTAATTAATAATTTTTCTATAAACAATTTAATATTTATTGTTTATTGTTAAATTTCCACAAATCTTATTTAACTAGTTATTTTTTTGCATTTTATACTTTTTATTTTATTCAAAACAACTTATTTTCTAATAATCTAGACGAAACACTTATTATTTAGACTTAAACTAACTTAAATTACTCTTATAATTCTTTCTATATTACAATTTTACTACAATTTCATGTTTTCATTTCCATAACTTTATTATTTATTTTATTTAAATTATTGATTTTTTATCATTTGGTCATTTTTCTGATAATTTCTCTTTAAAATCAACCCATTTAATCTCCCGTGGTTCAGCGGCCAAGAGCAACGACCACAAACCCACAGGCCGAGAGATCGATCCCCATCGCACGCAACATTTTTTTATTTCTATATTTATATTTTGTTATTTAATTAATATCAAATTCTTTATTTTTATTAATTTTATTTATTAATTTATATTTGTTTTTACGGGTAATATTAATTTGAAATGGTCTCGACCATTGAATACCATTTCAATGCCCCCCTAAATGTGAAAATTTTTAATTAAAAATTAGCACATTTACAAAAAAAAATTAAATTCGAAATTCACGCATTATTTGAGCAAAATTGTATTAACTACCCAAGAAAAGAAAAATTTAAATAATACCCTTTCAATGCCCCCCTAAATAAATGCATTTTTGTTTAAACTTAATAAAAATTCATTTATTTGATAAACTAATACAAAAAATGCTAATTGATAAAAAATAAAGCCATATTAAGCTCTATTAATATTTAAAAATTAGAAAATCATTTTTTTTTAAAATACTAAGTCATGAAGAATAAATCATTTCTGTGTTGCTTATTCTAAAGTTTTTATGTTTCTATATATTTTGTTTTTGTTTGTTTTTATTATCTATTTTTACATTATTTATCTTATTCTAAATTATTAGTGTCTCTATCACTTTTTGATATGCAAAATCCTCTTCTTAAATTATCGAGTTACTGATCACTTAAAACAAAATTCATAAGATTTAAATTTATAAATTGTTTCATTTTATCAATCACCTTTAAATCATTTTTAGTTAATCAATTTAATCACGATTGATAATTTTCACTTCACTTTATAAATTGTTTATTAATATATTGTTATATTTCATTTCACTAAAAAAATTCACTTCACTTTATTGTCTTTGAATATATTTTTTTATGTCCTGTGAATGAAATTGACCCTTTTCTATTTGTTAACCAGGGTCCCAGACGATGAAAGTCCCTTTGTTGATAACTTTTTTAATTTCGTATGGTCCTTCGTAGACCTGCAGAAATTTTGCCAATATTTTATTTTCTTTCTCCGATCTGTTTAATAATTTAATCAGGATTTTATCTCCAACTTGAAATTCGCTTAATTTGTGCGAAATATTGAACTTTTCCGCTTTTCTTTCTCCTTTTCTGCTTATATTATTGTTCACTAATTCAATTTTCCTTTCATAATTTAATTCATTTGGTTTGGGCGGCAAATCTAGCCAATTTTCCCACATTCTTTTTGGCTTTTTGTTTAATTGAATTTCAATAGGAGTAAATTCTGTAGTTTCGTGATGTGTCTCATTCATACAATTTTCAATAATGTTTACCCAGCTCCACCAAGAATTATGTTTCTTGATAATTAGAGATCGAAAAAATCTTGATAATTCTCGATGAATTCTCTCGACAATATTTCCATGTGGATGGCGAATTGAAGAAAAAACAGCTTGAATATTTTCTTCTCGTAGTTTTTCTTTCCAAATTTCTGTTGTAAATTGTGTCCCATGATGTGTAATAATTTTCGAAGGTTTTCCGTACTGGGGAATATGTTGATTGAATATCTTGTTGATAACAGCCTTTGTTGTCATTTTTCTAATCGGATATGATCTGACGAATTTACTGAATGCTTCTACGGTAGATAAAATATATTTAAATCCCCATTTTAACGTTGGTAACTGACCATAAAAATCGATTGACAAAATTTCGCATGTTTTTTCCGGAGTATAATTTCTCATTTCCGAAAAATTTGTTTGATTCGAAATTTGATTCTTCTGACACGAATCACAACTCGAAATTCTATGCCTAACCACTTTCACAAAGTGTGGATGACAAAAATATTCGTTAAACATACGAAACACTCTCTGAGCAACTATATGAGCATACATCTCATGAGTTTCATCGATAACACGATTTATAGTGTCTTCTGTTAAACAAAGTTTTCTATCATCACCAGAAAGAAAATACAACAATTCTTCATTTATTATATAACGCTTTGTTTTTCCCTCGTTCACGTCTTTTATTTTCTGTCTAAGAATCGCGTCTTTCATTTATTCTGCTTCGTAATTTTTAAAAAATTTTCGTAATTCCGAAGACGGTCTTTTCGCAAGATTGTAAAGAAAAATTTTCCCTTTATTACTGTCATGACTCGAACCTGTTTCACTATTAAAAGGAATTCGACTTCACGTATCAGCGACTATGTTATCTTTTCCTTCCACGTGCTTCATGGAAAAATCATAGTCCTGAATCGCTAAGACCCATCTAGATAATCTTCCACTTAATAATCTACAGGTTTTTAAAAATGACAATGCCATATGATCCGTCTTTATTGTTAATTTTCCACCCAGAATATACGATCTAAATTTATTTAGATTCCATACAATCGTGAGCAATTCTTTTTCAGTAGTGAAAAACGTTAACTCCGCCCCTTTAGGCGTTCTACTCGCGAAAGAAATCGGAAGTTGACCTCCATCTTTGTCTAACTGATAGAGAACCGATCCTATCGCTAAATAACTCGCATCAGCTTGTAAATAAAACATTTTATCTAGCTCTGGATAACTTAAAATCACGAATTCACAAAATAAATATTTTATCCGTTTAATGCATCTTCTTTTTCTTTATTCTATTACCATCGTCTCCCACCTTTTAATAATTGTAAAAGTGGAACCGTTTCCTACGCATGACTTTTCGTGAATTTCGTATAAAAATTTATTAGTCCCAAAATCCACGAAGCTCTTTTAAATTTCGCGGCCTTGGAAATTCTTTAATCAACTTTATTTTCTCTGGATCCGGTTTTATTCCGCCTTCCGTTAAAATATGCCCCAGAAATTTTACTTCCGGTCGAAAAAAATGTGACTTTTCAAAATTAATAGTCATGTTATTTTCTTCTAATCTTCGAAATAATTTTTCTAAGTGAATCAAATGTTGTTCGATGTTTTCTGATATACATAGCATATCGTCGATAAAAGTGATTACAAATTGACCTAATCCACATAATACAAAATCTAAAGCTCTAACAAGTGCGCTTGTACTCGTCTTTAAACCAAATGGAACAACTGTAAAAACGTAGCATTTTCCTTTGACAATAAAACCTGTATATTTCATCGAATTTTCAGACAACGGAATTTGCCAAAAACTACTTACAAGGTCAAGAGACGACATACCCTTAACTCTTAAACATCGTTGAAATAAAACTTCTGTAGTTTCAGCTCTTTCATAATCATTTATCAAAATTCCATTTATTTTTCTCGCATCTAAACATAATCGAATTAAGCCATCTTTCTTTACTGCTGTCACTAGCGGACTTACATATTGAGTAGTAACTCTTTTAATTATTCCTAAATCTAACATTTTTTCAATTTCTACATTTACTTTATTTCGCATATGCATGGGAACAGGGTATGATTTTGTCATAAATGGCCTTGAATCATTGAATTCCAATCCGTGTTTATATATTAAAATTCTACCCGGCTTTTTGGAAAAAATTCTTTTATAACGCGAAATAAGCTTGTAAAATCTCTCTTTTTCATTTAAATTCAATAATGTGCATTCAGAAACCTTTTTATCAATTTCTTGATCCGTTATATCAAATTCAGAATGAATGTTTCCATAGTCTTCAATAATACCAATTTCATCAACTGTATATTAATCAGGGACTGACACGAAAACCAAAACAAAATATATATTTTTTTTTTCGGTTTTGAAAAACTGAAACAAAATACCAATTTAATTTTGTTTTCTGTTGAACCTGAAACGCAAAGGCTCTGAATTACGTTTTCGTCTCATGACCGAAACGAAAATCAACTCCGAATTTCGTTTCAGTCTCATACCCGAAACGAAACGAGTAGTACCAAAATTAAATAAAGATTGTATAATTGGAGAAGAAGAAAAGATAAATATGAGTATTACTTTAGTAGATGAAAATGATACGTTATTAAAAAGTCAAGAAAAATACTTTAAAATTGATAAAAATAATTAATATCAGGGACTGACACGAAAACAGAATTCCGTTTCTGTTTTGAATTGTTGTGACGAAACAAAAATGTACCATCAATATTGTTTTGTATTGAGCCTGAAACGAAAAGGCTCTGAATTAAGTTTTCGTCTCATGCCCGAAACGAAAATCAACTCCGAATTTCGTTTCAGTCTCATACCCGAAACGAAAAGATTCTGAATTTCGTTTTCGTCTCTCAGAAAAAAGGCTCTAAATTTCACAAAAACAATTTTAAACACAATTCTTTTCTTGCAGGAGACGAAAACGAAATTCAGAATCTTTTCGTTTCAGGCATGAGACTGAAACGAAATTCGGAGTTGATTTTCGTTTCGGGCATGAGACGAAAACGTAATTCAGAGCCTTTTCGTTTCAGGCTCAATACAAAACAATATTGATGGTACATTTTTGTTTCGTCACAACAATTCAAAACAGAAACGGAATTCTGTTTTCGTGTCAGTCCCTGATATTAATTATTTTTATCAATTTTAAAGTATTTTTCTTGACTTTTTAATAACGTATCATTTTCATCTACTAAAGTAATACTCATATTTATCTTTTCTTCTTCTCCAATTATACAATCTTTATTTAATTTTGGTACTACTAAAAACACATACATTCCATACCAATCACCCATTCTAAACTTGACATAAATTTGTTGATTGACTCTAGTTGGTTTGCTGAGATGCACGTAACTTCACTTCCGGTATCTAATAATGCTTTAATTTTTATAGATTGAAGTACAATTTTAATTAAAGGCCATTTATCTTTTTTAAAATTCAACTGTATATTTTCTTCATTTTCTAATAAATCGTCCCGCGTGTCTAGTGGTAACGGAATATCATTATTATCTACATTTATTGTATTGTTTTTGTTAACATTTTTATTTACTATACAATTTTCATTTTTGTTATTATTAAATTTATCTTGTTTATTTTTATTTTTATTATTAACATTATTTTCTTCGATAGTATCATTATTATTACCATTTATTACCATTTATTACTTCATCATTTTTTTCAATTATCTTTTCATTACTAATATTATTATTTTTATCATTATCTAACTCTATTGACCTCGGGCTTGTTACGTTCAACTCGGCATTTTTAAACCCGAGGTTTACAAGTTTCCCGAATTTGAAAATCCTCTTGCTTGACAATCTTTATTAGTTTCTTCTCAAGAGTTAGAATTTGGCACATTTTCATTATTTACATTTACAAAATTTGTTTTACAATTTTCTGCATTTTCAGTTTGTTAAAAATTTCTACTCTGTTGATTTGATTGATTAAATCTAGGAACATAGCGTCAATTTTCAAAATAACCGGTACTATAATTTTGACGATTTTGGCTATAAGAATTTTAATTATAATTTTGACCATAATTTTCCTGAAATCTATTTTCGCGGGGAGAATAATTATTTTCGTGTCTATCATTACCTGTTGTTGAGTCAGGTAAATCATTTTGTTGATTAAATCTCGTATAATTACTTTGATTATTAAAACGATTAAAATTTGGATTAAAACTACCTCTATTATAATTATTAAAATTTCCTCTTTGTGAATTTCCAAAATTTGGATTTTGGTTATTAAATTCTCTCCTAAAATTTTGATTATTACTTTGTTTAAAACTTGAACTATTTTGACTAAAATTCAGATTACTTTGAACTCTATTTTGTTAATAATAACACGGATTACAATTATTTCTATCTCCCTGTGAAAATTGATTCGGGTTAGTGCGATTATTAGTATTATTTGAAGTGTCTTGAAAACGTCCAGAAGTTCTGATGGTGAAATTTCGAGATGAATTCGATGGACCAGCTAAATCAAAAGTTCCTAATAAATCAATTAATTGTTCAACTGTTTGTAATTTTCTAATTATTATAGCGGTTCATATTTCATCCTCAAAATGTCTAGATATTTTCAAAACTATTTCATTTTCCGAAGGTGGTGGAATTAAATCTTTTGCATGATTTATCATTTTAATAGCGTAAGCAGTTCTAGATAATCTACCAGAAGCTTCGTAAACCCCGAATTGCAAATTTGAACTTATTTTGAATCTTATTTCTTCATTCTAATAACGCTTAATAAATTTTTCTTTAAAAGATTCAAAATTGTCGTTATGCGTCGAGACTAAATTCCACCTTTCTTTAGCAAACTCCTCTAGACACGTTAAAATTACAGTACCGTCGGGAATTGTCAGTCCACCTATTTTTTAAGGTTTGAAAAACGTCTTTAAAAGTACAAAGTAGAATTATTAAAATTTTTCTGTGTTTATTTCTTTAAAGTAGATACAATTTTGAGGAAAATAAGGCCTGAGTAAAGTGATTTAGTCAATTTTTCACTGAAATATGTTAAAAAATGTGGAATTTTTAATGTTTTACAAAAATTGAAATTACTCTTAAAATAATAAAGGTTTTTTAAAATTCCTATGCTTGTTTTAAAGGGAATTTACTGGAGAATAACATTGTTGTTTAAGCATCAATGTGCAATTTTTTTCCTAGCATATGCAAAGCTCGGAATTTGGACCAAAAAATTTATAAAATTTTGATGACATTATTTTGACATAAAAATAATTTTTAAAATTCCAATATATATATTATATTACTTCCTTCCGAAAGTTATTGACAATTATAAACTGTAACTGAACTAAATGAATGAACTATTGATAACGCAACATGATTTAAAACGTCTTTTCTTAAATCAATTGCAAATTTATGAAATGTGTGTCCTTGAGATTTATTTATACTCATAGCAAATGCTAGTTTAATTGGAAACTGTCTTCTTTTAAATGTAAGGGGATCAACATTTTCACCATACAATAATATTTGATGTATGAATACAATATTTCCACGTTTATCTCCCGTTAATATTTTGCATTTCATAACATGATTGGATAAAGCTAAAACCAATAATCTTGTTTCATTGCATAAACCCTCATTAATGCTAAGGTTTCTTATGAGCATGACTACGGAATTTATTCTTAAATGCAAAGCATGTGGTGGTAAACCAGGTGGTGACAGAGTGTTTAAGTAATCAGATAAAATGACTTCATGATCGTTATTTTTATCACCATTATCTGAACTGTCAATACTTCATTCACTACATTTAATATAAAGTCAACTATATCTTTTTGTTTCACGTTCAATTTATCATACCTTTCTTTTCCTAACTCCCTTTCCTCTGTAATATTTACGGAATAAGTAATTTGAAAATTTTCACTGTCATATTCTACATCTATCAATCCAAGAAAATCATGTAAGTTATAACCTTCTTCAGATAACATGTTTCTTACATGTATATATGCCATTTTTTTAGATGCAATATTATCTACATTTCTAGCATAATCTTCGGACATGGAAGCTTTAAACTGTTCCCAAAGTTCACCAGCATTTATAGGACGACAATGAATTAAAATTCGTACAAATAATCGTCAAAGTGATTGAGGCATTATCCATAAAGTTGACTCTTCCAACGTTGCCTTCCATTCATGATCATCCTCTATGAGTCCTAATGCTAAACATGCTGACGTAAATGTGTCATGGAATACTCCATTAACAGTCTTCAATGATTCGTATGAAATGGCACCTTTAGTTGTAAGTAATAATAATCTAAGATGCAATAATTCTGTGTGGCATGGACTAACAGAGCAAATTCTGCCTATTACCTTGTCCTTTCGGACTCTCCTGTTCCATTTACATTCTTTTTTATCCCATGAATAGTATTCAGGAATCTCAGTATAAAAATACTGACGAGCATTTGCATGATGTTGATTTAAATTAAAGTAGTCTAATAATTTAGCAAATTCTGCCTATTACCTTGTCCTTTCGGACTCTCCTGTTCCATTTACATTCTTTTTTATCCCATGAATAGTATTCAGGAATCTCAGTATAAAAATACTGACGAGCATTTGCATGATGTTGATTTAAATTAAAGTAGTCTAATAATTTTGTATTTTTGTGCAAATTAAATGATATTTCTGGATTTGCATCTGTTTGCCGAATAAGAATATTTTGCTCATTTCGCAATTGTATTGGTAAATGATTTGTACTATGACTTTGTTTGGATAAATTTTTACTTAAAATTCTCCATGCTGCTTCTACTGGACCACCATATCTATTTTCTTCATAATGATTGATTTCATTATAATTAATTCTAGCTTCTCCATTACTATTTGTGATAATAATTGATGCAGCATCAAGACCCTTATAAATATATTTATACATATATTTCACAGACTTGATACTCGATACAACTTCAACATTTATATGACAATTGAAAGTTTGCGAAAGTTTAGGAGAATACATAAGAATTGTCTTCAACAATAGTATCTTCTTGCAGAATTTTAGGAAAAATTTTCGAGCATTTTCCATCAACGAAACACTAATCTCCACAAGGACCGTGTATATTGTTTGACATAATAATTTCATGTAATCTAGCATTAACCATCTCATCTGGTATTTCAGCTAAAACATGACGATGAACACTTTCTGGTGTTAATAATTTGGAATTAAACGTCAATATAATCAATAAATGAATGTGTGGTAAACCTCTTTTTTGAAACTCTATAACATAAACCTACGACTTGACATCTCCAAAACATTTCTTCGTAACAATAAATTCTATCAAATGCTTTACTTTTAAAGAAAACACTCTCGCAACAATGTCAGGTCTATCTGCTGCTGTTTGATTCGGTAATAAATTTTCTACTATTTTTTTCCATTGTGGATTACATGTCATTGTTATAAACAAATCCGGTTTACCATGTTTTGCAACAATAGCCATTGAAACTTGATATAGGTCCGTCATATTACGAGGTGAACCAATGAAAGTTGATGGTAACACAACCAGTTTCCCTAGAGGTGTATCATTCCTTTGTCCTGTATCATTAATGTGATCTATTAACCCCCTGTGACTTTCACTTCGCAATTCTCTTTGATGATTTGCACAATATTGAAGTCGATCTTTTTCCATTTTAACATAATTGTCAACCAGCCACTGTTAAAATAATCTTTAACCCTATAAAAACTGATTAAATATATCATCTCTAATTGCTATTTTATACTTTACATAACATGCCCTTGAAATTCTATGTTTTTTTAATCTCTTATCTGTATCACTATAAACCATATCAATACAATAACCTTTTTCTTCAAAAGGATAAAATAGAGGATATATGAAGGATACACAAGGCTACACAAGGATCTAAACTACTAATTAATTGTAATTCTTTACTTATCATGTTGTGTACAGTGACATAAGAATCAGGTATTTCACCTTCTGAATTTGTTTAAAAAATAGCAGCTACTTCATTAACTCTTTGAAAATTAAATCTCCGTTGATCTGTTCCTTTTTTGAAAGTAAATAATAACTTCAATTCTGGAATATCTTCATTATTTTTTGTCGCCAAAGCTGCTTCTAGTTCTATAACTTCTTTCATCATTCTGAATGATTGACTGAACATATTATGTGTTCTCATAAGCTTATCAATTTCGCCTACAATATCTCTAGGGGTCGTCCATAAATCACGTGATAAGTTTTATGCCAATTTTAGATCCCCCCCCCCCCCCCACGTAAGCAACCGTGATGTTCTCTGAGACCCCCCACCCCTCCTCGATTATCACGTGACTTTGAATAACTAAAAAAATTACTTAAAATACTGAAGGCATTTAAACAATAAGCTCACAGACTGTTTATTGCAAATTCCTCTTTCATTTAAATTAGAAGTCCGTTGTATATTATTTATTTTTTCATATATGAGACATTCTTTCTCAATTGGGTAACCCTCTGTGCATTTTAATTTCCAAGATAGAAGACTTTATTATAGCTTAAAATTTTCGCCAAAACATCAACTTTTTGATGTCGTATGGTGTTTTTTATTTCCACCTAAGGGTTGAAAATGATCATGCATAAAGTCAAAAAAAAAACCCACAGAAAGTATAAAAATTATGCGGAAAATAAACGAAAAAATAAAATTTATAGTCTAAATAACTAGGAAATTTAAATAAAATACTTAATCGCATTTAAAGAAATAATCGAACCTTACCAAGCATTATAATAAGGAACAACCCTTCATATCACAGCCACGAAAAAAAAATAAAGTTCCATGGCCTGGGTATAAGACTCATATTTTCCTATGTATTTTGATGCGCTGAATCCGAATCTGACATCAGAATTGGTCCAGCGGGTCTCATTTTGGACTTAACCTTACAATTAATAAAATGACACTTTTTGTTCTTTAGAATCTGAACCAGATTTAACTTTAATACATGACTAAAGCTAATAGAAAGCTTGATTTATGACCTTTAAAACGTTCTTTAAAGATTGTTCTACGATGATTTTTAACGAAGATTTGATGTTTTACATAAAATAATTTTTTTCATAAGTTACTATATTCACGCATTTTTAACATTTTAAAAAATCATATGTTAAGTAAAACATCATATCTTCGTTAAAAATCATAGTAGAACAATTTTTAAAAAAGCGTTTTAAAGGTCATGAATCAGGGGTTTGGAGTCAAGAGTTTCAAAATAAAAGTTCCAATGCCGAAAGTTCCAAAAGTATTATTTTTCCAAAGGACATTTTTTCCAAACTATTCTGTTTCCAAAGCACATTTTTTCCAATGCATTATTTTTTCCAATGTACTTCTTTTTCCAAAATCTTTTTGTCCAAAGGACATTTTTTCCAAAGCATACTTGTTAAGAAAATAAATAATAAGAATAGGTAGTAATAAATAAAATGTAAATGTTCAGACTATATCGGGTTCATATTGTATTGTATATGTATCTATTGCTAATAGTATATTCAGTAAAAGTCAGCAAATCAGATAATGAGTAATATAACTCATTATACATTATAGTGGGGAGTTTTTCGGCTGAATTGTTCGACGAGCGATGGAAAACCAGTTCCTAACTATAAATAATGTGAGTAATAGTTTTCATGTCGTGTGAGTAATTGTATCTGTTTTTAAGGTCCTCGTCGTGAATATTTATTTTAATAAATTATGGCAGAAGTGATACAAGTGGGAAACAAAATTTATCTGCACGCCGATGGATATTTATTTATAAAACATTCAGACGGAAAAAAATCTAATCTCTGTCAAAAAATTAGGATACCACAAGAAATTCGAATTCGGGAACATCGAATTATAAACATTGTTTCCAATTACCAAAAATATGTCGACGAAGATAATATTCGGGGTTACCTAAAGGCCATCGGTTATCATATAACTTTTTAAATTATACTTTCTTTTTAAAATGACTTACTCATTTTATATTTTCCAATTTGGACATTTTTAACTTTGGAACTTTTGGGTTATGGAACTTCTGTACTTTGGAAAAAAAATTTTGGACTTTCCGGTTTTGCAACTTTTTCTTTGGAAATTTCTCTTTGGAACTTTTATTTTGGAACTTTTGTACCCCAATCAAATCAAGCTTTCTATTAGCACTAGTAATGTATTAAAGTTAAATCTGGTTCAGATTGTAAAGGACAAAAAGTGTCATTTTATTAATTTTGAGGTTAGGTCGAAAATCAGACCAGCTGGACCAATTCTAAGGGCGGATTCGGTTTCAGCGGATCAAAATACATGGGAAAATATGGGTCTCATACCCAGGTCAGGAAACTTATTTTTGTGTGGCTGTGTAGTCGTCCCCTAAACACGAATTAAAAAAATAACAAATATTCTTAAACAAGAAAACAAAAAACAATCTTTAGAGGATTCACAAACTTTGCAATTCAATAAGATTAAAAACCTATAAAATTTACCTCTACTAGCATCGAAAAACACCCTTTAAAGTCATCCCTTAATTACTTAAAACCTTGCTTTGAATGTATTCTTATTTACCTTATCCTCTGTAGCATCGAAAAACACACATGAAAATCATCCCTTAATCTGAGATAAAGAAATTGACGAAAAAAAAAACCGCTCAAAATTTATTCTTTTTTACCTTACATAGGAATACATTATGAGCAATTTTTAAAGCCGGAGAATACTTTTAAAATTATTTTAGTTTATATGTTTAATAAAAAATTGTCAATTTTTTGGATTAAAGATTAAGAGAAGATTTTTAAGGGTGGTTTTCGATGCTGAAGAGGCAAGTTTCATAGAACTCTTATTCTTAGTAATATTTAAAGTTTGTGAATTCTCTAAAGAATGTTTTTGTCTACTTGTTTAAGAATATTTATTAATTTTTAAAAATTCATGTTTAGGGGATGATTTTCAGGGTATTCTTCCTTATTATACCTAATAATTGTTCAGGTTTGTTTTTTTTAATGCGATTAAATAATTTATGTAAATTATGTAGTTATTTAGACCTATAATTTTTAGTTTTTCGTTTATTTTTCGCACAATTTTTATATTTTTTGGAGGTTTTAAGCGTTTATGCATGATATTTTGCAGCCCTTAGCTGGAAATAAAAAACACTATACGACATAAAAAAGTTGATATATTGACGACAATTTTAAACTATAGTAACGTCTTTTATCTTCAAAATTAAAATATTATTAGATTTTATTAACTAATTTTACTAATTAATTAAAATGCGCAGGGGGGTGGTCGAATCGAGAAAAAATACCCAATAGTATACGGAAAAACTTCCTTACTTATAGAAGATTATTTCGAAACAAAAAAATAAAAAAATCTATAACGTCTTTCTTTGAGAAAAAACACTTTTTAAGTTTTATATTAATTTTTGAGGTATTTTCTCTTCATATTAATTATTTTTTATTGCACATATCGAAAGTGAGAGAAATTTTCAATAAATTTCATTATTAGCATACTATTACTTATTTTTTTTTTATTAACGGAGAAAAACGAGTTCAATAATAGTCAAAAAAACACGTATGTTTATGCTGCAATAAAGATTTTAAACAAAACTATTCCAAGCAAATCAAATTTTTGAATGAAGATAATCCGAAGAATTCCCGCGAATGTAGAACTAAGAAAGTTTTTGTTTTTAATAAAAATTTGCAGTTAAAATATCACGTGATCATAGGGGAAACCCCCTACCCCCCCCCCGGATGATGAACCGTGATAATTTTCATGACCCCCCACCCCCCTTGTTGGCTCACGTGATATATAGACGACCCCCTATCCAATCTATCATTTTTATTCATCTGTATGCAATTGCATCATCAGGATCATAAATTAACAATTGTCCATAACACGGATCATCATCGATTTCTGGATATAAAGCTTTATTCATTCGATAATATATTTGACCTTGGATTTTAAAACAATATGGTCCTCTTCGTGTACCATTAAAGTTAATAACATTAGCATTAAATGACGCAAAAGCAAATGAATTATTGTAACATCTTATATTCTGCTGAAAGGGCCTTGATTTTTCATGTGAACCATCTAAGAACACTTTTAATTGAGAAGGATAATTTAAGACGTTTAATTCAACACCTCCATGACTGCAGCAATCATCACAAGGCGTAATTTTTTACCAACTTTTTCATCTTTGAAATGTTTAGCATCACAATAAGTGCAACAAAATGACATTTGACCAAGATAATCTTCTAAATAAGTACGTGAATGCATTTTATTTAATTGCAGTTTTTCTAATTCTATCTCTACTTTATCTTTCTTCATTTTTCCACGACAACGTTTCACTCTTTCCTTGTTCAAAATTTGTCTATCAAGAAATTGTTTTTCTTTTTCATTATTTTATGACAATTTAGGCTTTTCTACTTCTTCTATTGTATGTAATATAGAAAGAGATTTGTTCACTTGAATTACAGTGTCTTGTGAATCAACAATTTGTCTTTTACTTGCTTTTCTTTCTTCACTACCCCGTAATTTATTTTTTCTTGATTTACTGTACTTCTTTAATAGATCTAAAGATAGACATTCAAAAATATTGACATTATTATAAGTAGCAACATAATTTACTAATCTACAACACTTTTCTTCTTCGTCATTTCAATTATTTGTTTCAATGAATTTTAAACTTTCCATGTCATCATTTTTAAAGTCATGAAATTCTTTACTTTCTACTTTCTTCAAATGAAAAATAGATGTAGAAACAACATCCTTGATAGAATCTTCATAATTTATTTGTACATTTTGTAATTGTGAAAGTGTCTGAAAAGATGTTGATGGTATTGAATTCAAAACAAGAATTTGAGAATTCGCATTACAAGTTTCTTTCTTTAACTCTTTTGTTATATTCATTCGCATTGACTTTTTCTCATTAAGGCTAGCACGATAGCGTTTCATTTTTTCTCTATGCAATGTTCGCACTTCAATTTCTCTCTGTGCATTTAAACAGACACGATGACGTTTAACCCTTTCTGTGCTCACATTATGTTTTTCGTTTTTTTGTTACTCCATTTTATACAAACTTTTATTTATATAATCAAAATATGTCAAATTGTAAGATTTTAAATCTAATAATGTATCAAATTTAGAATACAGAGTTGGAAAATGTCCAAATTTGAAATGACCATTGAACAATTATGTTAATAGCAATTGAGACATTTGCTAATTGTCTAAATACAAAATTTACAATAAAGAATTGTTTTAAAAATACATTTTGAATCGTCACAAATTTGTAATTTACAAATTTAGAAAGAAAAATGATTAAACTTACCAATTGTAATGTTTTAAAATTTTAGAAAAATGAATTAATTTGTTTAGTAGTTTTAAAGTACAAATATAAAATTAAATAATTTTCTAATAATGACCTACTTGTAATAGATACATTAACATTTGCATTTTCTATTTTCAGAACGTTCGAAAAGTGATTGGTAATTAAAAAACAATTTACCACTTAACTACTTTGAAAGTGTTGCAATTTACAAATGATTCAATTTACCAATTTTTGAATTTAGCAATTTTTAATTTTTCTAATTTTCAATTTATCAATTTTCAATTTCATCAATGTTCCAATTTACCAATTTTATAATTTTCCAGTTTTATTATTTTATTTATTTATTTATAAAATAGAAAAGTTTCTAGGGCTAAAGAGCCCTTAATGAAACATACATAATTTGATAACAATAATGAGTATAAGAGAATTCACTTAAATATAAATGAGGTAGCATTACATGGCCGCAAGTATATATAACATAAATACATGTAATTACAATGCCTAATTCCTTTGATATAAATATGAGGTAAAGTAGATTAGATGTTAATAATTTAATCCAGTAAAGGAAAAAGAGAAAGAAAAGAGAAAAAAGTAGATTAACATAAACTGGAAAACTAAAAAACTAATAAAAACTAATAAAACTAATAAAAGGAGATAGATAATGAAATTGAAGTATTGACAAAATTGGCAAGATTACTCTTCTTTTACCAATAGGTAATTTCAAATATTTTGCTGTTAGAATTAAACAAAAATTGATAATAAAGTTTCTTAAACACATAGAGCGAGCTAGCATTTTTAATATATAAAGGCAATTTATTCCAAAGGCGAGTACCTCTTATAACAAACGAGTGTTGGTATTTACTTGTGCGGTGTATAGGTACTTTAAGGGCGGCCCTTCCATTACGGAGTCTATTAGCAGAATTAAACTTAAAGAAATTAAATAAGTAATCAGGAACTTCATTGTGGAAGAGCAAAAAAAAGAGCATTTCCAAGAAAGTACTGTCTTATCGCTGCAACGTACTCCGCATTTGACTTCAGACCATTCTGAGGATTCGTTTTTACCGTTAATGACCCTTTGTTTACGCAGGTTAAGAAAGGATTTAAACTACAAAAACACAGATTTAGAGATTTTCTTTTTAGATAGCAATTTAAACAATAAGCGGTCATGATCTACTAGGTCAAATGCTTTGGTGAAATAAAAAAAACCGGCAATTGTCACTTCTTTAGTATCCATGGCTAATTTGGTGTCCGTTGTAAATTTAAGAAAAGCAGTAGTTGTACTGTTCTTATTACGAAATCCCGATTCCAAAGGGTCATTTAGGCACTGATTATTTAAATGATCTGTCAGTTGTAGATGAGCAATACGTTCAAGGGGTTTGGATAGAGTACAGAGCAAAGATATAGGTCTGAAGTCAGCTGGGGAAGTGGGTTTGGATAGTTTCGGAATAGGACGGATATCGGCTTTTTTTCCAGGTATTAGGGAAAACTCCTGTTTGTAATGAATAGTTGTAAACGTGCAGTAGAACCGGAAAAATAATTGGAAGCGCAAGGTTAATCATTTTGATGGAAATTCTGTCATGACCCATTGAATTTGTTTTTATTGAAGCGATAGTTTTCAGTAAGATATCAGGAGAAATATCTGTAAAAAAGAAATTGTTGTCATCGAATATAAACGAATTATCAGGAGCTGGAGGGGAAATGGGAGGAAGAATAGGTGATAAAGAAAAATTTTTGAGAAATTCATTTGGTGGGTAATTTAGGTCAGAGTTAACGTTTCTTGAGCCGATAATTTTAAGTCCTTGTAGCATATGCCAAATGTTCTCTTTTTTTTCACAGTTTTTAACACATTATAATTATAATTATGAAAGGTATCCCTGATTTTTGTTTGAACCAGATTTCGGAGTTTCCGATAAGCAGCATGAAAATAAGTGTCCCTAGTTCTTCTGAAGAGTCTGTAAATACGGTTTCTTTCCCTAATTAATTTTCGGATTTCGTCAGTTATCCAAGGTGTAGGATGTTTACGGGGAGATGGGGTGTGCAAAGGTGCGAAAGAATCAAAAGAAGAGTTTATATAGTCAGTAAGTTTGTTAACCTTATTATCAGTTTTCCAATTTTCCAATTTGCCAATTATCCAATTTACCAATGTTCCATTATGCCAATTTTCCACTTTGCCAATTTTCCACTTTGTTAGTTTTCCAATTTACCAAATTTACAATGCTTGAACTTTCTAAATTAAAAGATTTTTCAATTTACCAACTTTCCAAATTACCAATATTCCAGTTTACAAATTTACTTACCGTACAGTTTCCCAATTCTGTAATGAACCATTATTAACCTGTATAAACGTTAATCAATTTATTATACTTCATTATAAAATTGTTAACAAAAACAAAAATTAGATTTTATGAACGCTTAAATGTAAACTGAAAGTTGAAAAAATACTGTGCTGTTACATCTGCTACTTCTTGTTCAGAAATAGCGATAAGCATAATGACTTGAAAATAATATTTTCAAGAAAGCATCTTTGCCTACCTGAAGCTAAATTATCTCTCCCTTCATTTCTTCCTCTCTCTCGCCCTTAAGGCCGTAGCCAGACAAAATTTTTGGGGCGGATTTTTGTCAACAAACAGTGAAGACGATGACCTTTATTTTTCTTTTTTTTTGAAAACTTGAACAGCTATCAAAAATATTTAAAGGGTAGGGTGTTTAAGCACCCCTAACACCCCTCTGGCTACAACCTTGCTCGCCCTCTTCTATTGTGTTCAGTAGAACAACTTATAACACAGACGACATAAGAAAATAATATTTTTTACCTATTTAGTCGTAAATGTTAAATTCATGTTAATGGGTGTTAATTATCCGAATTTTTTCTGTTTTTTAAGTAACACGCATAATCCCAAATGTTAGCTGAACTTACCCGAGGGAGCAAAATCATAATATTTATGTTGACAAGTTTGATTGTCACGATATAAAAAAAATAAAAATATTAATGATTGTGTTTTACTTGACATGCATTTATCTAGTAAAAATGCATTCTTATAGAATAAAAAAACAATGGTCTAAAGGATGGGGGGGACGATTTCAGAAAAATTTGTTGGCCTAAGTGGGGGTGGGAGGGGTCAAAAAGTAACAAATTTCAGAATCGCTGATTGTGCATTTCAAATGGGCCATTACATTTTTTAAAACAACTTTTTATTTCATTCTCCTTCAAGCGTGTCCTTTTCTCCTTTTTTTCATTAAAGAATTATCATGAATTTTTCCTTGAACAATTTTCAAGATTTTTTAATGATTTAAAAAAATTATGTTTCTTTAAAAATATTATTTTTAGCATATTTTAAGGATTTACTCATTTTTCTTTACTAACGCTAGGAGGAATCTTCTTAAATCTCTTTAACTTTTTACTTACCCCCAACCCAGCAGATTTGTTCTTTTTTCACTTATTATTTGACTTAAGATGATGCAATTTGGTACACGCATGTAGATTTAAGTGTAGACTACAGAAAAATTATAGAAAAGTTTCATATAGGCTGTCTTCATAGTGTTTACTAGCTAAAAAATACGATTTTTTAAAAAATTTCGAAAAAATGACAATGTTTCCTCCTCCAAACATCCAAACTATTTGACTTAGGATGTAGAAATTTAGTACCCTTTGCAATTTGTAGATTTACGCGTAGATTTCAGAAAAATTATAGAGAACTTTCGTAAAGTCGGTCATCATATTGTTTACTATCCAAAAAGTACGATTTTTTGAAAAAATGTGAAAAAATAACCATGTTCTCCCGCTAATCTTTAAAATTATTTGACTAAGGATGCTGCAATTTATTACACGTATGAAAATATACGTGTAGATTACAGGAAAATTATAGATAACTTTCGTAAAGGCGTCCTGCATACTGTTCACTAAACAAAAAGTAAGATTTTGTGAGAAAATTCGAAAAAATGACCATGTTCCCCCCAAACATCCAAAGTATTTGTCTTAGGTTGCTGCAATTTGGTACAGTTTGCAATTTGTAGATTCTCGTGTATATTACAGAAAAATTATAGAAAACTTTCGTAAAGACGGTCTTCATAGTGTTTACTAGCCAAAAAGTACGATTTATTGAAAAAAATAACCATGTACCCTCCTCATCTTCCAACCAATAATCCGTATTTGCTAGATTTGTTTATCATCAGCCAGCTTCAGCAACGATAAAAAGGACTCAACAGGGTATCGTTGCGTCGTTACGTTTTGGAATAAAAATATCTCCGTCGCCGCAAGACTTTAGCACTGTAACAGATGAGCACGATGAGAGGAAAATATTTGGAACCAGGTACACCTTTTGGTAGTGCAAGATTCGAGCTTGTAACAGATGAGCCTACATGAGGAAACCTTTTGACAGTGCAAGATTCGAGCACAGTACCAGATGAGCCTGTCAAAGAAAACTTTGTTAAGCACTAACTCACAAAAGTCGCAAGATTCCAGCTTCATGACGGATGAGCATTTTGTGTGTTGAAATTTGGTTAGGTTTTCCTTCTGTTGTTGCAAGACTCGAACTTGTTATAGATGAGCACACTGGAGGAAATTATTGTTAGGATTTTGTTGTTAACTGAAAAACAAGACTCGAGCACAGTAACAGATGAGTTTAAGGTTAACAACACTTTGTTGTTATGACACGTCTGCCAACTTTGGATCAAGACTCGAACCTAGTATTTACAATTAGATGAGAACCTAGGTTGACAACACCATTAGTTTTGCTTGTTGAAGTCCGCCGCTAATCTATACTAGTCAAGATTAGTCATTATCGAGTTGGATGGAAAGAAATTCGTCAGCTAAGATTAGAATATAAATCAAGCTCTAGTTTGTCAATGTATTGCGGAAGAATAGCTGAGAAAATAGTAAGTGGGTTTCGTCAAAAGATTCAAATTCGAATGGATTCCGCGCCACTTCCTAGTTAAGAAAATGTGTCCACCAATCAGCGCTCAGCAACGCTACAGAGGACTCGTCGATTGCCGCCAAGAAGATTCCCCTCTTGATTATGTTCTCGGTTCTTTATTGATTTTGTTAAGAAAATCGGACACTGTAAATTTTGCTCTCGAATTGGCCGACACGCTATTAAAAGATACTGATTTTCTAAGAGATATATAGATTAGATTAAAATATTATATTAAAAAAAGAGACCACAGATCTCAACGACATTAAAGTCTGTAGGTAAGTCGTTTTCATTACGTTCTGGATTCTAGTTAAATGTCGGAAAAGTTTGTGTTTGATTTCTCTTTTGCGTACCTATTAGATGAGAATAAAAATGTGCTCAGACGTTCGAGTCAAAGATTTCCTAGCAAATTTCAAGTGTCGGCCACGATATTATTTGACGAATAGTCGACTATTAACTATACCTATTCTTTGCGTAATTTGAATTTCAAATATAGTTAGAATACAAATTTTTTGGTAAAATTTCCTTTTCGTTTGATAGTGAATTGTCGTGAATTCCGAGACGCCATGTTGCCGATAAACCAGATTGTAGTTTAGTGAGTTGTTCATTTCGTTTAAGATGATAGTAAAATTGAAATCTAAGTTGTTAAAAATAATAAAACTCATCTTTCTCAAGAAAATGGCGTTGGCCTCCCGGAAATTAGTCGGCAATTTTATTCCTTTTAATTATCTCATGTCTAATAAAATCTCACTTTATTAAATTGTGACGCGTGGAGTGGAATAAAATTTCATTGTTTAGCTACGATTAGATTTTTATTTACGATTGTTAGTAGAAATCAGTTTTGTTTGTTTGTTTTGATTATAATTGCGTAGAGTCATGAATACCGAACTGCTATTCATAAGCAATGTTGATTTTCAAATTTCAGATGATGTTGTGACGTTTTCAATTTTCTTTTGTTAATTTTGAACTATTATTTTGTTAAAGTCCTCAACTGGAATGTTCTCTAGTATGATTATTATCAGAAATTCTAAATCTAATGCATTGATTAAACTGTTTTAATTGTTCTGAAATATAGTCTTTTTCTTTTTTTTTGACTATCTAACATGGACGAACCTCCCCACTCTCCCTTGTTTTCAGCTAAGCTAGCCAAGCAAACGAAAGGCTCCTCTCTCTCAATTCAGAAAAATTAGTCACGATAAATTTAATGTAAATTTCACTTTTGTACTTTCGGTAGTTAAGTTGGTAGTTACGATGGCTAATTAGTTAGCCAGGTACCCAACGGATTTCGGTAAGAATAAATTTTCTTTTTGTTGGTTTAGTTGGTCGGTGGTTAAGCTAAAAATTTTTGTTAAGTTAAGTTTAGAAAAAAGGATTTATTTAATATTTTTGAGATGTAAGTTTTCTTATATTGAGTTTAATTGATTTTTTTGAGTTGAAATAATTGAGAGTAGAGTTGATGCTAATTAAATTTAAGTTATAGATATCAGCTGTTGACGAACAATAATTTCGGGTTTAGGTAAGTTAGAATTATTTTATTTTTATTTCATTATTTTATTTTTTTATGTTATTTTGAGACCCAACTCCCCTCCTTGAAATTAACGGTTCTCACAATGGCGCCCAACGTGAGGCTTGCCAAATTTTGAGTTTGAGAGTTCGAAATAAAGTTTTTTTTTTTGAAATTTCAATTTTGAGAATTTTGTTTGGTTTGTTCAGACATCAAAATTTCACACTTCGGATAATTCGCTATTGAGTGACAAAACCAGAGATTTAAAAGCTTCATCTGAAGTTATTGCATTTGATTTGAGATAATTTTCTCGCATTTACTGATTCGATTTTTTTTTATAAATTTTGAGATTATCTTAAATTTTGAATATGCTTTTGAATGTCCAAAATTCTTTTGGGTCAGTATTGAGATTTTTGAAACATAGTTGAGTTTCAAAATTAAAATTTTTTTGTTTCGGAATTTTAATCTTAAAATTGATTTAGTGGATTTTGGATTTCATTCCGAAAGTAGTTTTGTTTATTTTAAATTTAAGATCTGTATCTATATTTAATGATTATTTGCTGTCCCTTTATATTTGTAGTGTCTTGAATTTTGCTGACTTGTACTTTTTTTTGGTGATGCATTTGAATTTTGATATAGCTTTAGAGCTTCAATATTAATATTTTGCTTCAGAATTGTTTTGGATTTAAAGATTATTGCCTACTTCCAAAATTCATCCTTTTTACTTTTTAATTTGATTGAATTTCAAGTTTATTTTAAATTCAAAGTTGTTTTTTTTAATTAATGTTGCGCTACAGTGTTGGAGATTTATTCTAGAAAAAGTATAGAATATTCAATAATCTGTTTTGAATTTCTAAAATATTGTTCAGTTTTAAAGTTTCACTTTTTTTTGGTTTAATTTCGAAATTTACTTTGGAATTTCGGATTCAATTCGGAATCTCGCTACTATCTGTTAATTTTGTTGTCAAAATATCCGAAATTTGCTGATGTTTATTTTTTTTTGCCGTGTATTTAAATTTTTAAATTTTGACTATTTTACAGATTATTTTTCGATTTACTGGTGCCACTATATAATAAAAATATATTATGATTCAAAGATATGGTCTTATAATTGAGTTTCGCTAAATGCCCCCTTTATATTTTGAAAATATTATTTTAAAATTTTGCTGAAAGTTTTATTTATTTGTAATTACTGATTCCTTTGATTACCAAAAAAAAAAAAAAAAAAATTTTAGTTTTATTCTTCAATTTGTCGAGGACATTATTAAATAAAAACGTTTATGATTATATTTTATTATTGCGGATTTATAATGAGAATCCTTATGTTGACACCTTTTTTTAAAATATTATTTCAGTTTTGCTTAAAGCTTTATTTAGTTGTTTCTGTGCTTAGTAAAAATCAGTAACCCATTTCGAACCTACCCTTTCCTTTTGCGATGTCTGCCGCCGCCATTGAAGAAGTCCAACAGTGGACATGTTCTCTGTTCAAGAAACAGCTAGTGGACGAATTAAGATTTCGCGGAGAGTCGACAAAGGGGAGCGTTCTAGTACTTCGTGAGAGACTTCAAAAATTTAAGATAGCGAAACTAAAAATAAATGACTTGGGCGTGGAAATACTTAAAAATAGAGTCGTACAGGTTGATTCGGTAACGGATAGGGAAATTTTACGAAACATGGAGTTCAGAGAACAGTTGTCGGAAAATAAAGGAGGAGTAGCCTCTCAACCATCCTATTTTGATGACCGTAGAAGTAAAGATTGTTTTCGTTGCGTTCCAATATTTACTACGACGGCAAATCATCAACTACCCCAAACACATTTTACAGTCACCCCTCTGGTTGTGACTACCACTATGGATTCTTAGTCTCGCTCAAAGATATCTACCGTAACTCCCACTACTCCAACCTCAACTCACCGAATGCCAATATTCGCTACCACTTCCTCCGATGGAAGAAAAGATTTCGAGCATCTTCAACGCGACGAGAATTATGGTAGATTAACAAGATTTGAACGTGAATATGGCGATCATTACGAAAATAGGCACTATCCTAAACGAAATAATTATGATCACCGAAAGAAAGCGTACCCGTTTCGTAAAGGCGGTCTTCATTGTGTTTACTAGCCAAAAAGTGCGATTTTTTGCAATAAATTCGAAAATGTGACTATGTCCCCCCACCCCTAAATCTTCCAAACTAATTGACTAAGGGTGCTGCAATTTCGTACACGTATGTAGATTTACGTGTAGATTACAGAAAAATTATAGAGAACTTTCGTATAGGCGGTCTTTATAGCCTTTACTAGTCAAAAACTACGATTTTTGGAAAAAAACGGCTAAGCCCCCCCTCATCTTCCAAACTATTTGACTTGGGATGCTGCAATTTGGTACACGTATGTAGATTTACGTGTAGACTACAGAAAAATTATAGAGAACTTTCGTAACGGCGGTCTTGTGAGTGTCTACTATCCAAAAATTTTAATTTTTTGAAAAAATTTGGAAAAAGGATCATGTTTCTCCCCCCCAAACATCTAAACTTGTTGTCTTAGGATGCTGCAATTTGGTACACGTATGTACATTTACGTGAAGATTACAGGAAAATTATAGAGAACTTTCGTATAGGCGGTCTTCATAGTGTTTACTAGCCAAAAACAACGATTTTTGGAAAAAAACGGCTAAGCCCCCCCTCATCTTCCAAACTATTTGACTTAGGATGCTGCAATTTGCTACGCGAATGTAGATTTACGTGTAGACTACAGAAAAATTATAGAGATCTTTCGTAACGGCGGTCTTCATAGTGTTTACTAGCCAAAAATTTCTATTTTTTGAAAAAATTTGAAAAACTGATCATATTTCTCCCCTCCTTCCCCAAAACATCCAAACTAGTTGTCTTAGGATGCTACATTTTGTTACACATATGTAGATTTACGTGTTAATTAGGAAAAAATTATAGAGAACTTTTGTAAAGGCAGTCTTTATAGTGTTTACTAGTCAAAAATACGATTTTTTAAAAAAAATAAGAAGAAACAATTATTTCCTCCCCCCCCCTAATCTTCCATACTAAATTACTTAGGATGCTGCACTTTAGTAGACATATGTAGATTTACGTGTACATTAAAGTAAAATTATAGAGAACTTTCGTAAAGGCGGTCATCATAGTGTTTACTTGCCAAAAATTACGATTTTTTGAAAAAAATTTTAAAAATAACCATGTCCCTCCCCCTAATCTTATAAATTCTTTGACTTTGGATTCTGCAATTTGTTACACGTATGAAGGTTTACGTGTAGATAACAGGAAAATTATAGAGAACTTTCGTAATGGCGGTCTTTATAGTGATTACTAGCCAAAAACTACGATTTTTTGAAAAAAATGACAAAGGCCTCCCTTAATCTTCCAAACTATTTGACTTAGGATGCTGCAATTTAGTACACGTTTGTTGATTTACGTGAATACAACAGAGAAATTACAGAGAACTTTCGTAAAGGCAGTCTTCATAGTGTTTACTAGCCAAAAATTACGATTTGTTAAAAAAAATTTTTCAAAATAACCATGTTTCTCCCCCTAATCTTCCAAACTATTTGAATTAGGATGCTGCAATTTGTTACACGTATGTAGATTTACTTGTAGATTCCAGGAAAATTATAGAGAACTTTCGTATAGGCGGTCTTCATAGTGTTTACTAGCCAAAAACTATGATTTTTGAAAAAAATTTAAAAAATAACCATGTCCCTCCCCTAATCATTCAAATTATTTGTCTTGGGGTTCTGCAATTTGGTACAAGTATGTGGATTTACGTGTACATTAGAGGCACATTATACAGAACTTTCGTAACGGCGGTCTTCACAGTGTTTACTAGCCAAAAAGTACGATTTTTTGCAATAAATTTGAAAAAGTGACTGTGTCCCCCCGCCCCTAAATCTTCCAAACTAATTGACTTAGTGTGCTGCAATTCGCTTTAAGTATGTAGATTTACGTGTACATTACAGAAAAATAATAGAGCACTTTCGTATAGGCGGTCTTCATAGTGCTTACTAAACAATAATAACGATTTTTTGAAAAAAATTAAAAAGAATATCTATGTCCCTCCCCCTAATCTTTCAAATTCTTTGACTTTGGATTTTGCAGTTTGATACACGTACAAAGATTCACGTGTAGATTTCAAAAAAATATAGAAAACTTTCGTAATGGCGGTCTTTATATTGATTACTAGCCAAAAAGTACGATATTTAAGAAAAAATCGAAAAAATTACCAAGTCCAACCCCTTACTCTTCCAAACTATTTAACTTAGGATGCTTCAATTAGGTACACGTATGTAGTACCGAAAAAACGAATGTGACTATGTCCCCCCACCCCTAAATCTTACAAACTAATTGACTTAGGGTGCTGCAATTTGGTACAAGTATGTAGATTTACGTGTACAGTAGAGGAACATTATAGAGAACTTTCGTAACAGCAATCTTCATATTCTTTACTAGCCGAAAAGTAAGATTATTTGAAAAATATGTAAAAATTTAACATGTTTAACCCCCTCATTTTCCAAACTATTTAACTGAGGATTCTGCAATTTGGTACAGGTATGTAGATTTACGTGTAAATTAAATCAAAATGATAGAGCTCTTTCGTATAGGCGGTATTCATACTATTTACTAGAAAAAATATACGATTTTTGGTTAAAAATGACTAAGGCCCCCCTAATCTTCCAAACTATTTGACTTAGGATGCTGCAATTGAGTAAACGTATATAGATTAACGTGTAGATTGCAGGGAAATTATAAAGAAGATTCGAATAGGCGGTCTTCATAGTGTTTACTAACCAAAAATTACTATTTTTTGAAAAAAAATGACAAAGGCCGCCCTTAATCTTCCAAACTATTTGACTTAGGATGCTGCAATCTAGTACACTTTGAAATTTGTAGATAGACATGTATATTACAGAAAAATTATACAGCACTTTCGTAAAGGCGGTCTTCCTAGTGTTTACTAACCAAAAATTACGATTTTTTGAAAGAAATAAACATGTCCCCCCTCATCATCGAAACTATATTACTTAAGATGCTGCAATTTGGTACACATATGTAGACAAAAAAATTATAGAGAACTTTCGTTTAGGCGGTCTTCATAACGTTTATTAGCCAAAAACTACGATTTTTGGAAAAATGACTAAGGCCCCAATCATTTTCCCAACAATTTGACTTAGGATGCTGCAATTTAGTACACGTTTGTGGATTTACGTGTAGACTACAGAAAAATTATAGAGAACTTTCGTAACGGCGGTCTTCATAGTGTTTATTAGCCGAAAATTACGATTTGTTGAAAAAATTTTTTGAAAATAACCATGTTTCTCCCCCTAATCTTCCAAACTATTTGAATTAGGATGCTGCAATTTGTTACACGTATGTAGATTAACTTGTAGATTCCAGGAAAATTATAGAGAACTTTCGTATAGGCGGTCTTCATAGTGTTTACTAGCCAAAAAGTATGATTTTTTGAAAAAAAAATTTAAAAAATAACCATGTCCCTCCCCCTAATCATTCAAATTATTTGTCTTGGGATTCTGCAATTTGGTACAAGTATGTGGATTTACGTGTACATTAGAGGCAGATTATACAGAACTTTCGTAACGGCGGTCTTCACAGTGTTTACTAGCCAAAAAGTACGATTTTTTGCAATAAATTTCAAAAAGTGACTGTGTCCCCCCGCCCCTAAATCTTCCAAACTAATTGACTTAGTGTGCTGCAATTCGCTTTAAGTATGTAGATTTACGTGTACATTACAGAAAAATAATAGAGCACTTTCGTATAGGCGGTCTTCATAGTGCTTACTAACCAATAATAACGATTTTTAAAAAAAAAAATTAAAATATAACCATGTTTCTCCCCATAATCTTTCAAATTATTTAACTTAGGATTCTGCAAGTTAGTATACTTATGTAGATTTACGTGTAGGCTACAGAAAAATTATAAAGAACTTTCGTAACGGCGGTCTTCATAGTGTTTACTAGCCAAAAAGTACGATTTTTAGAAAAAGATTTGAAATAAAAGACCATGTTCCTCCCCTTAATCTTTCAAACTATTTAACTTAGGACGTTGCAATTTGGTACACGTAGGTAGATTTACGTGTAGATTACAGGAAAATGATAGAGAACTTTCGTATAGGCGGTCCTCATAGTGTTTACTAGCAAAAATGTACGATTTTTAGAAAAAAAATCGAAAAAATGACCGTGTCTTCCACTCTTATCTTCCAAACTAATTGACTTAGGGTGCTACAATTTTGTACCCGTATGTAAATTTACGTGTAGATTACAGGAAACTTATGAAGAACTTTCGTATAGGCCGTCTTCATAGTGTTTACTAGTCAAAAATACGATTTTTTGAAAAAAATAAGAAAAAACAATCATTCCCCCCCCCTAATCTTCCAAACAAATTTACTTAGGATTCTGCAATTTAGTACACGTATGAAGATTTACGTGTAGATTAAAGAAAAATTATAGAGAACTTTAGTAAAGGCCGCCATCATAGTGTTTACTAGCAAAAATTACGATTGTTTGAAAAAAATTTTAAAAATAACCATGTCCCTCCCCCTAATCTTTTAAATTCTTTGACTTTGGATTCTGCAATTTGGTACACGTATAAAGATTTACGTGTAGATAATAGGAAAATTATAGAGAACTTTCGTAATGGCTGTCTTCACAGTGTTTACTAGCCAAAAAGTTTGATTTTTTCCAAAAAATTCGTAAAAGTGACTGTGTTCCCCCCCCCCCCCCCCTTATCTTCCAAACTATTTGACTTCGGATGTTGCAATTTAGTACACGTAGGTATATTTACGTGTAGATTACAGAAAAATTATAGAGAACATTTTTATAAACGGTCCTCATAGTGTTTACTACCCAACATATACGATTTTTAGAAAAAAAATTGAAAAAATGACCGTGTCTCCCACACTTATCTTCCTAACTATTTGACTTAGGGTTCTGCAATTTGGTTCAGGTATGTAGATTTACGTGTAGATTACAGAAAAATAATAGAGCACTTTCGTATAGGCGGTCTTCATACTGTTTAATAGAAAAAACTACGATTTTTTGGAAAAAAGACTAAGGCCCCCCTAATCTTCCAAACTAATTAACATAGGATGCTGCAATTGAGTACACGTATGTAGATTTACGTGTAGATTACAGAAAAATTATAGAGAACTTTCGTATAGGCGGTCTTCATAGTGCTTACTAACCAATAATAACGATTTTTTGAAAAAAATTTAAAAAAATATCTATGTCCCTCCCCCTAATCTTTCAAATTCTTTGACTTTGGATTTTGCAGTTTGATACACGTACGAAGATTCACGTGTAGATTTCAAAGAAATATAGAGAACTTTCGTATTGGCGGTCTTTATATTGATTACTAGCCAAAAAGTACGATATTTAAGAAAAAATCGAAAAAATTACCAAGTCCAACCCCTTACTCTTCCAAACTATTTATTTGAAAAATATGTAAAAATTTACCATGTTTAACCCCCTCATTTTCCAAACTATTTAACTGAGGATTCTGCAATTTGGTACACGTATGTAGATTTACGTGTAGATTACAGAAAAATTATAGAGAACTTTCGTATAGGCGGTCTTCATAGTTTTTACTAGCCAAAAAGTACGATTTTTAGAAAAAAAATCGAAAATATGACAATGCTTTCCCCCTAATCTTCCAAACAATTTGATTTAGTATATTGCAATTTGTTACACGTAAGTAGTGTAGCATGGAGGGTACGGGACCACTTACTGACCGTCGGTAATGCAGATTTCTACTTTACCTACCGCAAAAATGGTGGTTTCTGAGGGGTGTTCTACTTTACCGACCGAGTTGGTTCCCACCGCCGCCGCTAGATGACGCCATTTGTTAATTCCTCAAGAAAAAGGCGGGTTCTGTTGGGGATTTTGAATTTTTAGGCAGTGTTTGTTTGTTTGAAGTGTGGTTCTTGAATTTTACACGTTACCGACAGTGTTTTGAGGGGGAATTGCCCAATTCTGTGAGCTTAATGTTTAAATTTCCTACCTTACCGACTTGTCAAATGAAGTGTTTTTATTGGGTTTTTGAATTTTACACGTTACCGACAGTGTTGTGAGTGGGAATTACCCAATTGTGTGAGCTTAATTATTTAATTGTAAAGTGAGTTTTGACCGCTATATGGCGTCAATTTTTTTCAAACTCTGTTTTTGTATGGTATTTTGAATTTTCGCGCCCTTATCATCAATCGGTAATTACAACCGATCGGTAATGCAGATTACTTCTGGTATTTGAATTTCCGCGTCATTACCATTGGTCGGTAATTTACCATCTGTCGGTAATGCATATCCCTATCACAAGTTTTAACCCAGTCGGTATGTCAGAGTTCTACATTACCGACTTATGGTTCCCCGACACTAGTGCAATTGTGTTTAAAGCTTTACGCAAGTGCCTGTAAGTTTTGGTAAGTATTTAACTTCATTGATATCACACGCTTGCGACGTGGACTACCCCTTCTCCTTTGAATTTTACCAAGGCACGTTGCGCGCTCAATAGCCAGGAGATTGACCAGTATGTGTGTCAATTTTAACTTTAATGACGTCACTACTTAAGAGCACAAGGAAAAGACGGTTTCTATTGAAGATTTTAAATTTCTCCATTAGTTATTGATTTGTATGGGGTATTTGAATTTCCCAACCTTGCTTTAAATGGAGATTTTAAATTTTACCATATTATTTAGTGATTTATATTGGGTATTTGAATTGCCCAACCGTGCTTGAAATGAAGATTCTGAAATTCCCCATTATTTAGTAATTTGTATTAAGTATTTGAATTTCCCAACCTTGCTTGAAATGAAGATTTTAAATGTCTCCATTAGTTAGTGATTTTTATTGGGTATTTGAATTTCCTAAGCTGGCTTGAAATGAAGATTTTAAATTTCCCCATTATTTAGTGATTTTTATTGGGTATTCGAATTTCCCAACCTTGCTTAAAGTGGGGATTTTAAATTTTACCATGGCTTAGTGATTTGAAGAGGAGTTGTTCGAATTTCTCAACCGTGGTTAAAGTGGGGATTTTAAGTTTCACCATGGTTTAATGATATGAAGAGGGGTGATATTTAGATGTCCCAACCATGCTTTGAATTTCCCAACCTTGCTTGAAATAGGGATTTTAAATTTAACCATGGTTTAGTGATTTAAAGAGGTACTATTTGAATCTCCCAAGAATGCTTGAAGTGGGGATTTTAAATTTCACTATATTTTAGTGATTTGTTTTGGATATTTCGAAGTGGGAATTTTAAATTTCAGTATGGTTTAGTGATTTTTATTGGGCATTTGATTTTAAGTTTCACCATGGTTTAATGATATGAAGAGCGGTGATATTAAGATGTCCCAACAAGGCTTTAAATTTCCCAACCTTGCTTGAAATAGGGATTTTAAATTTAACCATGGTTTAGTGATTTTAAGAGGTACTATTTGAATCTCCCAAGAATGCTTGAAGTAGGAATTTTAAATTTCACTATATTTTAGTGATTTGTTTTGGATATTTTGATTTCCCAACCATGCTTGAAGTGGGAATTTTAAATTTCAGTATGGTTTTGTGATTTTTATTGGGCATTTGAATCTTCCAACCATGCTTGAAGTAAGGATTTTAAATTTCACCACGATTTAGTGATTTTTGTTGGGTATTCGAATTTCCCAACCCTGCTTGAAGTAAGGATACTTAAATTTCCCAACCCTACTTGATGTGGAGATTTTAAACTTTACCATTATTTAGTGATTTGTATTGAATATTTAAATTTCCCAACCTTGCTTGAAATGGGAATTTTAAATTCTACCATGGGTTACGGATTTGAAGAGGGAATATTTGAATCTCCCATGAATACTTGAAGTAGGGATTTTAAATTTCACTACATTTTAGTGATTTGTTTAGGATATTTGAATTTCCCAACCGTGCTAGAAGCAAGGATATTTGACTTTTCCAACCATGCTTACAGAAAGGATATTTGAATTTCCCAACCGTGCTTGAAGTGGGGGTATTCGAATTTCCCAACCATGCTTGAAGTAAATGATATATGAATTCCCAAACCATGCTTGAAGTTGAAATATTTTGAATTTCCAAAGCTTGCTTGAAGTGGGGATATTTTGAATTACCCAATACTGCTTGAAGTGGGGATATTTGAATTTCCCAACCATGCTTGAAGTAGTGATATTTTGATTTTCTTAACAATAATTTGGAGATTTGTAGTGGGTATTTGTGAAATTGACATTTTAAAGTCGGGATGTTTGAATTTAACGTGTTACCGACAGTTAAGAGGGTTCCTCAATTGTGTCAGTTAAAGTTTTAAATTTCCTACTTTACCGAAAAATATCTTAATTGATAGAATTTGTTTTTTTGTGACAATGTCGGTAATTACCTTCAATCGATAATGCAGATCCTTTACACGATTTTCAACCAAGTCGATAGGTCAGAGTTCTACGTTACCGACTTAATTTTGGTTTTCCACTCATCCCAGGGTTAGCAATTATTTAAACCACATGTACTTGAGTTAAGTTGCTTTGAATGTCACATTAGAATCTGTAATCGTCAGCTATTTAACATCCCATGATGACTTTTACATTTAGGTGATTGTCAAAATAAAGGAAAATTCTTAGCTGAAAAGTGGAAATTTGATTATGAGAAATAAAGTGTTAAATATTAATAAAGATCTGTTCTATCACTCCCAAAATGAATAATTTTAAAAAAGTCAGTTTGAAAAGAAAGAAATAAATGCAGTATTTGTTAATGAAATAAGGAGCAAGATTTGAGGTTGAATAAAGGTTAGAAAAGCTCGAAAATTTTTAAATGATATTAAATACCTCACCTGTAAATTAGAAAATGCAAAAAAACTGATACAAACAAAGTCATCCCTAGAACTTCTATTAATATTATCTTCATTAAATATAGTTATTTTTAAAAGCGGATAAAAATTCTACAACCATAAAATAGACAATTTTAGAGGTTATTTTAACTTAAAAATTCCCGAAATTTCAGAAGAATAGCCACACATATGCGCAAAGCTGTTATTCTGTAGTAACATATAGTAACGATTTCAACAAAATCATTTTTTCAACATTCAACATTTTTTTTGAATATTTATGCAAAAACAATTAACTTTACAATATTAAAGTCAAGTTAAAATATCGTTAAAGTATAATTAAAGTTACGTTAAAGTAATATTAAGGTAAAGTTGAAGTAACGTTAAGGTATAGTTGAAGTAACGTTAAAGTATAGTTAAAGTAACGTTAAAGTATAGTTTAAGTAAAGTTAAAGTATAGTTAAAGTAACGTTAAAGTATAGTTTAAGTAAAGTTAAAGTATAGTTAAAGTTACGTTAAAGTTACGTTAAGTAAATTTTAAGTATAGTTAGAGTAATGTTACAGTATAGTCAAATAAAGTTAAAATAATGTTCAAGTATAGTTATAGTGAAGTTAAAGAAACGTTAACGTAACATTAAAGTATAGTTAAAGTATAGTCAAAATAAAGATAAAATCACGTTTAAGTATAGTTAAAGTACTGCTAAGGTAAAGTTAAAGTAAAGTTAAAGTATAGTTAAAGTAAAGTTAAAGTATAGTTAAAGTAACGTGAAGGTAACGTTAAAGTACAGTTTAACTAAAGTTAAAGTATAGTTAAAGTAACGTTAAGGTATTGTTAAAGTAACGTTAAGTAAATTTAATGTATAGTTAAAGTAATGTTAAAAAAACATTTAAAGTAACGTTAAAGTAAAGTTAAAGTAATGTTAACGTAACATTAAAGTATATTTAAAGTATAGTCAAAATAAAGTTAAAATCACGTTTAAGTATAGTTATCGTAAAGTTAAACTAACGTTAAGGTATAGTTAAAGTAATTTTAAGGCATAGTTAAATAATAGTTGAAGTAATGTTAAAGTAACGTTAAAGTATAGTTTAAGTAAAGTTAAAGTATAGTTAAAGTAACGTTAAAGTATAGTTTAAGTAAAGTTAAAGTATAGTTAAAGTTACGTTAAAGTTACGTTAAGTAAATTTTAAGTATAGTTAGAGTAATGTTACAGTATAGTCAAATAAAGTTAAAATAGTGTTCAAGTATAGTTATAGTGAAGTTAAAGAAACGTTAACGTAACATTAAAGTGTAGTTAAAGTATAGTCAAAATAAAGTTAAAATCACGTTTAAGTATAGTTATCGTAAAGTTAAAGTACCGCTAAGGTAAAGTTAAAGTAACGTTAAAGTACAGTTAAAGTAAAGTTAAAGTAAAGTTAAAGTAAAGTTAAAGTATAGTAACGTTAAAGTAACTTTAAGGTAAAGTTAAAGTAACGTTAAGGTATACTTAAAGTATAGTTAAAGTAACGTTAAGTAAATTTAAAATATAGTTAAAGTAATGTTAAAATAACATGAAAATATAGTTAAAGTAACGTTAAAGTAAAGTTAAAGTAATGTTAAGGTAACATTAAAGTATAGTTAAAATATAGTGAAAATAAAGTTATAATCACGTTCAAGTATAGTTATCGTAAAGTTAAACTAACGTTAAGGTATAGTTAAAGTAACGTTAAGGCATAGTTAAATAATAGTTGTAGTAATGTTGAAGTGACGTTAAAATGAATTGAAAGTAACGTTTAAGGATAGTTAAAATAACGTCAAAGCATAGTTAAATTATAGTCGAAGTAACGTTTAAGGATAGTTCAGAAACAATTAAACAAAACTTAAAGTAATATAATAATAATGTTAAACTTCAGTTAAAGTAATGTTAATGTATAATTAAAGTAAATGTAAACTAAAGTTATATTAATTTTGAGGGATTGTTAAGGAATAGTCAAAGTATAGTCCAAATAAAGTTAAAATCCCGTTCAAGTATAGTTACCATAAAGTTAAAGTCACGTTAAGGTATAGTAAAGTAACATTAAAGTATAGTTGAAGTAATGTTAAAATAACATTAATGTATAGTTAAAGTAATGTTGAGGTAAAGTTAAAGTAATGTTAACGTAACATTAAAGTATAGTTAAAGTCTACTCAAAATGAAGTTAAAATCACTTTCAAGTATAGTTATCTTAAAGCTAAAGTAACGTTAAGGTATAGTGAAAGTAACGTTAAAGTAATAGTTAAAGTGTAGATAAAGTATAGTTGATGTAACGTTAAAGTAAAATTAAAGTAATGTTAACGTAACATTAAAGTATAGTTAAAGTATAGTTTAAGTAATGTTAATAAAACATTAAACTATAGTTAAAGTATAGTTAAAGTAACGTTAAAGTATGGTTAAAGTGTAGAGAAAGTAACGTTATAGTAACTTTAAGTAAAGTTAAACTATATCGAATATAACCTTAAAGTAAAGTTAAAGTATAGTTTAAGTAATGTTAAAGTAACGCTAAAGTAAAGTTAAAGTAATGTTAACGTAACATTAAAGTATAGTTAAAGTATAGTCAAAATAAAGTTAAAATCACGTTCAAGTATAGATATCGTAAAGTTAAAGTAATGTTAACGTTTAGTGAAAGTAACGTTAAAGTATAGTTAAAGTGTAGATAAAGAAGCATTAATGTAACTTTAAGGAAAGTTAAAGTATATTGAAAGTAACTTTAAAGAAAAGTTAAAGTATAGTTTAGGTAATGTTAAAATAACATTAAAGTATAGTTAAAGTGACGTTGAGGTAAAGTTAAAGTAATGTTAACGTAACATTAAAGAATAGTCAAAGTATAGTCAAAATAAAGTTATAATCACGTTCAAGTATAGTTATCATAAAGTTAAAGTCACGTTAAGGTATAGTTAAAGTAACATTAAAGTATAGTTTAAGTATGGTTAAAGTAATGTTAAAGTGTAGTTAAAGTAACGTTAAAGTAACGTTAAGTAAAGTTAAAGTATAGTTAAAGTAATGTTTAAGTATGGTTAACGTATAGTTAAAGTAACGTTAATGTAGCGTTGAAGTAATGTTAAAGTAACGTTAAAGCAACGTTAAGGTATAGTTAAAGTATAGTTAAAGTAACGTCAAGGCATAGATAAATAATAGTTAAAGTAACGTTAAAGTAACGTTAAAATGTAATGAAAGTAACGTTTAAGGATTGTTTAAATAATTTCAAAGCATAGTTAAATTATAGTTGAAGTAACGTTTAAGGATAGTTAAGAAACAATTAAACGAAACTTCAAGTGATATTAAGATAATGTTTAACTTCAGTTAAAGTAATGATAATTTATAATTAAGGTAAATGTAAACTAAAGTGATATTAATTTTAAGCGATAGTTAAGGTAATGTTTCAGTAACATTGAAGTATAATTACAGTGTAGTTAATATAAAGAGACAGTAGGTTCCTTAGGAATGGTATTTTGGTCTGGTTTTTTTTTCTTTTTTAATTTACAACAATGACATCGATGGAAAGAATTATATAATTCTGTAAATTACTTATTCTATTCTCAAAAGTGATTTCCGGATTTTCTCATTAGCTTGGATATCCTTTAATATTGACATGCTTTTTTTACTTGAGATATTTGGTAGCTTGAAGTGTTACCCCCACCCCATTTTGTCTTTTCTAGAATTGATTTGTTAGTTTTAAGAAATCTGTGTACAATGGAGTACATTGCAGTTAAAATCCATATAAAAATTCATTCTTATTGAAAGTTTATATCTAAGATTATGAATCTAAAATATAGAATTCAACCTTTACCCCAACATTTAATTTATTCATATTATAATGATTTTTTAAATTTTTAATAAATACACAGATTTATGATAGGGGAGAGTCGCCAGTTGTGAGACGGCTCCAGTTGTGAGACAGTCCATTTTTTTTAACACGAAATATATAAAGGCTGATTGGTATACATAAAAACATTTATTTTTATACGAGCCAACTTTTGCGTGTACACCGAAGCGGATATATGTATTGTTTGTGTTAGATGCAAACACTGTGTGTGAAAATCGACTAAAAAACTTTTTTTCAATATGTGCAAAGTACTTTTTTTTTAAGTTAATTATTTGGAAAAGCTAAATGTTATGCATTTTTATTTAGTATTTTCCTTATATTTTGTAATGCAATATTGCATTGTTTCAATCTACAGTTTGAAATTTTTTCTTTTTCCTCTTTCAAAATAGCGCCAATTTCCGGTTGTGAGACACAGCAAGTCACCAGTTGTGAGACGGTGGCGCCGCCCATCTGGAATAGCCTATACTTTTCGTTATGCAGCATAAAGCGCTCTGTTTAGTTTAGTTCGTTACGTACATTTGATAACACAACAATTATTTAAAGTGTGGGAACATGCGCACAATTTATTTCATTTGCCTACATTGCGACAGCGATTTTGATGAAGAAAACTGATAGTCATATTTTAAAGAATAAATATTTTTATTAAGTATATAATAATATGTATTATCAATATATTTAGTTATTTATATTAAACATAATGTTTCATGCCAAATTTGTTAAATTTTAGCATTTTTTTATAAGTGTCTCACAACTGGACACCTTTTTTTTTTGACTAAAAAGATGTGCTCGGAAAATTGATCATAAAATTTTTCGAGTTCATCTGAACACTACACTTTCTATGAATAAAAGTTGCGTATTTAAGTTACTTTTTAAACGGTTATTTTATTTACGATTTCGTTTACCTATTTCCAATTTATAAGTCAAAAATAAAACCCGTCTCACAACTAGCGATTCTCCCCTACACTTATTGAATATTTAATTCTATTTCTTAAGCTTCAAAGTATAATCTTTTTTTACTTAATGCAAAATTAGTAAAATTTAGAGACCTTCTTAACTTTAGGTATGCCCTTAACTATACATATAAATGTAGAATCGATTCTTCCGTAATATATTTTTGAGTGGGAATTGGAAAATTAACTTAAGAAATATTTTTTTTGCGTAATGAGAAATGGTTGTGCAGTTTTCTATTGCTCATGGTAATTACAGTCGGGACTCTTAGGGTTGCAATTTTCGGGAGTGGTATGCATCCGTGAAAACCGTAAACATTGGATTAGAGACAATACGACAGGCGACGATTTTGAGTCACAAGTTTCCTCCCCCCCTTTCTTCCTATAACTCTTAGTCTATCTTCTTTTCCGACTCTGTCCCGACTGTATTTTTAAAAAATATAACGCTTAGTCATTTAGAGGTTTAGGTATTTCTATACACGTCAGCTATCTTGGTACAATTACGTCTATTGACTACAGTTTTTCTTGCTGGAAGAGAAAAATTAACTATTGGGAAGTTACGTTATGGAATTGTCAACTGTGTTGGTTATCCCTTATGGATTCAACGTAAGAACCACTAAAGCAACCAATGCATATGTGAACTTAAAAACTGTGATTATAGACAAGTGATGAGGAAATCAAAGTAATCTTGTTGCATATAGTGTGACACTTGTGTAGACCTGTTGTGCTACCCTGATATAGCACTAACCTGCAGTTAGGCAAAAAATTTTTGCTATAGAATAGAAAAATAGTGATAGTTACTACACTTCAACACAACAGAAATTTATAACTAAGATCCAGAATATTTGAAGTAACTATAGTTTAACTTATATTCCTACATTTTGTTTAACTGTGCACAAACTAAATATATTATCATTAGTTCAACTTTAGTTTAACTATAATTTAAAGTTACTTGAACTTTATTTGAACTTCTGTTTAACTATACTTTGACCTTACTTTAACTTATCCAACTATAGCTTAAAGTTACTTTATCTATACTTTAACGTTACTTTAACGTTACTTTAATAATCATCAATCATTAAAATCAATCATCATCATCATCAACTTTAAATTTACTTAACGTTACTTCAACGTTACTTTAACTTTACTTATACTATACGTTAACTTTACTTTAACGTTACATTAACTATACTTTAACTTATTTAACTATACCTTAAAGTTACTTTATCTATACTTTAACGTTACTTTAACGTTACTTTAATAATCATCAATCATCATGAAGAATCATCAATCATTAAAATTAATCATCATCTTCAATCATCATCATCAATAATCATCAAAACCAAAAATACTATCTTCAATCATCATCGACCATCATCATCTTTAATCATCATCATTAATAATCAGCAATCGTCAAAATCAATCATCAATGATCATCATTATCCTAATTAATTATCATGAATGATCATCATTATCTTTAATCATCATCATTTCAATCATCATCATCAACAATCATCAATCATCACTACTTCAAGCATGGTTGGGAAATTCAAATATCCCCACTTCAAGCAGTATTGGGTAATTCAAAATATCCCCACTTCAAGCAAGCTTTGAAAATTCAAAATATTTCAACTTCAAGCATGGTTTGGGAATTCATATATCATTTACTTCAAGCATGGTTGGAAAATTTAAATACCCTCACTTCAAGCACGGTTGGGAAATTCAAATATCCTTTCTTTAAGCATGGTTGGGAAAGACAAATATCCTTGCTTCAAGCACGGTTGGGAAATTCAAATATCCTAAACAAATCACTAAAATATAGTGAAATTTAAAATTCCTACTTCAATTATTCTTGGCAGATTTAAATATCCCCAATACAAATCACTAAAAGATGGTGAAATAAAAAATTCTCACTTCAAGCAAGGGTGGGAAGTTGAAATATTCAAAACAAGTCACTAAAATATAGTGAAATTTAAAATCCTTACTTCAAGCATTCTTAAAAGATTCAAATATCCCCTCTTCAAATCACTAAAGCATAGTGAAATTTAAAATCTCCATTTCACGCAAGGTTGGGAAATTCAAATACACAATACAAATCAGTAACTAATGGAGAAATTTAAAATCCTTAGTAGAAACCATCTTTTCCTTGTGCTCTTAAGTAGTGACGTCATTCAATTTAATATAAATATAGTTAAATACTTACCTAAAATTACAGACACTTGCGTAAAACTGCAAACACAATTGCACCAGTGTTGGGAAACCACAAGTCGGTAATTTAGAACTCTGCCATACCGACTGGGTTGAAACTTATCGCAGGGATCTGCATTACCGACCGATGGTAAATTACCGACCGATGATAATGGCGCGGAAATTTAAATACCAGAAGTAATCTGCATTACCGACCGATGGTAATTACCGACTGATGATAAGGGCGTGAAAATTCAAAATACCACACAAAAATAGCGTTTGAAGAAAATTGACGCCATCTAGCGGTGAAAACTCACTTCACAAATAAATAATTAAGCTCACACAATTGGGTAATTCCCACTCACAACACTGTCGGTAACGTGTAAAATTTAAAAACCCAATAAAAACACTTCATTTGACAAGTAGGTAAGGTAGGAAATTTAAAAATTAAGCTCACACAAATAGACAATTTCCCCTCACAACACTGTCGGTAACGTGTAAAATCAAAAAACCCCACTTCAAGCACCCAAAACATGGCTGATAAATTCAAAATCCCCACTTCAAACAGCCAAAACACTGCCTAAAAATTTAAAATCCCCAACAGAAACCGCCTTTTTCTTAGGGAATTAACATGTGGCGTCACATAGCGGCGGCGGCGGTGGGAACCAAACTCGGTCGGTAAAACAGAACATTCCTCAGAAACCACCATTTTCGCGGTCGGTAAAGTAGAAATCCAGGAAATTTATAGAGAACTATCGTATAGGCGGTCTTCATAGTGTTTACTAGCCAAAAACTACGATTTTTTGAAAAAAATTACTAAGGCCCCCCTCAGTTTCCAAAATATTTGACTTAGGATGGTGCAATTTGGTACACGTACCCCTAATAATGTGTAATTGGTATACGATTGTAGATTTACGTGTAGATTACAGGAAAATTATACAGAACTTTCGTAAAGGCGGCCTTCATAGTGTGTACTAGCTAAAAAGTACAATTTTTTAAACAAAATAACCATATTATCCCCCTTATCTTCTAAACTATTTGACTTAGGATGCTGCAATATGGTACACGTATGTAGATTATCGTGTAGATTACAGGAAAATTATAGAGCACTTTCGTAAAGGCCGTCTTCATAGTGTTACTAGCCAAAAAGTATGATTTTTTGAAAAAAAAATTTAAAAAATAACCATGTCCCTCCCCCTAATCATTCAAATTATTTGTCTTGGGATTCTGCAATTTCGTACATGTATAAAGATTTACGTATAGATTACAAAAAAATTATAGAGAAAGTGACTGTGTCCCCACCCCCTAAATCTTCCAAACTAATTGACTTAGGGTGCTGCAATTTGGTACAAGTAAATAGATTTACGTGTACAGTAGAGGAACATTATAAAGAACTTTCGTAACGGCGGTCTTCACAGTGTTTACTAGCCAAAAAGTACGATTTTTTGCAATAAATTTGAAAAAGTGACTGTGTCCCCCCGTCCCTAAATCTGCTAAACTAATTGACTTAGGGTGCTGCCATTTGTTACAGGTATGTAGATTTACGTGTAGATTACAGAAAAATAATAGAGCACTTTCGTATAGGCGGTCTTCATACTGTTTACTAGAAAAAAATACGATTTTTTGAAAAAAAGACTAAGGCCCCCCTAATCTTCCAAACTAATTAACATAGGATGCTGCAATTGAGTACACGTATGTAGATTTACGTGTAGATTGCACAAAAATTATAGAGAAGTTTGTATAGGTGGTCTTTATAGTGCTTACTAACCAAAAATTACGATTTTTTGAAAATTCATGTTTATGGGATGATTTTGAGGGTATTCTTTCTTATTATAATGCTTGTTCAGGTTTTTTTTAATGGGATTAAATAATTTATGTAAATTTCGTACTTATTTAGACCTATAATTTTTAGTTTTTCGTTTATTTTCGCACAATTTTTATATTTTTTGGAGGTGATGAACCGTAATCATTTTCATGACCCCCGCCCCCCTTGTTGGCTCACGTGATTTATGGACTACCCCTTACTTATAGAAGATTATTTCGAAACAAAAAAATAAAAAAATCTATAACGTCTTTCTTTGAGAAAAACACTTTTTAAGTTTAATATTAATTTTTTAGGTATTTTCTCTTCTTATTAATTATTTTTTATTGCACATATCGAAAGTTCGAGAAATTTTTGATTAATTTCGTTATTAGCATACTATTACTCATTTTTTTGTTATTAACGGAGAAAAACGAGTTTAATAATAATAAAAAAACACGTATGTTTATGCTGCAATAAAGATTTTAAACAAAACTATTCCAAGCAAATCAAATTTTTGAATGAAGATAATCCGAAGAATTCCCGGGAATGTAGAACTAAGAAAGTCTCTGTTTTTAATAAAAATTTGCAGTTAAAATATCACGTGATCAGAGGGGAAAACCCCTAACCCCCAGGTGATGAACAGTGATAGTTTTCATGACCCCTACCCCCCTTGTTTGCTCACGTGATTTATGGACGACCCCATTAACCAACTGAGCTAACTTCGTGGTTCAAATGTAATAACTCATATAGATTTATAAAAGGAATAATCTGAATGCTCAATACTATAATAATTAAAAAATTCAATTTTAAAGTCTCGTAACGATTAATTTTTATTCAAAATTTACTATAAAATTTCTTCTCCGATTTTGATAACATTTATGCAAGGATTCTTTATTTATTTCGATTAAATAAATTAATTTCATTCGTGCACACGCACACATACTTTGACATTAAATAAATTCCTTCGCATATCATTTCCCTTATTACAATGATTATTATTTACCATAAAAAAACGAAGATTCCGAAGTCCAGTGCGATGACAGATAGAATCTCAATGCAAAGACAAGACGAACCAAAACGAGTCCAATTAGTTGATAGTTCCGCAAAACTTGTACCTTTCAAGTCAAAGCTCACATTAGTGTTTGATCGCTGTTGATTGTTGTCTAAAAACGACAAAATAATTGAGTTCGATTGGGGGAATCATCAATCGTTATCCCAATCTTTACAATGTATAGTAAAAACAACGCTAAAATTTTTAAATACACAAATATGATTCCACCATTCTAACACACGCACCTTTTTATTTGGTATTTTACAAAAATCGAGCTTACCTAATATAACGTGGTTTTCCCTATTTGTTCGCACAAGCAAGACGAAAAAATCCTTGTTAATATTCACTTTGTATCATACTTTAATCATTTGTTAAACCAGAACTATTATTAATCTGGTATCGTCACAATAAGTTGTGTTACAATCCACACACTTTATAAATTTCTTAACATTAAACTGTAATCAACAAATTTACAATAAACTTAATACATTTTATAATTTTAGAATTGGAGAAAAGTCGGATAGCCTCGGACAGAGGGTAGCCCCTGACACTATCTATTTCACGTATAATACTGCATTTTTATTGGTGAGAGCGCAGTCTGCTCAGTTAGTGATATGTATACGCGCGTCCTTTTGGAAAAGTTCCATCGGATGGTTACTCTTAAAATTATGTTACATCACTTTGAAAATAAATGTAACTTTGAACTTAGTTATAATGTGACAATTGTTAGTTATGATGAAAATAAAATAACAGATTTTTTTTTTCGAGTTCTCATTGTCAGCCAATTTGTATTTCAATAGCACAAATAGTAACGAATTACATAATAATTTTATAGAAGCAATTTCAACATCTTATGGAAATACCGGCTATAGAATTACAAAATCTTTTTTAAATAAAACAGTAAAAAACAATACTCCGAAAAACCCATGGTTTGACACAGCTTGTAAATGTTTGTAAAAGGGGACGCGAGTCGCATATAGAAGATATAAACGAAGTAACAACAATAAAAGTCTTCTCGATAATTACTTATCAAATCCTAAAAAGTATAATAAATTAATAATACTAACTAAAAAACCGTACAATAGAAACATATTAAATAAACTATCAAATATAAGAAATAATAAAGAGTTCTGGGAAGTAGTTAGAACCTTTAATAATAAAAAAACTATTTATTAAAAAAAATAATCCAGACGAATGGCTGTAATTTTTTCAAAAAATTACTCAATGAGACAAGATTTACAGGTTGACTTCTTCTCTGTGATGGATCCGTGTTTAGACGTTGATTTTTCACTGGATGAACTCCAGAAAACGTTTAAAAAATGTAAAAGTAGTAAAGTCCCCGGAGAGGATAAAATAACAAACAATATCTTGAAAACCTTGCCTCCGGCATGGGAGCACTATTTACTAAATATTGTTAACATTGTCCTGAACACGGAGGTCATATCGGAGGGGTGGAAAACTATAGAAACGTGCATGTTGTACAAGAAGGGTTTAAAAACTGACCCATACAACTGTAGAAGAATCGCATTAATTAATACGATTACAAAAATATTTACAACAATGATTGCGGTCAGCTTGACGGACTTGACGGAGTCGAACTCAGATATCCCGGAGGAGCAGGCGGGGTTTTGAAAGAAGCGTGGGTGTCCAGACCATCTGTTTTCTCTAGCGTCAATAACTGATATGCATGTAGGATCGAAAATGAATTTTTCGTATGTTATATTTGTTGATTTTAAAAGAGCTTTTGACTCTGAAAACCAGGAACTTCTTCAAAGGAAGCTTTTTAAATTGGGAGTCAGAGGGAAAATTATTCGAATTTTAAGAAATTTTTATTTATATGACAAAATTAAGAGTAAGATGTAAAGAAAGACACACTAAATCGGTCGATATAACAGAGGGGATCTTACAAGGGAACAGTCTTAGCCCTAGGCTTTTTATACTTTTTTAAGCGACATAGTAGATTATTTTAAGGAAAATGGAGTGCAGCGTTTATCAATATCCTCAATCGAAGATCTGATTATGCTCATTTACGCGGACGACATCGTTTTATTGGCCTATTCATGGTACGACGCGCAGAACAAGTAAAAGATTGTAAAGAAATATTGCGAAGAAAACGGTTTAAGTTTGAACACGTAAAAAACAAAAGTTTTACCTTTTTAAAAAACGGGAAGCTATAGAAGACTTAAAACGCTTTTTTGGGGAAGGGAGCCCTTGCAGTATGTAAGCTCTTATATATACCTTGGCATTCCATTTTCGACTTCCGGCAAGTTTGCAGTGTCAGCAGATTATTTTACTAGTAGAGGGATTGCAGCTTCAGCAAAGCTACGAAATTTACTGTATAAATCTAAAAATGAGTCATCGGAGGTTGTAAAAACGTTATTTAACTCGACTGTCAACTCTGTCGTGCTATACGATTCGGAAATATGGGCCATGCGATATTATGAAACAATCGAAACTGTACAGCTAAATTTTTCAAGTCATTATACTATTTTCCAAAAAACACACCTACTAGCTTTGTACTTTTAGAAACCGTTTCTCTCTCACTGAGATTTCAAATTGTAAAGCGCGTATTGCTCTGGTAGTGCCGAATTTTTAAAATGTCAAGTGACGGTTTACCTAAGAAATGATGCGAAAGATTGTTCGAACTCGATGAACTAAATAAACTAGATTTTCAGTATAACTGGGTATCCCAAATCAGGGCACTTTTTGAACAAGTGGGTCTTTAAAATTTATGGCACAATAAAAAATTATTCAACTGTAAAGATATTAATGAAACATATCAGAAAGTATTAACTTCTTGGGAAAATAATCTAAAAAGTTTTATAATTGAAAAATACATAAACTTGAAATATAGCCTCATCTACAGACATATATGTCAATTAAACTCAACTGAACATTATTTTAGTTTTAAAATTCCAATTCATAAAACTCGAGTGATCAGCCAATTAAGGGTCGCAAACGAAAAAAGAATTAAAATGTCATATCAAGGTCATAAATACATCATTGAAATTTCAGAAGTATGCACCCTGTGCAACCTTAACCCTTTAAGGACGGGACGGACACTTTTTTGTATTCATTTTCAACATTAATTTTTTCTATTTTTGGAGGTGTACAAAATTATAGGAATCACCAATTCTGACGTATTTTTTATCGCTCTTTCAGAATCTGCTATCAAAATTTCAACAACCAAATTTTAAAAAAGTTATGGGCTCTTTTTTAAAAAAAATGTGAAACTTTGACAATTTTGTTTAAAAAATGATTTTTTTTTTCATATTTTCAATAATTGGAAAAATGTTTCAACTTAAAATATCGCGTCCGTAATATCCAAGCTTGAAAGTGACCAACCGTACTTTTTAAAATTTCAAAATGGCGGATCCAAAATGGCGTCCAACGAAAATTTTTTTTCTAGGTATGAGCGCATAGTGTAAGGTTCATTAAAAACAATTTTTACTTTTATGACACTAAGTGTCTAAATGTTTTTTGACTCTCCGAACACGAATCTGAAGTCAGATTTTAAACATTCAAAATGGCGGATCCAATATGGCAGACGATATTTTGAAAATCGATCGGATTTGTTTGAAATTTGTAATACGGGATTTTTTGGGGTCGCTGATCACGAATCTGATGTCAAAATTTAAAAATTTTAAACGTCGTATTCAAAATGGCAGACGATATTTTAAAAATCGATCGGATATGTTTGAAATTTGTTACTCAATGTTTTTTGGGGTCGCTGATCACGAATCTGATGTCAAAATTTAAAAATTTAAAATGGCGGATACAATATGGTGGACGATATTTTGAAAATCGATCGGATTTGCTCAAACACTGAATGAAAAAAAAAAAGAAAATGCATTGTCGACAGGTGTTCAATACGAACACAAAACTTTTTGAAAGGTGTATTGATTATTTCTGTAAATATTGTTTTAAAAAATTCCACGAAAATTAAATGACTGTCTTTGTTCCGTTTATATAAAATTTTTTTGAAATACAAAAAAAAATAAAATAAATACAATTACAAAAAAAAATACAAAATACTAAAAAAAATTGACTCTTTACTTTACGTTTATCTCCTCGTGGTTTGAGTCGGGCAACATTAAAATACTTTTAATGTCTAAATGACGTGAAATAGTCGATCAGATGGTATTAAAAAAATCTCATTGATTTTCAAAACACCATCAGCCACCTTCGATCTGTCATTAAAATTTTGTTTAAATTTAACATCAGATTCGTGATCAGCAAACCCAAAACATTCGAATAACAAGTTTCATTATCAACTTTGAACGATTTTCAAAATATCGTCGGCCATTTTGGATCCGTCGTTTTGACTTATTTATTGAGCACTTGTCGACAATGCATTTTCTTTTCTTTTGATTCAGTGTTTGAGACGGGAAACGTTAAAATACTTTCATTAGCTGAAGGACCTTAAATATTTAATCAGATGCACACTGGGCCAGGAGACCCGGTTTTCTGGCCAAAAGTCGACTTTTTTAACTTTATCTTTTTTTAAAGTAGTTTATGTTATTTTAATTAGTGATATTTTTGGCTTCTATTTTGTAAATAATTCAGTAATTTGTAAAAATCTGATAGGTTAATGACTATGTAAAGTTTAAAAATATTTAAAAATTTCTCTTGCAGTTTTCATTGAATTACTTTATATTTCAGAAAATGGAGTTAATATTTTTTAATCTTTACTTCATGACATCTAACCTTAGTCTCAAACTAGGAAAAAAACCAATAACTAATTATTAGATATTATTTTTTCACACAATTTTAACACAAAAAGATAAAAAATCGGGCAAGTACGAGTTACACCCGTACCAAAATCTAGGGTTCCGTACATTTACGAAACAAAGATATACCTTATTAACAAACAGAGAGCTCTAATTTGGTACACATATGTATTTTCACGTGCAGATTACAGGAAAATTATAGGGAACATTATCTGGATTGACAGTCAAAACGTTGTCAAAAAAAGAAAAACTGTAAATTTTCGAAAAAAACAAGTTTTTTCCTCATAACTTTGAAACTATTTGAGCTAGAGGGCTAAAATTTGATATATTTGTATATTTTTATGTACAGATTATGAAAATTAATTAGAACGTACAAATTATGAAAATACTTCTACCTTCAAGTACATGAAACTTTTGCTTAAGGGTACAGGTTTGTATTTCATATAAATAACATAAAAATCAAGATTTTTTTTAAGGGGAGGCCCTGAAATTTTTATAGGGTTTCAGGGCTTATAACAGTCTTGATTATAGGTCCTGTGGCAGCCTTGATCAAGCCTGGTATAAGATTAAAATTTTTTTTTGTTTTTTTCATAATTTTTCAATTATTTTGAAAAAAAAGTGATAACAATTTTCAATTGCGTTTTATGTCGTTTTTTTTAATTCTGAGTATACAAATAAAAATTTTATTGATTTGAGGGGTACTGTAGGACAATTAGGGTGAGCTCTAGCATAGGGGTCTAAACCTCTTTTTGGTGATTTTTGAATTTTTTTTTGTACCTCATAATATTTTATTTTATTTCCAAACATAATTTTCCATAATCTGCATGCAAAAATACACGAGTGTACCAAATTTTTAGCCCTTTAGCTCAAATAATGGCAAAGTTAGAGGAAAAAAACTTTTTTTTCTAAAATTTGCAGTTCTTCCTTGACAACGCTATGGCCATCAATCCAGATCATGTTCTCTATATTTTTCGTGTAATCTACACGTGAAAATACATATGTGTACCAAATTTCAGACCTCTAGGTCAAATAGTTTAGAAGTTAAGGGGGGGGAATGGTTTTTGGCTACGGACGCACGAGTCTCGCTATAAGGGTTCCGCCGAACACCGAAGGTGTACGGAACCCTAAAAATGAGCACAATTTGCAGGAAAGGACAATATTTGATTCAAGGGCTCCCCGGGGTTCCCCAACTTTTTGAAAAGTTGTACATGTTTATGTATTCTTTGTTATACGTACTTTAAGCTTAATATGCTCATTTTTGCTCGAATTCATAAATTTACTTTTTTTTTTTTTTTTTTATATAACAAGGTTTGGAAAATGCATTTACGCACCATAAAGAACACCTTACAATGAATGATGCACGCATCATTTAAGGAGGGTGCTCTCCGTGTGTGGGGCTCGAGCCCAGAGTATAGTTTATCAGGGAATATAAATATTCCCCGGCAAGTTTATCTCTGGTTAATACCCCCATACCCATAGATCCCTCAGCCTAGCATCAGATCTCGATCAGCCGGCAAACCGTTAGGGGTAAGAACCCCCATCGATCAACGGCGGGCTTCGAACTGATGACAGGTGGAGGATTCTATACGGATTTCTTCCCTACCTTCTTACTTTCCTTTGTCTCCAGCTTAACCCTGGTTTCTTCCCCTGCGACCATTGATGTCTTTGGTTTTCATTACCTGGGTAATGAAGGATTCAACGTGCTGACACGAGTCCACATTCCTTAACATAAGGTCAATCATGTTGTCGGGGGTGACTTCAGTACCCAGCACCCGAAACATGTATTGCCTTTTCTCCTCCCAATATCTACAAACAAAGAGGGTGTGTTCCGCGGTGTCCACGGGGGCGTCGCAATAAGAGCACGATCCCTCTCTTCTTAATTTAAAACGTTTCAAATACTCGTTGAAACAACCATGACCTGTTAGCGCCTGTGTTAAGTAGTAGCTAACTTCTCCGTGCCTTCTTTGTATCCATTAAGCGAGATGGGAAATAAGGCGGGAAGTCCACCTTCCGGTAGATTCCCCATTCCATCTCACCTGCCACTCCTCGACTAATCTGCTCCTCGCAATTCTACGAATCTGGGCCATTAGACGCTGTCTGTCCTCTTCTGGAAGCAAGCTTGCCCGATCTTTGGCGAGGAAATAGACATATTGTCTTTCCTTAGCCAATAGATCTATCGGCGGAACGCTTGCTAGGACTTGCACAGCGCTAGTAGGTATAGTCCGGTAGGCTGAGACTATTCTCAACAATACTATTCTTTGGGCTGAAAGTAGTCTCATAGAGATGGTGTGTTCTTCTAGGGCTGATGCCCACACTGGGCTAAGAAGTTTTTTATTTGTATTTTGTAAAAAATACTTAAATTCATCAAGATTTATTGTACTTAGTATAAATTCAGTAAATTATATTAGATACTGAGTAAATTTAGTTACAACTATTAATTAAAAACTGTTTAAACAAATACTTTTTATTATTTACCAACTTTTTACAGAATGCACTTAGAAAGATGCAGTTTCCTCCTAATTTTGCAATTTATCGACGCGGTAATTACAGATAAAAATTAAACATGAAATTGTTATTTAAACAATTTTTAAACAAATTATTATTGTTATTTTCCAATACAATGCACCAAGAAAGATGTAGTTTTTTCCTTCTTTTGAAATTTACCGAATTACTGCGCATCGTCAAACTGCATTGTCAAAAAAGTAAGTAAATAATAATAATTCCTTTAAAAATTATTTAAATTATATGTTCATTTATAATCGTTATCGGTAATTATATAAAATTCGGTAAATTACAAAATTAGAAAAAAACTGTATTTTTTATATGTATTGTGTAAAAACTTAGTAAATAACAAGAATTATTTGTTTAAAAATTATTTAAATAATAATTTTATTGTTTATTTTTATGCATAATTATATAAAGTACAGTACCGTCGGCAATTCTCAGTCCACCCATTTTTTAAGGTTTGAAAAATATCTTTAAACGTACAAAGTACAAATATTAAAATTTTTTTGTGTTTATTTCCTTAAAGTAGATAAAATTTTGAGGAATATTAGGCCTGAGTAAAGTGATTTAGTCAATTTTTCTTTGAAATATGTTAAAAAATGTGGAATTTTTAATATTTTAGAAAAATTGAAATTAATCTCGAAATAATATAGATTTTTTAAAGTTTTTATGCTTGTTTTAAAGGAAATTTTCTGGAGAATAATTAATGCTTAGGCATTAATGTGCAATTTTTTTCCTAGCATATGCAAGGCTCGGAAGTTGGACCAAAAAATATAAAAAAATTATTGTTTATATCTTAATATTAAATACAGCTATATAAAATATACCAAGGTCATAATTGTCAATAACTTTCGGAAGGAAGTAATATAATATATATATTGGAATTTTAAAAATTATTTTTATGTCAAAATAATGTCATCAAAATTTTATAAATTTTTTGGTCCAAATTCCGAGCTTTGCATATGCTAGGAAAAAAATTGCACATTAATGCTAAAACAACAATGTTATTCTCTAGTAAATTCCCTTTATAACAAGCATAGGAACTTTAAAAAACCTTTATTATTTCAAGAGTAATTTCAATTTTTGTAAAACATTAAAAATTCCACATTTTTTAACATATTTCAGTGAAAAATTGACTAAATCACTTTACTCAGGCCTTATTTTCCTCAAAATTTTATCTACTTTAAAGAAATGAACACAGAAAAATTTTAATAATTATACTTTGTACTTTTGAAGACGTTTTTCAAACCTTAAAAAATAGGTGGACTGACAATTCCCGACGGTACTGTACGGTAAATTGCAAAATTGCGAAAAAAAACTGCATCTTTCTAGGCTAATTGTATAAAAAATTTGTAACTAAGAAAAAAATTTGTTTAAACAATTTTTAATATTAGTTGTTACCAGTTTAACTTAATTTTTTTTTTATTTATTGATTAGTACTAACGAAACCTAAAAAATAGAGAAGTTTTAAAATGGCTACTACTCTCTCTGTTCATTTGAAAAAGTTATAATTTGTCAATAATAAGTTGCTTAAACAAATGAAAAATTCAACGTAAAATTATTAAAATACAAAATCTGTTAATACACAACAATATTACCCCTATCCTATACAGAGGATAGGGGTACCTACACAGAAAACTCCCCGAATATCAGAGGATAGAGGAACTCACACAGAAAACTCCCTGAATGTGAGATGATATAGGAACTCACACAGAAAACTCCCTGAATGTGAGATGATAGGGGAACTCACACAAAAACCTCCCCGAATGTGAGAGGATAGGGAAACTCACACAGAAACCTCCCCGAATGTGAGAAGATAAGGGAACTCACACAAAAACCTTCCTGAATGTGAGAGAATAGGGAAACTCACACAAAAACCTCCCAGATAATTAAAAGAGGTGTAGACTTATACTGCAACCTCCTCGTGGTATACCTTGGTAACTATTATGATAGTAGGCTAACTGCAGGCAAACGAACTTTTCAGTTTTTAAAAATTCAACCACCTTATTTGATTCACCATTTTGTTGTTGTTGAGGTTTTAATGTGAAATTTGGAATCAGAAACATCGAAAAAACCCATAAATAAAGTTTCGAAAAAATCCAAAAATTTTATTGAATTTTTGTCCGCCATATTGGACTATCCATTTTTTAATGAACATCCGACATCAGATTGGTAATCAGCGACCTCAAAAACCCACGAGTAAAAAGTTTTAAGCAAATCTATAGTTTTTTCAGATTTCATGTCCACCATATTCGATGAGCCATTTTCAATTTTGAAAATTCGAAATCAGATTCGTAATCAGCGACCCCAAAACCCCCCGAGTAAAAAGTTAAAAGCGAATATAAACATTTTTTTTTATTTTGGACGCCATATTGGATCCACCATTTTGAATCTTAAAAATTCGACATCAGATTCGTAATCAGCGACCCCAAAAACCCCCGAGTAAAAAGTTTTAAGCAAATCTATAGTCTTTTTAGATTTCATGTCCTCCATATTGGATCCGCCATTTTGAATTTTGAAAATTCGACATCAGAATCGTAATCAGCGACCCCAAAAACCTCCGAGTGAAAAGTTTCAAGCAAATCTTTGCACTTTTTCGAATTTTGGCCAAAAATCGGGTTTCTTGGCCCAGTGTGAGATGGTTTAAAAAAAAACCGATCGATTTTCAAAATATCGTCCGCCGTATTGGATCTGCCATTTTAAATTTTAAATTTTTACCACGGAGTTAGCTCAGTTGGTTAAATACTAGACCCTGCGGTCGCACCAAGTCCAGCTTGCTGGGTTCGCGCCCCGACAAGTCTGGGATTTTTTCAGCTCGTGAGATAACTTCAGTGGAAGGTTTGACGTCGAGGAATAATGATATGCACTGTCGGTAACTGACCTGTGCAAATCATTAGAACTCGACTGTCGATAAACCGGTTGTACTCAAGAAGAGGTCTTTCTACAGTTTTCCCTCTCCACTGGCGAGAAAACTCAATTATGGGTGGTCCAGGCAAATGCGAGTACTCCTACTTCAAAGTCGTCCTGTAGGCGTTTCCTCGGTGAACACTTGTAAGTGCGAAAAAGCCAATAGACAAGTGTATTTAAAAAAAAAAAAAAAAAAAAAAAAATTAATTTTTGACATCAGATTTGTGATCAGCGACCCCAAAAAATCCTGAGTAACAAATTTCAAACAAATTCGATCGATTTTTAAAATATCGTCCGCCATATTGGATCCGCCATTTTTAATTTTTAAATTTTGACCATGGATTCGTAATTAGCGACCCCAAAAAACCCCGAGTAACAAATTCTAAACAAATCCGATCGATTTTCAAAATATAGTCCACCATAATGGATCCAACATTTTGAATTTTTAAATTTTGACCATGGACCCGACTAACAATTTTCAAACAAATCCGATCGATTTTTAAAATGTCGTCCGCCATATTGGATCCGACATTTTGAAATTTTAAAAAGTACGGTTTGTCACTTTTAAGCTTTGATATTACGGACGCGATATTTTAAGTTGAAACATTTTTCCGATTATTGAAAATATGAAAAAAAAATAATTTTTCAAACAAAATTGTCAAAATGTCACATTTTTTTTAAAAAAGAGCCCATAACTTTTTTAAAATTTTTTTTTTTGAAATTTTGATAACAGATTCTGAAAGAGCGATAAAAATACGTCAGAATTGGTGATAACGTTAAAAATGAGTACAAAAAAGTGTCCGTACCGTCCTTAAAGGGTTAACGGGTTGGAGTCGCTGAGCCACTTTTTATTATATTGCCCAATTTACGCAGCAAGTAGAAATAAATTTCTAGGAAAATACATCCCCTCTACCCCTGATCTGGATAAAACCCAGACTCTACAAAATATTTTAAGCATTGAAAGTATCGAACAAATAAACAATGTGTATCAGTTTGTGGGAAATGCTTAAAAAATTCAATCTTTTATTATATATAAATAAATTGTATAAAACCTCCGAGAAACCGAAAGTCAACTGGACTAGAATCCTTGTTACAATATTTTATATATTTATACAAATAAACAATCTAATCTAATCTGATCTACTGCATTTTTATAATTGAACCAAATTACAAACTGTGAATAATTTTCTTCAGCTTGAGTTTTTTAATATATTAATTCATTTTTTCATTTCATCTTTTTGAAAATAAGTAATTTCTTAATTTAACCTTAAATTGTCTAGACAATTCAACAAATGTGTATCGTATGAAACATCATATAAAAATTTCTATTGCACTTTATTAAATTAAACAATTTAAATGAGCACTTTTATTTTCTCTTTCAGGTGACACTCGAGAAATTTTTGAAGACTAACATTTTACTACTCATATATGATCTCATTTTTCTCTCAATTAATGTGCTTATTTTATGATCGAATTTATTTCAAATATGGACAGAAGTCATGTCTTTGTCATAAGATGATTTAATTCAAACTTTAAAAATATTAAACAAATTTGTTAACCAAAAGGCTTAGGTGTCCAGAGCTACCCAACTTTCCACTAAACTTTTAAATTTAATTTATGCAAATACGTCAAATATATGAATAAACATATCATAACTTCACTCAATCGCCCAAACTTTTCTTTCTTAGCTACTGTGACTTTTTGCATTCTAACTGGTTTCATTTTTAAGACAAAGAATTGATCGTAAAATGCCTATTTGTTCCCTAGAAATGAATTTTTCGCTCCTGTGTCTATTAATGTATCAAAAATTGTTCTTTGAAATTTGAAGTCTATGAAAAATCGAAAGTCTTTCTTCAATGTTTCGCAGTTCCCAGTGATTCAATATTTTCTGGGAATACTGATTTTCCCAGAACCCCTTCTATTTGTTTTCCTGATTTTACGATAAATAATCTCTTTGAAAATGACCTATTCTCCCACATTCAAAACATCTTCTCGGAGCTTTTTTAAATGTTGTCTGCTTTTCCTGGGCTATTTTTCCAATATTTTTATTCACTGCAGAAGAATGGTTAAGTACTGCAAATTTTAGGTTTTTATTTGGTTCTCCCTTCTTTTCTGGAGTATTTTCCAACATTTTCTGATCTCTGTTATTTTCTGTCGGTGTTTCCGTTGGAAATGTTATTTTCGGTTGGTTGTTTGTCCAGTTTCTGTTAACATAGTTTCCATAAACTCTTGTTGGAAATCGTCTAATTCCTCCAAATCCTAAAAAAATCATGTTATTTCCCTGTGTTGACATTGGTTGTCTCTGTTTATCCTCTCTGACACTTAGATTTTCTTTTCTTTCCATTCTGTTGTTATATGATTGTACTCTAATTTTCGATTTATTTCTTTTAATTACGAATTCTTTCCCTAGACTTTTCAAATCTTCGAACGATTGAAAACCATTTCTTTGAATAGGGTATGTCGAGGAGAGATAGATCACGAGGAGATCTAAACCTAAAAGTTTAGAAGGTCTTGTCATTACGAAGTTTCTTTAGGAAGCAATAGAAAAATTACTTTTCTTCTACTCATGCACAAAAACTCAAGTTTTTGTACGCGTGAGCCATGATTGAAAATCAAAGTTTTAAGATTAGATGACGTCAGAGGGGAAAAAAGACTCAGGAAAGTCACCCGGTCAATGTCTAAAATATTCATATCATTCAAATTTTCCGGGCAATGTCGAAATTACTAAATAATAGCTTCATTAGGGTGTTTCAAAAAAAGAAAATTGTTAAAATCGTTTAGTCATGATGTATACAAAATTAATCACTCATTAACGTAAACAAACTTTACATCTATTATATTGCAATCAAATTTTGACAGTTAATTACTCTGTAGTTTAAATTCAAATAATTTTAATTAGGAAAACGAGGAGCCAGTATCATTTTGACACAAAACTTATTTTGAAGGTAAATTATTTTAAATCTTTTGCCTTTCTTGCAAAAATAAATAAATAAATATATCATTTCTCGTAATTTATCATCTTTTTTAATTGATAAATAACATTGCCCAAAAGTATGCCAGTGTTATGTCCGGAAGGGACATTCGCAGTCTACAAACTTATTTATTTTAATATTTATCCCTGATTCATTTACAAAGCCAGCGGGCTTTGAGCTAAGGGAACAGGGCAAAAGAAAGTCCACCGAAGAATACGTTAGGAAGCGTGATTAATTATTTTATTTATCCAAATTACATAAATCGTGAAGTGGAAATAGGATGAGAGGAAGAAATCTTCATGAGAATCTGAATCCTTGTTTAATTGTCAGGACAACTGGAACAAAGCAAATTGTTAGCTTAAGGCATTCAATTTACGGGCGACAGAAAATAGAATGTAAATTCTTACTTTTAAATGAATCTGAAGCGTGTGAGTTGACCCCTCAAAATCTCCAAGTACAGGTTCGTGAAACCCCCAAAGGAAATTTATGGGCTGCAGTTGTCAAGGGCCTCAAATAGACGTGGCAAGTGAAAAAGGTCCTTGACAGTGGAAAAGTACTCGTAGAAACCCCAATTCCAAGTTACAATGCCAGACGATGGTTTATGTGTCCTAGTCGTCTCAAATTTCAGGGTCAAGTTCTTTTTCCAGCCAGAAGTCACTCGATGCAGATGAGTATATTGATGAGGGGTCGTTGATCCAGAATTTCTGGATTCAAGCTTTCTTAGAGACGAAGATTCAGGATAAAGGGTTAAAGGGTTAAATTTGATAAAAGGATAAAGGATCAAAATTGATTGCAGGGTTAAAAGGATTTAAACTGATGAAAAGGGTTCAGGATTTAAGTTAGTTGAAAGGTTTAAATGATTGAAAGGGTTAAGGGTTAGAAAAGGGTTAAAAAGGGTTAAAATGTTTAAAGAGTTAAGGATTAAAAATAATTACTGACAGGTTATGCCAGGAGTTCTACGCTTCCACTTTTCTTTCTCTGTTTTCACTACAATGTTCACAAATACAATTTCACATTTAATTCGCACACTCACTACAATATACATAAGATTCTTCACGACCGATACAATTGAAATTGATGGTTTATTCGCAAAATTATTAACTCGAAAGGAGAGTATACAGTGCTCGAATATAAGACTTGATGATTGTTGCCGAGTTACAAGATTTAAATTGGCGCGTTACAAGACCAATACTGGGCAGATACAAGACTCGCGAATATAGAACTTTTTCAGATGATGTTGGACGAAGAACTGATTTTAGTTTTCATCGAATTTGTAAAGAAACCTTGGTTTCCTGTATTTTCATCCCTTCCGAAATTTTGCGTGGGTTACAAATCGCATCACTGAGTGAAGGGTACAACTTCCTCGCAACGTTGAGTGAAGGGTGCAGCTTCCTCGCAACGCCGAGTGAAGGGTGCAGCTTCCTTGCAACGCCGAGTGGAAAGGTCCAACTCGTCGCAGCGCCGAGTAGCGTGACCTACTTCCAGATTTCGGGTGATTACACGCGATTTTGATTAAATTCGAGGGTTATCAAAAGCTCGAATGTAAAGCTTCCACCCTTATGATAATGTCTTATTCATTTCCCAAATTACACAATAGAGCGTAGGGCATTCGAAAGCAATTCTATTTATCGTCGCTTCCAGATTCTGGATTGTTTAATCATAATAAATTTGAGTATTTTATAAACCCTAAATATAAGGTTGACAAACTTACAAAATACATTATTGATTTTATACAGAACGTCACGGGAACGTGACACCAGGGCATTTCCGACAATGCCCAGGCACTGTCACATTTTACTCAATTTTGTTAAAAATACCCGGGCAATGTCGACAGAGGGCGTGGGCATTGTCGACATTGCCCAGGCACCGTCGACAATGTCCGAAATCGGGTCACGGTCACGAAGTGGAGTTTTTACATTATGAAAACATGAATATTTCCAATAATTTGAAATTCTTCTTTTCTTTCTTATGTACTTTGGTTGAGAGACGTTGAATACTATCCTATGACCAGCACAATTTTTATAAATTCAAATTATTTTTTAGAAAAAGTGACGTGAACTTGTCTTTTGTCCTTTTTGAGAGAATGACCCTTATATTATCGTTTCCTCAACTTTCGACGATTATCATTCTGTGTCTACAATTTTAAAAAAATATTTTCAATAACAATATTCTTTCTAATTTTATGTTACAAATAAGGAAATTCGTATTTTTTAATACTAATACTAATCATTTTCTACAATAATATAATATAATTAATTAGGTTTTATCATTTATTATCAACATTGCCCAGCTTAACCTGGGCATTGTCGACAATGCCCGAAAAAGACATATAATATAAATAATTTTGGACTTTACCCGAAATCTACCCAATTTTGGACATTGCCCGTAATAACATATATATGGGCAAATCCATAGAACTTTACACTTTTATAGGAAATTTTTTTTTTAATTTGTAGCCACATTGATGTCACTTTATATACGTGTTCAAGTATGTTTTATGTTCGCCTAAAATCACAAAAATCGTAGCCTTATTTTGAAATAGTACTGCATCAGGCCCGGTTTGGCCGGTCGGGACACAGGGAAAAAATATAGGAATAATGTTTCTTTATGGATTTTAAGTAGATAAGCTGAGGGGGTTTCTAACTCACCAAAATCGATCTGCGCATGCGCGAGCGCGAGAAATTTGAATTTCTGCGCAATTATCAGGGATCTATACAGAGATCAGAGATCTGCGCATGTGTTCCGCGCAATTTTTTCGCATGTTTTGACACGTGCCACGTGTCTTATGTTAGATATTTAATATGTTTTAAGATTTATATGTTTTGAGATTGTCAAATCTTGCCTTTTTTTTATTTCATACATAAACGGGGAAAACCCCTTTATTACATTAAAAAAAAAGTGAAAATTAAGCTATATAAAGGTATAAAAATATATAACGGCCTGACATAATAATACATGATTCTATATCAAAAATTTGGTAACATTGAAAAGTAGGGTGGGAAAATTTAATTAGGAAAAACACTGACAATGCTTCTATTATAAAAAGAAGTAACAAAATAATTTTTAGTATCAGAGGAAAAAAAATCAAAAAATAATGTTGAAATTTGTATTAAGAGATCTAACATTTGATGTTTAACAGTACTTAATGAAACAATGACAACTCAGCAGTCCTACTGGTCAGGTAGCAGGCTGGCTGAAACAATTACTGGCGATCCCTTCTTGTAGATGATTCTTAAGTTGCAGTTCTTCATTCTCAATTCCTTAATCTAATTCTTCACGTTTTTGTACATAAGTTGTTGAGTGGGGGTTTTGTCCGCTGCTACTGCTATATTTGTTTGTACATAAGATCCCGCTGATTTGGCTCTTCTCACATTTAATAAAATACCAGAAACCATTTCCATGCACGGACAGTAAACCTTTACTAGTCTTAGTTTTAATTTGGCCTCTGAGAAAGCACCTAAACGACAGGTCTTGATATTGTCAAAATAGCTTACAGATTCAGATGGCATGATTGAGGTTAGAAATGAAATAATGGAAGCCTTGTCTAGGGAAGCCTTAAAATCTGTATCGCTATTATAGGTGGGTTTTTCATCCATACCAAAAACTATCAAATTATACTTTCTACGCAGTCGGTCTTCTAATTCACATAGTAGTTTGTCAGCTGGTTCTGGCGAGTGAGCACCCCCACAGCACCGAAAATTTCCTGAAAATTTATTAAAGATTTATTTGCAAACTTCGGAATATTTAGGTGCAAAGCTTAGCGAAAATTGTGTAAAGATTTAAATGTCCCGATTAAATAAATGTTTAGCGTAAAAGTTGACTGAACATTTCAATTTACATTTTCGTAAAATTTTCGTCGCGAAAATTTCCTGAACATTTAAATTTACATTTTCGTGAAATGTTCGTCGTGAAAGTTAACTGAAGATTTAAATTAAATTTTCGTGAAATGTTTGTCGCAAAAGTTGATTCAACATTTAAATTAAATTTTCGTGAAACTTTCGTAGTGAAATTTGACTGAACATTTAAACTGAATATTTGTGCAATGTTTGTCGCAAAAGTGGATTGAACATTTAAGTGAATATTTGTGAAATGTTTGTCGCAAAAGTGAATTAAACATTTAAGTGAATATTTGCTAAATGTTGAACGGAAAGTTGACCGAATAAAAACATTATATTAAATAGAAGGGGAACAAGTAAATTAAACAGTAATTAAATTAATATAAACACATTTATTGAATAAAATTTTGAAGATTCTGTAACGTTTTACAAATCCTTAATCTAATACAATCTTTCAACTTACAATTTCCTGTGTGTTCTATTTAATATAATTTTTTTTATTTGGGTAACTTTCCGCTCAACATTTAGCAAATATTCACTTAAATGTTCAATCCACTTTTGCAACAAACATTTCACAAATATTCAGTTTAAATGTTCAGTCAAATTTCACTACGAAAATTTCACGAAAATTTAATTTAAATGTTGAATCAACTTTTGCGACAAACATTTCACGAAAATTTAATTTAAATCTTCAGTTAACTTTCACGACGAACATTTCACGAAAATGTAAATTTAAATGTTCAGGAAACTTTCGCGTCGAAAATTTCACGAAAATGTAAATTTAAATGTTTAGTCAACTTTTACGCTAAACATTTATTTAATCGGGACATTTAAATCTTTACACAATTTTCGCTAAGCTTTGCACCTAAATATTCCGAAGTTTGCAAATTAATCTTTAATAAATTTTCAGCAAATTTTCGGTGCTGTGGGGACAGAGACATTTTTCAGTACCTTTACCCTTTGATTCAGAGTCTCTAGATTTTCTTCAACAGCTTGTACCTATCCCTCAGCAGTTAAAAGCAGCTGATTAAACTCTTGGAAGTCCTTTTGCATTTAAGAAACGGATGAGTCCAATTTGACGAAACCCGTATTCATATTTTTTATATCTCTAGACAGAGATTTAATTTCTTTGGCCAGATTTATTAGCAAAGAAGCATTCGTATCAGGATTAAGAGAGGTTGGGGAGGGAGTTGATGAACCACAGCAATGACTAAATCCAACACCAGGAATCAATGTCGTTTTCATTGAACAACTGGAATGATATGGTGCCCAGCATCCAGGGCAATAAATAGGATCATCAACTTTCTTCTTGCATACACGACAAATATTGTCAACAACCAAATTTGAGGGCCCTGGACCCTTTTGAGTATCCGTTATTGTAGAGATAACAGAATACTATATTATGTGCAATCACAACCTAGTCTAAAATCTCTGTATGTATGGGTATCTACACACAAACACACGGATCACACGAGTAGTAAAACTGTTATAATTAAAACCCAAAGTAATAAAAAAGTCCAGTGGTCTTCAAGTTAAATTAATAAAATGATAAATTGTTCTTAAAAAACACAACTTAGAAACACAGTTCACCCGTAAATCAACAATAAATAGATTTTTGTTAACAGCACGTGGTGAGCACAGTATACACTGGTAAGTTGGATAATCCATGGATACAATCATAAAAATCAATGTTTGTAACCTTACACGGTACACTTATAATCAAGTTGCACCATAAACAAATGTAAAAAGTGTCCAAATAACTTAATTATTACTCCGAAACCGGGAGCCCATGTAAGAGCTGATCACGCGTTTTCAGTGCCGTACTAATAATGACTGTTTTGACTATCTTATTCTTATAGTGCATTCCAGGGCAGATTTATATGACAGTTTTAAAATCACGCTTTTTTATCTTAATTTATCCAGATTATAATTTATTGCTCTTAGAGTTTTGTTTATTAAAATATCGGTTATTTAAGAGATTTTATTCTTATAGTACATTCCAAAGCATTGTTAAACATTCCATAGATTTTTAGTTGTGGAAAAGAATGTGACTACATAATAAATAATAAGATAAAAAAGGATAGAAAAGGATAGAAAAGGATAGAAAAGGATAAAGCATTTTCATAGTGGGGATTAAGAAGGACAGAAAATTAATTAGAAAAGGAAGAATTGAAAATTCAAGTCTTAAAACATAAGACACAAGATGTAATACTCAAGAAAAAAAGATTCAATACATAGAACCCATAACTTTTAACAAATTACTTAAACCGTAAGATATAAATTATAAATAGTAATCAACCTGAGATTTAAATCATAATCCTAAAGACATAAGACTCAAACTTAGAACAAAAAAATCGAAACAGATAAAAGAAGACTTAAGACAAATAAATCAAGACATGAGATATAAACTTTAAACATAAGTCTAAATAAAAAAATTATTAACATAAAAGCTCAACAATTAAACTCAACCATTAAGATTTGAAACATCAGACATAATATATAACAACAAAAATACATGACACAAGACATATGATTTCATATTAGAGTCATGAGATAAAGTACTTAAAACATTGTAAAGTGTAGATTTTTACCAGTCAAACTAAAATCTCATAAACGTCCAATCCTCAAAATAAATTCAACAGTTGATGTAAACTTCTTTAAATAACAATAAATCACGATAAAATACCGGCAACAATTAACCGAACTATGCAATAAATGTCTAGTAAAATATGTTTCTTACTACAAATCGCTCAATTATTCGTTCTCCAAATTTGATGAAAACGAGTAAATACTACTAATCTTAACATTAATTGAATTCAAAACAACGTTAATTTAGAAAAATATTTAGATAATTCATTAAAAATAATTTTAAAGCCGTAATCTACTTACAAAAATAATTTCTTAACCTTCGGAGCTCATGGTCTTTCATTGCAAAAAAAAAGGAGAAGTAACTCAGAAAAAGGGCGTCAGGCGCCAGTTCGTTAAACTAATCTAAAAAAAATAAAAGAAAAAGAGAAAGGGTCAAAATTAATTAAAGTTAATTTGAAATATTCCAAATTTGCTCAAAACGCAGGAATGATAAATTCATCAATTCTCTAAAGCAAATATAACTCGACTAGAAGAGAAATCGGAAAACTCAAAAATGCATCTAATTTGGATACCGAGCCATCCAAAATAGATTCGAAAGCGATAAGATACGATAAGCGATACGATACGATAAGCGATACGATATTATAAAAGTCAAAAAGAAGGGAGGGAAGCTGTAATGAACAACCATTAAAACTTATTAAAATCTAAACCGTGGGACGACTCAATCGTCATATGTTAACACGATTCTTCAGCTCGTACTCATAACCTCAAAACAAAATAAAACGAATTAGACCAATTACTCCGAAAAGTTAAAGACATGCCGGGCAGTCAGGTTTTAAATGGAGAGAGGGAATGGTTCGAAAAATAAATTAGAAAGAAATTCACTTTTGAGCCTATAAATCAATTTGAATAATCTATTTATTAAATTTGCAGAAAGTTTTCCAATCCATAGCGCTAATTCGACAAACCTTGCTCAAAGTTTACGAGACTGAGCCAAAAGCGCCAAATTATAATCATAACTCAAGATTTTACAACGCTCGTAATTTTCGGTTCAATAAACAAATAACAAAAATTAGGGAAAATATGCACATAAACTCTTATGACTTTATACTGAATTAGGTAATTATCGTATAAATTGCAAAAAAAAAAAAAAAAGAAGAGGGTAAGCTACATCGTAGGGAAGAGTTGTAAACAATTAACAAGTTGAACATTTATTCATATACCCAGTAAAAAGGACTGAATTGGTGAGGCCATGTTTTGAAATGGCAGGAGCATACCTTGTAATTCGTGGGACGTGTTTCTTCGAATTTAACCTGTTTGAGGAATTCATAATTGAGGTTACGAATTCTTTGCGCTGTAAACGGCTAAATAAAGCTTTTATTTGTAGATATAAGTAGGCAAATTTAAAGCTTGGATGCAAAAAAGTTTATATTTACCGGTTTTGCAAAGGAAACTTAAACTTTTTGTAAAAATAAAATAATTAAATTTGACAGGTATGACTTTGTCGTTAGCATTGGATTTTGTAGAGTGGAAACTGCATAGTGATGCAAATTCACTGTTGCCGACAGAGGGTGTTGAGATTAAAAAGAGCGCTAAATTCAAATTATAAAACATATTCACAAAAGAAGAATTTAATAAACAGTCATTAAATAAGTAAGTAATCTTATACAGTAAGCATTTTTTAAGGCTAAACATAGGGCATTTAAACATAGGGACTTGGGCGCAAGCGCTTGATGCTACTGATGCCACTTTCTCTTTGAGCATGAGCAAAGCGCCTGGCCGACACCTATTTCCCTTGTTTTTGTACATGGCGGGTTGCATTTTACAGGGATATTTGCTTATGTATATTATATATGTACATTATAAAATCATAATTTTAATATTTTTTAATTTATCTATTGATTATAGTATTTAATTTTCAAATTTATCTTTTCAATATTAATATATCGAATATATGTATGTTAAATTGAAAAAAACAAAACAAACTGTTTGAAAATGTAATTTTTTCCTCAATCATTCACATATCTGTTATTTTTATCAAATTCGGTAAAATAACTATATAATCAGGCCTCTTTACAATGTGAATCCTCCATACTCGTATCTATTAAGTGAATATTAAATTTTGGAGGAGAGAAAATAAAATTATTTAAAAAATAAATTATTTTCTGAGTCATTTATTTTTCTATTATTAATAAGGAATGGGATAAAATAAATTTTTCATTTTACGAATTACATTTTTATTACATGATAAATAAATTCCTCAATCATTCATATATCTGTTATATAAAAGTGGGTAAAATGAATGTATAATATATAAGCAATATATAGCAATATATAAAGCAAGCTGTTCTTACTTGTAATGTTAGATTGATCTAAAAAATGACAATTAATTTTATGTAATATAAGGTGTTTTAACACAGTATGGGGTCAAAATTGTACATTGACTGAGTGGATTGGGACATATTAAAAAAAAGTAATGTTTTATGAATTTATGTGTGACACTAATTTAACAAAACAAAAAAAGAACGAATAGTTCAATAAAAAAATGATTTTTATGTTTGAAGATTTAGAAGAATAGCAATTTTATGTGCAACTTTTATCAATAAGATATTTGATAAAATATAAATAGCATAACATTTCATTATCTGAATAATTAATATAATTTTATAATATAATTATTACAATTTTTAAAATTTAAGAAAAAAATGTTTTTTCAATTTATATCTTCAACATAAGCTGTAATAAGGTTCACAATTATATTCCATTTCCCAACTATTTTCCAGTTTTCTCAACTGTTTTGCGGTTTGTTTCACTTTTCGGCTATTTCCCGTATTTTCCAGTTAGTAGACACCCTGGTAATGCAAAAAATTTTTAAAATTTAATTTGTTGGGTAATAAAATTGACTCTTGTTATAAATAAATAATAAAAGCCGTGTTCAAAGAAGACCAAAGTGACCAATTCTCAACATTTTTAAAACACGAATTGAAGTAAAATTTGCAACTTCCAATTAAAAAACGTAATTTTAACCAAAATATGAAAGTTGTTAGATATTTTAGTGATTAAAAATTGTGTATAACAAAGATTTTTTGCAATGAAAAGACACTAGTTTTGCGGTGTTATGTATTTCAGAATCTGTATACCTCTTGAAGAAAAAGAAAAAAATTAAATTATTCAGTCCACTTAAATTAAATCTTCTATTATCAATCATGGACGGAGAATAACTATTAATTACGTTTAATATTAATTATTTCGTAAAATGGGGATTTAACCTCTCCTTGGACATATTTAAATCTTTTATTAATTATTAACTGTCCCAGTTGAAAATTTTAAAATAAAGGATTTTAAAAAAGTTTTGTTCAATAATGCTTTTTTACATATCAATAAGTTGACTTATTTTTAAATTCAGTTTAAAAAATTAAACTATTTTTAAAAATTTATAAATCTACATAATGTCCGATTTTAATATAATGAAAAGTACTAAACAATATCAATCTATTAAAAACGTTTATAAAGCTAATTATTAAATACTCAAGTTTCATTTCTTTTGGAAAAAATAATGTAAAGCAAAAAGAAAGTTTTAAGTATATAGTGCAAAGATGAGTTGTAATTATTCCAAATAATTTTTAAGTAAACATTTTTTTTTGTAAATAGATAATTCAGCTTCAAAATTTTAGAAAACTCTAAATCAGTTGCTTCTTCATTAACATAAAAATTAGTTTTTGTTTTATTTATTACATTATTGTTCAAATTAATGCACCAAATATGTTATTAAAAAATTAATTTTTAATAAGGGTTCGTCCATAAATTACGTCACACATTAGGGGAAGGGGGTTGAAGCTTCCTTTGACAATGTGTGATAGGGGGAGGGGTCGGTTAAAGTTTGACAAGACACTATCTTTTTTTTTATATGAATGTTTATATGTACACAGTTAGTGCTTTTTCATTTCTATAATTGAAGAAATATTACTAAAAAAGTTTACAAATTGACGTCTTTTAGGTGTTATATTTTTAAAGTTTCTAATACTTAAAATAAATTCTTATGAAAAAATTTGCACCCTTCAATACAGAAATAAAGATTACATGCGTTAATATTGATTTCTTTTTAAATTTTTGTAGAATTTTAATGTAATTTTATAATACTGCTCAAAATACTTTTTTTTAAACAAAAAAGATCTTAATATTTTATTTTCTTCTACATTAAAAGCTATTTTGCTAAATAAAAGCCGAAATATTAAAGCAAATGCTTTTAAAAAAAATATACTTACGTGGATTATAGATTCAATTTAAATAATGCAGCAACCGGGGCTAGGCGGTAATTTTTAGAATGGTCTTAAAAATAATTTTAAATTCTAGAAAGTAAATAAAGAATTATAAAAATAATTAACAATTCATAAAATTAATTAAAAAATAATTTTAATAATTAAAAACTGGTAATAATAATTGAAAAATAATAAAAATAAAGGACAAAATTTAAAAAAATAATTGAAATCTGATAAAAATAATTAAGAATTGTGGAAAATAATTAAAAAATGATAAAAATTCGAGAAAAAAATTCAAAAATTATGAAAATAATTAACAATTCATGAAATTATTTAAAAAATAATAAAAAATTTAAAAATTAGAGATAGAAATTGAAAAATGACAAAAATAATTGAAAATTGTGGAAAATAATTGAAAAATGATAAAAGTAATTAAGAATTGTGGAAAATAATTGAAAAATGATAAAAATAATTAAAGATTGGAGAAAACAATTGAAAAATGATGAAATTAATTAACAATTCATGAAATTATTTAAAAAATAATGAAAAATTTAAAAATTGGAGAAAGAAATTGAAAAATGACAAAAGTAATTGAAAATTGTGGAAAATAATTTAAAACTGATAAAAATAATTAAAAATTGGGGAAAACAATTGAAAAATGATTAAAGTAACTAACAATTCGCGAAAATAAAAAACATTTAATAAATAATGAAATAATTAAAAATTGAGACAAATATTTGTAAACTGATAAAAATAATTAACAATGCATGAAATTAATGAAAAGATATTGAAAAAATAAAAACTGAAGTAATTAATTGAAAATTATGTTAAAAATTGAAGTAAAGAATTGACATTTGGCATAAATAATTAAAAATTTCAGAAATTATTTAAAAATAATGAATTTCATTTAAAATTGGAGATTATATTGAAAAATGATTACAGTAATTGAAAATTATAGAAAAAATTGAATAATAATAGAAATAATTAACAATTGATAATTTTAATGAAAAAATTATTAGCAAAATTAAAAATGATGCCAAATAATTGAAAATGATTTAAAAAATGAAAATTTTAGTGAATATATGAAATTTAACATTAATAAAGTGAAGTTTATGACATTACTTGAAAAATAATAAAAAGAATTTGAAATTGGAAAAATTAATTTAAAAAAAAAAAGTATAAAAACAATTGAAAATTAGAAAAATAACTTTAAAATTAAAAAAATAATGAATTTATGAAATTACTTTTAAAATAATTTAAAAATGAGTCAATTAATCGAAAATTGATATAAATAATTGAAAAATCAGGAAATAATTAAAATATAATAAAAGTAATTGAAAAATACTATTAATTATTAAGGTTTGATTACGTTAATTAAGTAAATGGAAGAATGTAATTGTTATTTAAATAAATTAATTTCTAGTTTATGAAATTAATTGATAAATGAAAAAAGAATCTGAAATTAAATGAGAATAATTTTAACAAATAAAATCAGGATTCCAACTCATTATTGAGGAAAATAATGTAATAGAAATAAAAAATCTAAGAAGAATATAATTATAATTTATGGAAAACGAGTTTTAAATTTGTGAAAAAAATCCAAATAATTATTGAAAAATAAGAAAATATTTAAATCTTTTTTAAAAATTGATAATTATTGTAAGTCATTTAAATGACAATAGAAAATACATAATTGGAATTTCAAAAATATGATTGATTTAGTAAATGTACCTGTTCCTTAAAAGATTATTCATCTTTTCAATTGTGTAATGTATTAAAAAATGTATATCCTGTTTCACAAGGTTTTTTGTATGTTGTTTGAAAAGGGACTCATTTTTAAGAGTTTAAAATACAAAAATTTCAATACTTTGAAGTGTAAAATGAAAAAAATGTCAATAATAATTTTTCAACACGATATATTTTAAAGGGGGAATGACAAATATGTTACAAGGTGGAGAGGGGTCGAAAAAAAAGACAAAAGGAGTGGCGTAATTTATGGATGGCCACTAAATTTTTAAATAGCATAGGTACCGACCGACTTAGTCAAAATATATTGATTCGTTTACATATTTAAAATAATTATTTATGATGTTAATAATTGATTATGAAATAAATGCAATAACTTACTATCAATCATAAGTCCATTTTGCAGTTACTGCTTTTCAAGACAATTCGGCATACTGCATACGTATTGTTTTGTGTCCAAATCTAGAACTACCATTTTTGAATGAACATCAGAGAGAGCAACAATTTCGCAATTTGGAGAAGATTCCAGTACTTTCCATATATGATTCATTTCTACGTTACCAATGACAAGTCGTTCAGTAATTATATGTTGAACCTTCAGAAAACAGATACCACTTTTATCTAAATAAATGCTTATAATCTGCATGACTTTATCATTCTGAAGTTGCACTACTGAATCGTTGTGTGTTTCATTTCTACTGTAAGTAGCTGTCGTGAAGATTTTACCATTAAAAAAACAGCGTTCGTAACTTTGATAATTTGATTGACAGCCATCTAATTTACAATGTCCGAAAAGTATTACATTTTCTGTGCATTTTGCGCTGGTAGTGTAACGTTTCTCAGTTATAAAACTTTCACACATTTCATTGACAATATCAGGTAAATTATCTCGAGGTCGAAATTTATATAGTAATCTTTGCAAAGACTTTTTTGCCATTTGCTGGTCCACACCCTTTGCTCCATTTGCAGAATTCTTCAATAAGAAAATGTTACTTTCGAAAGGGAAAGCTGAGGTTGCCCAAAGAGGACCAGTGTTTCGAACATTCTCTGCAGCATGCAACAACAAGTGCATATTAAATGTCATTGCTGATATTCCATAATAGATTTCCACAAATGCAACAAATTTCGTTAAATCCATCGTACATTTTAACAAATCTGCCTCAGTGATGTTTGTCGTTGATAGAGTATACATGGAATTTACAAATAGCGCATAGTGTTCTAATAATTATTTGGGCACTACATCAATCAATAATGGAACACTGTAATAAAACATCCATGCTTTCCAGTGAGTTGCTTTCCAGCAACCAGTTTTTGAAATTTTTTCTGGTTTTCTGTGCAGCTCTCTAGGTGGTTGAATTAGTGTTAGTAAGGTATCTACTTTACGGCGTTCAGAAGCTGTTAATTTTGACTTTATTAAGTTCCACATTTGGTCTGTTGCACCCAAGACACCGGTATGCATAGAATCGAAACTGAAACTGCGAATCATATCACAATTTGGAAAATCGAAAAATGCAGAGCGTCCTTTTACGCCTTTAACAGTTTACTTTGCTCTTCGGCTTTACAGACATCTTTCATGTGGGACAGATGACTTCTTTGTTCACAATCACTTCCTACAAAAGGAAACTTAATTATGTTTACATACAAACCTAATTGATAGCAGTAACTGCAGCTGCAGTATCCGTTGTATTTTAATCTATTCTGCAATAACGCTCTAGCTGGCGAGTCTGCAATCACACAAAGAAGAATGAATTTCATTATGCATGTAGAGCTTGCGGAAATTTGAAGCTTTAAACCATTTGTGTGTAGTAAAATGGCTTCCTCCTTAAATTTGTTAATGAACAAATTTATTAAACATGACTGCGGTTCATTAGTAACTATCATAATTCCGACCAGCAGAACATGCTTGAATCGAATTTGTGGAGGCAAATCATTTATTACTACAGCCAGTGGCCAGAAACTGCGAGTATTTGATTTACCACTACTATCAGGAGCTCCATCAGTACTAATATTGTACGTTATATGACATGGGTATTTTTCTTTCGATTCTCTGTACAGTTTACTGTCTTCAATATCTGTAATATTCTGAGAATTTTCCTTTTCATCTATTCCGCTTGCTTTTAGTAATAAAATTTCTCTAATTTCTTCATTTTTTAAAAGTAATTGAAGCTGATATTCAAAGCTTATGTACAGGAAATGTTTACTATTACTAAGAACAATTGAATTCTTAGTTTGGCATTGCTTGCAAATTTTATTTTGTCCTTTGATATCCGATTTCACTGATGAGTGCACAATTTCACTTTCGCATTCTTGACAGTAATAATTAAATATAATTTTATCCTCCGGTGCATCCAAAAATTTATTAATCATATAATTCGAAATATTTAAATTTTTAAACAACGGTCCAGCTAACATTTTAATGATTTCTATTAATTTTGTTCTGCCTTCTTCCACTATTCCGAATTGAATAAAGTATCCCAATAAAATTTCAATTACATGATTAACATGTAAGCCAGATTGAGGAAACATTAACATATTGTTTAAAACCAAAAAAGACAAATGTGAAGGATTTGAGTCAGGCATATCGTTACAGCTGGCATTGTTGTCCATGTTACTATCCGTGATTGTATTGTCTTCTATTAAAACGTTTTGAAATACATTCTCGTGCTGTGTATCATCTTCCATTCCTGTATTTTTTATTTTATTTTCCATTCCTTCATTTTTAGCAATTTGATCTATATTTGGTCGGTCTTGTTGTAAGGTTATTTCGACATTATTTTCATATTCCTTATGGACAATCCCATACTCCTGAGAGTTATTTAACAATTTCTGTAAATTAGATTTATATGCCTTTGCTGCATCTAAAATTAAAATAAATGTTTTTTTAAAATTCAGTTTACCACAATAATTTTGACGTAATATAAAAAAAATATATTTATTTATTCTGAGAGAAATTTTTTAAGCAACTGACAAATTACTATAATTTGTGATGACAAAAATAATTTTAAAAATGTAAAACAAGCAAAAAAATTTTTTTTAAATTAGGGTAAATGCGGGGGTAGTCGGACACTTAAGGATTTGATCTTAAATAATGATATTTTTCTTAAAATAGAAAAGTATTTTAACATATTGCTTTGCATGAACCGTTAAAGGACTCATTCAGGATTAATTTTCATATAAATTTGCAACAAACAATTCAATATTTAATAAAATATAGCAATTTTAATAAAAAATCAGGATATCAGCAGTAGTCGGACACTTGCTTGTAAAGTCGGACAAAACTGTATCAGTAGTCGGACATTTTTCTATTTTAAGATAATAAAATATTTCATGTTTTTATGCTATAAAACCTATTAAATTAAATTACAGAAATAATGCTCAGGAAGCATGATTTTAATTTGTAAACCAATGTTGTAAATCTTAAATAAAAAAAGATAGTTTTTTAGTTTTAAAATTTTATACTTCTCTGTGGCATTTTAAAGACAATCTGTCAAGTTCTGTTGTGATCATTCGGTGAAAAGAAGGAATTCGTATAAAATCAAATTTTAGGTTATTTTTCTGTTGATACAGAAAATGTTTGAAAGTTAACAAATTTATAGACTATTAGTAATTGTTTTTATGGTATTTACTTTTTCAGCATCTAAAATATTACGAGATATAATACAAGTAATATATGTGTCCGACTTCACAAGCAATCTAAAATCTGACATGTTAGGTCGGACACGTCAATTATTTGTAAATTTAAAGTCATTTTAAGGTTATATTCACTTTTAAACATAAAATTAGAGTTTTTATAATCACTTTGTAATATTTTCAAACATAAACACGACCTAAAAAACTTTATTTCGTACTAATAAAAATCCTCCTTGACAGCCGGAACAAGGAATCAAACAAAATATCAAAACAACGCGGTTGAGTAAATAACTGTTGCATTTTAACTAATTTAAAAATCATGAGAGGGCGCTGCAGGTAGTTTTTACGTTCTATAATTTTAAAAAATTTGATAAAATAATTTTGTAAGAAGATTCCAATAGTAAATAATTATTTATTTAACTTTTAAACTGAAAGTGTCCGACTATCGGTACTGTCCGGACTTACCCGCATTTACTCTATAAGATTAATAACAATTTTAAAGAATTGAATTAAAAAAATATTAGAACGTTATTAAAATTTTTTTAAATATTTATAATTTTATTTAAAAATTGTAAAACTATGGGAAGAAGTTAAAACGCGACAGAGTTAATTGTTAATTTGCTGCAAAAAAGAAAATTTAAATTCGTAAAGATTATACAATATGCCATTCTGTATACGATTCTAAGGTAAAGTTGAAAAATACACTTCTTTCTTATTTTTATTTTATACTACATTGATTTTATTACTTAAGATGTGCACACAACTTTTCAAAGTGTTAAGTAATTTCTTCTAAAAAAACGCTGTCGGAAGCGTTCAGAAATGTTTATCTACTTACCGAATTAGATTAAAAATATCAGGGCTGATAAAAATCATGATTTTTGTAAACAATTTTAAATCAAAAATTGATTTTCTTCTAAATACAATCAGTATATAAAATCTTCAAATCTTTATTTGTAAGTAGTTTATCTTTCAAACTGAGAACATCTAATATAAAATAATGAATAATAAAACATTTAGTCTAAATCAAATAAATTGGGTCGAATAAATCAGTAAATTTCAAAAAAATATCTTCAAATTCATGTGATCAAAAAAGTAAAAAAATTAGATAAAAGCAATGTAAAAACAATAAATTGAAAAACAAAAAACAAAAAAAAAAGAACATACAAAAATAAGAAAATAGTTTATTTAAAAAATGAGAAAATTCTATTGAATAAAAAATAGGGTATCATGTACATTATTAAAGAAGTGAAGAAAAAATGTAAAAAAAAAGAACACAAGAATTAAACAGTGACATAAAAATATATAAAAAAGTAGAAACTCTTTTCAAAAAATTAAAATTTTTACAGATATTGTTTTTTAAATTTAAAAAATAAGTAAGAAGATAATGAAAAAAACATTTAAATATACTACTAAAGAAAAAAAAATTTTAAAAGTAGCAAAATTAGATAATTAATTTCAGAAATTAAAGAAAAAAAAATGAATAAATTTTTAAAAGAAAAACAATTCTATGAACTAGAAGAACGATGTTAAAATGAGAATATTTAGTACAAACCTAAATTTACAAAATATAAAAGACAAGAATAAAAATCTGAAAATAAAGTTGAAAAAATGATAAATTAAAGAAATTATAAAAGCGTTGAACAAGTATTTTCAAATATTTGTAATTACAAGATAAAAAATAAAGAAATTTAATTGCAGGAACAATGTTTTGAAGGAATGGAAAAGTGATGACAAAAATTGAAGAATTAATTAAAACGCAAGAAAGGACTGAAAAATGACGAAAAAAATTGAAATATTGAAGAAAATATCCGAACAATGATGTAAATAATTGACAATAGAAAACAAAATTAGAAAAATGAAAAGCTTAATACACAACAACAGAAAATAATTAAAAAAATTAAACAAGAAATATTAAATATAAAAAAAATAATTGAAAATTGAAAAATTAACAGAATTGTAGGACTAATTGTTCGAAATAATTGCACATTGACCAATTGGGGGGAAAAAAATTAAAATGAAAGGAAATAATTGAAAATTAAAGAATACAATTGAAATTTAATGATTATAATTAAAAATTGAAAAAGAAAAATGGAATTAAAATTTGGAAAAACATTGTTTCTTAACGAAAATAAGTGAACAATAGAATTTCACATTAAAGAAACTTATTGACCCGGAGTCATTGATAAATTCCTATGAATTAATAACTTCACCGAGTGATAAATTCTTTTAAAATAATAAAGAAAATAATTGAAAATTGACAAATGAAATTAAAATTAAAGAAAGTAATTGAGAATTAAAGAAAATAATTAAAAATTGAAAAAATAAATGGAAAATGAAAAAATTAAATGAAAGTTTTAAGAAAATAAAAAAAAATGCAAAATGATGATATTGAAGGAAGTAATTAAGAAATGTGGAAAATAAATTTCAATTGAAAATAAAATTTGAAATCTGGCGAGAATATTTGACTTCTAATGCGAAATAAGTGAAAAGTTAAAGAATAATTATAAAATTTAAAAAGAATAAATGAGAATTTAAAAAATGGTAGGAAATATTTGAAAATAATAATTGAAAAATAATCAGAATAATTGCAAAAGTAAAAAAAATATTTGAAAAATAACGTAAATATTTGACAATTGAAAATAAAAATTGCTAAATCAATTTACAATTGGTAAAAGTAATTTAAAAAATTAAACATTAAATATTAAATTTGAACTACCTTCATAATTGAAAATTAAAAGATTATAGATACTATAGGAATAATTGGTGAAAATAATTGCAGATTAAAGAAAATTATTGAACAATTGAATTTAAACAGGGTGTCTACTAATTTCACACAACAAAATTTCCGGTTATTTCCCGCTTTTTTGCCTTGTTTTTCCTGGTTTGTTTTCTTTTGTCAAATTAAAAATTATTTTATTTCAAGCATTAATAAACCTAAAAATGGTTACAAAATGGTATTACAATGGTTATGATAATTTTTCAAATCATTGTAATTCAGACAATCAGTAAAATTATTTCGTTAATTTTTAAAATTTAAAAAGACTTATTTATTGTTTTATGGAATTTCAAACAAATTTGAAGAAAAATATTCTTTATTTTTGAATAAAAATATTCTTGAGATATCAATTCATTCAAATTTTTAAAAGAACTATACTAAAAGCAATTTTTTTAAAGATTTTTTATTATTTAGATTTAAAAAGAATTGTTAATGAATTTTTTTCATGCATTTTTAAATTAGCTGGAATTGAGTAAAATAATTTTACAAAAGTTTTTAATTACAATTATTTTCAAAATTATAATTCACAAAAATGTTTAAAATGATGTCTGAAATCTTAGAAATAGATTTTAAAAATGTATACAACGCTAATTGTTTTAAATATTGTTTTTTAAACAATTTACAAATTTATTCTAATTCTTGTACAGATGTTTTGTAAAATTTTCGATTTAAAAATCGTTAAAAAATTAGATGGTCTATTTTTAGGAAATTTATTTATTATTCTTAAGATTATTTACTCTTCCATTCTTGGTAAATTATTGAGTCATACAACAACAAAATTTTCAAAATTCAAGGTTTATTAATGTTATATTACATATTTATCAGGAAAAACCGATATTTTCATGATTTTAGAAAATCAAGAGTAAAGTTAATTCAATTAACATTTTAACTTTTTAATATGAAGTTACAATTATTCATTAAATAATGTTATTATTTGAAAAAAAAACCCACAAGCTTGTTTTAACCTCAGTTTTATCCCGGTTTTATCTGGTCAATTTAAATTCCCGGTTACTTCTAGCTTTTCCCAAATTTCCCGGTTAGTAGACACCCTGTTACAATTCAAGAAATATTAATAATCGAAAGGACCGATTGACAAAGAGCGAACAATTTTTAATATTAAAGAAAATAATTGAAAATTAAAAATGGAATTGAAATTTGAAGAAAAAAATTTTGTAATTTTAGAAATGAATGAATGAATGAATTTTAAAACAATTTTTCTGTTTGAAAAAATATTTGAAAATTGAAGAAATAAATTGAAAATCATATAATTGAATTAAATTTTGTAGACAATAATTAGTAATTGAAGGAGAAATTACGAAATGACGAAAATAATTAAATATTAAGGAAAATACTTGACTGTTAAAAAAAATTTGATAAATGGTGAGAATAAATGTCAATTGAACAACATTATTTGAAAAATTATATAATAATTATAAAATTGAAGATAAAATTAAATTGTTAATGGAAGACTAAAGAAAATTATAGAAAAAAATTATAGGAAATGTATGAAAATTGAAGAAAATAAATGAAGAATTGTATTGAGTAATATATAATATATAATAATATATAATAATTTATAATAATTTAAAAATATTATTGATAATTATATTATATGAAACATAATTTATAGTATTTAATTACTTTCCATTTATTAATAATATGTATTTAAATTTGCATTAATTGAAATTTAAAAGTTAGGAACAATTGGAATATGAGTTAATTTGCGGTTGAATTTATTGAAATTATAATGACCTATAGATATACAAATTTAATACTATTTTTTGTTATCTTATAAAAAAAATTTGTAGATCGTATGTATTTTGATCATTTGTATTAGTACAATTTATTAAATTTTACGAAGAATAAAATATTGAAATTGATAATATTTATCCAGAATTTTGTGGTTTTTTTATGGTTTGCGATTTTTTACATGCAGTATTAGACATCCAGAGAATTGTAAAAGATTTTTTCATTTAAACCATGATTTTAATACAAATGTCCCAATTATTTAAATTAACAACAACCCTGATTAGAATAGGTGAGATATTTGTTGCTTCAGTTTTTAAATAATTTGACAGTCTGTGATTCCTGGACTTTTAATTACCACAAATAATATTTGCAGATTTTTTTAAAAAAAGAAGTTTCTTCAAAAAATAAAGTTATTTATATGCATAACCGTCTTGCATTTTAAGCAAAGTCACTTTACTTTCAGTCTTCAAATCAAACCGCCCTTGTTTTCTTGAAGAATTGCCGTTTTCTGTGTCCATTTGTTTTTTGTCACTTCGTGAAGTACCTGCTGCATCTTCCATTTCCCGATCTATTTAAAAAAATATTTTTTGTATAACATTTTTTCAATTAAAATACAATAGAATTAATACTTCAATATTATGCCATTATATATAATTATATATATATTATTATATAATACTTACAACATTAGAAATTATTATTATGTAGTACGTAATATCAATAAAGTAGTAAATTACCTGCAAATATCCAAATATTCCAAATAAACTTCTGCTGCCCAACAGCATTGAGCGTGTTTTAGGTTAGAATGTAAATTCAAACCTTAACATATATATTTATATGTGTTTAAACAAAATATCACCGTAATTCACATATATATTGGTAATAAAAATAAGTCCTAATGAACAAAATAAAATATTAATAATACTATAATTTATATAAGAAAGCACTGAAATAAGTTTTCAAATCATTTTTAAGTTCTAACTCACGCAATCAACTCAAATAGCGGCTTATGGTCGCCATGTTCTAGAATTGAGGCCAGGGCCGGTCATGTATAAGTGCGATGTCAGATAATATTCACAAATGAATTAAAACAGTATTCACAATTTCAAATTTACAATACAACTCTAACTTAATTGACTCAAAATTTGTTCTATAAATATTTTAAATTATTAGATGATAAAAGGATAAAAATAAAAAAAAATAATTGTATGGGCCTGGTAACTCTTGAAAGCGGCACTTAACGTTTGCGCGCGCATCCATTTTGTCGCCTCTCATTGGCCACTTTTGGCATCAAGTTTCGACTTGTCTATACTTGATGCATTAACGTGGCGTCGTTCGTTATATTCATATTATACAACTTATTTTTATGGTGCATTTATAGTGAATTTTGTGAAAACCAAATTTGTGGGACAATGACTGACAAAATGGATCCTCTCAAATTTGTATCTGCGTTTATTTGGCAATCGAAAAAGGTAATAACGGTACCTATTGAAAGCATTATAAAATTTAAACCGAGCAGCTTTGACAAAAAAAAAAAAGAAGTCGTATAGAATTGAACTGGATGATTCAGTTGTGGAAGGATGCATCATCGATATTTTTGGTAAGTACAACAAACACTTTATATATCAACAATTGTTTAATTTAAAGAATGTAGAATCCTACAAATATTTTGTAAAAAAAGTTTATCCAAGTGCACCTATCTGTTTTATCGAAATATGCAAAATAATTATTATGCTGTGTGCAATATTTTTCCTTCAATAATAAAGAATGTAATGCGACTTTACGTCCGCCTAGACAGATAAAAATTTTTGACCATCTAGCCGGACTCTTAGGCTCAAAAAGCAAATTAGATCAAATGTCCGTGTAGACGAATAAAATATTTTTGTCCGTATAGTTGTTTCATAATTTGCATTATATTTTAAATAAAACGAAATGTATTATCATAAATATTTTTTTCATTTGAAGTTAATAAAAAATTTGTTTAAATAGAACTAGAGATTTTTTAAATATCTTTATTTTGTGTTATGTACATTAAGGCTATTAATGTTAAAAAAAATTATAATGAATATAAATATTTGCATGTAATAGAAAAATTTTGATTACAGCTGACAAAGAGAAATTGAGTGGGGAACAATCTACAGGAAGATGTCGAGTTCCACCTAGGAAACTTGTTCCTTCTGCTACTGAAAGTTCTACGGAAGACGATATGGATATTCAGAAGAAGGGTCAAAAAAAGCATAATAGAAAAGTAGGTTTTTTATATTTGTTACCCCAGCGGGTTCGCTCAGATATTAGTTCAGTCCAGAACCGGAGCGTATTTGCTATAAGTTACTCTATTTTATACCAATTTTTTCGGTTTTACTAAAACTTGTTTCAATTTTTCCATTTTGATATGAAATTTTTTGTTCAGATTAAAATATAGAAAAATATAGAAAAATCAAGCAACTAGAAGCAAAACCGAGTAATTTGGGGGGGGGGGAAACCCTTTAATACACTGCATTTTACTCCTAACGAAACCTAGGATATGTGCTTTACATTGCATTCAATGTTTAAACATACCATTTTTATAATATCTGGTTTTATTCAGGGTACTAGCACTGCTTCAGCTATTGAATCTCTTTTGATGAAAAAAATAAAGCCTTTAGAGGAAAAAATGTCTTCCATTGAAAGCCAAGGATCAAAAAATGCAATGGGCATTAATCATGATGGAAGTTTAAAGTTAACTGCAGGTAAGACAGTGGATTCTGTCAATACGTCAACTCAACAAGAACGTCAAGAAAGAGAACAATTGAAGGTAAAGTTTAAAAAGTATAAAGAAAATTTTAATACGAATCTAGAATTTCTTTTTCTCAATAACCTAATACATAGAAGTGGATATTGGAGGAAAAAAGTTAAACCTATAAACTTCAATTTGTGACATTTTGTAAATTAAAACCATAACGATTTATAGGGAATTTGTTTCAAAATTCAGTTCCTTTTTACTTACTGAGAAATTGACTGCTTCTATTTTGTCATCGTTTTCTTATTATTTTATTTCTAATATTATATTTTTTTTCCTTTACTTAAACTGTTGACCTTCTTTCTTCTGATTTACAATTTTCTTAAAAAAATTTATGTATTTATTTTCAAACATTTTTTTTTATAATTCCTTTCTTTTAGTTTTCTAAAAAGTTTTCTGTAGTTGCTTTTCATTTCACCTTTTATTTTTATTTAAAGCATAAATTATTTTAAAAAATTATATTCTTAATTAAAAGAAACTTGAAATTGTTAATTAATAATTTTTACCTTTTTTTCTAATTTGTTAATTCTTTTTAACATTATTATATTCTTCATAACATTCTCGTATAATTCCGTGACTTTCAATAAAATTTTTAATTTCATAATTACTTTTTAACCTTTAACATATTTTTTCATATAATCAAAACTTTTTTAACAATTTAAATTAATAAATAAATTTCTTTAAAATCTATTGTTTTTACAGAAATTTCATTTTTTCTCTTACATGTTTTAAATGTAGTTATTGAATTGTTTGATACATTTTTTGATTTGTTTTATATTATTTATTTGTATTTGCTTTCTCAGCATCTTTTAATAATAGTTTTTATAATTTTCCTAAATTATCTTATTTTAGAGGAAAATTCAAGTCTATTTCACAAATTTTAGTTTTCGTAAATAACTTTTGAAATCCTCTTCTTTTGTTAATAGCCTCTTATTTATTGTTACATTTTTGTCAAAAATGTAATTGCTTTTTTTTCTTACTTATTAGAATGTTAAAGCTGTCGAAGTAGTGAAAAAATGAGCTTACCTCATTATTATGTTGACATTTCTTGCTTTTAAAAAGACATGATAAATTATAAAATTTTTATTTGTTAAAAATAAAAAAGTATTCAATTAGGGAAAGTATTTTACAAAAAATAGAGCTGAAAAGCATTTATAAATAATTTTTAAATTGTTTTAGACCGTTTAAAAATATTATTTAGCATTTTTTTTGTGAAGACGAAACTTATGCCACAAAGTTATTTTTAACAAATCGACATTTTCTAATTTACCTTGTCTTTCGAGAGCGAGAAATGTAACACTTAATCCCATAAATGCATCTTTTTCAAAAGCTTGATCAGCTTTTTTTAAAACATTTCTTTAATTAGAGATGATTTCTTAAATTCTTTAATCTTTTTTTAATTTTTTTAATTTTTTTAATTTTTTTTAATGAGTTTTTGTCTTAATATAATGGTTTTTTTGTGCTTAACATCTTTTTTATATTTATATAATATAAAAAATAAATTTTTTTATTCAATTTTTTTTCTATTTTTATCATTGTTACTTAATAATTTTGTTTATTGTTTAAATAATTTTTCCGTCTCCTTCTTCATTACCAAATGTACTTTTCCTACATTTCAGTTTTTACAATTTTTTCTTAAATTTTATACTTCAAGTTGTCTTATAGGTTTTTCATTTTTTACTTTTTTCCTTTTTTGCTTTTGTTTTTCATTGTTAAAATAATTTCGTTAAATTTTGAATATTTTAATAATTTTTAATTAAGTTTTTAGGTATATTTATATTTTCTTTCTATTTTCTTATTCATAGAACTATAGTTATTTATTTCTCCTTTATTAATCTGGTAAAACTGTAGTTTCTTGTCAAGAAAATTTTGTTATTTGAAAAAAATAATAAGGTAGACACCGTGGTATAATAAATAATGCGTATTTAAAAATATATTAATGAAATATAAAAGTATAGTTATTATGAATTATTCTATTGTATTAGGGTGATTTTTTTTCGAATAGTTTTTTTTCAGTCCTCGAAGTTTGGTTGGATATGTCCTAAGAAAAATTGCCTGAAAGTTACAGCCCTTAAAATTAATTTGAAGTACTCGCCCAAAGCCTTTAAAGATTTTCCATGTAAAATACACGTAGGTCGACGTACTTTCTTTTTCAAATTTCTATAACTTCGTCGCATTTTATGCTAATCTATTGGTCTTGTGCTTGATTTACTCAGAATTAAACACTCTACAAAACTGCCCATTGGCGCTAAGGTATAATTTGAACTGGGAAATTGATGTATGTCGCTACAAATGAATTTTACCCAAAATTAGCAGTTTTTAAAGTCTAGTATCTCATGAAATACTAATCTAAGCGACTGTCTCTATAGGACCTTTTTTGTATGAAATTAAATTTTCAACAAATGTGCCCTTTATATTTTTTTCGTCAAATCCATTTTTTCGGAGAAAACGCGACTTTTTTGTAGAAATCATCTTTAGAGACCTGTATTAACTCACCAGTAGAACTTACAATTTCGCGCCAACAGTCGCTTAGATTCAGGCCCGGATTTACCAAACATGGGGCCATAGGCAGACGCTGGTGGGGGCCTATGCAAGGAATGGATTTTTCTGAAATTTACTCAAGTCGAAAAAGCAGTTTCAAAACTTGACACTTTTTTAATGAGCGGGGTTTTTGAATTTCTAAAAACTTACAATTATTTTATAAAAGTCCCAGTAATAAGAGAGGAATTGAAAAGTATTAAAATTTGTTAATACTTTTGAATCCCTTTTTTGTCCAATACATGTGTATCCGGCGATAGCATCTACTTTTACTCGAAAATCAATCCTTATTAATACACGTTTCTAAATATTTTTCAATCAAAATGAATGCGTTTAAATAGGAAAAATAAAGTTATTATTTTGTAAAATCCACAGTTAAGATTAATTGAATCCAAGTAAATCCCTTTATAATGAAAATAAAAGAAAAGTAAAACGAATATTTTAGAATACGCGCAGTACAGATTTATTAAATCCAAATGAATCCCTTTATAATTAAAAAAAAAAATTATTATTTTGTAATATCCGCAGTTAAGATTAATTGAATCCAAGTAAATCCCTTTCTAATAAAAATAGAAAAAAGTAAGAATACCCGCAAAAAAAACTAAAATTTTAGAATACCCGCAATACAGATTTATTAAATCCAAATGAATCCCTTTATAATTAAAAAAAAATTAATATTTTTTAATACCGGCAGTTAAAATTTATTTAATCCAAATGAACCCTTTTATATTGAAAAAAAGTGTATGTTTTCTAATGCCCACAGTTCACATTTATTTATTCAAAATGATTTCTCCTATAAATAAAATAATAAAATGAGTGTTTTTTAATACACATAATTCAGATTTACTTAATCCAAATAAATCCCTTTATAATGAAAAAAGGTATATTCTGGAATACCTACAGTTTAGATTCATGTAACCTATATAAATAATCAGAATAGTAAATGTTATACTAAACAATATTCAAATATTTGTTTTCTGTAAACCAAATATAAGGTAAAAAACAATTTTTTAAATATGTAACTAAGCATTTTCAATTTTTTTAAATTAATTTTATTAAAATCAAACATGAAGAAATAATGTTATACAAATTTAAAGAACTGTATATACTATATAAAGTGGGTATTCGAAAATATTCATTTTATTTGAATTTTATTTTCATTATAAAAAGATTCATTTGGATTCAATAATCTGAACTGTGGGTATTAAAATATATACATTTTATTTTTTTCGTTATAAAAGGATTCATTGGATTGTAAAATATTAAGAAACGTATTAGTAAAAATTGACTTTTCGATAAAAGTTGGTGATATCACCGGATTCGAATAGATTAAACAAAAAAGGTATTAAAAAAGATTGAACAGTTTTTCTTTTTCTTCGAAAATCATAAAATTTCAATATTGTTTAATTTTCTCTTTTTCTTACTGGGTTTTTATAGATTTTTAAATGCCTAAAAATATTTTTCGAAGTTATTTTTGTGGAAAATCTTATAGCTGGTGGGGGCCCTTTTTGGTGGAGGCCCCTAGGCAGTTGCCTAGTTTGCCTACATATAAATCCTGCCCTGCTTAGATTAGTATTTCTTGAGATACTAGACTTTAAAAAATGCTAATTTTGGGTAAAATTCATTTGTAGCGACATATACCAATTTCCCAGTTCAAATTATACCTCAGCTCCAATAGGCACTTTCGTAGAGTGTTCAATTCTGAGTAAATCAAGCACAAGTACAATAGAGTAGCATAAAATGCGACGAAGTTATAGAAATTTGAAAAAAAAGTATATCGACTTACGTGTATTTTACTAGGGAAATCTTTTAATGCTTTGGGCGAGTATTTAAAATTAATTTTAAAGGCTGTAACTTTCCGGCAATTTTTCTTAGGACATATCCAACCAAATTTCGAGTGAGGACTGAAAAAAATAGTCGAAAAAAAATCACCCTACTATTGTATATATCTAATTTAGAAATCGAAATCTAATTAACTTTTTCTAATTAAAATAACATTTTTTAGGACAGCAACGAAACTTTGAATTTCAATTCTAATCAAACCGTAGAATTAGAACAAATGGATACAGAAACGCCTTTCTTGGAAAACGCAAGTAAAGATCAGGTATTGCAGTTATGTTAAAGAATTTTTATCAACCCTCAGTGATAAGTATATAGTAGTAACATGCTTTATTCTAATTTTTTATGTATTTTTGGTACACACATAACTTCTTTTTTTCTAGGAAGTTAACTCCGTATTAACTTCCTGAAACAAACAGTTTCATCTGGGACGTAAAATTAAAGTGTGTCCATATTAAATATGGAAAAAGTGTTGTTAAACTATTATTAGCAGTGGTTATTCAGGAAAACATTAGTTTTAATTCAAAAGATAAAAAAAGTAATGTCTATTTTTAAAAATGACATGAAACTTAAAACCTTATAATTCGACCTTTCAAAATTTGGATTTTTTTACCCCTGTTCATCATAAAATTTCTTTTTATTTTGGCAAGATTCTTCTTTAACGCTTAAAACATGTATTTCATCAAACTATTTGGTCATAAATTACATGTAACTGTGAACATGCATAAAACCTATGAGTTCCTTACATAAATACGTATTTCACTATTTAAATTTATTATATTCTCTGTAACATATGTAATATTTTCATATTAACTTTTCATTCTCTGATAAATATTACCTGTTTAGAAAACATCTATACCTATAACAATGTCATCGATCACGGAAAGAAAAGTTAAATCTTTAAACTCATTAACGTCTATCTGTAACAACTTAAACTCAAAGGAGGTTATACAGGTATTAATTAATAACATTTATTATTTAGATTCTGCAGCACGTTACAATTACATATTATTTAATTTTATTTTAATTATGTACCAGACATAATTAAAAAAAATAATAATTATAATTAATTAATTAAATATAATTAATTAAAAATAAAATGATCTGCAATCACCATAATTTCTTAATTTTTTAAAAAATTTTTTTGTTTTTCGGCTTGTCAAAGAAAATTTTCATGCCTCATTTAAAATTGAAGTTTCTAGATTGATAAAGACAAGAAAAATTAACAAATATCGATTTATTAGAAATAATCGTGTGATTTAAGTAAGGCCATTATTGTTTTATTAATGTAAAAAGGAGGGAAATAGGAGATTTTACAGGAGAAAGAAAAAAAAGTTGAATGCGCGTTATAGCCCATACAAATCGTTGATGTTTAGATTGTGATAACTCAAAAAATATTCAATAAAAACATTTTTTTAATTCAGAAACTGAAAAAAGAACCTTTAATATTAAAATTATATCAAATTTAAACCTGAAATTGATTTTTATTTTTTTGAAGATTATTTTCTTTAGAGCGCGTCACAAATGTTATTTTTAAATTAATAGTTTTTAATCTATAAAAACTATTTAAAAATAATAGTTAGCTCTCTTTTCTAAAATACAAATTATGATCGTTCTACATGCGTCATTTTGTTATTTATCAAAAATCGATATTTGCTACTTTATCTTCTCTTCAAATAAAAGCACTTTAATTTACAGACTCGATATTTTTTGGGTTCTGGAGCGTATTTACATGAGATATTGGTTTCTGTCTTTTAATTCTGGTCAAAAATTTTTGTTTTATTTTATAATACAAAATATTGCAAATAATTGTGAATCGTGTTATAGTTTTTTCATTTCTGCTAAGTTTTAGTTTCTCTTTTTATTTCAATTTATTTTATTTTATTTTTTTTTTTTTTGTAAGTACGTATTATTTTTTTACGGGCGTTGGAGGGATAGCGACCTTTCAGCTATTCAGAAGATTGGTTATTATTTTTAATGTGGTAGTTTTTTTTCACGAAAATCTGATACTTTTTCTGAAACAGGGCTATATTTGTCAACTTATAATTAAAGTACAATATTGGAACATATTTGTTTTTGGAGATTCCAGTTTCCCTATAATGTAAGTTTCTTAAAAAAAACTAATCATGAAGCCAATCATAAACTTGTTTAGAAACGTTACTTAAATTAAAAATCGTAAAATCTAACCCATTTTCTGAAAAAGTGTTAAGTTAGTCTGAAAAGTATTATAAAAGTAGTAATTTTAAGCAATCTTCCGAACAATTTTCAGGTCGCTCTTTCTAAAAAATTTACGAGTATTACAATCGAAGGTCTTCAATTATAAAAAGAATTGTTAGGAAATAGTAGTTTATAAATTAATTATTTATCTTGATAATTTAAATTTTTCTTGTGTCTTAAGATATCTAGAGCGTTGCAAAAGTTCGTCATAATTTTAAAAGCAAATTGTCCTCTGTAATTTACAGCAATACATCAAAATTCTTCATCGTAACATTACCATTAAAAGAATACAAGGAGTATTCGAATTTTATTAAAAATATTATTTTTAGAACCATTATTTCCTATCGATTTTCTGGGAATAAATAAAATAAAATAACAGCAGTTGACAAGTTTAATGTATGCAATGCTTAATTAGGGATCAACTACATTTATAATCTGTAAGTATAAATATTACATTATTAATAAAACAGCTCTTTTTAAATAGGATAAAAGCGGAGCTGCTGTTATTAAAATAAACGCAGTTAAAAAAGCAAAATCTATGGACATGGCAGCACCATTACTCCATGAGGTGGAGAGAAGGGAAAATTTTGAAACTGCAGGAACCTTCGGTGGTATCGTACAAACTTAAAAAGGAGAATGCCGTAATTTAAATCAGGAATTGAAAATATGTAATAAGAAATTGGAAGAAAGCAATCTTCAATTATTAAATGCTAAAAAATTATTGAATATGAAAGATCAAAATATTCTTACCATGGAAAAAGAAAAAGAAGAGCTAAGAAAGATTAACCGCAAACTCTTATATGATACAATAAATAAGATAGATGCAGTGGACAGTAAGTATACAATATAAAAACAATATACATTGGGGTGGTAAGAAAAAAACTATAAATGTTATGTTATGACCTCCAAAATTTTTTCAAAATTGATAAAAATATATACCCTTTTTTTAATTTAAAATCGGAGAATATTGAGAGGTGACTCAAAGTCCATGAAGTTTCCCATGTATTTTGCATTAGAAAAATAAATTTTTAAAAAATTTTTAGAATTATCGTAAAATATCCCTATAAATTTTAATGTTTTTAATAATAATTCATTGTTATTAACTATTTTTAACTTCTTCAAGTTTGTTGGATATTGGTAACTTTTTGAAAGTGCATAAAAATAGTTAATAATAGTAAATTATTAAATATATTTCGGAATAATGTTTTTAAACAAAGTTTAAAAAACTAACTAAATGCATTCCATTTTTGAAGATTCTTTACAATTTTATCGTAATTTGCAAAGAATGGAAAAATTTATGGGATTATTTAGAGTCACGCTTAAATATTTCCTTAATTTCCAAATTAAAAAAAAAACAATTATTTTTTTTAATTTGGAACAAATTTCGAAGGGGACCACAGCTTACAATTTCTGAATTTTTTGGACTACCCTAATGAACATACAATATAATGTGTATGGGTGATTCTCCCGAAATATTACTTTTGTATGTCCTCAAGATTTTCTCAATAATAATAATAATTTATGACAATTTCTCTCTATACGTCCATAGTTTATCACTTTTTCTAAAAATCTAGCAAAAGAATTTATTTATTTTATAACTTTAAAGTACTTTTTTTTGTAATTTTAACTACTAAAAGTGAGCCTTTTAACCTGTCCTATGTCAATTTTCCATTCTTTCAAAACGTAAAACAACTATTTATTATTTGAAAAATAATACTTCACAGATATTTTCTAGAAGCTTAGGGATTGTAGAATATTTGCACAAAGTATAAATAAAATTGATCTTATAGATTTTCCATAAATGGAAAATGAATTTTGTCCTCTGGTTTTGCATCATTCCTCTGGCTTTTTGTATGATATTCAATATTTTTTATATTAGTTGAGTTATTTATTTGTTTTCATACTTATCCCTACTGGAAAATCCTATATAGGTTCCTAGTAGGAATCCTATAAGATTTCTACGTAGATTCTTATAGGATTCTATATAGGACCCTATGTAGATTCCTATAGGAACATTGCTATAGGAAAAACGCATGTGATTTTGTATAGATGTGACATAGGAAAACATATAATATCCTATAGGGTTAAATTTCACATTTCTATAGGAAAACATATATTTTCCTATAAGATTCCTATAGATATAACATAGGAAAATATATGTTTTTCTATAGGATCATATATGAAAACCTATAGGAAAACATATAGTTTCCTATATTGGTTCACATATGAAATCCTATAGGAAAACATATATTTTCCTATAAGTATCCTATAGATATGAAATAGGAAGATATATGATTACATATAGGATCATATATGGAAACCTGTAGGAAAACATATACTTGCCATACTAGATCACATATGAAATCCTATAGGAAAACATATAGTTTCCAATAAGAATCTTTATAGGAAACTACATGTTTTTCTACAGGACTTTTACTAAATTGGAGCAGAAATTTATGTTTTCCTATATAGGATCGTACGTGGATTCCTATAGGAAAGCGTGTAGTTTCCTATGACAATCTATATAGGAAACTACATGTTTTCCTTCTCTATCTAGACTCGTTTGTGTGTTTAGGTGAGAGAACGCACCTAGCGGCATTTCTATGAATCTCTCGTATAGGAATTCATATAGGATTTTACATAGGATCCTATATGTCGACCCATATAGGTGAGAGAACACACCTACCGGCATCATAAATTTCGAGCATTTTGAGAGGTATTGGACCCTTTTAAATAAAAAATTCACAAAGTTACAAGCATTTAAAGTTAGAAGTGTCAAAACCCTATTTTTGAGGAAAATGAGTTTAAAGTTCAAGTTTACCGTCAGCCTCCATGCATTTCAAAAGTTACAAATAATATTATTTTTTTTTTTAAACTGTAAAGTTATAATAAATGCATGATTTGACGTGGGACATTAAGTAGTTTGTTTTTCATCAATAAAAAAAATTCGAAAATTTAAAACTCTCTTAGAAAAATGCGAATATCTCGGAAAATAAAATTGAAAAGGTAGGTTCTTTTCATGCGGACGTACTCATATAATTTACGCGCATATAATTATATGTATGTAATATACATAAATCCTCCAAAACGTTGTATACATTCGCCACTATCCTAAGTATAAAAAGTTACTGATTGTTATGTTTTTGATTTTTTAAATTGCGAAGTAAAGTAGAAAAAAATGCTATGATTGCTCCTTCTATAATAAAAAATTTTTTACAACAGATGAGTATGGGACGAAGTGAATGGATTGCAACAATAGATTATGCAACATCTTATACAAATTTAAAATCTTTGCCACAATTCGTTAAAAGAATTGCTACTGTAGTGTTTGGAATGGACATATTATTAAAAAGTACTGTTACCGGAAATGGTAGTAACAGAAATCCGAGACAAAATAAACCAGATGATCCATTAAACTGCACGAAGCTTCTGGCTATTAGAGGTATATATGACATTTCGAAACTTAAATTCTCTAAAATCTTAAAGTTTACACGAAAAGGTGGTGTTAACAATGGACTTAATGTGTGATGATTTCAATTTTTTTCACTATGTTTTCGTCATTCAAAGCATGTGATGGTCAATAATGTCAATGAAATTTACAAAATTTAGTGTCAGTCTGATATTCTTCAATTAAAAAAAAAAATTGTCATGAAATTTTCTGTAATCGTCAACAGTATCACCCATACAAAATGTATGGTCTGAGTTTATTGAAAGTTTTCTTGTAAATTAATTCCATAAAATTGATGAAAATCACAAACAATTTAAGAAATTAATGTTAGAGCGAAATGAAAAGAAATGTGTATCATATATGCATATATAATGACCAATTTTTATATACACTGCAGACATCGTTTTGCATCAGAAAGCCTTCAGCTTTGTTGATAGAAAATATGTATCCCAAACCTGCGATATTAATTTTAACAAGTGCAAATTTAATCGTTGTGATAGATAGCCAGAAGATTTTTAAAAAATATTTCTTTAGACTGACATAATTAAAAAGGCTTTTGCACTTCAGAATAAAACATTTCGAATTATTAATTAATAGGAAATTTCTCACTACTTCTTTTACTTGCAGATTTCTACAGTTTCGTGTTGCAAAAAGAAAGGGGTTACAGTCGCACTACAGCTGACATGGAGGCAGCTAACACGTTTAAATATGTTTCTAAGCACATTGCTGATTTAAAAGCTCCTCCTTCTGAGTCAAGTAAGCTACTTACATTTACAAAAAACAATGTTTTAAAGCCTGGAGGTATGAAGTTATTGGTGCACAACATTACTTCATTCACTTTTTAAATCAGTAAAGAGTTATTATTGAAAATATTAAGGAAAAACCAAGAATTTAAGGAGAATTTGAGAAAATATCCAGGATTTTTAAAGAAATATTTCAATGAGCATTACAAATAATAATGAAATCTTTTCTGTTCTGTTAAAATACAAACATTATTTGCATTTGTCGTTGCTCTCTAAAGTTCTGTTTATGAAATATATGTATTTTTTTTAATTATTCAGTGTTCAAACTTTTTCTCATTTCTTCATTTCGCCTACTATTTGACAAGCTTTCAGATGTTTTTAGATGTATTAAATATTTTCTTGTTTTTTGTTGTTTTATTTTTTGGACAAATTTGAAATTAATTAAAAATTTTTTTAGCTTTGTTTTAATTGATATATTTATTCTTTCTCTTTTATATAATTCAAATTAATTGTTTTAGAAATTATTCTTATTGCTTTAAAGTACTTCAAAGAAGACTAAAATTAGAGAAGTTTATTCTTTGATTCGACAATTTAAAAGAACTCTGATTCGCTATATACCCTTAAAATGTATGCTTTAGAACTCTTAGGATAAAGTAGAATTTAGAACAGAATGTTTTATGACTCTTACTCCTTGAAAAAATACACATTTTTCAGATTACCATGATATATATTTTTATAAATTTAAAGAAAATAATGAGAATTCCGGAAAGAGTAGCTCAAAGCCCAAGCGAAGGACCTTCCTCGGGAGAAAAGAGCAAGAGGGAAATGTTTCCAAGCAGAATGAAGGAAAGCTTGAAAATCAAGAGACAATGTCAAACTATAAAGCGATGTTGAAAAAAGTAATGTTACAGAGCAGAATGTAACAGAAGGTTTTGAATCAGGACTTGAACAGAATGAATCCAATGAACATGGAAGAAATTTTGAAGACAAAGAGAGAGATAACAGACAAGAATATAGTGAAAATAAATTTGAAGGAAGTAATGACGATTTGGAGAGTGTACATGAGAACAAAGTTTCTGATTTAGATAAGCTAGATTATAATGATGACTTTGATTATGAAGATATTTATATGGAATACGAAGAGTAAATTTAATTCAAACAGGTAATTCTATACTTAGATATTTTTATGCATTTAAAGTAGTATAATGATTTACATTGCAATAATTACAAAAAATAATTTTAAGTATTGCATTTTTTACTGGAATAGAAATTAAAGATAATTTAATCTTGCAATTTAAATATTTTATATAAAATTTCACTGTGGTAAAAGAATAAAAATAAGAAATTAATAATGAATAGAAATTATTAATATTTAACAAAAGTGAAATAAAAATGTAGTTATTACACCCATAAATTTCATATTAAACATTTCTTTGTTCTATATTGAAATTATGTGAATACAGTTTCTTTTAGGGGCCTTAAAACTTTTATTTAATTTATTACAATTTATTTAATAATTCTTGATTAAAACAGTAACGTGACGATTGAATAAGCAATATTTGTAAAATTGTAGACATGTTTCTTTTAAGAAGAGCCTGCTGAGAAATTTTAATCCATTCATATTAATGGTGTTTATTAGAATAAGTACCTATTTTTTTGCAGCATACATTAGGAACCTACATTAATCTTACTACTTCAAAAATTAAAAAATAAAAAAATTTTTGACTGGTTTAAATGTTTTGTTCTTAAAAAAATTTAATTTTTTTATAATTGAACTTGATACACAATTTCTAGTATTTTCTGCCGCTAATTTTCAATTATTTTTTTTTTTTTATAATTGTCTGTTAATTTCTCATATAGATTTTAAATAATTTAACATTTTATAAATTATACAAATGGAAATAAAAACTATAAAATGCATCAAAAACTTTTTTTTTATTTTATAACTGTAGGATAATTTTACATTCAAAATAATACCAGTAAACAAAATTAGGACCACTGGGAGACATGAATTTTGATAGCTTAAAATTTCACACGTGACCCCCCTTAAAAGTCTTTATACTAATAGTAATTTCTCCTTTTTAGAAGAAATGGACAGATTACGATTAAAAAGAATTAACAAATTCATCACACAACTCCTCAAGACAATGTAGCCTCTGTGGTACATGGGCTCAAAATTTTGACAGTTTTTAATTTAATTTTCTGCTAGTTCCCAAAAAGTGTGGTCCAATTAATCTTTTAATCATTTTAAAACCTAATTAAATCATTATAAAAAAGGCAGCATTATCATAAAGTATACAAGATTATATTACGTATGAATTACATAAATTAAAAACCTTTTTCACATTTTAGGTACAAATTCAAATTGACATAATGGAAGAAGAAACTATGAAGAAAATATTCAAGGTCATCACTACCTGCAGACGTCATCTAACCTTACTTATTCAAACCTGCTATAAATTAACAAAAAATTTTGAACGCTTGGCAAACTTTCTGCAAGTTTAAGTCTCAAGTGGGGGATTTTAAAAATTCTTCAGAACGTGCAGAAAGTCATATAACTAAAAAAAGTAAGATTAAAATTTAGAAAATGAATATTAAAGTATACTGATAATATAGTAGTATTATTATATGAGGACTTCCACATGAATTGGACAACTTTGACATTATTTAACTTACAGTACCGTCGGAAATTATCAGTCCACCCATTTTTTAAGGTTTGAAAACATCTTTAAACGTACAAAGTACAAATATTAAAATTTTTCTGTGTTTATTTCCTTAAAGTAGATAAAATTTTGAGAAAAATTAGGCCTGAGTGAAGTGATTTAGTCAATTTTTCTTTGAAATAGGTTAAAAAATGTGGAATTTTTAATTTTTTAGAAAAATTGAAATTAATCTCGAAATAATATAGATTTTTTAAAGTTTTTATGCTTGTTTTAAAGGAAATTTTCTGGAGAATAAGACTATTGCTTAGGCATTAATGTGCAATTTTTTTCCTAGCATATGCAAGGCTCGGAAGTTGGACCAAAAAATATAAAAAAATTATTGTTTATATCTTGATATTAAATACAGCTATATAAAATATACGAAGGTCATAATTGTCAATAACTTTCGGAAGGAAGTAATATAATATATATATTGGAATTTTAAAAATTATTTTTATGTCAAAATAATGTCATCAAAATTTTATAAATTTTTTGGTCCAAATTCCGAGCTTTGCATATGCTATGAAAAAAATTGCACATTAATGCTTAAACAACAAAGTTATTCTCCAGTAAATTCCCTTTAAAACAAGCATAGGAACTTTAAAAAACCTTTATTATTTCAAGAGTAATTTCAATTTTTGTAAAACATTAAAAATTCCACATTTTTTAACATATTTCAGTAAAAAATTGATTAAATCACTTTACTCAGGCCTTATTTTCCTCAAAATTTTATCTACTTTAAAGAAATAAACACAAAAAAATTTTAATAATTATACTTTGTACTTTTAAAGACGTTTTTCAAACCTTAAAAAATAGGTGGACTGACAATTCCCGACGGTACTGTACCTATCTCTAAAAAAATTATACTTAATAGATGAAATATACACCCCTGTATTTTCGATTGAATGTATTGCTTAGCAATGATATTGAACATTATCCCCTGCTCAAAATAGGGACATTTTAAGACATTTAAAACGTCTTTAAGTGAAAAATACCGTTAATTCATAGAATTTAAAAATTTAAAGTGACAAGAACTTAATTTTATGAAAAATGGAAGTTCAAAAGAAAATCATGCATATTATATCTTATTATCTCTTATGCAGTTAAAACTTTAAAAACAAAAATTGGTAAAAAATCTATAGTTTAAGAAGTGAATATACTGGCTATTGTTTGAGAATGTCATGTTCAAAAATATAAATCATAAAAATGCGTCATTTCATTAAAAATTAGTGTGACTGATCGAAAAGTTTATTTTTCAATACTGCCAAAATTATAATTAATGTCAATGACGATATAGCTATGCTACTATGTATTATTCGCCACAGGAGAAATAAGCTCCGTAATTTATTTTTATAAGCTAAAGAGAACGTGAATCACAAATATTTTTAGAATATTGCAATTATTTCCACAAATAAATTCAAAAAAGAGGCCTTCTTTTGTGTGGACGTTCTTATATTATTAAAAAATTCATTTTTTTGGAATAAAATAATAAATAAATAATTTAATTTTAACTGTTGTTAGGAAAAAAACTGAATAATGAGCTATATTTATAGCACTTAATTTTTAGGTGAGTATTTATTAACTTTGTAAATAAATTGAAATAAAATTTTTAATTACATTAATTAATATCAGTATAATTATTTTTTAGGTTGGCAGTAGCAACTGTGTTAAATAAAATTGTTTTATATGTCTTATAAACATAATTCATGTTTTACGTATTTAAAAGTGCTCCTGCAAATCAACAAAAAATTTTTGGGTACAATTTTTGTTTAATGAATAACCTAAGATTAAACAAAGTAATTTTTATAATTTTTGTTTTATCTTTTTACAATTCATGTTTTTATTTAAGACATTTAATATTTCTAATAATTCCGAAAGATCTGAAATCTAACGAAGCATAATAACGAATTTCTAAAATTCTAGTACGAACTTAATTCTTCGCAGGAATTTTTAGAGGAACTAATTTTCATGCATACAAATTATTTTTCGTTCTTTATTTTTGTACTACGCATTCAATTTATTTATTATGTAATAAAAATGTAATTCGTAAAATGAAAAATTTATTTTATCCCATTCCTTATTAATAATAAAAAAATAAATGACTCAGAAAATAATTTATTTTTTAAATAATTTTATTTTCTCTCCTCCAAAATTTAATATTCACTTAATAGATACGAGTATGGAGGATTCACATTGTAAAGAGGCCTGATTATATAGTTATTTTACCGAATTTGATAAAAATAACAGATATGTGAATGATTGAGGAAAAAATTACATTTTCAAACAATTTGTTTCGTTTTTTTCAATTTAACATACATATATTCGATATATTAATATTGAAAAGATAAATTTGAAAATTAAATACTATAATCAATAGATAAATTAAAAAATATTAAAATTATGATTTTATAATGTACATATATAATATACATAAGCAAATATCCCTGTAAAATGCAACCCGCCATGTACAAAAACAAGGGAAATAGGTGTCGGCCAGGCGCTTTGCTCATGCTCAAAGAGAAAGTGGCATCAGTAGCATCATGCACTTGCGCCCAAGTCCCTATGTTTAAATGCCCTATGTTTAGCCTTAAAAAATCCTTACTGTATAAGATTACTTACTTATTTAATGACTGTTTATTAAATTCTTCTTTTGTGAATATGTTTTATAATTTGAATTTAGCGCTCTTTTTAATCTCAACACCCTCTGTCGGCAACAGTGAATTTGCATCACTATGCAGTTTCCACTCTACAAAATCCAATGGTAACGACAAAGTCAAACCTGTCAAATTTAATTATTTTATTTTTACAAAAACTTTAAGTTTCCTTTGCAAAACCGGTAAATATAAACTTTTTTGCATCCAAGCTCTAAATCTGCCTACTTATATCTACAAATAAAGCTTTATTTAGCCGTTTACAGCGCAAAGAATTCGTAACCTCAATTATGAATTCCTCAAACAGGTTAAATTCGAAGAAACACGTCCCACGAATTACAAGGTATGCTCCTGCCATTTCAAAACATGGCCTCACCAATTCAGTCCTTTTTACTGGGTATACAAAAAAAAAAGAAAAAGGAACTTATTTAGTTAAGGGTGACCCAGACGCTATTTTGTAAATTCTTTGTATTAATTCCTCGACAATTAAATTTAGTCATTTGGTTATAATCAAATTCTCAAAATCGAATTGAATAGTTAAAAAGAAAATTAAAGAAAAGAAGTAACTAAATAAAACAAAAAATTGATATTATTCTAAGAATAAAGTAAACAAATTTGACACATAATAATTTTCTCTTTTTCTTTCTTAAAATCATAACGATTTCTCACTTTGAATTAGAACCGCAGTGAACGTCACAGTGGCTGTCATCTTCGGGTGTACTTCCGAATAGAACCCCTGACCGATTTCAATGAAACTTGGAATACCTACGTATTCTGATGCGCTGATTACGAAAATCATAGTGAAAATTGGCGTAAATTTAAATTTCATGGTAAAAAATATGTATAAAAAATCATATCAATTTAGGTTTTTTATATATATCTCTTTAAATATTGCAAATATAAAAAAAAAGTTGATACAAAAGCTGTAGCTCTCACAAAAATACATATTTTATGTTTAATGCATTTTTTACTTAAACCAATTAGTTAACAAAATAATTGCAAAAAACTTAAATTACCGTAAATGTGACCAAATACCCACATTATATCAATATTAAATTACCTACAGCCGTAATTACGTTATTACGTAACGTTACGTTCATTTCGCTGCATTACATTCATTACCTATTATTACGTAATAACGTTAAATTACGTAGTTACTAAGTACGTACAATTATGTCATAACGTAAACTTACGTATTTACGTACAATTACGTACATATATGCAATAACGTAAACTTACGTAAATTACATAATTTACGTAATTTAATGCACTTATTACAAAAATCATCTTTAAAAAAAAAAAAACATGATCATTTTTATAACACCATAAAAACCAACAGAACTATAGATTTTTCCACCGTTGTTCACCGTAGTTCCACCGTTGTCTATATTCCACATTCAGTGTGGCACTCCAACCCCCCTTAGATTCTCCAAGACACGGGGAGAATTAGCGGATTACCACTCCCTCTTCCTGACGCTAGGTACGCTCAACTCAATATTGTTAATACTAGAAATTCTAAAGCTCGCTACGCACGCAAAATTGTGCTCTTGTTTTTTCTTATCTAATTGTCCAAATTTATACTTACCAATTTCTTTAATTTGTTAATTTCCTAATACAAAAATCTCAAATTTCTCTGTTTACCAGTTGGCGAATTTGTCTATTTTGTTAATTTTTAGGGTTCCGTACACCACAAGTGTACGCACGGAACCCTATTGGCAAGACTTTGTCGAAAATCGTATCCCCCCCCCCTAGCCATCAAACTATTTGACTTAGAAAGTTCAAATATGGCCCACATATGTATTTTCACGTGTAGATGAAAGGAAAATTATAGAGAACATGATTCTAGGGGTTGATCATAGCGTTGTCAAGAAAATAACAAGATTTTTGAGAAATTTTGATATTTTTTGGCTGATAACTTTTGCCATTTCTTTGACAGCGCTATCACCACAACAATGTCTATAATTTTTCTGTAATCTACATATGATACTACATTTTTGTACCAAATTTGAACTCTCTAAGTCAAATATTTTGGCAGATAAGAGGGGAATACGGTCCCTTTTTTCGAAAAAATGCCTTTAATTTGTACCATTCCTGCCCTTTATCTGACAAATTATTGTACTTAGAATGCTAAAATTTGGTACACATATGTAGTTTGACGTGTAGATTACAGTAATACTATAGAAAACCTTGTTGCAGGCTGTTATCATAGCGTTTTTCAGCAGAAAAAAACGATTTTTTTTTTAAAAATGCTAAAAAATGGTCGTATCCCCCCCCCCTGAACTTCCAAACTATTAGACTTAAAGAATTCAAATTTGGTACACAAATGTATTTTCACGTATAGATTACAGGAAAATTATAGAGAACATGATTGTATGTGTTGAACAAATAGTTTGGAAGATAAGGGGGAGGGATACGGTCATTTTTTTTAGCAAAAATGCACTAAAAGTGTACAATGCCACCTCCATATCTGCCAAACTATTGTACTTAGAGTGCTGAAATTTGGTATACATATGTAATTTGCCATATAGATTACAGAAAAACTGTAGAGAACTTTGTTGCAGATCGTTATCATAGTGTTTTTAAGCAAAAACCAACGATTTAAAAAAAATGCTAAAGAATGACCGTATCCCCCCTCCCATAACTTCTAAGCAATTTGACTTAGAGAGTTCAAATTTGGTACACAAATGTTTTTTCACTTGTAGATTACAGAAAAATGGTAGAGAACATGATTGTAGAAGTTGATCATAGCGTTGTTAAGGAAATAAAATGATTTTTGAGTATTTTTTATGGATGTTTGCTAAAATCTATGGATTTATCGTTGACAGCGCAATCACCATCACGTTCTCTATAATTTTTATGTAATTTACACCTGGAAATACATTCCTGTACAAAATTTGAACTCTCTAAGTAAAATATTTGGAAGATAGGGGGGGGGGGTGGTCCATTTTGTATAAAAAATTCATTATATGTTATATTTTAATATATTATATATATAATATGCATAATATATTTATATATTTAATAGTATCAAATATATTAAAAATTATTTTGTTTTGTGTACGGAACCCTCGATTTTAGTGCGAGTGTAACTCGAACTTGCCCGATTTTTCAATTTACCAATTTAAAATTTTTTAATTTTTCCAATAACTACTTTTTCAATTTTTTAATTTGTCAATTTTCCAATAACCAAATCTCCAATTTCTGAATTTACAAATTTTTTTACTTTGACAATTTGCAATGTAGAAGTAGCCCTAGTTAGCCAAAATAGAAATTGCTTTTTGGTCAGGGGCTGGAAGGGCTAATTTTTTTCAAAATGAGAACATCAAAAATAGTAAGGAACTGGCTGAGCTTAGTGTATCTAAAGCATAACTGGATTTTTCCGGTCAATATCTTCAGGGAAGTTAAGATCGACTACTCTAAAGTACCCATGTACCCAACAGATGTCCATAGGTTATTTCCGATCAACTTCTTCAGGGAAGTAAATCTCAAAATGTGATAATCGACTTCTCTGAAGTACCGAAGTACCCACCCGATGTCCAGGTCATTTCCGGACAACTTCATCAGGGAAGATAACCTCAAAATGAAAAGATTTCCTTCTCAGAAGTACTCCAGTACCCAGCCAATGTCCAGGTCTCTTTCGGTCAACTTCTCTAGGGAAGTTAACTTCAAATTGGGACAATGGACTTCTCTAAAGTTGCTAAGTTCCCAACCACGAAGTAATAATAAGGAGACTTCGCTCTATAGGGATCCTCTTAAAAATATGTCCCCACTTTAGGGAACGAACGGCTGTGAAAGTAGAATCTCGCAGAAGTGGCAGCCCTAGAGGAAAAAATGAGAAACTGCGTATTTTCCAGTGTCTGTGTTGAACGTTTCTATGTGTATGTGCGTAAGCTCGAAACGTTTGTTTTGTTGTGGTATGTAAGGTATGTTTTGTTATAATTAAATAGAAAAGAAATTGTTTTTTACAACATATAATGTATTAATTTACTAATTAATAATAATAAATTTCATAAACAGGAGCAAGAAAAAACGAATTCATTCAGACAAAGTTTTTTAATGTTTAAAATTTGTTCTCCAACGTTTTAAAATCTAAATGATTTCATATGTTTTTTTATTCAAAAAGAGGGAAGCAATAGTTTAACTAAAATCAGGGATTTAAATAATTTTTATAAATGTTATGAAATATTGTTGAATTTTATTTTTCTTAATTTAAAATAGACAATATTCGTATTGCTTATTTTTCTGTTTTCTCTTTTAACTGTTATTGTTAATGTCCTCTAGTCTGTTTAATTTAGGTTATTCTTAATGAGGTAAAAGTGTTTGTAGATCAGTTTAAATAGTGAAGTCATTGAACACTGTTATATAATTTCTAATTCTGGTGACTTATTATTTTATTTATTAATTTTTAATTCCATTAACTTTTATTATTTTATGTGTTTTCATGTTTTATTAAACAAATTTTTTTGTATGTGTATTTTTATAATTACTATTTTTAATTAATTTTACAAATATATAAATTTCTGTTTTCTTATCTAATTTTTAATATCCTCGTATTATTTATTTTTAATTTCTTTTTAGTTTCTCTGACTCCATACAATGGTTAACTCTAGAATTTTTTTATTTTTGTTGTTATTATTATTTTTTGTCTCTCTTAGATGAAATAATTATAATCTTCATTATTTTATTTTATTGTTAGACTCCCAAAAGAGGAAATCAAATAGATTTCAAAACGTCTGAGAACCAATTTTAAACATTAAACAACTTTGTCGGAATGACTTTCTTTTTCTTGCTGCTTTTTAATAAAATTTTAAAAATTGTTACAAATAATAGCACTTGCCCTGAAATAAACTAACATAAGTTTAAATGTTTTAAATATAGGGACTAAAAGTCTCAAAACAAGACATTTGGTTTTGCACTGTCAGTATGTTAGTTTATTCAGCGTTGTATATTTTCACACTATAAGTAAACTTCCTTGAGAAAGATAACCGGAAATAAATGAACAGCGGTTGGGTGCTGTGGTAATTCTAAGAAGTCAATTAATAAATTTTGAGTTTATCTTCCCTGTACAAGTCAACTGGAAATGATCTAGATATCAGACTGGTACTTGCGTACTTCAGAATAGTAGATTTTCACATTTGGAGGTTAACTTCTCTGCGTAAGTTGTCCGTAAATGACCTGGACTTCGATTGGAGTACTTTGGTCTTTCAGACATGTCGATTTAAACATTTTGTAGTTGACTTTCCTAAAGAATTTTACCGAAAAAGACCTAGATATCGGACAGCTACTTTAATATTTTAGAAGAATCGATTTTTTCATTTTAGGGTTAACTTCCCTGGAAAAGTTGGCCGGAAATGACCAGCATATCAGTTAGGTAGTGGGGTACTTCTAAAAAGTAAATTTCTTCATTTTGAGGTTAACTTTTTTGAGGAAGTTGTCCGTAAATGACCTGGACATCGGTTGAGTACTTCTCTACTTCAGAGAAGTCGAGGTTTTGAGGTTAACTTCCCTGTTAAAGTTGATGAGAAATAACATGGACATCGGTTAGGTACTTGAGTACTTAAGAGAAATCGATTTTCACATTTTGAGGTTAACGTTTCTGAAGAAGTCGACTGAAGGTGACCTGGACATTGGTCAGGAACTGTAGTACTTCTAATAAGTAAATTTTTCCATTTTGATGTTGACTTCCCTGAAGGAGTTGTCTGGAGATCACCTGGACATCGGGTTGGCACTTGGGTACTTCAGAGAAGTCGATTTTCACATTTTGAGGTTAACTTCCCTGAAGAAGTTGACCGGAAATCACGTGGACATCGGTTGGGTATTTGGGTACTTCTGAAAATGAACTTTTTTCATTTTAAGGTTAATTTCCCTGAGGAAGTTGACCGGAAATGACATGGACATTTCATGAGTACTTCGGTACTTCAGAGAAGTCGATTGTCATATTTTGAGGTTAGCTTCCCTGAAGAAGTTGACCGTAAATTACGTGAACATCGATTGGGTACTTTGGTACTTCAGAGAAATTTTTTTTGATATTTTGAGGTTAACTTCCCAGAAGAAGTTGGCCGGAAATCACGTGGACATCGTTTGGGTACTTGGGTACTTTAGAGATGTCAATTTACACATTTTGAGGATAACTTTTCTGAAGAAGTTGACCGGATGTGACCAGGACATTAGTTGGGAACCGGTGTACTTCTAATAAATAAATTTTTTTATTTTGATGTTAAGTTTCTTGAGGAAGTTGTCTGGAGATGACCTAGACATCGGTTGGGTACTTACGTACTTTAGAGATGTCGATTTTCACATTTTAAGATTAACTTCCCTGAGGAAGTTGTCCGGAAATTACCTGTACATCGGTCATTTGACGACGAACAAGTTGAGAACTTCGGATCTTCAGAGAAGTCGATATTCATATTTTGAGGTTAATTTCCCTAAAGAAGTTGACCAGAAATGACGTAGTTATCGGTTGGATACGTGGGTACTTTAGAGAAGTCGATTTTCACATTTTGAGGTTAAATTTCCTGAAGAAGTTGATTGGACGTGCCCTGGACAAAAGAATAAGTGTTTAATTTCGAAAACATAAGAAACTTAAACTGTCTAAACCAATTAAAATTTTTTAAACATTTGAATATACACTGCGAATTTTAAATAAATAACTTTTTTATGATTCTTTTATACAAATTACATAAAATCACATAATTTTAGCTCAATTTCATTGAAAGTTAATTTTACACCATTTTAATTGTTTAAACAATCGATTCAATTAAATCAATTAAATTACATTAATTACATTATTTTTTCTTTTACTAATTAAAAAGTTGTAAGCTTTTAAAATATTTCAAATAGAAAATATAAAAAATTGTTTAAACTTTTTAAAATTAATTACAAAATGATCATACAAATTCCTTACAAGGATGCCTTAGAATTTCCACACCGTTTAAAATCTCTTTTCTTATTTTCTCTCTCTCTACTCTGCCTTTATCTACCTCAGACACCTGTTATACCATTTCCTCTTTCACATTTTGCACGCCATTGTTGTCTTTATCTATCCCAGGCAACCTTTTTCTTTCTTGCTTCTAGAAGCACAACTGTGAACTCTCCTTGCGTTGCACACCCTATTGTTGTCTTTACCTATGCCAGGTAACCTTATTCTCTCTTGCTTCTAGAACCACAACTGTGAACTCACCTTGCGTTGCGCACGCTATTGTTGTCTTCATCTTTCCCAGGTAAACTTATTCTCTCTTGCTTTCAGAACCACAACTGTGAAGTCTGCTTGCGTTTCTCACTCTGTCTTGTCTTTATCTATCCCAGGTAAACTTATTCTCTCTTGCTTTTAGAACCACAACTGTGAACTCTGCTTGCGTATCTCACTCTGTCTTGTCTTTATTTATCACAGGTAAACTTATTCTTTCTTGCTTTCAGAACCACAACTGTGAACTCTGCTTGCGTTTCTCACTCTGTCTTGTCTTTATTTATCACAGGTAAACTTATTCTTTCTTGCTTTCAGAACCACAACTGTGAACTCTGCTTGCGTTTCTCACTCAGTCTTGTCTTTATCTATCCCAGGTAAACTTATTCTCTCTTGCTTTCAGAACCACAACTGTGAACTCTGCTTGTGTTCCTCACTCTATCTTGTCTTTATCTATCCCATGTAAATTCTATAACTTATTCTCTCTTACTTTCTGAAAAGCATAGCAGTATACCTATATCTATAACTAACTGATTTCTTATATAGGATAACATAATTTTTTTTATTATTTACACAGGTGGTACACCTAGGTGCATAAATGCCTTACCCCGGACCTCTCTTTCTTTCTCACGTATTCTCATGGGCAGGGACAACCAGTTGGGGGTAAGGCATTAATGCACCTGGGTGTACATGGACGTATGAATTATATGGACGGAGCACATCTTTGCGGGGTCGTACCTTTCGTCCGTAAGGGGGGATCCGAGATTAGTTGGCCAAACACACAGGCATACACAGTCAGCCAATCAGCGAGCGGCCAACTAGCTTCCCTCTTCCGATCGACCGAATCTACCCCCTCATCTAAAGTAAGAGCTTGTGCTCCGTCCATATAATTCTTAAGTCCATGAGGTGGTAGGAGGTAAGAGGGAGGGATTTTCCCATATAGAAAGAATCTGTTTCGCCGGCCCTGCTTGTCTTTATCCCCACGTGGAAAGATTCCCTGCAAATTCCCATTAGAAATTCCGATCGGAAATCCCCGTCACAAATTCCGCAGGAATTCCGATAAAAAGTTTAATGTGTTTTCAAATAATATCGGGCTTTCCGAATCGGTTAAAAAACAATAACTAAAAACAACCAAGTTCAGAACCGATGACCAGGTGACTTTTGTTCTACTCCCTCGAGAAAGTTAACCTCAAAATTTAAAAATCCATAATTACGAAGAAAACCAAGTACAGAATCGATATCCAGGTGATTTTTGTTTAACTTCTTTAGAGAAGATAACCTTTTTTTGTGGAATTCAATTTCTTTTTATGAATTTCGAACATGGGCATATTAAGCGTCTCAAATTTTAATAATATTAGATTTTTAAATTTTGAGGTTAACTCCAGTTAAGTCATCTGTATATCGTTGCGGCAATTGATGTTTTCCTAATTATTGCTTTCTGCATTTCTGCACTTGGTGCTTTCCTAAATTTTGATTAATAAATTATGAGATTAACTTCCTATCACTTCGGCACTTGCTGTTTTTCTAATTATAGATTTTAAATTTTAAAATCTACTGTCTTCAATAAGTAGACCCAAAAGTAACCTGCAATTCGATTTACCACTTAAGGTTTTCCTGATTATGGATTTAGAAATTTTGAGGTTAACTTCCTCGAAGATGTTGACCAAAAGTCACCTGGACATCCGTTTTGCACTTAGTGTTTTTCTAATCTTTGATTATTAAAATTTGAGGTTAACTTCCTCCCAGAAGTTCACTAAAAGTTACCTGGGCATCGGTTCTGCACTTGACGTATTCCTAATTATGCATTTTTAATTTTTTGTCTTCCTATACTTTTTTATTATTAAATTTTGAGGTTAACTTCCTCGAAGATGTTGACCTAAAGTCACCTGAACATCGGTTCCGCACTTGGTGTTTAACTAAATGTCGATTTCCAAATTTTGAGGTTAAACTCTCCAAAACTTACCTGGACATGGGTTCTGCAGTTATTGTTGTCCTTATTATTGGTTTTTAAATTTTGGGGATAACTACCTTGAAGAAGATCACCAAAAGTCACCTGGAAATCGGTTTTCCTCGTGGTGATATCCTAATTATTGATTTTCAAAATTTTTAAATTCAAATACATAAATAGGAGAAATTGTAAACTCTCCTCTATGTTTCGTACACTTTTGCCGATGACGTGTCATGCCCCGCCTATTTGATTTTCAAAATTTTTAAATTCTAGGAAATTCTAGGATAAATTGTGAACTCTCCTTCATGTTTCGTACGTTTTTGCCGATGACGTGTCATGACTCGCCTACTTGTTTCGTACGTTTTTGCAGATGACGTGTCAAGCCCCGCCTACTGAGAAAGCTCTTTTCTGTTTCGTAGTCGAATTTCTATAGCTATCTATAGCTATCACTAACTGATTTCTTATAAAGAACTAGCTAAGGTTTGTATTTGGTTGCTTCTATGGTCATTTATGGTTTTTTGCATTTTTCTCCTAAATTAATCAGTTTTAGTAAAAAATGGTAAAAACATAAAATATGTATTTTATCGAGTGCTATAACTTTTGTATAAAACATTTTTTTATATTTTTAATATTTAAAGAAGTAAATGTAGAAAACTTAAATTTTCATGGCTTTTAAGCTTTTTACCATGATAATACTATTTACGCTATTTTTGACTACCATTTTTGTAATCAGCGCATCAAAATACGTAAGTATACCAAGTTTCATTAGAATTGGTCAGGGGTTCTATTCAGAAGTTTGTCCAAAAAAATATAATTGCAAATTGAAAAATTAATAATAATATTATTATTATTATTATTATTATAGGAATAAAAATAATTGTTGGAAGTAATTGCCCACTTAAGGACTGGAATAAAAATCAAAACATGTAATTAAAGTTAAAAAAATAATTGAAAATTGAAGAATGGAATTGAAATATTAAGAACATAGAAATTGAAAACAAGTATTTCAAGAAAGACGAGAATTAATATATATTGAAGAAAACAATTGAAAACTGAAGAATGAAAATAAAAATTGAAGAATGGAATTGAAAATTAAAGAAAATATTTGAGAATTGAAGAAAATAATTAAAAATTTAAGAAATAAATTGGAAATTAAATAATTAAATGGAAATTTTAAGAAAATAATTGATAATTAAGGGCATATATTAGAGAATGACGTCAAACGCGCGGGATACTAATGCATTCTTAATTTTTGTTTTTCTCCTCGGAAAAAAGGAGTTTCGGGATAAAACTTGGTGGAAAGAAGGTTTATGTGGTCAGGAACTCTGACCCGTTCCAAGGCTTGAATTACTTTATATTTGTATATTGTTTTAGTGAATTTCCAAATCAGCATATTTCAAATGTTTGCCTTTAAAATGGCGGCGCAGGCCATATGACTGGTTTGGAAAAGAAACGAACGTGGAACAAAACCCGGCAGTCAAATGGCGCCCCAAGTGGCTACTCGGGAAAGTTCCATTCATAATAAGAAATTAATTTGATGTTTTTATAAATGTTTCGTTTGCAGTTTTTTCCGAAATAACAATTTCAGCACAATTAGATATAAATTTTCCCAAGAAAGAAAAGTATAATTGAAACTATTACCACTTATGTTTTAACTTTTTGAATTTCATCTTGTGAGTCAGTATAAAGGAACCTGAAAACTGTGATTGAGTGATTATTAGTGTGTTTTTGTTTCTGTAATTTCAAATGTCAATCTAATATCTTTTGGATTAACTTTTGAGTAGAACCCCTGACCGATTTTAATGAAACTTGGTATACTTTCGTATTTTGATGCGCCAATTACATTTTTTATATTTGCAATATTTAAAGAGTATACAGTACCGTCGGGAATTGTCAGTCCACCTATTTTTTAAGGTTTAAAAAACGTCTTTAAACGTACAAAGTATAATTATTAAAATTTTTCTGTGTTTATTTCCTTAAAGTAGATAAAATTTTGAGGAAAATCAAGCCTGAGTGAAGTGAGTTAGTTAATTTTTCATTGAAATATGTTAAAAAATGTGGAATTTTTAATGTTTCACAAAAATTGAAATCACTCTTGAAATAATAAAGGTTTTTTAAAGTTCCTATGCTTGTTTTAAAGGGAATTTACTGGAGAATAACATTTTGTTTAAGCATTAATGTGCAATTTTTTTCCTAGCATATGCAAGGCTCGGAAGTTGGACGAAAAAATTTATCAAATTTTGAAGACACTATTTTGACATAAAAATAATTTTTTAAATTCCAATATATATATTATATTACTTCCTTCCGAAAGTTATTGACAATTATGACCTTCGTATATTTTATATAGCTGTATTTGATATAAAGATATAAACAATAATTTTTTTATATTTTTTGGTCCAACTTCCGAGCCTTGCATATGATAGGAAAAAAATTGCACATTAATGCCTAAGCAACAGTCTTATTTTCCAGAAAATTTCCTTTCAAACAAGCATAGAAACTTTAAAAAACCTATATTATTTTAAGAGTAATTTCAATTTTTCTAAAACATTAAAAATTTAACATTTTTTAACATATTTCAAAGAAAAATTGACTAACTCACTTCACTCAGGCCTTATTTTCCTCAAAATTTTATCTACTTTAAGGAAATAAACACAGAAAAATTTTAATAGTTGTACTTTGTACGTTTAAAGATGTTTTTCAAACCTTAAAAAATGGGTGGACTGACAATTTCCGACGGTACTGTAACGGTTTTATTTTAATTTGAAAGATTTATTTTTAAACAAAAATAATAAATGTTATTTGATGATGAGATTTATGAAGACCAAGTTTACTGCAAATTGAGCGGTTATAATATAGCAGTAGTAAAAGGAAATCAAAGGAGTTTTCTATTAAATTAATTATTTAGAATTTAAGTTAAAATAGTTCAATTTTATCCCATCCGGGATGCGCCAGGCAGTGATTTAGTGAATAAATCACGGCCGTCCTTCCATTTAGAACTAATCTCCTTCAACTTCAAAATCCGCCGGCCAGCTCTGTTAGGCGGAGAGGGGCGCGAGCCGACGAGTAACCAACGCTGGCCCAGTACTGAAAAGTGAAAACGAGAGGAGCTTTCCCTGGAGATTTCCCCCCATTTTAAATAAATAAAGCACTGATTAATAAAATAAAATAAATATAAATTTATTTAATGAACATTACTATTCGGAAAAGAGGACTCTTGTCCCAATATTTTACAAAATATGGCCTCTGAAGGAGGAAATTAAGCCGACCAGAAGTCCACAAAATAATAAGATCACTAAAATCGAAACTGAGACCGTGCAAGATATTCGTAAATATATGGCCATTCTAGGGCCGGACAATTAGAATAATAATGACTAAAATCTCATGTCGACGGTCGAGCCGCCAGTGGCCATGAGCACGTGGCGGATAATTACAATTTTAATAACGTGAGTCGCTTACCCATTGTTTAAACAATACGACGACACAGGAACAATATCGGCCAGCACAGAATTTAATTTTATAATTAAATTTATCATAAAAAGGAGTCGTTTCGACTCAAAAAATAGAAAAGTCTCAAACTTTTATTCGTGGAACCAACTGTTACCCACGAGGGCTCAACCAGGAAGAAGGAGCAAGGTTCGTGGAAATTCGGACGCTGTTCCGAAATTTTCCTGTCTCTCTCCTTGATTGTCGGATCTCATTCATCGATAATGAGATCCATTTGTAGATTCGCTCGCTGCGCCGTGAGCTGTCCCTTGATGTCCTATTTCGGCTTCTAGATAGACAGGTTCCACCATGAAAGGGCGGGAATCACATCCACCCCTTTTTCCCTCGATGTACAACCCTCGGTTGTGCCCATGGCAGAAACCTGGCTGCACCCTGGCATCCTTCTTCGGACCCTCAGACGAAGAAGGCGAGCGAATTAAAGCGTGAATAAAACATAAAAATAAAGAATGGTAAATAAGCGACTTTTATAAATATTTAATTTCTGACAGAGGCGTGAAATTTCTGGTCGACGATGAGTGAATGGACATAGTTCATCCTAGCGCTTCCTGTTTAAGTTTATTCAACGCGGAAGGCTTCTTCGAGAAAGAGAAAAGTTGCTTACAGAACGTTGCAGATAAAATCTGCAACGTTACAACTCCTCCCCCCCCCCCCTAGAAGGATCCTAGGGGCTTGTTTTGACTTTCAAACCCAGACTCTAGGTTTGCGACTCACTTTCAAGGATTACCGTACTTCAGCGACCGGCGAGTCGATCGACCAAATATTCCTAGTCTCTGTCATTTTTCTAGTATTATAAAATACTAGGATCGACAATTAATTAAATGATAAATAATAGGAATCAAATTATAATCTAGCCAAGAATATATTAGAATTACATTCTGAACTTAAACTACGACTATCATAAGGATGGTTTAAATCTTATTTAATGTAACTTCTGGTTTTAAGAAAAACTAAAAGAAATCTTAAATGGGATTAATTGGAATATTTCCACTCCCAAAAAAAATACGTGGAGGTTGGAACTACACGGAAAGCTCATAACACGCTATGAGAATTTTTTTTTTTTTTTTGAAGCTTACTATAAGCAAGAAAAACAACTATTTACAAGAATAATTCTATTTATTCATGGGTTCTATACATCACCCAAAAAAAAGACAAATTTTACCACTCTTGAGGAAGAGGATGGAAAGGGTGTGTTGGGAACCATTTGAACGAAAAAAAGGAATAAATAGAATAGTAAATAAGAAAGAGGAATAAAGCATGTTATATTATCTTTATTACTCGATATAGCCATTCTTAAAATCTACAAAGGAATGGTTTAAAGTTCAAGTGGTTTAAACTACATTTTCCTTACGGGCGTGATATGGTTTTAGGTCTTTAACATGAAAAGTACCTAGTGATCGACCATTTTCGTTCGCGAGTTCATAAACCAGGGGCGATCGCGCTCGAATTATCTGGAACGGACCATGGAATCGTTTGTCAAGTTTCGAGGAAGTGCGTTTTTCCTTAGACGAAAGTGTAACTAACTTTTTAAGAACTCGATCGCCTACTTGATAATCGAAATGTCTTCGACTTTTATTGTAATACCGAGTTTGATTCACGTGAGCTTCCTCTAAGTGGAAGGTGACTAAATCACTCAATTCTTTTAGGCGCTCCATTCGTGCGATCCACTTGTCTCGAACAGGTTCCGGAATTTCAAAAGGTCCTTCTTCCTCCCGTCGTAGGCTAACTTTAGGGCGAGGCTCACCACCGAGATTTAAAAAGGCTGGACTCACCTTTGTCGTTGAATTAATCGCGGTATTATACGCGAATCGAAATTCGTGAAGGTGGACATCCCAGTCAGTTTGATCTGTGTCCACGAAAGTTTTCAACTTCGTCTTAAGCACGCGGTTCATCCTTTCGGTCGGATTCGCCTGGGGGTGGTAGGCCGGGTTGGTAGAGTGGTGAATCTCAAAAAAGTCGGTGACCTCTTTCATTACTTTGTTGATGAATTCGGTCCCGTTGTCGGTGTGGAGCACCTCTGGTTTGCCCCAACGAGATATCACCAGGTCGTCTAAGGCGAAGCTAATGTTTCTAGCTGTGGCCGTTCTCATCGCCTTGCACTTGATCCATTTTGAGAAATAATCGTGGAAGACGATTTAGCAGTTTCCTGCTTTACTTCGAGGCAAAGGTCCTATGCAATCTGTAGAGACGACAGACCATGGCCGGTTTACTAATCTTCGGCCCATAAGGCCAGGACGTGGCAGTTGCGAAGCTTTCGTCCTTTGGCAGAGATCGCACTTATTAACGTAGTTTGAGACGTCTCGAAAAATGCCAGGCCAGTAGTAGGAAAGAGCTACCCTATGGTAGGTTTATCAATGCCAAGGTGGCCTGCCTGAGCTTCGTCGTGCGATTCATTGAGAACCACGATGCGCTTTTCCAATGGAAGGACTAGCTTCCAGGCGTCTTCGTCCTCAATGATAGGGTCAATGACCGGGTTAGGGCGGTAAAAGTACAATTTTCCATCCGTCACTTTCCATCCATGGAATTTGCTGGGGTTAGCTAAGACATCCGCCAATCTTTTTTAATACCACGGATCTGCGCTTTCGACGATAGCGCAGACCCCCTCCGCCCCTAGATCTTCATACATTCTGGATAGCGCGTCAGGAACGTTATGGAGCGAGACTTTTCTGTGCTTTATGACATAGGAGTACTCTTGTAAGTCTAGTGACCATCTCGCCAATCTACCTGTAGGGTTGTGTAGGTTATGTAACCATCGAAGGCTACTGTGATCTGAGATCACTGTAAAATGAAACCCTTCCAGATAGTTGCGTAACTTTTTAATGGACCACAGGACTGCAAGACATTCTTGCTCAGTAGTCGAGTATCTCCTTTTCGCATCGCTCATCGTTTTACTAGCATAGGCTATCACTCGCTCTTCTCCTTCCTGTTCTTGTGTAAGTTCTTGTGTAACAACTAGTCCAAAACTACTTGCATCTGTTTGCAAGACGAAGGGGAATGAGAAGTCTGGATATGCAATGATCGGGCTAGAAGTTAAGGTGGTTTTTAGGGTCTCGAAAGCTGCCTCTTGCTCTTCGGACCATTCCCAACTCTGGTTTTTCCTTAGGAGCCTATTCAAAGGTTCTGATAGAGAGGCAAAATTTTGGATAAACCTTCGGTACCAACTCGCCATGCCCAGGAAGCGTCTCAGTTGCTTTAAATTTTTAGGGGCAGGGTAGTCAAGGACAGGTGCTACTTTTTCAGGATCGGGTTGCATGCCATTGGCGTTGATACGATAACCCAAGTATCGTACCTTTTCCTGGAAAAATTTGCTTTTCTCCCGACTGATTGTAAGGCCAGCCTTGTGGATGTCATGTAGCACTTTTTCCAACCAATATAGATGCTCCTCAAATGTTTTCGGGACGATAATAATATCGTCGAGATAAGCGAAACAATGAGGACGCATCTCAGGACCAATGATTTTATCAATCAATCGTTGGAAAGTGGCAGGAGCTCCGGAAAGACCAAATGGCATACGCCGGTATTGAAAAAGGCCCCTGCCAGGAACGGTAAAGGCAGTAAATTCTTTACTGCTGTCCTCGAGTGGTACCTGATGGTAGGCTAGGCTCAAATCCAGAGTGGAAATGTACCTAGCAGACTGGAGCTTGTCCAGTATGTCCTCCATGAAGGGGAGGGGGTAGGCGTCTCCCTTGGAGACAGCATTAATTTTCCTGTAATCAATGCACATCCGGTAGGTGCCATTTGGTTTTTTAACCATTACTACCGGACTTGACGATTCAGAATTGGATGGCTCTATAATATTTTCTTTTAGGAGCTTATCCACTTCTTCGTGCATTGATTTTAGGACATTAGGAGACACTCTGTAATGTCTCTGTTTTATAGCTGGGCAACTTTGGACAGCAATTCTATGATTGATTAAAGTTGTTTTCCCGATTTTCGGCTTGTCTGGGATTGAGACGGATAGAAAAGTGCTTAGCCGCTCTCTCTCGACATCCTTTAGCTCCGCAATGCCGCAGCATTATTCTGGAGGTAAATCGTGATTTAAGTCAAGGCCAGGACGGTGTGTTGTACCGTTTCCATAGTGGATAAGCTGACTTTGAAGGGGAGGTTTTGCGATATACCAGCAATCGCGATACCCATCTTGAACGATTCCGAATTTTCTGAAACAATCCCAACCTATTATGCATTCGGGGTTCAGTCTTTTAGTTACCCTAAAGAGGAAATCATTTTTGATCCCATCCATGTCTACCGGTAGTTGGATGAGTCCCAAGATTGATGATATAGAGAAATTTGCGGTAACCATATGATTGGCTGTTGGCTCTATTAGCTCGCGTTTATTCAGGGCAAGCAAACGCTTGGTTAGTTCAAGTGAAATGAATGAACGTGAGGAACCGCCATCAAGGAGCGCACAGATCGGTTCCTCACCTATTAGAATCTGTGCGTAGTGCCGCGGAGCATCTTCCGACGTGTCAATGTTCCCGCAGTGGTCCAGTCTATAATTTATATCCTCCGGAGGAATAGGCAAAAGGGTTTCGCTAGATAGAGTATTTAAGTCACCTGACGTAGTAGGGGAAGTCCCTAAGTCTGTCTGAGGGGAAACCGGGACCGTTACTGTTTCTCCCCTTCCTCGTTTCCCTGGAGGTTGCAGGTCTTGCAATTTTTCTTTACGATATCGTCGGCTCCACAGCCGAAGCAGAAGATGCCTCTTCTTTTAGCTTTACAATTCCTGAATGTGTGGCCGGTCTTTCGGCAGTTGAGACATTCTGGTTTTGTAGAGGGTTCCTCCTTTGAGGAGCCCTTGTTAGACGGTTGCTTTACCGTTGGTTTGTTTTTATGGCTGTGGGCTGGCTTAGAGGAGGGGGCTTGGCCGATAAGCGTACTCTGGGATAAAACTTTCCTCTGATGCCGGAGGGGGGGTATCGGCTTTGCAAAGGAGGAAGGTCTTCTCTAGATCCTGAGCAAGGGCCGCCAGGTCGTTGTACGAGCTAAACTCTCTACGTCGAATGGCTAAACGAAGCCTTTGTCTCATGTTGTCATGAGCTCTATTTAATTGCTCCTCTAGAGGGACTTTTCTGGGAAAGAGGTCAAACAGACCCATTAGGCAGGTGAGGTAGTCGACGGTTGGCTCCTCAGCTCCTTGTTTGCGTTGAAGAATTTGTTCTTCAAGACGTCTTTGGTAATTAATGTCGCCAAAGAGTGCGCAAAAGTCTGCTTTGAATTGGTCCCAATTTTGCCAATAGGGACGGTTCTGCCTGAACCACATCAAAGCTAAACCTTCCAGAAGGAATGGAATTGCGAAGAGCATTTCTCTGTCGTCGACTGAATCGACTGCTCTGCCCTCTTCAACTCTTTCGAGGAATGTTATCACGCTACATTCGCCGGGACATGAGAAAGAGACGTTCCACGTCTTTACGATTTGAGCGACGCTTCTATTACGGTAACGTGGTGTCGAGTTAGCCGATTCGTGGTGGGGGTAATTGCTTCCTGCGTTTTGACCATACCCTGACCCTCTTGTTTGTGTCCTAGATGTAAAGCCTACCTGTTCCGGTGGTGTTCTAGGATTGTGAGAAGCTCTATTTGGAGCTTGCATTGGGGGAGGGTTGTAGTGGCCATTGTTTTGACTGACCTGGTGCCAATAATCCGCGCCTCTTTGTGCGTCTATCCCACGTTGTTGACCGTAATCACCAGGTGGCGTTGTGGGGCTGAATGGAGTGCCCATGGGGGTCGAAGTGGGGGTGTTTTGCGGAGGAGCTTCTGCTCTAGAAGCATTGACGCGAGGTTGTGTACCCGAAAAGAATTGGCTATAATCGGACCGTCTTGTTTGGTCCGTCTCAATAAAGGCAGGTCCATAATTGGGCCTACGTGTGGTTACATTGTCGAAAATTGTTGAGGGTATTCCTCCAAAGTGGTTAGTCGTAGCCCGCGTAGTCACTAAGATCGGCGGAATCGTCTAAGTCGAACATGGCGTTCGGTCTTAAGAGCCGCCGCGAGGATGAAAAGTCAGGGTGGACATTTATTGACGTGTCATCGTCTCCAAGTGTCCACACGACATTCGAATCTACTAACCGTTCGAAATACCGCACTAATCTGTCAGTGATTACTTCACGTGTGCCCGTATTATTAACCATGTGGTTTTTTAATAAGCCCCTAATTGCTTCGGTGGGGGTAGCATGTATCCAGTTATAATTTCGTTCCCCCATTTTTTTAAAAATTAATTATTAAACGAAAATTAATTTAGAGAAAGCGTAGTGCAAAAAAAAATGTCGACTTCGTTCCGATTCCGAGTTAAGGGAAACGAATAAATAAAACACTAATTATTAATTTAATTCTTTAGTAACCATTTAAGAAACAACACGAAAGTTCCTAAAATTCAATTCATTTTGTTTTCTTTCCCCTATTTAATTCGCTGGTTTAGTCGTGAGAGCGGTTGTAAGTTATTTTACAGAATTGAGAGAATAAAGTTTTTGAGAAAAAAAAATTATTTTAATCAGTTGGCATTCCAACAAAAGAAGAGGTTTTAGTTAATTTAAAAAAAAATTTAATTTTCTATTTATCTATTTAAAAATAAAAATAAAATTTTAATAGGTATTAGGTTGGCAACATTTTTTTACTTTTTAACTTCTGCAGTTATACTTTTTAATCCGTCCCACTATTGGTTTTAAGAATAGTTAAAATACTATTTTTCGGGAAGGTCTTTTTGTGACCTGTCACTTTATTTGGCGGGCATATGCAAAGTTTCCGTCGCGAGTCCCGAAGGTTGCCGGAGGTAAACGATTGTTCGCGCCGGGATTTCAGTAAAATTGTGACACTATCTTCGTGAATTTATTCTCTTTTCATCGAGAATTTTACGTTTTAATTTAAATTGATTTTCTGAAAACAAGTAATTTATTAATGATTTTCAGGATAATGAGATGGAATTAAAGGACTTCGTTTGTTAGGACAACACTATTTAAAAGCGATAAATATTTAAATACACATTTTGAAACAATAAAATTTCAATTTTGAAATAAAGAATTTTTCTTAAGAAAAAATATTCTTGCAGATAGCTGCTTCAAGTCTCTCGAAATATTCTGAGAGAGAATAATGCCGTTTTTGGTCACTCGTCGTACCCAACACGTTGTGGCGCCATTTTATAACTATTAAATTAATTATTTAGAATTTAAGTTAAAATAGTTGAACTTTATCCCATCCGGGATGCGCCAGGCAGTGATTTAGTGAATAAATCACGGCCGTCCTTCCATTTAGAACTAATCTCCTTCAACTTCAAAATCCGCCGGCCATCTCTGTTAGGCGGAGAGGGGCGCGAGCCGACGAGTAACCAACGTTGGCCCAGTGCTGAAAAGTAAAAACGAGAGGAGCTTCCCCTGGAGATTTCCCCCCATTTTAAATAAATAAAGCACTGATTAATAAAATAAAATAAATATAAATTTATTTAATGAACATTTACTATTCGGAAAAGGAGACTCGTGTCCCAATATTTTACAAAATATAGCCTCTGAAGGAGGAAATTAAGCCGACCAGAAATCTACAAAATAATAAGATCACTAAAATCGAAACTGAGACCGTGCAAGATATTCGTAAATATATGGCCATTCTAGGGCAGGACAATTAGAATAATAATGACTAAAATCTCATGTGGACGGTCGAGCCGCCAGTGGCCATGAGCACGTGGCGGATAATTACAATTTTAATAACGTGAGTCGCTTACCCATTGTTTAAACAATACGACGACACAGGGCCAATATCGGCCGGCACAGAATTTAATTTTATAATTAAATTTTTAATAAAAAGGAGTCGTTTCGACTCAAAAAATAGAAAGGTCTCAAACTTTTATTCGTGGAACCAACTGTTACCCACGAGGGCTCAACCAGGAAGAAAGAGCGAGGTTCGTGGAAATTCGGACGCTGTTCCGAAATTTTCCTGTCTCTCTCCTTGATTGTCGGATCTCATTCATCGATAATGAGATCCATTTGTAGATTCGTTCGCTGCGCCGTGAGATGTCCCTTGATGTTCTATTTCGGCTTCTAGACAGACAGGTTCCACCATGAGAGGGCGGGAATCACATTCACCCCTTTTTCCCTCGATGTACAACCCTCGGTTGTGCCCATGGCAGAAACCTGGCTGCACCCTGGCATCCTTCTTCAGACCCTTAGACAAAGAAGGCGAGCGAATTAAAGCGTGAATAAAACATAAAAATAAAGAATGGTAAATAAGCGACTCTTATAAATATTTAATTTTTGACAGAGGCGTGAAATTTCTGGTCGACGATGAGTGAATGGACATAGTTCATCCTAGCGCTTTCTGTTTGAGTTTATTCAACGCGGAAGGCTCCTTCGAAAAAGGGAAAAGTTGTTTACAGAACGTTGCAGATAAAATCTGCAACGTTACAAGAGATATATACAAAAAATCTAAATTGATATGATTTTTTACACATATTTTTTACCATGAAATTCAAATTTGCGCCAGTTTTCACTATGATTTTCGTAATCAGCGCATCGAAATACGTAGGTATTCAAAGTTTCATTGAAATCGATCAGGGGTTCTATTCGGAAGTACACCCTTTTTTTTAAATTAAATATTTCTTGTTCAATTTTTTCAATTATATTTTTTCAGTTGTCTATTAATTTAGTCATTTTTCTAATTTTGTTTTCAACTGACATTCGTTTTTTTTCAATAATTTAGTCAATTATTAATTATTTACCGCAATATAAATTGCGTTCACATTTATTTAAAGTTTTTAGTTTTTCAACCCTTTACGACACAGTGGTGAGTACACTTTTATTTCTTTTTACTTCCCCATAAAAGAAACTTTGCAATTTGAAAGATTTTCGGTTGTTTAAAAATAGTTTGAACCGATGTAGGTATATTTATCCAAAAAGTCTAAATTTTTATTTTTAAGAAAAAGTCCAGGTGCAGTGTGTGCGTCTAAACTGATTTTAATAAAATCTAAATTTGGATACAGGAATTTTCGAAAATACCTAATCAATTTTTTTCAGCACATTTTTCATAAACAAATATAGGGTTTTGACAAAAATTTCTTTCGCAGTAAAAATACAACTTAACAAATGAAAGAATTATATCCCTTATTTCAAAATGAATCGATTTGACTAACATAAAGGCTATAATTAACCAAAAATTCACATAAATTCCAGAAACATTTCTTTTTAAAAAAAATTAATTAAGTAACTCTTTGGTAATTATCCAGATAAGCGGCTTTTCCGAATTTTTAAGTTTTTTTAACGGGACCAAGTGTCAGTGGTGTGTTTTAGCACCAAAATGAATAATCCGTTGGGCGAGATTGAAAAAGTTTACATGCTTTTTTTATTTTTACAAAAAACTTCAATTTAATATAATTGTGACGCACTCTGAAAAAGGTATATCAGAAGCAAAAAATCAATTTTTGGATTATAATTGATTTAACTTCATTAAATGTTCCTTTTTTATTACATCCTGTACAACAAAAGAGCAATATTTTATTAGTAATATTTTCTTCTTCCATTATGTTTTCAATAAAAGCACTATTTTTCGATAGTTGGAAGATCAGGATAAAAAATAGAAACACTACTTTTTTAAAGGGTATGACGACGTTTCGGTGGCTTGGTTTGCCACCATCATCAGGTCACTTTAATAAATAAAAAATAAATAAATAAATTATATATACATAAAAAAAAGAACATTTTTTTTATAACGGAAACACATAAATTAAAAATCTTACACAAATAATTGAAAATCACTCACATCGTGTATTCAGTGATTAGTCAAGAATGAGGTGCAAATATTGACAATGTGAAATTATATACAGAAATAAATTGATCGAAGTATTATGAATAATAATCAAACTTTCAGTTTTCTGATTAGAGGTAAATAAGAGTTACTTAGAAATTGAATATCCTCTTTTCTATTTATCGTAAAGTCATTACATTTTATATGGATCTTTTCTGAAACCCGTCTTTTTTAGGGTTCCGTCACCACAAGTGTACGCACGGAACCCTATTGGAAAGACTTTGTCGAAAATCGTATCCCCCCCCTAGCCGCCAAACTATTTGACTTAGAAAGTTCAAATTTGGCCCACATATGTATTTTCACGTGTAGATGAAAGAGAAATTATAGAGAACATGATTCTAGAGGTTGATCATAGCGTTGTCAAGAAAATAACAAGATTTTTGAGAAATTTTGATATTTTTTGGCTGATAACTTTTGACATTTCTTTGAAAGCGCTATCACCACAACAATTTCTATAATTTTTCTGTAATCTACATATGATACTACATTTTTGTACCAAATTTAAACTCTCTAAGTCCAATATTTTGGCAGATAAGAGGGGAATACGGTCATTTTTTCGAAAAAATGCGTTCAATTTGTACCATTTCTGCCCTTTATCTGACAAATTATTGTACTTAGAGTGCTAAAATTTGGTACACATATGTAGTTTGACGTGTAGATTACAGTAATACTATAGAAAACCTTGTTGCAGGCTGTTATCATAGCGTTTTTCAGCAGAAAAAAACGATTTTTTTTAAAATGCTAAAAAATGGTCGTATTCCCCTCCCCTGAACTTCCAAACTATGAGACTTAAAGAATTCAAATTTGGTACATAAATGTATTTTCTCGTATAGATTACAGGAAAATCATAGAGAACATGATTGTATGTGTTGAACATAGCGTTGTCAAGGAAATAACAATATTTTTGAGCATTTTTTTAACATATGGGCCATAGTTTAGTGTTATAACATTGACAGCGCTATAATCATCACTTTCTCTATAATTTTCCTGTAATCTACACGTAAATCTACATACGTGTACCAAATTTCAGCATCCTAAGTCAAATAGTTTGGAAGATAAGGTGGGAGGATACGGTCATTTTTTTAGCAAAAATGCACTAAAAGTGTACAATGACACCTCCATATCTGCCAAACTATTGTACTTAGAGTGCTAAAATTTAGTATACATATGTAGTTTGCCATATAGATTACAGAAAAAATGTAGAGAATTTTGTTGCAGATTGTTATCATAGTGTTTTTATGCAAAAACCAACGATTTAAAAAAAATGCTAAAAAATGACCGTATCCCCACTCCCATAACTTCTAAACAATTTGACTTGAAGAGTTCAAATTTGATACACAAATGTATTTTCCCGTGTAGATTACAGAAAAATGGTAGAGAACATGATTGTAGAAGTTGCTCATAGCGATGTTAAGGAAATAAAATGATTTTTGAGTATTTTTTATGGATATTTGCTAAAATCTCTAGATTTTTCGTTAAAAATGCAATCACGATCACGTTCTCTATAATTTTTATGTTATTTACACCTGACAATACATTCCTGTACAAAATTTAAACTCTCTAAGTAAAATATTTTAGAAGATAGGGGGGGAGGGTGGTCCATTTTTTATAAAAAATTCATTATATATTCTATTGCTTCCTCATAGAGGAAGTATTGTTTTGCCCTTAAATCCTTAATTGCAATTTTTTGACATTTCTCGACATAATTCGACCACAGGATGTCAAAATTGATGTTCAGAAAAAATGTCCGGGTGTGTGTGTGTGTATGTTAACTTTACGTTAGGCCCAATATCTCGAGAACCGTTATAGTTAGAAACATTTTTTTTTTACCAAATAATAGGACTCTCAGGGGGACAAATTCTGCCATACGTTTGAATCCGATCGATCAGTTCCAGATATATTTTTTTAGATTTTAAAATTTTCAAAAAATCGTTTTTTGGCAAAATTATAAAAAAAATTTAAGAAAGTTAAAATGTAAGCTTTTTATCCTTTTTATTTTTTAAAAACGCATCGATTGACCTATTTACGAACCCTCTAGCTCCGTTTCGCATAGAGTTATCAAGCTTTTAAAAATGGAAAATTTTAATAATAAATTTTTGCTTCATCATAGAGGAAGTATTGTTTTACCCTCAAATCCTCAATTGCAATTTTTTGACATTTCTCGACATAATTTGACCCCAGGATGTCAAAAATGATTTTTAAAAAAATGTCCGGGTGTGTGTGTGTGTGTCTGTATGTTAACTTTACGTTTGGCCCAATATCTCGAGAACCGTTATAGTTAGAAGCATCTTTTTTTATCAAATAATAGGTCTCTCAGGAGGACAAATTCTGCCATATGTTTGAATCCGATCGATCAGTTCCAGATATATTTTTTTTTGATTTTAAAATTTTTAAAAAATCGTTTTTTGGCAAAATTATAAAAAAAAAATTTAAGAAAGTTAACATGTAAGTTTTTTATCCTTTTTTTTTTAAAAACGCATCGATTGACGTATTTACGAACCCTCTAGCTTCGTTTCGTATAGAGTTATCAAGCTTTTAAAGATGGAAAATTTTAATAATTAATTTTTGCTTCCTAATAGAGGAAGTATTGTTATACCCTCAAATCCTCAATTGCAATTTTTTGACATTTATCGACATAATTCGACTTGAGGATGTCAAAAATGATGTTTAGAAAAAATGTCCGGGTGTGTGTGTGTGTATGTTAACTTTACGTTTGGCCCAATGTCTCGAGAACCGTTATAGTTAGAAGCATCTTTTTTTTACGAAATAATAGGTCTCTCAGTGAGACAAATTCTGCCATATGTTTGATACCGATCGATCAGTTCCAGATATATATTTTTTTGATTTTAAAATTTTTAAAAAATCGTTTTTTGGCATAATTATAAAAAAAATTTAAGAAATTTAAAATGTAAGCTTCTTATCCTTATTATTTTTTAAAAACGCATAAATTGACCTATTTACGAACCCTCTAGCTTTGTTTCGTATGGAGTTATCAAGCTTTAAAAGATGGAAAATTTTAATAATTAATTTTTACTTCCTGATAGAGGAAGTATTGTTTTACCCTCAAATCCTCAATTGCATTTTTTTGACATTTCTCGACATAATTCGACCCGAGGATGTCAAAAATGATGTGTAGAAAAAATGTCCGGGTGTGTGTGTGTGTGTATGTTAACTTTACGTTTGGCCCAATATCTCGAGAACCGTTATAGTTAGCAGCATCTTTTTTTATCAAATAATAGGTCTCTCAGGGGGACAAATTCTGCCATATGTTTGAATCCGATCGATCAGTTCCAGATATATTTTTTTTTTATATTAAAATTTTTAAAAAATCGTTTTTTGGCAAAATTATAAAAAAAATTTAATTATTTGCAATTTTTTGACATTTCTCGACATAATTTGACCCCAGGATGTCAAAAATGATGTGTAGAAAAAATGTCCGGGTGTGTGTGTGTGTGTTAACTTTACGTTTGGCCCAATATCTCGAGAACCGTTATAGTTAGAAGCATCTTTTTTTACCAAATAATAGGTCTCTCAGGGGGACAAATTGTGCCATATGTTTGAATCCGATCAATCAGTTCCAGATATATTTTTTTTTGATTTTAATATTTTTAAAAAATCGTTTTTTGGCATAATTATAAAAAAAAATTTATGAAAGTTAAAATTTAAGCTTTTTATCCTTATTATTTTTTAAGAACGCATAGATTGACCTATTTACGAACCCTCTAGCTTTGTTTTGTATGGAGTTATCAAGCTTTTAAAAATGGAAAATTTTAATAATCAATTTTTGCTTCCTCATAGAGGAAGTATTGTTTTACCCTCAACTCCTCAATTGCAATTTTTTTACATTTCTCGACATAATTTAACCTCAGGATGTCAAAAATAATGTTTAAAAAAAATGTCAGGGTGTGTGTGTGTGTGTGTGTGTGTATGTTAACTTTACGTTTGGTCCAATATCTCGAGAACCGTTATAGTTAGAAGCATTTTTTTTTACCAAATAATAGGACTCTCAGGGGGACAAATTCTGCCATACGTTTGAATCCGATCGATCAGTTCCAGATATATTTTTTTAGATTTTAAAATTTTCAAAAAATCGTTTTTTGGCAAATTTATAAAAAGAAATTTAAGAAAGTTAAAATGTAAGTTTTTTATCCTTTTTTTTTTAAAAACGCATCGATTGACGTATTTACAAACCCTCTAGCTTCGTTTCGCAGGGAGTTATCAAGCTTTTAAAAATGGAAAATTTTAATAATTAATTTTTGCTTCATCATAGAGGAAGTATTGTTTTACCCTCAAATCCTCAATTGCAATTTTTTGACATTTCTCGACATAATTCGGCCCCAGGATGTCAAAAATTATGTTTAGAAAAAATGTCCGGGTGTGTGTGTTTGTGTGTGTATGTTAACTTTACGTTTGGCCCAATATCTCGAGAACCGTTATAGTTAGAAGCATCTTTTTTTACCAAATAATAGGTCTCTCAGGGGGAGAAATTCTGCCATATGTTTGAATCCGATCGATCAGTTCCAGATATTTTTTTTTTTGATATTAAAATTTTTAAAAAATCGTTTTTTGGCAAAATTATAAAAAAAATTTAATCAATTGCAATTTTTTGACATTTCTCGACATAATTTGCCCCGAGGTTGTCAAAAATGATGTTTAGAAAAAATGTCCGGGTGTGTGTGTGTGTATTTTAACCATACGTTAGGCCCAATATCTCGAGAATTGTTATAGTTAGAAGCATCTTTTTTTTTACCAAATATTAGGTCTCTCAGAGGGACAAATTCTGCCATATGTTTGAATCCGATCGATCAGTTCTAGATATATTTTTTTTTGATTTTAAAATTTTTAAAAAATCGCTTTTTGCCATAATTATAAAAAAAAATTTAAGAAAGTTAAAATGTAAGCTTTTTATCCTTATTGTTTTTTAAAAACGCATAGATTGACCTATTTACGAACCCTCTAGCTTTGTTTCGTATGGAGTTATCAAGCTTTTAAAAATGGAAAATTTTAATAATTAATTTTTGCTTCCTCATAGAGGAAGTATTGTTTTACCCTCAAATCCTCAATTGCAATTTTTTGACATTTCTCGACATAATTCGACCCCAGGATGTCAAAAATGATGTTTAGAAAAAATGTCCGGGTGTGTGTGTATGTGTGTGTGTATGTTAACTTTACGTTTGGCCCAATATCTCGAGAACCGTTATAGTTAGAAGCATCTTTTTTTACCAACAAATAGGTCTCTCAGGAGGACAAATTGTGCCATATGTTTGAATCCGATCGATCAGTTCCAGATATATATTTTTTTGATTTTAATATTTTAAAAAAATTGTTTTTTGGCATAATTATAAAAAAAAATTCAAGAAAGTTAAAATCAAAGTTTTTTATCCTTTTTTTTTTTAAAACGCATCGATTGACGTATTTACGAACCCTCTAGCTTCGTTTCGCAGGGAGTTATCAAGCTTTTAAAAATGGAAAATTTTAATAATCAATTTTTGCTTCATCATAGAGGAAGTATTGTTTTACCCTCAAATCCTCAATTGCAATTTTTTGACATTTTTCGACATAATTCGGCCCCAGGATGTCAAAAATTATGTTTAGAAAAAATGTCCGGGTGTGTGTGTTTGTGTGTGTATGTTAACTTTACGTTTGGCCCAATATCTCGAGAACCGTTATAGTTAGAAGCATCTTTTTTTACCAAATAATAGGTCTCTCAGGGGGACAAATTCTGCCATATTTTTGAATCCGATCGATCAGTTCCAGATATAATTTTTTCTGTATTTAAAATTGTCAAAAAATCGTTTTTTGGCAAAATTATAAAAAAAAAATTTAAGTGAGTTAAAATGTGAGCTTTTTATCCTTTTTATTTTTTTAAAACGCATCGACTGACCTATTTACGAACCCTCTAGCTCCCTTTTATATGGAGTTATCAAGTTTCTAAAAATGGAAAATTTTAATGATCAATTTTTGCATCCGCATAGAGGAAGTATTGTTTTACCCTCAAATCCTGAATTGCCATTTTTTGAAATTTCTCGACATAATTCGACCCCAGGATGTCAAAAATGATGTTTAGAAAAAATGTCCGGGTGTGTGTGTGTGTATGTTAACTTTACGTTTGGCCCAATATCTCGAGAACCGTTATAGTTAGAAGCATCTTTTTTTTACCAAATAATAGGTCTCTCAGAGAAACAAATTCTGCCATATGTTTGAAGGCGATTAATCAGTTCAAGATATATTTTTTTTGCTTTAAAAATTTTCAAAAAATCGTTTTTTGGCATAAATCTAAAAAAAATTTAAGAAAGTTAAAATGTAAGCTTTTTATCCTTTTTATTTTTTTAAAACGCATCGACTGACCTATTTACGAACCCTTTAGCTCCGTTTCGTATGGAGTTATCAAGCTTTTAAAAATGGAAAATTTTAATAATTAATTTTTGCTTCCTCATAGAGGAAGTATTGTTTTACCCTCAAATCCTGAATTGCCATTTTTTGAAATTTCTCGACATAATTCGACCCCACGATGTCAAAAATGATGTTTAAAAGAATGTCCGGGTGTGTGTGTGTGTATGTTATCTTTACGTTTGGCCCAATATCTCGAGAACCGTTATAGTTAGAAGAATCTTTTTTTTACCAAATAATAGGTCTCTCAGAGAAACAAATTCTGCCATATGTTTGAATCCGATTAATCAGTTCAAGATATATTTTTTTTGCTTTAAAAATTTTCAAAAAATCGTTTTTTGGCATAAATCTAAAAAAAATTTAAGAAAGTTAAAATGTAAGCTTTTTATCCTTTTTATTTTTTTAAAACGCATCGACTGACCTATTTACGAACCCTCTAGCTCCGTTTCATATGGAGTTATCAAACTTTTAAAAATGGAAAATTTTAATGATCAATTTTTGCTTCCTCATAGAGGAAGTATTGTTTTACCCTCAAATCCTGAATTGCCATTTTTTGATATTTCTCGACATAATTCGAACCCAGGATGTCAAAAATGATGTTTAGAAAAAATGTCCGGGTGTGTGTGTGTGTGTATGTTAACTTTACGTTTGGCCCAATATCTCGAGAACCTTTATAGTTAGAAGCATCTTTTTTTAATAAAATAATAGGGCTCTCATAAGGACAAATTCTGCCATATGTTTGAGTCCGATTGATCAGTTCCAGATATATATTTTTTTTTTTTAATTTTCAAAAAAATGGTTTTTTGGCAAAATTATTAAAAAAATCTTAAAAAAGTTAAAATGTAAGCTTTTCATCCTTTTTGTTTTTTAAAAATGCATCGATTGACCTATTTACGAACCCTTTAGCTCCGTTTCGTATGGAGTTATCAAGCTTTTAAAAATGGAAAATTTTAATAATCAATATTTGCTTCCTCATAGAGGAAGTATTGTTTTACCCTCAAATCCTCAATTGCAATTTTTTGTTATTTCTCAAAATAATTCGACCCCGGCATGTCAAAATTGATGTTAAAAAAAATGTCCGGGTGTGTGTGTGTGTCTGTATGTTAACTTTACGTTTGGCCCAATATCTCGAAAACCGTTATAGTTAGAAGCATCTTTTTTTTACCAAATAATAGGTCTTTCGGGGTGACTAATTCTGCCATATGTTTGAATTCGTTCGATTAGTTCCAGATATATTTTTTTTTATTTTAAAATTTTCAAAGAATCGTTTTTTGGCAAAATTATAAAAAAAATCTTAAGAAAGTAAAAATGTAAGCTTTTTATCCGTTTTATTTTTTAAAAATGACTTGATTGACCTATTTACGATTTCTTTAGCTCCGTTTCGTATGGAGTTATCAAGCTTTTAAAAATGCAAAATTTTAATAATCAATTTTTGCTTCCTCATAGAGGAAGTATTGTTTTACCCTCAAATCCTGAATTGCCATTTCTTGACGTTTCTCGACATAATTTGACCCCAGGATGTCAAAAATGATGTTTAAAAAAATGTCCGGGTGTGTGTGTGTGTATGTTAACTTTACGTTTCGCCCAATATCTCGAGAACCGGTATAGTTAGAAGCATCTTTTTTTTACCAAATAAAAGGTCTTTCGGGGTGACAAATTTTGCCATATGTTTGAATCCGATTAATCAGTTCAAGATATATTTTTTTTGCTTTAAAAATTTTCAAAAAATTGTTTTTTGGCATAAATCTAAAAAAAATTTAAGAAAGTTAAAATGTAAGCTTTTTATCCTTTTTATTTTTTTAAAACGCATCGACTGACCTATTTACGAACCCTCTAGCTCCCTTTCATATGGACTTATCAAGCATCTAAAATTGGAAAATTTTAATGATCAATTTTTGCTTCCTCATAGAGGAAGTATTGTTTTACCCTCAAATCCTGAATTGCTATTTTTTGACATTTCTCGACATAATTCGACCCCAGGATGTCAAAAATGATGTTTAGAAAAAATGTCCGGGTGTGTGTGTGTATGTATGTTAACTTTACGTTTGGCCCAATATCTCGAGAACCGTTATAGTTAGAAGCATCTTTTTTTTACCAAATAATAGGTCTCTCAGAGGGACAAAATCTACCATATGTTTGAATCCGATTAATCAGTTCCAGATATATTTTTTTTTATTTTAAAATTTTTAAAAAATCGTTTTTTGGCAAAATTATAAAAAAAATCTTAAGAAAGTTAAAATGTAAGCTTTTTATCCGTTTTATTTTTTAAAAATGAATCGATTGACCTATTTACGAACCCTTTAGCTTCGTTTCGTATGGAGTTATCAAGCTTTTAAAAATGCAAAATTTTAATAATCAATTTTTGCTTCCTCATAGAGGAAGTATTGTTTTACCCTCAAATCCTCAATTGCCAATTTTTGACATTTCTCGACATAATTCGACCCCAGGATGTCAAAAATGATGTTTAGAAAAAATGTCCGGGTGTGTGTGTGTGTGTGTGTATGTTAACTTTACGTTTGGCCCAATATCTCGAGAATCGTTATAGTTAGAAGCATCTTTTTTTTACCAAATAATAGGTCTTTTAGAGGGATAAATTCTGCCATATGTTTGAGTCCGATTGATCAGTTCCAGATATATATATTTTTTTTTTTTAATTTTCAAAAAAATGGTTTTTTGGCAAAATTATAAAAAAATCTTAAAAAAGTTAAAATGTAAGCTTTTCATCCTTTTTGTTTTTTAAAAATGCATCGATTGACCTATTTACGAACCCTTTAGCTCCGTTTCGTATGGAGTTATCAAACTTTTAAAAATGGAAAATTTTAATAATCAATATTTGCTTCCTCATAGAGGAAGTATTGTTTTACCCTCAAATCCTCAATTGCAATTTTTTGTTATTTCTCAAAATAATTCGACCCCAGCATGTCAAAATTGATGTTAAAAAAAATGTCCGGGTGTGTGTGTGTGTGTATGTATGTTAACTTTACGTTTGGCCCAATATCTCGAGAACCGTTATAGTTAGAAGCATCTTTTTTTTACCAAATAATAGGTCTCTCAGAGGGACAAAATCTACCATATGTTTGAATCCGATTAATCAGTTCCAGATATATTTTTTTTTATTTTAAAATTTTTAAAAAATCGTTTTTTGGCAAAATTATAAAAAAAATCTTAAGAAAGTTAAAATGTAAGCTTTTTATCCTTTTTGTTTTTTAAAAATGCATCGATTGATCTATTTACGTACCCTTTAGCTCCGTTTCGTATGGAGTTATCAAGCTTTTAAAAATGCAAAATTTTAATAATCAATTTTTGCATCCTCATAGAGGAAGTATTGTTTGACCCTCAAATCCGCAATTGCCAATTTTTGACATTTCTCGACACAATTCGACCCCAGGATGTCAAAAATGATGTTTAGAAAAAATGTCCGGGTGTGTGTGTGTGTGTGTGTGTATGTTAACTGTACGTTTGGCCCAATATCTCGAGAACCGTTATAGTTAGAAGCATCTTTTTTTTACCAAATAATAGGTCTTTTAGAGGAATAAATTCTGCCATATGTTTGAGTCCGATTGATCAGTTCCAGATATATATATTTTTTTTTTTAATTTTCAAAAAAATGGTTTTTTGGCAAAATTATAAAAAAATCTTAAAAAAGTTAAAATGTAAGCTTTTCATCCTTTTTGTTTTTTAAAAATGCATCGATTGACCTATTTACGAACCCTTTAGCTCCGTTTCGTATGGAGTTATCAAGCTTTTAAAAATGGAAAATTTTAATAATCAATATTTGCTTCCTCATAGAGGAAGTATTGTTTTACCCTCAAATCCTCAATTGCAATTTTTTGTTATTTCTCAAAATAATTCGACCCCAGCATGTCAAAATTGATGTTAAAAAAAATGTCCGGGTGTGTGTGTGTGTCTGTATGTTAACTTTACGTTTAGCCCAATATCTCGAAAACCGTTATAGTTAGAAGCATCTTTTTTTTACCAAATAATAGGTCTTTCAGGGTGACAACTTCTGCCATATGTTTGAATCCGATCGATCAGTTCCAGATATATTTTTTTTTTATTTTAAAATTTTCAAAAAATTGTTTTTGTGCAAAATTATATAAAAAAAATTAAGAAAGTTAAAATGTAAGCTTTTTATCCGATTTATTTTTTAAAAATGCATCGATTGACCTATTTACGAACCCTTTAGCTTCGTTTCGTATGGAGTTATCAAGCTTTTAAAAATGGAAAATTTTAATAATCAATTTTTGCTTCCTCATAGAGGAAGTATTGTTTTACCTTAAAATACTCAATTGCAATTTTTTGACATTTCTCGACATAATTCGACCCCAGGATGTCAAAAATGATGTTTAGAAAAAATGTCCGGGTGTGTGTGTGTGTGTATGTTAACTTTACGTTTGGCCCAATATCTCGAGAACCGTTATAGTTAGAAGCATCTTTTTTTTACCAAATAATAGGTCTCTCAGAGGGACAAAATCTACCATATGTTTGAATCCGATTAATCAGTTCCAGATATAATTTTTTTTATTTTAAAATTTTTAAAAAATCGTTTTTTGGCAAAATTATAAAAAAAATCTTAAGAAAGTTAAAATGTAAGCTTTTTATCCGTTTTATTTTTTAAAAATGCATCGATTAAACTATTTACGAACCCTTAAGCTCCGTTTCGTATGGAGTTATCAAGCTTTTAAAAATGCAAAATTTTAATAATCAATTTTTGCTTTCTCATAGAGGAAGTATTGTTTTACCCTCAAATCCTCAATTGCCATTTTTTGACATTTCTCGACATAATTCGACCCCAGGATGTCAAAAATGATGTTTAGAAAAAATGTCCTGTTGTGTGTGTGTGTGTGTGTGTGTATGTTGACTGTACGTTTGGCCCAATATCTCGAGAACCGTTATAGTTAGAAGCATCTCTTTTTTACCAAATAATAGGTCTTTCAGAGGGACAAATTCTGCCATATGTTTGAATCCGATTGATCAGTTCCAGATATATTTTTTTTTTATTTAAAAATTTTAAAAAAAATGGTTTTTTGGCAAAATTATAAAAAAAATCTGAAGAATGTTAAAATGTAAGCTTTTTATCCTTTTTATTTTTTTAAAACGCATCGACTGACCTATTTACGAACCCTCTTGCTCCCTTTCATATGGACTTATCAAGCTTCTAAAAATGGAAAATTTTAATGATCAATTTTTGCTTCCTCATAGAGGAAGTATTGTTTTGCCCTTAAATTCTCAATTGCAATTTTTTGTTATTTCTTAAAATAATTCGACCCCAGCATGTCAAAATTGATGTTAAAAAAAATGTCCGGGTGTGTGTGTGTGTGTGTATGTTAACTTTACGTTTGGCCCAATATCTCGAGAACCGTTATAGTTAGAAGCATCTTTTTTTTACCAAATAATAGGTCTTTTAGGGTGACAAATTCTGCCATATGTTTGAATCCGATCGATCAGTTCCAGATATATTTTTTTTTTATTATAAAATTTTCAAAAAATTGTTTTTTGGCAAAATTATAAAAAAAATCTTAAGAAAGTTAAAATGTAAGCTTTTTATCCGTTTTATTTTTTAAAAATGCATCGATTGAACTATTTACGAACCCTTTAGCTCCGTTTCGTATGGAGTTATCAAACTTTTAAAAATGGAAAATTTTAATAATCAATTTTTGCTTCCTTATAGAGGAAGTATTGTTTTACCTTAAAATTCTCAATTGCAATTTTTTGATATTTCTCGACATAATTCGACCGCAGGATCTCAAAAATGATGTTTAAAAAAATGTTCGGGTGTGTGTGTTTGTGTGTGTGTGTGTGTATGTTAACTTTACGTTTGGCCCAATATCTCGAGAACCGTTATAGTTAGAAGCATCTTTTTTTTACCAAATAATAGGTCTTTCAGGGTGACAATTTCTGCCATATGTTTGAATCCGATCGATCAGTTCCAGATATATTTCTTTTTGATTTTAAAATTTTCAAAATATCGTTCTTTGGCAAAATTATAAAAAAAAATTAAGAAAGTTAAAATGTAAGCTTTTTATCCTTTTTATTTTTAAAAAACGCATCAAATGACCTATTTACGAACCCTCTAGCTTCGTTTCGTATGGAGTTATCAAGCTTTTAAAAATGGAAAATTTTAATAATCAATTTTTGCTTCCTCATAGAGGAAGTATTGTTTTACCTTAAAATTTTTAATTGCAATTTTTTGACATTTCTCGACATAATTCGACCCCGGGATGTCAAAATTGATGCTAAGAAAAATGTCCGGGTGTGTGTGTGTGTGTGTGTATGTTAACTTTACGTTTGGCCCAATATCTCGAGAACCGTTATAGTTAGTAGCATTTTTTTTTTACCAAATAATAGTTATTTCAGAGGGACAAATTCTGCCATATGTTTGAATCAGATCGTTCAGTTCCAGATATATTTTTTTTTGATTTTAAAATTTCCAAAAAATCGTTTTTTGGCAAAATTATAAAAAAAATCTTAAGAAAGTTAAAATGTAAGCTTTTTATACTTTTTGTATTTTAAAAATGCATCGATTGACCTATTTACGAACCCTCTAGCTCCGTTTCGTATGGAGTTATCAAGCTTTTAAAAATGGAAAATTTCAATAATCAATTTTTGCTTTCTCATAGAGGAAGTATTGTTTTACCTTAAAATTCTCAATTGCAATTTTTTGACATTTCTCGACATAATTGGACCCCAGCATGTCAAAATTGATGTTAAAAAAAATGTCCGGGTGTGTGTGTCTGTCTGTATGTTAACTTTACGTTTAGCCCAATATCTCGAAAACCGTTATAGTTAGAAGCATCTTTTTTTTTACCAAATAATAGGTCTTTTAGGGTGACAAATTCTGCCATATGTTTGAATCCGATCGATCAGTTCCAGATATATTTTTTTTTTATTTTAAAATTTTCAAAATATCGTTCTTTGGCAAAATTATATAAAAAAAAATTAAGAAAGTTAAAATGTAAGCTTTTTTTCCTTTTTATTTTTCAAAAACGCATCGATTGAACTATTTACGAAACCTCTAGCTCCGTTTTGTATGGAGTTATCAAGCTTTTAAAAAAGGAAAATTTTAATAATCAATTTTTGCTTCCTCATAGAGGAAGTATTGTTTTACCCTCAAATCCTCAATTGCCAATTTTTGACATTTCTCGACATAATTCGACCCCAGGATGTCAAAAATGATGTTTAGAAAAAATGTCCAGGTGTGTGTGTGTGTGTGTGTATGTTAACTTTACGTTTGGCCCAATATCTCGAGAACCGTTATAGTTAGAAGCATCTTTTTTTTACCAAATAATAGGTCTTTTAGGGTGACAAATTCTGCCATATGTTTGAATCCGATCGATCAGTTCCAGATATATTTTTTTTTGATTTTAAAATTTTCAAAAAATCGTTTTTTGGCATAAATCTAAAAAAATTTAAGAAAGTTAAAATGTAAGCTTTTTTCCTTTTTATTTTTCAAAAACGCATCGATTGAACTATTTATGAACCCTTTAGCTCCGTTTTGTATGGAGTTATCAAGCTTTTAAAAATGGAAAATTTTAATAATCAATTTTTGCTTCCTCATAGAGGAAGTATTGTTTTACCTTAAATGTCTCAATTGCAATTTTTTGACATTTTTCGACATAATTCGACCCCAGGATGTCAAAAATGATGTTTAAAAAAAATTTCCGGTTGTGTGTGTGTGTGTGTGTGTACACAGTTAAAAATTTTGTGTAAAAAACGGTCTACATATTCTTTGTGTTAAATTTAACACAAAGATTGTGTTAATTTAACATGAAGATTGTGTTGATTTAACATGAACAACTGTTAAATTAACATATATTTTGTGTTCTTTTAACCCAAATTTTGAGTGGACCGTTTCGAACATTTAATTTGTGTTAAATATACACAAAATTTTTAACTGTGTATGTTAACTTTACGTTTGCCCCAATATCTCGAGAACCGTTATAGTTAAAAGCATTTTTTTTTACCAAATAATAGGTCTTTCAGAGGGACAAATTCTGCCATATTTTTAAATCAGATCGATCAGTTCCAGATATATTTTTTTTTGATTTTAAAATTTTCAAAAAATCGTTTTTTGGCAAAATTATAAAAAAAATCTTAAGAAAGTAAAAATGTAAGCTTTTTATCCGTTTTATTTTTTAAAAATGCATCGATTGACCTATTTACAAACCCTTTAGCTCCGTTTCGTATGGAGTTATCAAGCTTTTAAAAATGGAAAATTTTAATAATCAATTTTTGCTTTTTTTGACATTTTTCGACAAAATTCGACCCCAGGATGTCAAAAATGATGTTTAGAAAAAATGTCCGGTTGTGTGTGTGTGTGTGTATGTTAACTGTACGTTTGGCCCAATATCTCGAGAACCGTTATAGTTAGAAGCATCTCTTTTTTACCAAATAATAGGTCTTTCAGAGGGACAAATTCTGCCATATGTTTAAATCCGATTGATCAGTTCCAGATATATTTTTTTTTTTATTTTAAAATTTTCAAAAAAATGGTTTTTTGGCAAAATTATAAAAAAAATCTTAAGAAAGTTAAAATGTAAGCTTTTCATCCTTTTTGTTTTTTAAAAATGCATTGATTGACCTATTTACGAACCCTTAAGCTCCGTTTAGTATGGAGTTATCAAGCTTTTAAAAATGGAAAATTTTAATAATCAATTTTTGCTTCCTCATAGAGGAAGTATTGTTTTACCCTCAAATCCTCAATTACAATTTTTTGTTATTTCTCAAAATAATTCGACCCCAGCATGTCAAAATTGATGTTAAAAAAAATGTCCGGGTGTGTGTGTGTATCTGTATGTTAACTTTACGTTTGGCCCAATATCTCGAAAACCGTTATAGTTAGAAGCATCTTTTTTTTACCAAATAATAGGTCTTTCAGGGTGACAAATTCTGCCATATGTTTGTATCCGATCGATCAGTTCCAGATATATTTCTTTTTGATTTAAAAATTTTCAAAAAATTGTTTTTTGGCAAAATTAAAAAAAAAATTAAGAAAGTTAAAATTTAAGCTTTTTATCCTTCTTATTTTTAAAAAACGCATCGATTGACCTTTTTTTCGAACCCTCTAGCTTCGTTTCGTATGGAGTTATCAAGCTTTTAAAAATGGAAAATTTTAATAATCAATTTTTGCTTCCTCATAGAGGAAGTATTGTTTTACCTTAAAATTCTAAATAGCAATTTTTTGACATTTCTCGACATAATTCGACCCCAGGATGTCAAAATTGATGTTAAAAAAAAATGTCCGGGTGTGTGTGTGTGTATGTGTATGTTAACTTTACGTTTGGCCCAATATCTCGAGAACCGTTATAGTTAGAAGCATCTTTTTTTTACCAAATAATAGGTCTCTCAGGGTGACAAATTCTGCCATATGCTTGAATCCGAACGATCAGTTCCAGATATATTTTTTTTGATTTTAAAATTTTCAAAATATTGTTCTTAGGCAAAATTATATAAAAAAAAATTAAGAAAGTTAAAATGTAAGCTTTTTATTCTTTTTATTTTTAAAAAACGCATCAAATGACCTCGACATAATTCGACCCCAGGATGTCAAAATTGATGTTAAAAAAAATGTCCGGGTGTGTGTGTGTGTATGTTAACTTTACGTTTGGCCCAATATCTCGAGAACCGTTATAGTTAGTAGCATTTTTTTTTTACCAAATAATAGTTATTTCAGAGGGACAAATTCTGCCATATGTTTGAATCAGATCGTTCAGTTCCAGATATATTTTTTTTTGATTTTAAAATTTTCAAAAAATCGTTTTTTGGCAAAATTATAAAAAAAATCTTAAGAAAGTTAAAATGTAAGCTTTTTATCCTTTTTGTATTTTAAAAATGCATCGATTGACCTATTTTCGAACCCTTTAGCTCCGTTTCGTATGGAGTTATCAAGCTTTTAAAAATTGAAAATTTAAATAATCAATTTTTGCTTCCTCATAGAGGAAGTATTGTTTTACCCTCAAATCCTCAATTGCAATTTTTTGTTATTTCTCGACATAATTCGACCCCAGCATGTCAAAATTGATGTTAAAAAAAATGTCCGGGTGTGTGTGTGTGTCTGTATGTTAACTTTACGTTTGGCCCAATATCGCGAAAACCGTTATAGTTAGAAGCATCTTTTTTTTTACCAAATAATAGGTCTTTCAGAGTGACAAATTCTGCCATATGTTTGAATCAGATCGATCAGTTCCAGACATATTTCTTTTTGATTTTAAAATTTGCAAAAAATCGTTTTTTGGCAAAATTATATAAAAAAAAATTAAGAAAGTTAAAATGTAAGCTTTTTATCCTTTTTATTTTTAAATAACGCATCGATTGACCTATTTACGAACCCTCTAGCTCCGTTTCGTATGGAGTTATCAAGCTTTTAAAAATGGAAAATTTTAATAATCAATTTTTGCTTTCTCATAGAGGAAGTATTGTTTTACCTTAAAATTCTCAACTGCAATTTTTTGACATTTCTCGACATAATTCGACCCCAGGATGTCAAAATTGATGTTAAAAAAAATGTCCGGGTGTGTGTGTGTGTCTGTATGTTAACTTTACGTTTGGCCCAATATCGCGAAAACCGTTATAGTTAGAAGCATCTTTTTTTTTACCAAATAATAGTTCTTTCAGAGGGACAAATTCTGCCATATTTTTAAATCAGATCGATCAGTTCCAGATATTTTTTTTTTTTGATTTTAAAATTTTCAAAAAATCGTTTTTTGGCAAAATTATAAAAAAAATCTTAAGAAAGTTAAAATGTAAGCTTTTTATCCTTTTTGTTTTTTAAAAATGCATCGATTGACCTATTTACGAACCCTTTAGCTCCGTTTCGTATGGAGTTATCAAGCTTTTAAAAACGGAACATTTTAATAATCAATTTTTGCTTCCTCATAGAGGAAGTATTGTTTTACCCTCAATTCCTCAATTGCAATTTTTTGTCATTTTTCGACATAATTCGACCCCAGCATGTCAAAATTGATGTTAAAAAAAATGTCCGGGTGTGTGTGTGTGTCTGTATGTTAACTTTACGTTTGGCCCAATATCTCGAAAACCGTTATAGTTAGAAGCATCTTTTTTTTTACCAAATAATAGGTCTTTTAGGGTGACAAATTTTGCCATATGTTTGAATCCAATCGATCAGTTCCAGATATATTTTTTTTTGATTTTAAAATTTTCAAAATATCGTTCTTTGGCAAAATTATATAAAAAAAAATAAAGAAAGTTAAAATGTAAGCTTTTTATCCTTTTTGTTTTTTAAAAATGCATCGATTGACCTATTTACGAAACCTCTAGCTCCGTTTTGTATGGAGTGATCAAGCTTTAAAAAATGGAAAAATTTAATAATCAATTTTTGCTTCCTCATAGAGGAAATATTGTTTTACCTTAAATGTCTCAATTGCAATTTTTTGTCATTTCTCGACATAATTCGACCCCAGCATGTCAAAATTGATGTTAAAAAAAATGTCCGGGTGTGTGTGTCTGTCTGTATGTTAACTTTACGTTTGGCCCAATATCTCGAAAACCGTTATAGTTAGAAGCATCTTTTTTTTTAACCAAATAATAGGTCTTTTAGGGTGACAAATTCTGCCATATGTTTGAATCCGATCGATCAGTTCCAGATATATATTTTTTTTATTTAAAAATTTTAAAAAAATCGTTTTTTGGCAAAATTATATAAAAAAAATTAAGAAAGTTAAAATGTATGCTTTTTATCCTTTTTATTTTTAAAAAAGGCATCGATTGACCTATTTACGAACCCTCTAGCTCCGTTTCGTATGGAGTTATCAAGCTTTTAAAAATGGAAAATGTTAATAATCAATTTTTGCTTCCTCATAGAGGAAGTATTGTTTTACCTTAAAATTCTCATTTGCAATTTTTTGACATTTCTCGACATAATTCGACCCCAGGATGTCAAAAATGATGTTTAAAAAAATGTCCGGGTGTGTGTGTCTGTCTGTATGTTAACTTTACGTTTGGCCCAATATCTCGAAAACTGTTATAGTTAGAAGCATCTTTTTTTTACCAAATAATAGGTCTTTTAGGGTGACAAATGCTGCCATATGTTTGAATCCGATCGATCAGTTCCAGATATATTTTTTTTAGATTTTAAAATTTTCAAAAAATTCTTTTTTAGCAAAATTATATAAAAAAATTTAAGAAAGTTAAAATGTAAGCTTTTTATCCTTTTCATTTTTTAAAAACGCATCGATTGACCTATTTACGAACCCTCTAGCTCCGTTTCGTATGGAGTTATCAAGCTTTTAAAAATGGTAAATTTTAATAATCAATATTTGCTTCCTCAAAGAGGAAGTATTGTTTTACTTTAAAATTCTCAATTGCAAGTTTTTGACATTTCTCGACATAATCCGACCCCATGATGTCAAAAATGATGTTTAGAAAAAATGTCCAGGTGTGTGTGTGTGTGTGTGTGTGTATATGTTAACATTACCTTTGGCCCAATATCTCGAGGACCGTTATAGTTAGAAGCATCTTTTTTACTAAATAATAGGTCTCTCAGGGGGTCAAACTCTGCCATATGTTTGAATCCGATCGATCAGTTCCAGTTATATTTTTTTTAGATTTTAAAATTTTCAAAAAATCGTTTTTCGGCAAAATTATAAAAAAATAATTAAGAATGTTAAAATGTAAGCTTTTTATCCATTTTATTTTTCAAAAACGTATCGACTGAGCTATTTACGTACCTTATAAGACACTTTTTTTTTTTTTTTTAAGTCCCACATGTGTCTTAGACATTTTAGTTCTGTCCTTTTATAAGAAAACTGTTTAGTATAGGTGTTTTTAGGATATTTACGCTTAATTTTAGAAATAGAAAAAATTTATTTTGTAGTAGATTTTTTTTATGCCATATGAATCCTTTAATGTTTCAATTTTATATTTAATATTGTCATCTGTGTTGAAATTTCTTTATTTTATAGTTTTTATACTTATTGATCAGATTGTTTCCTTGGTTACAAATGTAGAAGGTTTTTTTGTAATGGCGGATAAGTTTGTAGCAAAAAAATCTAGGAACAATTAAAATATTATTTTTTTTTTTTCTTTTTTTTTTACAAAACAAGTTAAGGAGAGGAAAAAATGCATTTACGCACTTGTTCGTGTGGGACTCGACCACGTGCTGTGGTAATACCTCACTAAAACAACCTCTTCCATTCTTGCTTTACATATTCTAATCCACTATTGCTCCATCCATCCTGGAGGGTAAGCAAATGCGTGATTCATTTACTAGAGTTGTTATTTTCGTTTCCTACACTGTTGTTCTCACCCATTGCCGCCGATATTCTTAAGCGGTGGTCAAGAACGTTGTTGCATGCTTTTTTAGAGCTACCGAATAGGATCTTATAATGAACAGTGCTGCCGAACCAGATTTAGAGAGTTCAGAAGAACAGCCTTCTGCATGCGAACCGCCAACGCATTAGCCTTGTGCTCACAGCCAGGAATTTTTTGTAATTGGCTCACAAATGAAGCTCGCATCCCTCCTAAACAACCGAGTACAAGAACAATTAATCTGACCCTGTAGCCTGGATATATTTTACTCAATTCAAACAGAAGGTCTTGATACTTTGTCCGCTTCTCATCCTCCTTTTGAGTGATATTGCTCTCAGCAGGTGCCGAAAACTCGATCACACAAATGACCTTACTTTTATGATCCTGGAGCACTATATCAGGTTTATTGGCGCTGATACGATGAGTGGTGGAAAAAGAAAAATTCCAGTAGATCTTACACTGATCATTTTCTACAACGGACTCCTGATCCCCCTGGGCATACGGCAAGATGGGTTCTTTATCTATACCATATTGGTGTCGAAGGTGATAATACAACACCTTAAGCGCAGCATTGTGTCTTTCTACATATCTGTAACATGCATACTTCGGGCACGCACTTAGAACGTGACTAAGTGTCTCCGGGTATTGCCTCCACGCTCGACAGTTGGTATTGTCGACAGATATATGCATCACTCGACTGCGATACACCAAAGTATTTATCACTCCATCATGGCAAGCAAATAAAAATCCTTCAGTCTCCGATTTCAAACCAGCAGACTTGAGGAAAGCAAATGACAAAACCCCAGACAGTCCCAACTCTTTTATGATACTGAAAAACCGTCCATGCACAGGCTTGTCAATATGCTCCTGTAACAGAAGCGCATGTTCTGCTTCTTTAACACGTTTTTTAAGCATTAATGGTGTTAAAGATGCTAAACCGTGTTCCATATCCCTGGTTTCAAATGGGAGACTAAGTTCACTTGCAGCTCTTTCTGCCGCTCGATATAAAAACGCCCCAACATTTGCAATTTCATGATGGTGAACAAATTGCATAAGAGGATCTCTACTGTTTATGACTGAGCATGCTGCAGATAAAACAATTCTACGATGAAGACACTCTAAATTTAAAAGACCTCTTCCTCCCCGATCGCGTGGAAGGTAAATGCGAGGTACGGAAGACCTAGGATGATGACTTCGATGTATAGTCATCATCTTGTGAGTTCTCTATCTAGTTCCTTTAACTCATTCACATTCCACTTAACTGCTCCAAATGTATAGAGTAGTAAAGGAATGGCTAATGTGTTTGTGGCTTGTATCTTATTCTTCCCAGATAGTTCAGAAGCCCAAATTTTTCTGAGAAGACCATGGTATTTCATATGGAGATGATCTTTAAGCCCACACAAATCTTGACTTTCCGATTGAGGAATTCCAAGATATGTGTAAGTTTCCCCAACACCAAGGTCATGAATGGTATTGCCACCAATGAGCTGAATATTCTCAGAGTCGCTCGACATTTCAGCTGTTTCTCGTCTCCCTTTAATTAAATGGATATAATTAATTAATTCGTCCTTGCTGGATCCACATAGCTTAAGATCGTCCATATAAAACAGATGGTTGATCTTATGGACTCTATTTCTGGGTTTTCCATACATGTATCCAGAGTATTTTTCTCGGAGTACCACAGACAGAGGCAAGAGGGAGATGCAAAAAAGTAGAGGACTTAGAGAGTCTCCTTGGAAAACTCCTCTTCCAAACGAGATGATGTTAGTCATCACTTGCTGTTTGTTGGATGTTATAACAAACCTTGTCCTCCACATGAGCATTAGCTCCTTTAAGCATCTCACAATGTTCGGATGTACCTCTAAGCATTCAAGGAGCTTGATGATCAGCTCATGACTTGTAGAGTCAAATGCCTTTCGGTAATCAATCCAAGCCATTGACAGATTACGTCGATAAAATATCGCGTCTTGGGTAATACACCTATCAATCAATAGGTTCTCCCTACAACCTGCCAGACCTCTCTTGCACCCTCGCTGTTCGCTTATTGCACTCCAAACTGGCTCGATGGATGTCAAAATCCTCTCTTTGAGGATGCCAGTGAATAGCTTGTAGCAGGTGTTAAGACAAGCTATGGGTCTATAATTTTTTGGAATAGACAAATCACCAGATTTTGGTAAGAGTACCGTTCGTCCTTCCACCAACCACTGTGGTATTGGATGTTGACCGTTGAGAAAGGTAGAGAATATTCGAGCCAAATGTTGGTGAGTTGAAAAGAACTTCTTCCACCAAAAGTTATTAATCTTATCTGGCCCGGGTGCTGAAAAGTTCTTCGTTTTAGCAACTATGTTTCTCACCTCCTCCTTAGTAATTGGTGGACTTACCTCTGCTGGATGGTCAAGCCCCTGTCTAAAACAGAAGCTACGAAAGAGTGTTAAGGATGACTCTTCATCGTTCACTGAATGGGCTTTCCCATAGATGTTACTCCAGAAGTTTTCAATCTCTTCACGACATGGGGGTCTTTCGACAGTTGGCGATGGTGGACTGAACAGGCGAGAAAAGGAAAAAGAGGCAAAGAAGCGTCTTCTTCATTCAACGAATATGAGGTTTCATAGATGTTTTTCCAGAAGTTTTCGATCTCTTCGCGACATGGTGGTCTGTCAACGACCGGCGATGTTATACCGAATAGGCGGGAAGGATTAGTTTCGAAAACATTATTTTGCTTTATCCATTTAACCCGCCGTTCTAAACGCTTTCTTATAACAACAAGAGAACGTATCTTCTCAATCCAATGTTGCTTGATGGTCTGCAACTTCGATTTCTTCAGAGTGTGATGCAATCTTTTTAGAGTCTGGGCTATTTCCAAAACCCTGGATGTAAATTTTCTTTTCGATTCAAGATATACAATCACACTCTGCAATTGAGAAGCATGCCTTCGAGCCACCCCAATCTTAAACTGTACTTGTCTGATTCGTTTAAAGGTCGTATCGACGAGGTCTGAAACAGATTTTCTGTTACTTTCACGAAGCAGGACCTTTGCTTTTTCGTACACAGCACAATTTAATGTCCAGAGATCTACATCCTCTGGGAGTAATGAGAGCTCGTTATTCCCTTCAGCGATTTTGTCCATTTTAATGGAAACCTTTAGATGTACTTTGGTTTCCCTAGACCTCATGTTCCCTTCCTCGGTCGTTGGTGTAGGTCTTACTGTCGGAACCTGAAGGTTCTCGGAGGGTTCTTCTTCTTCCTGCTGAAGAAAAGCTTCATGTCCCTTTTTTCGCAGAAAGGATACTTGGTCTCTTAAATACTGAGGTGTCATTTGAGCGTATTGGGGGTACATATTGACCCATCGCTCATGCAACCTTAGCATGTATCCTCTTCTGCAAGGACTACTGTTTTGCCAACATAGCATGATGTCCTTCCGAAGTTGGTCCGTCCATTTAAAACGTACTCTAGCTTGTCCCGGGTCAATGCCTGGTCGTTGCCTGGGTTCTGTCCTATTGCCACTCCCAACTGAACCTTATATCCATCCGAGAGAGACCTATTGTGGGTGGCACTGCGCGTTACAGTCGTCGTAACCGCAAATACTCTGTGTGGGAGGTTATCCCAACACAGAGTGGACAATTATATCGGGTGCCCACCTTTTTTTTTTTTTTTTTTTTTTTTTTTTACAAAACAAGTTTAGGAGAGGAATAAATGCATTTACGCACTTGTTCGTGTGGGACTCGACCACACCCTGTGGCAATACCGCACTAAAACAACCTCTCCCAATTCTTGCTTTACATATTCTTATCAACTTTTGCTCCTTCCGTCCTGGAAGGTAAGCAAAAGTATCTATTTTTTTACTCTGTACAGTTTCACCATTCTGTTCTTTGGGTCTTCATGTCCATTGCCGCCGATGTTCTTATGCGGCCGACATGAAATTGTTGGATGCTTTTTTAGAGCTACCTTTAAAGATGTTTTTTTTTACAAGGAACAGTGCTGTCGGACCTCAAAAAGAGAATTCAAAAGAACTGCTTTTTGCATTCTACCTGCTAACAGATTGGCTTGACGTTCGCAGGTTGGGATCTTCTTCAGTTGGCTCACAAATGAAGCCTTCATCCCTCCTCACGGTGAGCTTCGTTTAAGTTCAACCCAAACTGCATGACCCTTCTCAGGTTTTTTTTAAAATCAGTTCGGTGATGCCTCACGATCATTTTAAGATGAAAATTAAAATAATCGTTGGAGGGAAACTCAAAATATATTGATTTTTCAATTTTTTTTGTAGGTTATTGAAGATATTTTCATTAAAATACCGTTTATTACAATACTTAATGATTTAAAAGCTATAATTTAACATAAAAATAGATTTTTTATAAGAATTAAACCATTTTGAATCATAGAATTAAGAAAAATTTAGAAAATAGTTGAAAAAATGGAGATTTTCTTAATTTTTTTAAACTTTACTCCTCTATAGAACGTTATTTCATTAAAGTGATGCAGAAGTGAATTAAAGTTCACAAAATTTCCTGTAAATCAAAAAAAAACTCTTCTACCTATCACCGTTACCAAAATATGGTCATGTGAATTTTAAATTTAATGGAAAAATAGTTAAAATTTAACATTAGGTGTAGATTATTTGGTGACATTGTTTTCGTAGAACCTTACCTCAATACCAAAATTTAATACGTTTAAGAAGGTTCAATTTTGAACAGTTTCAAATTAAAAAAACTGCTTTATCTCACATACCATCAACTAGGGTAACTTCGGACAAGCAGGCTTACTCCGGACACTTAAATTTCATTGCAAAAATATTGTATCGAATAGTTTAAATCGCATTTTTAATTTTATAAACTTTTTAACTACGTGATCTAAAGAAATGAAAAGAATTTGAAGTTGGTAACAGCTAAATTTTAAGTGTCCGGAATTAGCCTGCTTGTCCGAAGTTACCCCAGTTGACGGTATGTTACCAAATCTTTATACCTTACTATTTACTTTTCAAAGAAGGAAACATTGTTAATATGATTATGTTGCATTTTGCAAAATAAATAGATTTTTAAAAACCACTTAAAATTCTCTTATACAAACAGACATTCTTTAATTTAATGTAACTTTCGATGTATGTGAGATAAATCAGTTTTTTTTAATTTGAAACTGTTCAAAATTGAACCTTCTTAAACGTATTAAATTTTGGTATTGAGGTAAGGTTCTACGAAAACAATGTCACCAAATAATCTAGACCTAATGTTAAATTTTAACTATTTTTCCATTAAATTTAAAATTCAAATGACCATATTTTGGTAACGGTGATAGGTAGAAGAGTTTTTTTTTTGATTTACAGGAAATTTTGTGAACTTTAATTCACTTCTGCATCACTTTAATGAAATAACGTTCTATAGAGGAGTAAAGTTTAAAAAAATTAAGAAAATCTCCATTTTTTCAACTATTTTCTAAATTTTTCTTAATTCTATGAATCAAAATGGTTTAATTCTTATAAAAAATCTATTTTTATGTTAAATTATAGCTTTTAAATCATTAAGTATTTTAATAAACGGTATTTTAATGAAAATATCTTTAATAACCTACAAAAAAAATTGAATAATCAATATATTTTGAGTTTCCCTCCAACGATTATTTTAATTTTCATCTTAAAATGATCGTGAGGCATCATCGAACTGATTTAAAAAAAAACCTGAGAAGGGTCATGCACTTTGGGCTGAACTTAAACGAAGCTCACCGTGCTAAGCAGCCGAGAATTAAAACAATCAAATGGACTCTATATCCTGGATGCATTTTACTCAATTCGAATAAGAGCTCTTGATATTTTATCCGTTTCTCATCCTCCTTTTTAATGATGTTTCTGTCGGCAGGAGCCGAAAACTCAACTACATAAATGATCTTACTTTTATGATCTTGGAAGACCATATCAGGCTTGGTGGCACTGATATGATGAGTGGTGGGGAAAGAAAAATTCCAGTAGATCTTGCACTGGTCATTTTCTACAACGGATTCTTGATCCATTTGGGCATACGGCAGAATGGGCTCCTTATCTATACCGTACTGGTGACGAAGGTGGTAATACAAAACCTTGAGTGCAGCATTGTGTCTTTCTATATATCTGTTACATGCATAAATCGGACAGGCACTTAATATATGACTAAGTGTCTCCGGGTATTGTTTGCATGCACGACATTTGGAATCGTCAACAGGTATATGCATCACACGGCTGCGGTACACCAAAGTATTAATCACTCCATCCTGACAAGCGAACAAAAATCCCTCTGTCTCCGATTTTAATCCAGCCGATTTAAGGAATGCAAAAGACAAACCTACAGACAATCCCATTTCTCTGACGATATTATAAAATTGTCCGTGAACAGGCTTACTAACATGTTTTTCTAAAAGAAGTACATGTTCTGCATTCTTTACATGTTTTTTGAGCATGAAAGGTGGTAATGACGCTATTCCATGTTCGGTATTATTTGTATCAAATCGAAGATTAAGTTCCTTTGCCGCTCTATTTGCCGCTTGATATAAAAATGCCCCATTATTTGCAACTTCATGATGATGGACAAATTGCATTAAAGGATCCGTACTATTCATTACTGAGCATGCCGCAGCCAGTACAATACGGCGATGAAGACATTCTAAACTTAGTAACCCTCTTCCTCCCTGATCTCGTGGAAGGTATATTCGAGTTACGGAAGACCTTGGATGATGGCATCGATGTATTGTCATCATCTTGCGCGTTTGTCTATCTAGTATCTTCAGCTCATCCACATTTCATTTAACAGCCCCAAATGTGTAGAGTATTAAAGGAATGGCTAATACATTTGTGGCCTGTATCTTATTCTTCCCTGATAATTCAGATGACCAAATTTTTCTGAGAAGACCTCGATATTTAATTTGGAGTTGATCTTTAAGCCCACGCACGTCTTGAGTTTCCGATTGTGGAATTCCAAGATATGCGTAAGTTTCTCCTTCACCAAGATGATGAATGGTGTTGCCACCAATAAGCTGAAGATCGTCTAAATCGCCTGATGTTTCAGATGTTTCCAGTCTTCCTCTATTCATATGGACAACAGCACATTTATCAAGTCCAAAGCTCATTCCAATTGCACTGGAATACCTGGCCACTGCAAGCACTAGAATTTTTAATGCTTCCTTACTGGAGCCATAGAGCTTAAGATCGTCCATGTAAAACAGGTGGTTAATCTTGTGAACTCTATGTCTTGGTTTGCCACACAAGTATCCAGAGTGTTTTTCACGAAGCACAACAGACAGAGGCAAGAGGGAGATACAAAACAATAGAGGACTAAGAGAGTCGCCTTGGAAAACTCCTCTTTTGTAGATGATGACGTCAGTCATCACCTGTTGCTTGTTTGATGTTAATACGAACCTTGTTCTCCATAAAAGCATAAGCTCTCTCAAGCATCTCACTATGTCTGGATGTACCGCAAGACATTCAAGAAGCTTAATAATAAGCTCATGACTGGTGGAATCAAACGCCTTACGGTAGTCAATCCAAGCCATGGACAAGTTTCGTCGATAAAATATCGAGTCTTGGGTGACACACCTATCAATCAGTAGGTTCTCCCTACAACCTGCCAGACCTCTCTTGCATCCTCGTTGTTCGCCTATTGTACTCCATACTGGTTGAATAGATGACAAAATTCTTTCCTTAAGGATACCAGTAAATAGCTTGTAGCAGGTGTTAAGACAAGCTATTGGTCTGTAATTCTTTGGACAAGTCAAATCTTCACATTTTGGCAATAGTACCGTACGTCCATCCACCAACCACTGTGGTACGGGATGTTCTCCGTTGAGAAAAGTTAAGAATATGCGGGCCAGGTGTTGGTGTGTTGAAGTAAACTTCTTCCACCACATGTTGTTAATTTTATCCGGCCCAGGCGCTGAAAAGTTTTTAGTTTTAGCAATTACATTTCTCACTTCCTCCTTAGTAATTGATGGGCATTCCTCCGCATGATGGTCAAGCCCTTGTCTAAGACAAAAGCTACGCAAAAGAGGCAAAGAAGCGTCTTCTTCATTCAACGAATATGAGGTTTCATAGATGTTTTTCCAGAAGTTTTCGATCTCTTCGCGACATGGTGGTCTGTCAACGACCGGCGATGTTATACCGAATAGGCGGGAAGGATTAGTTTCGAAAACATTATTTTGTTTTATCCACTTAACCCGACGTTCTAAACGTTCTCTTATGACTACAAGAGAACGTATCTTCTCAGTCCAATGCTGCTTGATGGTCTGCATCTTAGATTTATTCAAAGTATGATGCAATCTTTTCAGAGATCGGGATATTTCTAACACTCTAGGTGTAAATCTCCGATTCGTCTCCAGATAAGCAATCACACTCTGAAGGTGAGAAGCATTCCGTCTAGCCACCCCAATTTTGAACTGAACCTGCCTAATTCTTTTACAGGTCTTGGCAACGCGTTCTGAAACAGATTTTCTGTTACTGTCACGAACCAAGGAAACTGCTTTTTCATAGACTGCACAGTTCAATGTCCAGAGATCTACACCCTCTGGAAGTAATGAAAGTTCTCTATTCGCTTCAGCCATTTTGTCCATTTTAATGGAAACCTTAAGATGGATTTTGGTTTCCCTTGCTCTTATGTTTACATACTCAACTGTCTGCAAAGGTGCTGTTGTGAGAACTGATGGTATGTTCTCAGAGGGTTCTTCTTGAAGAACTTCATGGCCTTTGCTTCGCAAAAAGGATACCTGATCTCGTAAGTACTGAGGTTTCATTTGTGCGTATTGGGGATGCATATTGCTCCATCGCTCATGAAGCCTCAACATGTAACCTCTTCGGTCCGGAGAGCTCTGTCGCCAACAGTCTAAGATGTCCCTTCGAAGTTGGTCCGTCCATTTTAAACGTGTACGAGTTTGTCCCTGGTCGTTGCCTGGGTTCTATCCTATTGCCACTCCCAACTGAACCCTGGTCTCCATCCGAGAGAGACCCATTGTGGGTGGCGCTGCGCGTTACTGTGGTCGTAACCGCAAAAAAACTCTGTGTGAGTGGTTAGCCCAACACAAAGTCGACAATTATATCGGGTGCTCACCCCTATCTGACGTTGGTCCGCCCCGGGTATTTGAATTGCCCGGTTCCACCCATATCTGGGAGGATTTCCCCTATCCGCCACCTGGGGAGGCGCTCGATTGAGATGTCAGAAACCCCATCTTAGATGCCACTCAAACACTTGGTCAAGTGGACCAAATATTTCCTTGGTGTTCGGAAGAGGGCATCTTACCTGACCTAACCGGTCAGGCAATTCTGTGATATTTGGTAACGGACGTTACCATTTACCACAGAGATATATTATTATTATTATTATTATTATTTTTTTTTTTTTTTACAAAACAAGTTTAGGAGAGGAAAAAATGCATTTACGCACTTGTTCGTGTGGGACTCGACCACATGCTGTGGTAATACCTCACTAAAACAACCTCTCCCATTCTTGCCTTACGTATTCTTATCCGCTTTTGCTCCTTCCGTCCTGAAAGGTAAGCAATAGCGCGATTCCTTTGCTCGAGGTGTTTTCAGTTCACTGTTCTGTAGGTGTTCCTGTTCGTTGCCGCTGTTGTTCTTACGCGGTGGCCAGGAACGCTATTGGATGCTTTTTAAGAGCTACCTTCGTGATGTTATATTATAAAGAACAGTGCTGCCTGACCAGATGAAGAGAGCTCAGCAGAACTGCCTTCTGCATTCGACCTGCCAATGCGTCAGCTTGACGCTCGCAGGTTGGAACTCTTTGAAGCTGGCTAACAAATGAAGCTCTCATCCCCCCTAGACAGCCGAGAATAAGGACAACTAAATGGACTTTATAGCCTCTGTGTATTCTCCTCAATTCGAACAGCAGGTCTTGATACTTTTGCCGTTTCTCATCCTCCTTCTGAGCGATATTGCCCTCGGCAGGAGCCGAAAACTCAATTACGCAGATGATCTTACCTTTATAATCCTGGAGTATCAGGCTTAGTAGCACTGATACGATGAGTGGTAGAAAACGAAAAATTCCAGTAGATTCTGCAATTCTCATTCTCCACAACAGCCTCCTGATCCTCTTGGGCGTATGGCAAGACAGGTTCCTTATCTACACCATATTGGTGTCGAAGATGGTAATACAATACCTTAAGTCCAGCATTGTGTCATTCAATATACCTGGAACATGCATACGTCGGACACGCACTTAGAATGTGAGTAAGTGTTTCCGGATATTGTTTACATGCTCGACAGTTGTAATTGTCGACAGGTATCTGCATGACCTTACTGCGATAATATAAGGTATTGTTAACACCATCTTGGCAAGCAAATAAAAATCCCTCAGTCTCCGATCCTAAACCAGCAGATTTCAGAAATCTAAAAGACAGATCCTTAGACAACTCCATCTCCCTAAGAATCTTATAGAATTGCCCATGAAGAGGCTTCCTAACATGTTGCTCCAATAGAAGTACATGTTCAGCCTGCTTCACTTGTCTTTTAAGCATCAAAGGTGTTAATGATGCCAATCCCTGTTCTGTATCGCTGGTATCAAACGGAAGACTAAGTTCATCTGCCGCTCTGTTTGCCGCTTTGTATAAAAATGCCCCATTATCTGCAATTTCATGATGGTGGACAAATTGCATAAGAGGATCATTACTGTTCATCACCACGCTCTGCTACCACCCGGAATCTCTGTGATATTTGGTGCTATCCGCTACCAGATATCACAGAAACGCTTGATCGATTTGGTCAAGTCCTTAGTTGCCCTTTCCCAAACATCGTGGAAATACTTGGTTTGTTAGGCCGAGTGTTTAAAGGGCATCTAAGGTGGGGTTGCTGGACCTCAACCGGGCGCGTCCCCAGGTAGCGGATAGGGGGATCCTCCTAGATATAGGTGGTATCGGGGAAATGAAATACCCGACGCGGACCATAACCAGATAAGGCTTGACACCTGAAATAATTGTCAACCCTGTGATGGGTTAACCACCCCCACAGGGTAACTTGCGGTTACGACAACTGTAACGCGCAGTGCCACCCACAATAGGTCTCTTTCGGATGGAGACCTGGGTTCAGTTGGGAGTGGCAATAGGATAGAACCCAGGCGACGACCAGGCTACGCCCGTGGACAAGCTCGTGAGCGTCTACGATGGACTGAGGAGATGAAGAGAGATGCCATCTTATGTTGGCGAAACTCTTCTCCTGACCGTAGAGGAATAATGAAGAGATGTTATGAGCAATGGATCACTATGTATCCCCAATACGCTCAAATAACATCTCAGAATCTAAGAGATCAGATATCCTCTCTGTTGGGTTGGGGATATGAAGCTCTCCTTCAAGAAGATCGAGACCCCGTAGAGAACAGACGATCAGTTCTCACAACACAACAAATGGTCGAGCATAGTAATGTGGGCGCAAGAGAAACCAAAATTCATCACAAGGTTTCCCTTAAAATGGACAAATTGGCAGCGGCGAACAGAGAACTTTCGGACCTTTCAGAAGATGTAGACCTCTGGACATTGAACTGTGCAGTTTATGAAAAGGCGGTTTCTTTGCTTCGCGAAAGCAACAGAAAATCTGTTTCTGAGCGCATTGCAAGAACAAAACAACGAATTAAACAGGTACAGTTCAAGATTTGGGTGGCCAGACAGATGGCTTCTCAATTGCAGAGTGTGATTGCATATCTAGCAACAAATAGAGCATTTACTCCTAGAGTTTTGGGCATAGCCCAATCTCTAAAAAGATTGCATCATACTCTCAAGAAGTCTAAGCTGCAGAATATCAAGCAGCATTGGATTGAGAAGATACGTACTCTTGTAATTATAAGAGAACAATTAGAACGGCGTGTAAAATGGATAGAGCAAAATAACACTTTTGCTATCAATCCGTCCCGCCTGTTCCCAGTACCTTCTCCAACCGTTGAAAAGCCACCTAGTCGTGAAGAGGTTGAAAACTTCTGGAAGAACATCTACGAAACCACATGTTCTCTAAACGATCAAGATGCATCTATACCACTCTTTCGTAGCTTCTGTCATCGGCAGGGGCTTGAACACCCTATAGAAGAGTGCTCACGAATCACTGAAGAGGAAGTGAGAAATGTAGTTGCTAAAACTAAGAACTATTCAGCACCCGGTCCAGACAAGATTAATAATCTATGGTGGAAGAAGTTCACTTTTACCCACCAACATTTGGCCCGTATATTTTCTAGCTTTCTTAACGGAGAAGATCACGTACCTCAGTGGTTGGTTGAAGGAAGAACGGTACTTCTACCAAAATCAGGAAATTTGTCTAATCCAATGAATTATAGACCAATAGCTTGTCTTAACACCTGTTACAAGCTATTCACTGGTATCCTCAAAGAGAGGATATTAACATCCATAGAGCCAGTGTGGAGTGCAATAGGTGAACAGCGAGGGTGTAAGAGAGGCCTAGCAGGTTGTAGGGATAACCTACTGATAGTTAGGTGCGTGACCCAAGATTCGATATTTTATCGGCGCAACCTGTCAATGGCTTGGATCGATTACCGTAAAGCATTCGACTCTACGAGTCACGAATTGATTATCAAGCTTCTTGAATGCTTACAGGTACATCCAAACATTGTGAGATGCTTGAAAGATCTAATGCTCAAGTGGAGGACAAGGTTTGTTATAACATCGAACAAACAACAGGTGAATACTAACATCGTCACCTATAAAAGAGGAGTTTTTCAAGGAGACTCACTCAGTCCTCTACTTTTTTGCATCTCCCTCTTGCCTCTGTCTATTGTTCTTCGAGAAAAGCACTCTGGATACATGTGTGGCAAACCAAAAAATAGAGTATATAAGATCAACCACCTTTTTTATATGGATGATCTTAAGCTCTATGCCTCCAGTAAGGAGGCACTTAATATCTTAGTGTTTGCAGTAGCTGTGTATTCCAGAGCTATACGTATGTCTTTTGGATTGGACAAATGTGCCGTGATTCATCTAAATAGAGGAAGACGAGAAACATCGGATTTACAAAGTAACTCTGAGGACCTTCAGCTCATTGGTGGCAACACCATACAACATCTTGGTGTAGGGGATGCTTACACATATCTTGGGATTCCACAATCGGAGACTCAGGATGTTTGTAAGCTTAAAGATCATCTCCAAAAGAAATATCGAGGTCTTCTTAGAAAAATTTGGTCATCTGAATTATCTGGGAAGAATAAGATACAAGCCACAAATACAATAGCCATTCCTTTACTTCTCTATACATTTGGAGCTGTTAAGTGGAATGTGGATGACCTGAAGTTACTAGATAGAGAGACACGTAGGATGATGTCAATACATCGATGTCATCACCCAAGGTCTTCTGTACCTCGAATTTACCTTCCACGCGATCAGGGAGGGAGAGGTCTACTTAGTGTAGAGTGTCTTCATCGCCGTATTGTATTGGCTGCGGCGTGTTCGGTGATGAACAGATATATTATTATTATTATTTTTATTATTATTATTATTATTATTATTATTATTATTATTATTATTATTATAATGCTTATAATAGTTATTGTATTTTGAACTGATTGGTACTTAGCTAATGTCATTGGAAATTTTTGTTTTCTTTTAATGGAAGTATTGCTTCCTTATAGAGGGAGTATTTTTTTTTCTTATATTTTATCCGACTCGTATTTTTTTCAATTTTTTTTAAATGCATATTTTGTGTTTTTGTTAATTTTTCCATGTTTTTTTTCCAATTGAAATTTATTAAAACTTTTTAGTACATTTAAGTGCATTTAATATCTATTAAAAAATTGGAGAATTGATGTTTAAAAAAAAAGTTAAAATATAAATATTGCTTCCTTATAGATGAAGTAATGCTTTTTGTTTTTGAATATTTTAATAATTTTTTACTTTTTTATATTATATTTGAAATTGTAAGTTTTAATTAATATATTTTCATCAAATTTTACGTAAATCAATAAACCGTTTGCTCACTTAATAGCGTAGTGTTGTAAAAAATAATTTGTTTACAACTTATATTAACATAATAACATAAAAATATTACATGAAAGTACTTTTTATCCATTTTGTCTAATAATTTATTTTCTTTTAGACCATTTTGTTATCCAGTTTTGAAAAAGAGACATTTATTATTTCTCTATGAGAAAGCAATGTGTTCAAAAAATGAACACAAATGAAAAAAATAATCTACGAAAGTAAATACCCGACGTAGAACTTTGCAGCGGTTTTTTATTTATTATATTATAAGTAATATGTATAATATATTTATATATTATATATTTAATAGTATTAAATATATTAGAAATTATTTTGTTTTGTGTACGGAACCCTCGATTTTAGTGCGAGTGTAACTAGAACTTGCCCCATTTTTTATACTTATTTTCAAAATCTACGACTATTGCATTTTTAAAGTCAAAAGTATGATTATTATCAAAACGATGTTCGTTGACAACAGTTTTGATCTTTTTTCTTTTATCATGTTCATCCACTCTCGTTTTCATCGAACGTTTAGTTTCTCCGATATAAGTAGCCGGACAATCATTACAGTTATATTTGTAAACAACACACTTAATATCACATTTTTCAGTAGAATCCTTTTCAAGTTTTATGATCGAATTAAGACTTTTTTAACTAAAGGAATAGGTATTAAATTATAATTTTTTAAAATATTGGATAATTGAGAATAACAATTATTGAAAGGAAGACAAACTTTCGGTAAGCGACCATAAACAGCAGACATGTTAGATTGTGTACTACCTATTGCTTTTTTATTTAACATATTTGTACGTATTTTTAAATTGTTTTGTATAAATTGTAAAGGGTAATCATTGTCTTTTAGAATTTGTACACCTTTTTTTTTATTATCATTATGGAAGGAATCATGTGAAAGTAGAATTGCCCTGTCATATAAATTATAAACAATGTGCTTTTTTTGTTGTAAAGGATGGCAGGAATAATAGTTAATCAATCTGTTTGAAGATATAGGTTTTTGAAACCAGTTAGTGATATGTTGATTGTCTCTTTTTATCAAAGTCAGATCAAGAAAATTAATTTTTTTGTCAGATTCTAACTCATGAAGTTAACTCATAAGTTAACATTGAAAGAATTAAAAGTATTAATGATCAACTCAACATGATTTTCCTCAACACCAAAAATTGTGTCGTCAACATATCTGCCATAAAACAAAGGTACACAATCATGATCTTTTTTTAATAAATTGAGACATTCAGTTTCTAAGTCTGCCATAACCATATTAGCAAACAATGGTGAGATAGGGGAACCCATAGGGGTACCATGAATTTGTTGATAGATTTTATTGTTAAAAACAAAGAAGGTATTATCAAAAAGAAATTTAGTATAGTTAATAATCTCATCAAACGGAATTTTACAATTAGATATCAAGAATAATTGTCATAACATTAATTTAAGAAAGAGTACCAATTGGTTAATCAATCTGAGTGACACTAACATTCCTGAAGATTTTGTTGAAGTCGCTTCTCTTGGTCAAAACTATTGTTTACCTCAACAATGTTCAAAACTAGATGCAATTAATATTATAAAAAATTTAGAATGTTCCATTGCAAATTTAGATCTTGAAACAGATATTAAGAATGAGATTAGGAGGAGGGTTAGTGACAATGTTGTTTTCAATTTAAATAAAAATCTCCATAATACTTTTTAAGAAAAAATATTTTTATCAAAAGTAAAATCCACCAAAATTTTTCTCATAAATAATCCTGAAATCTTTATTACTAATTCGGATAAAGGCAATGTGTCTGTTTGTTTAAAAAAGTCTGACTATTTAGCAAAAGCCAATGACTTACTTTCAGATCAATCTGTTTATAACTAAATTACAAGGAATGTTGGTAAATAGAGAACTAACATCAAGTGAAAGTAAAACAAAATTATCTGGTATAACCATATTATTCAATTTCTCTTTTAATTCAAAACTATTGTTTTTGTGTGATTTCGGCAGAGGAATAACAGTTTTTAATTCTTCGTATAATGTTTTCGCTAAAAAATGTGTTGGACTATTGATGAGAGAGACAATTGGACGAAGAGGAACATTGTCTTTGTGAATTTTTGGCAATCCATAACATTTTGCTAGTGACGTATCTGTCATAGTTAACTGATTGTGGTGAAATTTATATTTAAGATAATCGTTATCATTTAAGTTATTAAGAATTTTTTGAGTGCTGGATTGCAAAATTTAGTTAAGAGGTTTTTTGTAGCAAGTTCCTTATAAACAGATTGATCTGAAAGTAAGTCATTGGCTTTTGCTAAATAGTCAGACTTTTTTAAACAAACAGACACATTGCCTTTATCCGAATTAGTAATAAAGATTTCAGGATTATTTATGAGAAAAATTTTGGTGGATTTTAATTTTGATAAAAATATTTTTTCTTCAAAAGTATTATGGAGATTTTTATTTAAATTGAAAACAACATTGTCACTAACCCTCCTCCTAATCTGATTCTTAATATCTGTTTCAAGATCTAAATTTGCAATGGAACATTCTAAATTTTTTATAATATTAATTGCATCTAGTTTTGAACATTGTTGAGGTAAACAATAGTTTTGACCAAGAGAAGCGACTTCAACAACTTCTTCAGGAATGTTAGTGTCACTCAGATTGATTAACCAATTGGTACTCTTTCTTAAATTAATGTTATGACAATTATTCTTGATATCTAATTGTAAAATTCCGTTTGATGAGATTATTAACTATACTAAATTTCTTTTTGATAATACCTTCTTTGTTTTTAACAATAAAATCTATCAACAAATTCATGGTACCCCTATGGGTTCCCCTATCTCACCATTGTTTGCTGATATGGTTATGGCAGACTTAGAAACTGAATGTCTCAATTTATTAAAAAAAGATCATGATTGTGTACCTTTGTTTTATGGCAGATATGTTGACGACACAATTTTTGGTGTTGAGAAAAATCATGTTGAGTTGATCATTAATACTTTTAATTCTTTCAATGTTAACTTATGAGTTAACTTCATGAGTTAGAATCTGACAAAAAAATTAATTTTCTTGATCTGACTTTGATAAAAAGAGACAATCAACATATCACTAACTGGTTTCAAAAACCTATATCTTCAAACAGATTGATTAACTATTATTCCTGCCATCCTTTACAACAAAAAAAGAACATTGTTTATAATTTATATGACAGGGCAATTCTACTTTCACATGATTCCTTCCATAATGATAATAAAAAAAAAGGTGTAAAAATTCTAAAAGACAATGATTACCCTTTACAATTTATACAAAACAATTTAAAAATCCGTACAAATATATGTTAAATAAAAAAGCAATAGGTAGTACACAATCTAACATGTCTGCTGTTTATGGTCGCTTACCGAAAGTTTGTCTTCCTTTCAATAATTGTTATTCTCAATTATCCAATATTTTAAAAAATTATAATTTAATACCTATTCCTTTAGTTAAAAAAGTCTTAATTCGATCATAAAACTTGGAAAGGATTCTACTCAAAAATGTGATATTAAGGGTGTTGTTTACAAATTTAACTGTAATGATTGTCCGGCTACTTATATCGGAGAAACTAAACGTTCGATGAAAACGAGAGTGGATGAACATGATAAAAGAAAAAAGATCAAAACTGTTGTCAACGAACATCGTTTTGATAATAATCATACTTTTAACTTTAAAAATGCAATAGACGTAGATTTTGAAAATATTTATAAAAAGAGAAGGGTTTCAGAAATGATCCATATAAAATGTTATGACTTTACGATAAATAGAAAAGAGGATATTCAATTTCTAAGTAACTCTTATTTACCTCTAATCAGAAAGCTGAAAGTTTGATTATTATTCATAATACTTCGATCAATTTATTTCCTTATATAATTTTACATTTTCAATATTTGCACCTCATTCTTGATTAATCACTGATTACACGATGTCAGTGATTTTCAATTTTAATTTTGTGACAAAATTTTATTGTTTTTAAATTTTATTTTTCTGTTTTTGACTAATTTCGATGTGAATTAAATATTTTTAACGTGGTGATTTTTAATTATTTGTGTAAGATTTTTAATTTATGTGTTTCCGTTATAAAAAAAAATGTTCTTTCTTTTTATGTATATATAATTTATTTATTTATTTTTATTAAAGTGACCTGATGATGGTGGGAAACCAAGCCACTGAAACGTCGTCATACCTTTTAAAAAAGTAGTGTTTCAATTTTTTTATCCTGATCTTCCAACTATCGAAAAACAGTGCTTTTATTAAAAAAGCAATATTGTTTATAATTTATTTGACAGGGCTATCTTACTATCTGACAACACAGTGTGCCTCAACCAGTCGCAGGTGGTCTGAAAATGTAATAACAAACGGCTCATGTGGAATTGTTCTAAATGGCTCCCAGATTTTAAATTTTCAAGATTTGAAATCCTAGCTGATCCACTTTTTGATTTTTTTACGTAAGAGTTTCATATTTACCATGAAAACGCGTAAGACACTATCTATTCAAGAGAATACCGAAATATGGCGCGTCATTACGTATTATAACTGTAAATGTAGCTATACACGACTTTGTTAGTGGCGAAGTATTCCTTAGCAATGGACACCCCCCTCCCAAACCCTTCACAACCAATAATGACAGAATTGCTTATTGAAATGAAACGAAATTGTATCCACGATAATTAAAAATGTTATTGATACTCATCGTTGTCGGATCTTTGACTATCCCCTCCACTCTCATTAACCACCTTTCCTCACTATCTAGCCCTCTATGAAGCCACACACCACGCCCCCTCAATTATGACAAAATTGCTTATTCAAATGAAACGAAATTTTATCCACGATAGTTGAAAATGTTATTGATACTTATCGTTGTAGGATCTTTGACTACCCTCCACCCTCATTGACCATCTTTCACCTCTATGTAGCCAACCCACCCCGCCCCCTAATTATCACAGAATTGTTTATTGAAATAAAACGAACTTTTATCCACGATAATAGAAACTGTTATTGATACTCATTGTTGTAGGTTGTTTGCCTAACCCATCTACACTCATTAAACACCTTTTCCCCCTCTCATTTGTCCTCTATGTAACCACCCTGATCCCCTTCAAGGAGGACAAATTCCTTATTGAATTGAATTAACCTTTTCTCCTCTCTTTAGCCCTCTATGTAACTGCCCCCTAATCCCTTCCCAAGGATGACAGAATTGCTTATTGAATTGAATCTAAACTTTATCCACGATAATAAAGGGGTTGTCTATTGCTAAGAAGTATTTCGCCTTTAACAAAGTCGGGTCTATCGACACTTACAGTTATAATACGTAATGACACGTCTTATTCCGATATTTTCTTGAGTTGATAGCCTCTTAGGCGTTTTCATGGTAAATATAGAACTCCCACGTAGAAATCTCAAAAAGTGGAGTAGCTAGGATTTCAAATCTTGAAAATTTAAAAAATCTGGGAGCCATTTAGGACTATTCCACATTAGCAGTTTGTTATTACATTTTCAGACCACCTGCGACTGTTTGAGGCACACTGTGACAAATCTTTTCACAAAATAATCTAGTAAAATTTAAACAAATATTCACTAAAAATGACTATCCTCTGAATTTTATTAATAAACATATAACTAAACGTCTCAAAAATATAAAATATAAAAACATCAACGTTAATAATTCTCACAATCTGTGCGTACTTTTGTCAGTGGCGTAACTACACCCTCGCGAGACCCCGCGGTGCGGGGGGGCCCGCTGACTTAGGGGGCCCGAACTGGGCCCTTATCGTTTCGACAAAATTTTTTTTTTTTTGTAGTTCATGTTATATTGTTTACCCTAAGGTAATGTTATTTCGTACTCCTCCTAAAGTCAAAAGTTTTTAGGGTTTAATTATAAAATATTTTGTTTTAATGAATTAATTGAATCTTTTATTATTTTTTTTAATTTATTAAAATTAAATATTTGATAATTAGAACCCGGGAAAAAAGATTTAGATATAATTAGATATAATTAATTATATATAATCATATCTCGATTTTGTCTCTATCTGACCAGATATAATTAGATCTAACCAGATTAAAAAATTTTAAATAAATAAATAAATTTATTGAAAATTATAAATATTATTAAAAAATATGAAGTTGGGTGATATAATTAATAAACATTTGTAATAAATAATAATAAAAAATAAATAAAAAATCGACTGACCCGAGACTCGATCCCGCACCCCCCCCCCCCCCGACTTCTAGTCAAGAGCTCTAATTTTTTTTTTTTTTTTATTTATTTTAATAACAACAGGATAAAATTACAATTCAATAACGCAATAAATAACAAAAAAAGAGCAATTTTTACATTGTCCAACTTATGTTTAAATAGTCGAACGGGTATTTGCAAATACCTACTCGTCGACAGGCCATTTTGATGAATTTCTTCATTAATATTGACTCATACTCGATTTTAGAATTATTACTAATCCAGCATACTTTTGTCTATATCATATTTACGGCAGAAAAACAGAAGATAGATTCTCTAAAACAACTGACGTACATTATTATAAAAAAGAGAGAAAAAAGAAGTAAGCACGACACACAGTGTCCGCTTAACAGTAGCACATATAACACCCATTCAAACAATTCAGAATGCTCGCCTTAATACTGCTTATTTAATTAACTACAATTACTCTGAGACTACTTCGCCTAATCCTCAATAGCCTACATAATCATTTACTCAATTTCTACCTTCAAAATTATAAAGTAACAATACCTAAATAATTCCATCTGTTTGATATTTCTCTCTTTACTATTTCGCTGTATATTTTATTTTTTCAGACGGATTTGTTTTGCTTTTTTTTTTCAGACGGATGAAGGAATTCATGGATATATTTTTTTATTTTTACGGCTCCTCTCTTAACCACCAGTATTTCCTGCGCAATCTACTATGATCCAAAAGACTATCCTTTCTCGGCAACGTTGTAGAATATAAATTGTGGATATCACCATCGACTGATTTTCCTCCCGCTCTTAAATCGATTTTACGGCCTTTCATGTGTCTTTTTTTGTGATAAAAAATAGGAAGATTGTTTTCGCTCTGAATGAAGCCGCTTTTGTCCAAATAAATAAATGTCTCGGGTGCAAGGTGACCAGAGACTATCATGTTTCTTACTGACTCATCTTTCCTTGCAAAAGGCAACGGGATCAGCGGATTGACCAGGCTTTTGCAAGCATTCGAGATAAAATCTCGAATAAGCTTGATCAAAAAGCAGTCGACTCTGGTCAAATCCGCCGCCGCGTATACCTCCGCATTAAATACAAATCTTTCGAATCCGGAGTCTACGCTCCTATGCAGCCCGACACAGCTTCTCAAACAGCTGCGTTCGAACGATCGCAACTTCTCCATGGTCACAGGTGCTATCCCAAACCAAATTGGGCTGCCATAAGACACAATCGGCCTTACCAATAAAACGTAGCATAAAACTTTAATTTTTGAATTTAACTTAGAGGAGAAAAATAATCTTTTATTTTTAAAAAATGCCTTTCTAGCTTTCTGTAATTGTAAATCTATATGTTCAATAAATTTTAAGTGGTCATCAATGGTGATACCCAAGTACTTAACCGATCTTTTATGAGGTATTTGATTTTCGACATCATCGCTAGGGAAAATTTTGAAATCGCGCCACATTTTCTTAGATTTTCTGTTCATATCATCCACTAACGGGCGAAAAAGGATTGTCTCGCATTTTCCGTAATTATACTTTAATTTCCACGCTGCAAAGTAATTGCACACCGCATGAAATAATTTTTGTAACTCTATTTGTATTTCAAATAAATATTTATTTACAATATAGATAACTAGGTCATCCGCGAAACCAATGCCTCTTTTTTGTCTTGTTTTGTTGATCTCATAAGATCTAAACAAGTCGCACGTGTAGATGTTGAACAAAATTGGCGAATTTACAGCGCCCTGCTGTAATCCGTTTAACAAAATGTGTTTATCGCTTACTATTCCCCCCTCGCTACTCACAAACATCCTTCTCTCTCTAATCATAGCCCATATTATTCTGATCAGGTGTTCCGGAAAATTTCTTTTAATTAGCCTGAATATCAATCCGTTCAGCCAGACGGAATCAAAGGCTTTCTCTAAGTCTATTAGACAAGCCCCTATTAGTTCTTTGTTGCTCAACGCTTCACTAATATCCGAAGTAAACTTAGCGATTGCGTGAATCGTTGAGTTTTTTCGCCTAAACCAAAACTGCTCATAAGGAATAATTTTCAGAGTATCTGCTACTTTATTTATATTTGTGTTGATTACTATTTCAAAAAGTTTTCCTAAATTTGGTAACAGGCTAATTGGCCGATAACTCTCAACTCGCCGGGGGTCTTTGCCCTTTTTTAAAAGGGGAATGACTTTAGCTATCTTCCAATCTCTTGGAAAGTAGCTATTGTTCAACAAGTTATTAAATAATATTGTTAATACTATTATTATACTAATCGGTAAATTTTTTATTGCAATATTTGGAATTTGATCTATACCTGTAGATTTTTTATTATTTAATTTTTTTATGATGAAACTTAGGGAATTTACTGTGCAAAAAAAGTTTGTGTCGTTTTCAAATATTGGTTTTATGGCGGAATTTTTATTATTAAAAATGATCAACGGCTCAGATTTTTCCTCAGACAGATTATATTTTTTTTCAAACTCTGTGGCTGTTTTTTCCACTAGTCTTTCTAGGCTCGGGCTATTTGATTCTATTTTTTTATTATTTATACCTGCCAGATGGCTTGCCAGTAAATTTACATTGTCTTGTGGTTCTGATATTATAAAATTTCCATCAGTGGTGCTGCATTTAGTCCACTCAACATTTTTTATGCCAACTAATGCGTCGTTTTGGGGAATCACAAAATTCGGCATTGAGTCTACATTATTGCTGCCAAAGATTGATTTCAGTTCCGGGAACAGATTATTATTGCCATTAGGTTTGATCTTAGAGATATTTTCATGCCAATAATCGTTCACTGCACTATTAAACTCGTCTTTTAATTTTTTTTTTATCTTTGCCAGCGCTATTTTGTGAGGGACCAATGCAGCCTCCGCTACCCCCGCCCTATATTTTAATCTATGAATCTGAGAGAGAATGCTACTTTTTATTTTTTGTAATTTTTTTATTTTATTATTCAAATACCTATCTGTAGAATTATAATTATTATTATACGTTGGTGTGCATTTGTGTAACTGATTAATTATTTCTGAATTTATTTTTACTATGTGATTGTCGATTTCTGAATTTATTAAATTTACATTATCCGGTACTTTTTATTTGTTTTTTCTAAGCCCTTTTTAAATTTTTCCCACCTTGTTTTTGAATAATTATATTTCTTTATTTTATCTTCAGGCGTTGAAAATAGGAAGCTATCTACATTTTCAATTTTTATAGCCATTAACACTGCGTCATGGTCGCTGTCAAACGGCAATACCTCTAGTTTTTTGTCTATTAAATTACTAATTTCAATTCTCACATCTCCCATAGCTAAGTCAAGATATGAATTTCCCGGTTTAAAGGTAGGTAAGATGGGGCCCACTAATTTAATTCTGAAGTCCATCTTGTTCTCCTCCACCCAGGCAAGCAAATTATTTCCTCTGCTGTTCGAGGAATCATCGAGCCATTTCACATTTTTTGAGTTTAAGTCCCCAGCGAGCAAATAATAGTTATCCGCGTTTTGAAGATTTAATTCCAAAAATAATTTTTTTAAATCTTTTGTGTAACATTCTCTTATGTTGCCTGGTGCGTATGCACTTATTAAAAATAAATTTTTGTTATTAATTAATTTTATTTTAATTACTGAAGCTTCAATTGATTTTACTCCCCGAAGTGATTGCGTTGAGATATGTTCACATGGAATGCTATTTTTTATCAAAATTGCTGTGCCTCCCCCCTTACCTTCCACTCTGTCATTCCTGAGCATTTTGAATTTGTCAAATTTCAATTTATGTATTTTTTTTAATTTCGATTCATTTATCATGGCTATATCAATTTTATATTTTGAAGCAAATTTTAATAAGTTGAATCGTCTTTCATTTGCTACCATTGAATTTACGTTTATTGAGCAAATATTTAACTTTTTGAATTCTACTTTTTTATTTGAATTTATTTTTATTGAACTATTTGTATTAATCATTTTTGATTTTCTAAGGCCATGAATAATGAGTCGATCCGCGCTGAATTTTTAAGAACTGCCTCAGCATTTCTATTTACTACCTCTTTGATTCCGTCTAGCTGACCTGCCAAAAATCCCTTCATCCGATCCATGAAACTCTCTAGTATTATATCCAATCCTTCAAGAGGCTTTTCCTCTACTTGTTTTTTTGCTACCGATGAATTATTACATTCAGAATTATCTATATCCGACGAGATTATGTTTACTAAGTCAATATTCCTGTCATTTATTTTTTCTCTATTTACACGACTATTTACAATATTTAATGGCATATTTAAATGCTCTACATTTACATTTTTTGAAATTTCTGATAATATACCTTTAGGTTCAACTTTGTTTATTTTTAATGCATTCAATCCTAAATTTTTACCCCCCAACATTCTAGCATAGGAGATCTCAGGATTCGTAAACTTTTCTAAATGTCTCAACTTTATTTCCTTCATTAATTTAATATTATTATTTTGCTCTAAGTGTTTTTGCTGGATTTCCAACAACTTGGGGTATCCTCTATAAGATGCCGGGTGACCCCAGTTATTACAATGCACGCAATATAATTCTACTATTTCGCTTGAATTTTCTTTTTCAATTTTACATTCATTTGGGCCATGTTTTACATCGCATTTCACGCATCGATATTCTCGATTGCAATATTTTGCCGAATGGCCTATTCTCTGGCAATTGAAGAATTGCGTACTATTTTTTTAAAATATTTTTTCCCATTTAACGAGTTGATTAGAAATTCTAGAAATTGATGTTAATTCAGCACTATTGCTTTCCCCTGAAATTTTGATTAAAAATGCTTCCCCTCCACTTTTTGCCTTAAAAAATTATTTTAAATTAATTTTTTTTATACTTAAAATTTTTACTTTATTTAATCTTACTTTGCTTAATTCAATTGATAAATCACCCTCCCCTAAATCTTTTGACAATCCCTTTAAAATCCATGTAATTATTTTTTCCTCCTTAGGAGTACGAGTGTGAAATGAGATATTATTTTTCTTCAATACTTCAAAAGCCAGTTTAAAATCGTTATAATTATCGACCTGCAGTGAACATTTGTCATTTGATAAATTTTTAAAAATAAACTTTTTTACATTAATAATTTTAGATAATAATTCGTTAATGACTTTTACCTTGCAATTTTGCAAAATGAATGGCGGGAGATTTGACCTGAATTTACCCCTGGTTGTTGTTTCCGATGAATCTTGTGAATCTGTCACATTGTCTGTTGATGTTGCTTGCTTCTTAACTATTTGATCTGCTTGGCTCTCTCCTTCCGATGAGTCTCTTCCTCTCTTTACATTGACTGCTGTCTCTGACGTTTGCCCCATTTTGTAATTAGCTCTTGGGTATGAGTTAATTATTGGTGCACTTTGACCTGGTTGGAACTGCTTGCTTACTACGAAATTTCTGCTGTCCTCCTTGTCCGGAACATTGTCTTCTGCTTGATCCTGCTGTATATATATGGATGTCTCTGCTTCTGGTTTATTGTCCAATTCGGAACTTGTTGTGTTTTCTCCAATAATTATATTGTTGTCTCTGTCCATATTTTCCATTGTCGCCACTTCTCTGTCACTTATGAATGCCTCAGCTGAAGTGCTGCTTATCACCATGGTTTGCGATTCCATGGATCGTCTATCTTCGGGTGCGTTCGTTTCTTCTTCGTGAATTGCTGATGACGTTATAGGAAGACAAGATGGTTGATCTTCCTTCTCGTTTATTTCTAAACACGTGGTGTCGCCATTTTTTGTTTCAACGTCCATGCTCAGCTGTTGAATCATAATCGAATTCGTGGAATCACTCTCTTTTTGCTTTTGTGTTTTTATATGTTGAAAAGCTCCTCTTATTGGTTTTTTCGGAGCTCTTACGAGTGCTGGTTCATGTTTTCTGATAACCTTTTCTGGAATCAGGCTTTTTATGATTGAGTTTAAAGCCGCTTGATTCATCGAGGAACATGCTAAATCCTTTGCATTTTTAATTAATGTGGCCTTTTCCTTCCTTAATGTGATTCTTGGGCCTTTTGTCACAAGTGTCGGTCTTGTGTTTACATTTGCTTTGTGCGCCATTTTGCAAATTTTCATGAAACTTGCGGTTTCAACACTTTGCGTATTGGATTTCCACACTAATTCACTTAATGAATTTGATGATTGACCATCAACAACTTGGAATTTTGAACTAATAGGCAGACATACTATCAGCCATAGCAGTACACATATAATTTTTCTTAAACACATGAGCACTTTTATCGAGCGGGATTTGTGGCACTCGTCGCCATTTTGCTCACGAACACGTGCCAGGATCTCCACGCTGATTTCCGATAAATCGATTAACTTGTGTTTATTCGGTTAATAAATAGCGAACTCACGGCACTACCTGATTTTTATGCGAGTTATTTTGCACCCCGTCAACTGTTTATCGTCTAATTGATTCGGACCATTTTTTCTTTCTCGGTGTCCTTGCTTGTAGACCCCGTTTTTTCACCTGCACTTCTCTTCGTTGTCTTTTACTACGCAAAAAAACACTAGAGAACGCGAAAATTGGCTTTCCACGGCCGTCGCCCTGTTTATTCTGACTATTTGTTGCTAATAAGATCACTAGCAACAATAACAGTAGATGGTGAAAGAGATTACTGCGCGACAAACGGCGGAGCGACAGGTCAGTGCGACTGTTCTCTACGGCAGCTCGGCCGAGACTGTCAAGAGCTCTAACCACTGCTCCACACTGGCACTTAGAAATAGTTCTTGTTAGATTGTATATAAATCAGTATGAGCGAGATTAAATATAAATAAAACTACATCTACACGGAGAAAAGAATCTAGCTTTTGTAGCATGAAGCGTCCCGCACTATCGTTGCATGCCCCTCTCTCATACTTAAAGTTCCAGGCAACACGCTTTAATTGTAAGGACTCATGAAGAAACTGTATGGGTCCTTACAACTAACGCGTGTTGCCTGACACTTTCAGTATGAGAGAGGGGCATGCAACGATAGTGAGGGACGCTTCATGCTACAAAAGCAAGATTCTTTTCTCCGTGTAATCATATCTAAACTTTCTTCTGTGCTTTAAAATTATTAGATTTCAACACATATTTTACTTTATATACACATCTTATATATCTATATGTATATTTTAGGTATATTATTGTTCAATTTTAAATTATAAATTAATTTGATAATTTATTTATAAAATGAAATTATGTAAGCGGCAATGTCAATTTAATGCAAATTTGAAAAATTTCAAACTATATTATTTATATATATTATAAATAAATTATTTTTTTATTAGATACAGTTTGATCTGATATTATGTATGATTAAATCTGTTAACAAAATGATTATATCCGACTTCATATCTGACAATATCTAATTAGATATAGAAAGGTATAATATCAGATTTGACTATGTTAAAATATATCTAGTTAGATATGACCTAACATCAGGCGATATCTATCTAGATATAAACAGATATAATATCAGATCTGATTATGTCTAAATATATCTAGTTAGATCTGATTATATCTAAATATATATAAGCAGATATATGTTTAAATAACTGATTATATCTAAATAGATCAAATCATATATCATTAGATCTGAAATATATCTGATTATATCTACAATATATCTGATGATATCTGAAATATATCTGATTATATCTAAACCCTTTTTCCCGGGAACCTAAAATCCTTTGATATTAGTAGCTGTACAAAATAACAGTATCTCAGGTTAAACAATATAACATGGGCTAGAAATGTCGAATTCTTAAATCGTGAGAATGAGATTGAAAAGGGCATATATTTGTGTTATTTTATATATCAAAGTTGTATGAATTAAATTAAAAATAAATTATGATTTTAATTAATATATGAGCGTATCTCAGAAACCTTTAACTTTTCAATAAAAAAAGGCTGGAATCTTTTTTAAGCCCTCTATTTAAAATTGACTCAAGTAAAGTTTATATTCCAAACTTCTAAATTTTATTCATGGATAGATAAAAAATTTTATCTATACTTAGTTATTATTAATTTACAACTGAAAACATCTTTAACCTATAATAAAGAAAAAATCAACAACTGGTTGTTTATTAGGCTGAGAAACAATTGTCAATTTTCCGCACATTTTAAAATTTGTAGGTACTTCCTTTTTTTCACTAATTTTCTGAAAATGATTATTTTTTATTTTCTTTTTTAACACTTATTTCTTCTTTCTTTAGTTTTTGTATAGGGAAGTGGGCCCCCACGGTGCGTTTAAACTCGGTTTAATCCAAAGGTTCTTGCACTTCTGATTTTTTTGTGCAAAAGTAATCTCTGAGGTTTAAATAGTAAGAAAATATTTTTTTTAAATCGTTTAACGAGCTATGTTAAATTATCACTTGCTAAATGACTGTATATAATGAAGTTATTAATATATTGCAACTATTGTACAATACATATGAGATGAAGTAAACCAAAAACAGCCTCGGTTCATATACATTTAATAAAGAAATGTAATGTAATTTTAAAAATTTGACGGGCATATTGAAATAGCTCGTTAAACGATTTTTAAAAAAATATTTTCTTACTATTTAAACCTCAGAGAATACTTTTGCACAAAAAAATCAGAAGTGCAAGAACCTTTGGGTTAAACCGAATTTAAACTTACCGTGCCCCAAGATGAACATTTCGTATAAAATTTCTGTTCAAGGCGATAGCGCCGTATGATTTTTTGTAATTTTTGTTGTTTGTATAGACAAAGTTTTTGATGCACATTTGATGAAAAAACCCAGTTTGTTTTTCTTCTATTCACATACCACGTGATTTTGTGTCTAAAAAAGTTTCGTTACAGTTGTTTCTTAAGTTGGTAAAGTTATTTAAATTTGTGATTTAGAATAAGTTCTTAACGTTATAATATTATTTATTTATCGTATAATAATATTCTAAAATGATTTTACTAATATTGTGTTTGTATACAAATTTTTAAAGGGGCTCAAAAAATGGTGTCATGTACCCTAAGATGGACAGACACCAATTTTCGTTGTATTTATTTTCATATTGTCGATTAGGTATACACTTTCCTCAATAATTTTTTGAGACACCTAATTGAATTTTTTTATTTTCCGCCATGAAATATGATGTTATTGTTTGAGATTTTGATATATCGACATTTTTCGATATCTTATTACTTTGTGACTATTAAGCTATTAATTTGAAGTTTTTGGAAAAGTTAGTTTTTGATAAATACAGTAAAATTATTAAAACTTAGTTTAAGAATTGTTACACGATGTTCATTTTTTATTTACCACATTTTTCAGAGAGTTTTAAGAAGGTGTCCATCTTAGGGACACTTCTTTATAAAAACCTAAAGATTTAATTTCATTAAGGGGTTTCGATGTGTCACAAGTTTCTTTAAGATAGTTCTCTCGAAAAAACTTTTTCTTTAAATATTTTTCTAATTAAAATATCATATAATAGAACATTCAACGAACACAATGATATGTTTTTTAAAGTAAGAAGCGGTGCTATTTTTTAAGATATTTGAGAATGAAGTTGAACTTTTTAACATGGAAGAAAGTAAAAGCCATGGTTAAAAAATACAATTTTGCTAACTACGCAATGAATTTTCTTTAGGTTTAAAAATAGAAACTACTAAATTATTCTTTAAAGTATAAGGAATTAGATCCCGTTTTGAAAAATGTGTCTTGCAATACTAAAATTCAAAAAATAGTATTTTGAAATACACGTTTTGACGTTTTATTCATTTCTTTTAATAAATACAAAAGAGAGAGAGACTCTTCACCTTGAAGTTGTCGCTATTTATTAAACATCACAAAATAAGTAAAAAATGACAAAATTTGAGTTGAGAATCACTGAACCAAGAGAACTAACTTAAAAAAAGATAAATAAACAAAATGATTATAGTCAAAATGGTAAAAATAGAGGGACAAGTTTTGAGAGTTCATAATTTCTAAAATAATTAAAATTTTCTATTTTTTTTTTAATATTAATCCTAATTTTATTAACTTTAAATTCATCTGATACAGAGTCATTAATTTTTATTCTTTTTTTTATTTTCCATCACTTAAAACATTCACAGCTAGGGTTAAGGACAAGTAGACTCGCAAAAGTAAAGTCGAATATTTAAAATTTAATAGACCCTTCTTTAAACTACAAATTTATATATTATCAATTAAGAGAAGTAACTCATATTATAATTAATATTTAAAAACAAAAATCAATAAAAAATATATCAAAATCATCTAGATATATCAAAGGGACATAAAAGTTAAAGCTTCCTGAGATATGTCCATATATGTTAACAAATAAAGAACGAAATTAACAGTTTTTCATACAAATAAAAAATTGAATTGATTAAAAGTGGGATAGTTTAAAATTTCGTTTGAAATTTCCGAAGGGGGCCCAATTTTACTTGTCGCGGGGGGCCCTCAAAACCAAGTTACGCCACTGACTTTTGTACAGACAAATGCCGAAAGTTGGTATACCTTTTAATTACATTGATTTCACCAGATTGTCAAAAAAATTTAAATCAACTTACATTCAATCAATTCCAATTGTAAATAAAAATTTTAAAAATATTGTAAAACTGTGCAAATATATTACAGATCGATTCCACGGATTGAATCTTCTTTTCTTACATAAATAATAATTCGGAAGGGAATCTGTCTTTAACTTCAGAAAATATTTTTATTGAATATTTTTCAAGTTATAACAATTCAAACATCTCGTTTTGTACAGACTACCATGTGCGCTCGACTTTTGTTTTTGCTCTCCTGAAAAATTCACGTTTTGCTTCTTAGATACCTTTTATCGGAGCGAGTCACAATTAATTAACTTTACTTAATTACCACTTTGATTTCTTTTAAAGATAAGTATTATTTTAATTTGAAATTTAAAACATTTGTTTCTAAAAAAATAATTAATTAATTAACTCTGATTTCTCTTTTTTAAACTTTATAAATAATATTAAAATTATTACTTAGCTGTGTATTTAATTATCTTTAATTTATTTTATTAACTTTAATTAATTAACACCTTGATTCCATTTAAAGATAATAGCAATGTATTTTTGTAAACATAAAATAATCAATGAACTTTATGTTATTTATATTCCTTTAACTTTAATTAATTTTAAAATTAAATCGCTTAAGTAAATTTTTAAATTCTCCCAGAATTATGACGTCATATAATGTGCCAACCAATCATAAGCAGAAACCTTTTATTCGACTACAGCTCTATCTAGTTGTTATGATTTATATGCAATCAAAATGCCTTTCTATTAAAATTTTCCATTCCCAATGCTTGAACTTTCATTCGAGTTTTTCGATATTTTCGATAGTCGATTACAAATGGATTCCTCCTATTTCCATGCCTTTTTCAGAATAGGAAAAGAAAGTTCCAAATTTTATAATGATGGGTTAATTACTGTTTAAGTTAGATGCCATGCAATTATGAAAAATGTCATTTCTAGAAAAACGCGTTTAAAAAAAAAGATCAAAAAGTTGAAAATTATGGGGAAAAAAATTAAATTGCTTACATTTTAATTTGTTATTTCCATTTCTGTACATCAATTTTACAAAAATTAAGTGTGATCACAAAGAGACGACCTCAGGATGCCTCTACCTACCTGCTTTGCTAGTTTACGGTAACTCGAAGGAAGATCCGTTTATCACTTGTAACACAGAAAGGACAGAATTTCCGTTTGACATTATTTGAGTATACTTTTGAATAGTTCAATTAATTATTTAAGCAGCAAACGAAAAGTCGATTTCTTGAACGGTCTAATGTGTTTTCCCCCCTTAATGATAAAACGTCCAAGGCTGCGTACTGCCGGTAGGACGCGCTTTCACACAGTAAACGTCCTTCCGAAAGGACAATTCATTTTTGTGAAAAAATATTTAAATTTTATATAATCATCATCATCATCATCACCATCATCATTATCATCATAATTCATCATCTTCATCCTCTTAAGTTCTTTGGGGGTCCTGGATTAAAAATTTGGCATTAGTTTTTCAAAATTCAAAATGGCGGATCCAATATGGCGGCCAATTTTTTTAAATTAATTGAATTCGCTTGAAACTTGTATCTTGAGGGTTTTTATGATCGCTGATTACGAATTTGGCATTAGTTTTTCAAAATTCAAAATGGCGGATACAATATGGCGGCCAATTTTTTTTAAATTAATTGAATTCGCTTGAAACTTGTATTTTGAGGGTTTTTATGATCGCTGATTACGAATTTGGCATTAGTTTTTCAAAATTCAAAATGGCGGATCCAATATGGCGGCCAATGTTTATTAAATTAATTGAATTCGCTTGAAACTTATCTCTAGGGGGGTTTTATGATCGCTGATTACGAATTTGGCATTAGTTTTTCAAAATTCAAAATGGCGGATCCAATATGGCGGCCAATTTTTTTTAAATTAATTGAATTCGCTTGAAACTTGTATCTTGAGGGTTTTTATGATCGCTGATTACGAATTTGGCATTAGTTTTTCAAAATTCAAAATGGCGGATCCAATATGGCGGCTAATTTTTTTTAAATTAATTGTATTCGCTTGAAACTTGTATCTTGAGGGTTTTTATGATCGTTAATTACGAATTTGGCATTAATTTTTCAAAATTCAAAATGGCAAATCCAATATGGCAACCAATTTTTTCAAAAGTCGTTGAATTCGCTTGAAACTTGTCATTTGAGGGTTTTTATGATCGCTGATTACGAATGTGGCATTAGTTTTTCAAAATTCAAAATGGCGGATCCAATATGGCGGCCAATTTTTTTTAAATTAATTGTATTCGCTTGAGACTTGTATCTTGAGGGTTTTTATGATCGCTGATTACGAATCAGTCGTGGCATTAGTTTTTCAAAATTCAAAATGGCGGATCCAATATGGCAACCAATTTTTTTTAAATTAATTGAATTCGCTTAAAACTTGTATCTTGAGGGTTTTTATGATCGCTAATTACGAATTTGGCACTAATTTTTCAAAATTCAAAATGGCAAATTCAATATGGCAACCAATTTTTTCAAACTTCATTGAATTCGCTGGAATACCTATTACTGAAATATCTGAAAAAATAGAGTTACTTGCAAATCATGAGTTTAAAGAGGTTACTAAAAATGTTCTGCACAACAATATTCTTACCTGATACTAAATACAATTGTATCCTATTTTTTAATTCACTATTAAATCAAAGAAATTATTCCTTTTTTAAATGTATCTAAGTAAGACACGGTTCATTCAAATTTATTAAAATTTTTTACATAAACTCTTTCAAGTTTTCATTAACAAACGTCAAATTTTCTTATGATAACAGATGAAGTGAGCTATAAATTAAAAATAAACAAATTCACATATATTCAAAATTTTCCTTACATTTACATAGGTGACAATACCCATAAAGAAGATTGTTGCCTTAATAAATTTGCAATTCCAGATCTAAACTCGTATAAAACATTATTTGTTAGTAGTTCTATATTTTCCAGAGGCAGCATTAGCAAAATCCAGTGCGAAAAACATAATCAGCGATCATAAAAGCCCCCTAAAGATAAGTTTCAAGCGAATTCGATGAATTTTTAAAAAATTGGTTGCCATATTGGATTTGCCATTTTGAATTTTGAAAAACTAATGCCAAATTCGTAATCAGCGATCATAAAAACCCTCAAAATACAAATTTCAAGCGAATTCAATTAATTTAAAAAAAATTGGCCGCCATATTGGATCCGACATTTTGAATTTTGAAAAACTAATGCCAAATTCGTAATCAGCGATTATAAAAACCCTCAAGATACAAGTTTCAAGCGAATTCAACGACTTTTAAAAAAATTGGTTGCCATATTGGATCCGCCATTTTGAATTTTGAAAATGTTATGCCAAATTTTTAATCCAGGACCCCCAAAGAACTTAAGAGGAAAAGGGTAATCAAATTAGTTCAAAATTGTTAAAGTTATTCAGCATTTCTCAAAATTCAATCATTTTTTACCCCAGTTTAAGGCGATGTGAAAAAGATTATGTAGGTTAAATAAAAAAGATCGCACCTATGTCTCATAGCCCTATGCTGAAGCTGTATTTAAAGCGCAAGGTCATTGCAATGCAATAAAAATTGCGCCGGAGAAGCAATTTTGACGCCTTTTTTGTCATTTTCGCCCACTGTGTGGCGGCCGGTGATAATTGGCTCAGGCGCGAGTCCCTCGGAAATCGCTCTATAAAATCAATATGGAAGCAGATAAGTATAAAAATGAATATATGGTTTTTTAGGTCATGAGACAAGCTTTCAGATGACGTAAATATCGATTTTTTAAATTTATGTACAAGGGCTAGGTAGTCTTTTTAAAAAAACAAAAACGTCCTGCCGGCAGTACCGCGCGTCGTCTTTTTGTGACTAACAATTATGTGTTTACATGCGCTGAAAGCTTGATTCTTTACCTTTCCAACGATATATACTACTTTTTGTTTATTTGAATCCATGTTAATTTTATAACGCGATTTCGTAAGTACTCGCGGAAGGCTTTTTTGTCCTGCCGGAAGGACGTTGGACGTTCTATCATTAATACTGTTCTAATATCGAAATTTCCCGATCGTTTTATTATTTGTTAATCCTAAGACTTGATCTTCTTCAATCACTAAACCTGCTTTGATTTTCTCTTTCAACTCTTGTGTTGGCAAAGACGCATTTTCGTACGTACTCGCGGAAGGCTTTTTTGTCCTGTCGGAAGGACGTTGGACGTTCTATCATTAATACTGTTCTAATATCGAAATTTTCCCGATCGTTTTATTATTTTTTAATCCTAAGACTTGATCTTCTTCAATCACTAAACCTGCTTTGATTTTCTCTTTCAACTCTTGTGTTGGCAAAGACGCATTTTCCGTTGTTTTACTACTAGCTAGATTTTTGGAAGGAGGGATCGTTTCATTAAATCCAGCTTGTTTCAATTTTTTGGGTGAAATCAATTCTATCAGAGAGCGCATTGCCACTTGCTGCTGCTCTATAGTTTCTTGGGGCTGTTGTATACGTGAGCTAGGGGGTGAAGAAATTTGTTCCGTTTCTTGAGACACCTGGTATATTTTCTTATCGTCAATTAGAGGAATTTTAGATTTTTAATAAATTTTTCGCATCACTTTTTTCTTTGCTGATCATTATTTTATGTCACTTTATGTTCTTTTGATGTGTTTACACTTTACACTGTCCCTGGCAAAACGGCGGAACCTAACGTGGACCTCTTAAGTCCCCGCTAGGTCACTTTGTGCAGGCTTTGGGGACGTTAGGTGGACCTAACCTGTCGTTAAGTCCTCCTTACGTCCCACCGTTTTGCCAGTGGTTTTATTTTTAATTGTATTTTTGTGACACCCAGTATAAGATTTCACTTTCGTACATTTAGTTTAATTTGATACCTTGCTTATACATTTTATTTCAAGTTATAGAAATATTGAATTTGTGTCTAATGCGCGTTTTGTTGTATTTACGTTCCTTACACCTGACCTTGGTTATTCTATTCGCGACCTTACTTAATCAAAACACATGGTACCGGCACTTCAAACGAAATTAATTTTTCGTGATTTTCGGACTAATTTAGTATTTTACTTATTTTCGGTAAACAATTTTCCACTTTATATCACTGATTTTACATTATTTTATTCACTTATTACTTTATTTCCTTTCAAAAAAGGCGTTTTTATTTTTCTACGAATATGGCTTTACTATTTACCGGTATTTTCGCGCGATCATTTTTCTATAGTTGTCGTTTTGTCATTTTAACTTTTTCGTCACATGGAGTTTTGAAAAAATTTTCACATCTCAATATTTTTATTTTATTTTAATTTGTTAAGAAAATATACTGTTTGCATTTTGGGAGTCTGGGAAATGGGAATTTCGGATTTTAGGTTAGGGTGTAAATGTAGTGATAGACTGTTAGACTCGCGAAATTAATAACAGACATGTTATATAATAAAGAGATCTGTCTGATCCGAGTTTGTTTGTAATTTGACTTGTAACTAACTTTTTTTTAATTGCAGAATTTCGGAAAATTTTAAAATATGTAATTTATAAAAAAATCTAAACTTATTTACGTTATACGGAGATTTCTAATGATATTTTAAGTATAGCACATTTATTTATTATTTTGAAGACACCTGAATGTTAAAATGTTAAAAAGACCGAATCTTATATTTAAGAATAAACATATTTTATATGTTTTAAACAGAAAGCGGGGCTTTATTTTAATGTAAACCTATGTTTCACAGATATCCTGGATTTTTTGGAAATGAATATTCTGATCGTCTGGCTTATTATGAAGGTTTGACTTTCAATCCAGTACGGCAATTACCTAACGATGTTTACGGAGAAGGTGCAATTGTAGGTGGTGGATATATAGATGAAGGTGGTATTTACTATTCTAAGCCTTCCAGCTTAAGTGGATCTAAAATTGTTAGACCTCCTGCAATTTTACGATGTGATGAGCAAAGCAACTTTAGACGAATAGCACACCGATTGCGTGTACGAAAACCTTATATTCGCGGCTACACTTCAGTTTCATCTGTTGGGAATTGTGATCAAGAATGTGCAAATGCAAGAGATTTTGTATGTAGATCATTTAATTATAAGCCGTTTGGAAGAGTGTATGAAGATGAACGGGAAAATTGTGAATTGAGTGATAGAGATTCACGAGAAATGAATATAAATAACCCTCTTTACTATGATTCTGGAACAGATTTTGACTTTTACGAGAGAAATAATAACGGTCAAGGATCTGATGCTGAATGTCTTGACGGTAAGTTGCAAAAAAAGTGTAGTCAAGTAAAATTTATTTTAGTAAATTAAAAAAAAAAGATTTATTGATCTGTCATTATACAATTGTCTTATAATATCATGCTGAAAATATAAAAAAATGAAAATTATGAAAAAGTATGATAGGCCTGTCAGGAATTTCCTGACATACTTTTTCTGTCATTTCTTCACGCTGAAAAGGGCCGATTGTTTGGATGAGAATGGAAGTCCACATTTAAGACTGCGAATTCTCATTTGTCTTCATTTACACGGCCCAACACTAAAAAAAAAACTTTTTTGCCAGCGACGAAATTACACTCACGACATATGACACAAGACTAAACGGTTCCTGAAAAGAGTAGCTGTTGTCCATTCAGGGAGGGGTTAGTAATTGATGAAGTCGAACAAATTAGAATGTTTCAATTATCTAAATATCAATTAATTAAATAACAATAATACTTCAAGTTTATTTTTCTATTGATAGAATTTAATTTTAATTTACTAAAAATTCTAGTGTATGGGAATTCCAGATCAATATTTTAGGGTAAACTGCATTTTTAGTAATTTATTCTCTGTCAATGCACTTAAATTGATTCTTATCAAAGTAAACACTAATTTTAATTTAAAGATATATTTTTTTTAAACGTAACTGATTTAAAACAAAAAAATATCTAAGTGCCAAACTTCAGGTGTGTACAGACTGAAAGAATGATTAAAAGAATGAATGAATCTTGCAGATTATTATTATAGATAGATTATATGAAAATCTTTGAGACATAATTCAAGAGAAATAGCATAGACATTTTAAGGTTTAGACGGGAGTCGAATAAAACGTATCACAGTTGGTGAAAACTTTAACGAAAGTCGATTAAAACGTGCTACACAGTCAGTGAAAATTGGGGATGAAACACTGAGAAAAAAGATTTCTTTTGCCAAGAATAAAAATATGTTTACATTGAATGCCATGAAAGAAATCCTACTTATGCTTGTTCCAAGAATAAAATATTTGGGGTAAAATTTCGTCTGCTTCTGTCATCCCTGGCAAATAAGCGTCACCGATTGCGGACTAAAAAGGTGCCGATAAAGTCCGCATTTGGTACCGAATCGGTCCTGACGTTAGAAATTAAAATTCATATGTTCCAATTAACTTGTACAGTATTTATTTAATGAAATTATTTAATTCTATAATCATTTTAATAAGTATTATTATTTATTATTGAAAGAAAAAGTAAAAAAAAATGTAAAATTTGAATTCTATATATTTTACTTTTTCTTTCCTTAATAAAAAATAATATTTATTAAAATTATTATAGAATTAACTAATTTCATTAAATAAATACTGTACAAGTTAATTGGAACATATGAATTTTAATTTCTAACGTCAGGACCGATTCGGTACCAAATGCGGACTTTATCGGCACCTTTTTAGTCCGCAATCGGTGACGCTTATTTGCCAGGGATGCGCAAAAGAGTTTCACATAACCTCAAATTCTTGAGTCTATTATATTTTATACTACACTGAAAAAAATAAATCCACTGTACTTCCATAATTATGGACAAATCACCCATAATATATTGCTAATATAGATACTGCTATACGATATTTGTCTTTTAGCCATATTGACTGATGCCTGTGAAGTTAGCACCACAAGTATTAAAAAATCAACTTGTTTTTATTGGAATCGTTTGATGGTCGTTTGATAGTGTTTGATAGTCAACAATGGTCGTTTGATAGTTAAAAATATAAAAAATATTGAGTTTTCAAAATTTTTACTCTGCACCCCAACTTTAATATTTTTCAAATTTTAAAATTGCAATCGTTTGTTGGTCGTTTGATAGTGTTTGATAGTCAACTCTGACCGTTTGATATTCCAAATTTTTAGACTTATTAACATTTTCGTAAAACCAATTATTCCGTTGTGCGCATGCGCAGGGCTCTTTGCGCGTCAAGTTCAAAACCATGTAATACTTAATTTCGTCAAAATCATTACTAAAATAATACTTTCTCGCGTGAATTAATATTTTTTTTCTTTACCAAATTCTTTATTTAACTTTCTTAATTATTAAATTTAATTTCTCTCCTCAATTCTTTTCTCAAGTCTCCTGCCTTATCGCTTTCGTTACACTTTATTGTAACTACTAGCAAAATAAAGCGCGCGATTAGTTTTTCATGCATTTTATAAATTATAAAATACAATAATAAATGTAACAAATTGGTAAATAATATTTATCTAATAAGAAGAAATAAATATTTTAAATTTAGTATTTAAAAATCAATGAATATAAATAAAATAAATATTTATTTAGGACAAAATTTATAATATTTTAGAATTAAAAAGAAATGCAAAAAATAATTGAAATTAAACAAAGCAATTGCAAATTAATTTAACAAAAAGGAAATTAATTAAAAATTGGGGAAACTAATTTAAGCAATCATAAAAATGTTTTAAACATGAAGAAAATAAATTAAAATTTAAAAAAATAATTATAATTTGAGGAAATAATTAAACAAATTACATAAAATATTTTAAATAAAGTAAAGTTAAACAAATTTTGAGAAAAAATACTTAAAACTTTCAGAAGTTCAATGAAATAAAAGAAAATAATTAAAAATTAGAATGCCCTCGAACCCGTTAAAGGGAGAGTAAATAAAGTATATAATTAACACTTAGAGATAATAAATGAAAAGAGATAAACATAATTTAAAATTGAACATACCAAGTTTCAATTAAAGAGAAATAAATAAAACCTTTTTGGCAATTATGAAAAAGAACGAGTAACCCTACCGATACAAACTCACTGAAAACTCACTGGCGAAAATCACTGAGTTTTTTGGGCCATTTCAATGCGTTTTCAGGTAGTGTTTGAAACATTTACTCACTCAAAACTTATTGGGTCTTTTAAGTCTGATTTATGGCAATGGGAAATACCACTGGGGACCCTTTTGCGGTTTATGACCAACATAAATACTTCTGGTGACCTTTGGGCATAAAAATAATTACGCTGAAAATAATGTTTATTTATTTCAACACTATATTTATTTTAATGAACTTTAACTATTTTCATGATTCTATTATGTTTACTACATATCCCTTTGACTTTGATTTCAAAAATGATATCAGTTTTAACGTAATATTTATGGTTTACAAAATACCTTATAATTTCTTAAAATATAAAATTATCATAATAAATTTTAGATATTTTGAATCGTGAAGTATTACAGATTCTAAATTTTTTAATTAAAAATGTTAAATAATTAAATTGAAGGAATTTCAAGTCATAAAATATTAGGGTTCAAAAATTATTAGCTAGGGTAACAATAGACATGGGGATTTAAAATGGATCCCGGCTTTAACAGAAGATTCTCAAATCTTTTGTCATTTAAGTTTATGTTTTTCAACCCGGCATTTTATTACCTGGAATTTATATACTTTTACTTTTTGAGGTCTGCAATACAAAAATTGAAATCTTCAATATTTCACTATTCTGAATTTCTAAAATTCATTTTAAAAATGTATACTACTAAATTAAAATTATAATCAATAAATTACTTAAAGAATAATTAATTATTAAAATATATGTTATAGACATTTATAATTTTTATAGAAAATAACAATTGCAAAAATTAATATTATAATTTATAAACAATAAAATTAATTAATAATTTTAAATCATAATTAGCTTTTTAATTAATATTATTCTCTGTAAATAATTATATTGTCATATTTTTGACACAATTTTTAACATAGGTATATACTCGCATAATATAGGTATATTGAATTTTCAGAAAAATATTTTTTTAATAAATTTACATAAAAATATATATTTAATAAAGAGCCACAGATGTCTGGTGACAATATAATTTTAGTTTCTTTTGAAACTAAATTTAAAAGGACTACCTCAAAACGGGCAATAAATTTTGACCTGGCCAGAGTGTAGCAATAAAACCTAGTGCGCTAGTAGCTCACTGGGCCAGTGAGCTTCTAATAATTTTCCAGTGATTTTCTATCGGTAGGGAAAAGAACGAAAGTAATTGAAAATTGAAGAAAATAATATAAATAATGAAATAATTGGAAAGACAGATAAATAGTTAGAATTTTTTGAAATTATGAAACAAATGTAAAGAATTAAAAATTGAAGGAAATAAATTTTGGAAATTAATTGAAAAATGTTTTTAAATTTTAAAACTTGACGAAAATAATTAAAATATGATGCAAACAATGATAAGTTGTAAAAAATAAATTACATTTAACTGTGATAATTGCAAAAATTACAGAATTTTTTTAAATAAAGAAAAAATAATTCAAATTTGAAAAAAATACATCAAGATCTTAGAAATCAATTAAAAAAAAAAAATTAACTAAAAATTGGAGAAAAGAATTGAAGAAATAAGCTAAAACAAATTAAAATAACTAAAAATTGAAGAAACCAATCGAAATTTTAGAAAAATTCTTAAAAATCTTAGAAAATAATTTTATAAAATGAGAATAACTAAAAATTGGGGAAAAGACTGGAAAAATGCTAAAAATAATTAAAATTTACGATAATTAATAAAATTTTTTGAAAATTATAAAAACAAATAAAAATAATTAAAAATTGAAGAAAATAATAAAAATTTTAGAAAATTACTTGAAAAATTTTAGAAATTAAATTTATAAAATGAAAAAAAAAATTGAAGAAAAATTTGGAAGAAAGCTAAAACTAATTGTTTACGATAATTAATAAAAAAAAAATTTTAATTCTGATAACAAATGAAAATAATTAAAAATTGAAAAAAATATTTGAATTTTCAGAAACGTACTTAAAAATCTTAAAAAATAATTTTAGAAAATGAGAGTAATAAATAACAATCGAGGAAAATAATTGAAAAATGATAAAATTAATTCAAAATTGAAAAAATAATTGAAATATGCTGAAAATATTTTAAGATTGAGAAAGAAAATTGAATTATGATGAAAATAATTTAAATATAAAAAATCGAAAACATTCAATAAAATTTGAGAGAAATAACTGAAAAAATTAAAGAGTATATGTTTAGAAAAAAATAATAATTACAAAATTTCTTAAAAAATTTTAATTAAAGAAAATAATTTAAAAATTGCAGAAATAACGAAAATTGATGAGAATATTTGCAATATTGGATAAATAATTGAAATTTTTTAAAAGTAATGCCAAAATAATGAATATAATTATAAATTGATAAAAATCAAGAAGAATTGCAGAATTAAAAATTATATTTATTATATTAAATGTGACGCGCTCTGAAGAAAGGGACCTTAGAGGCAAAAAATCGATTTTCGGTTTATGGTTGATTTAACTTTAATGAAAGTTTCATTTGCATTATTTAAAGTCAAAAAATGTTTTTATTAATTATTTTTCAAGTTATGACAATTCAAACATCATCGATTTGTACAGAACTCCATGCGCGCTTGTCTTTTCTTTTCGCTCTCCTGTAAAATTACCGATTTGCCTCTAAGGTCCCTTTCTTCTGAGCGCGTCACAAATTTATTTTTAAGCAAAAGAAAATAATTAAAAAAACGTTATATAATGAAAAATTGATGACAATAATCTAAATTTAAGATAACAACTGAAAATTTAGGAAATTTATAGAATTTGTATATATGTTAAACTTCTTCAGAAACCATAATTAATTACGAAGATTATTATTGTTTAATTATATTCTAAAATTTCCATTTTATTCTTTTTACTTATTTATACCATATTTCAAACGAACAACAGTCAGAAATATCAAAATGATTGATTTTCTCAAATTTTCACCCTGCACCCCAACTTTAGTATTTTTCAAATTTTACAGTCGCAATCGTTTGTTGGTCGTTTGATAGCGTTTGATAGTCAACTTTGACCGTTTGATAGTCCAAATTTTTAGACTTATTAACATTTTCGTAAAATCAATTATTACGTTGTGCGCACGCGCAGGACTCTTTGCGCGGCAAGTTCAAAACCGTTTAATACTTAATTTTGTCAAAATCCTTACTAAAATAATACTTTCTCTCGTTAATTAATATTTTTTCTTTACCAAATTCTTTGAGGCGCATGAATTCTTTCAAAATGACAATTGGTAGAATGGACATTTGACCGAATGTCATTTGATCGAATGGTCATTAGACCGAATAGACTTTTGACCGAATGGACATTAGGGTGGTCCAAAACAAAAATATTTTTTTTAATGCTCTCACCCCCTAGGATTATTCTATATCGAAAAAATACCCCTATTTGTTTTGTTTTTTTTTTATTTAGATGGGGCTCAAAGCGATCAAAGTTTCCCATGCAAAATGCATGGGAAAAAAAGGCTTTTTCGTAGAAATGGTATAGAATCGCTGAAAATCATTATTTTTCAATCGCCCAACTCTATTTCTTTTCAGAAGACTTCAAACAATAATGCCAAATTGTTTAAAAAAGCCAAAAAGTTAAAATAATAATTTAAACAATTGTTTAAACAAACTAAATTGTTTATTATCAATTTTTTGTTAAAAAGAGGTACAGAGATGCAACTTTTTCTCAATTTTGCAACTTTTCGAGGTCAGTCAAGCTATGTACCAACAAACAAACTAAAAATAATAATTTTTACAATTGTTTAAATCAGGACTGTTACTGATTTAAATCACTTTGATTTAAATCGTGATTAAATCATGATTTAAATCATTTTAAAATTTGCATTAAAATCATGATTTAAATCAAGAAAACTTTACAATTCTCCGGATGTCTAATACTGCATGTAAAACATCACAAACCATAAACAAAACCCACAAATTTTTGGATAAATCTTAATAAATTCAATTTCAATATTTTAATCTTTGTAAAATTTAAAAAATTGTGCTAATGTTAGACGATCAAAATACCTACGATTTACACATTTTTGGTATTATATATTCACAACAATTCTTTTTTTTAATATTCTTACAAGATTTCTAAAATATTTCAATTTTTCAAAAATGTTAAATTTTTATCTCATAATTTCTTATTTTTACAAAATTTTAAGTTTTTTTCTACTTTTACTTTTGATATTTTTGTTTTTTATTTGTCATTTTATTTTAGGGTTTTCTTTAATTTTCCTGTTTTTATGCAAAATATTTAATATAATTTTAGACAATTTCGTTATAACATTCACTAAACTTTTTATTTCGTTAATTTTAATAATTATTCCCTTAGTTTTAGAAATAAATACACTCATTTTTTTTAAGTTTATTCAAGTTTTTTCACATCTTTTCTATTTTTTGCGAGATTTTTTACAAGCTTACTTGTTCTTCCATAAAGTTTTTAGATTTTCTTTATTTTTCTCAATATATTGTTAGACTTATTTTAAGTGTAATAATAAAAAAATGTGTTTGGCTTAATTTGCTGAAACTTTTTTTATTTTTAAAGGATTTTTAAGTTTCTTTGTGGACTTTTTTCTATTTATCTTGATATATATATTTTTTAATTTTATTTTTTGTACTTTTTACATTTTGTTAGTATGTTAGATTAAGGAAAAGAAGATTTCTCTATTTTTTCCTATTTATTTAATTTTTTTGATGTTTCACTATTTTCTTAGTTATTCTTTGCGTTTTAATTAATTCTTTAATTTATTTTTGTCACCATTTTTCCATTTCTAAGAAACATTTTCCTTCTTTTTAATTGTTTAGTTTTTATCTTATAATTACGAAATTTTAAAAACATTGATTTGGTGCTTTTATCTATATTTTTTAAATTTCCCAATTTTCTACTTTTTTGAAAGCTTTTATTCTTTTATTTTATATTATGTGAATTTAATCTTGTACTAAATATTCTCATTTGAACATCACATTCTTGTATTTCAAAAAATTTCTTTTTTTTTAAATTTTTTTAAATTTTACAATAATTTTATTCATTCTTTTTTTATTCAATTTGTAAAATAATTCTTTAATGTTTCTAATTTTAAAATTTTGTTCTTTTTGGTAATATATTTTAACGCTTTTTTAATTATCTTCTTATTTATTATTTTAATTTCATTAAGTGTCCGTAAATAGTTTAATTTTTTTATATATAACTTTATATATTACTTTTTTATATATAATTATGTCACTGTTTCATTCTTGTGTTGTTTTTTTTAATTTTTCTTTATTTCTTTAATAAACTACTTGCAAATAAACACTTGGAGATTTTATATATTGATCATATTTTTAAAAAAATCAATTTTTGATTTAAATCAAATAAATCCGATTTTTTTGAGTTTTCAAAAAAAATCATGATTTTTATTAGCCCTGGTTTAAATATATTAATAATATTTATTTTCACCTTTTCATTAAATATAGCTCGAGAATTGCAACTTTTTATAAATTTATCCATTTCTACCTTCAGAAGCTCATTTTATATTCAGTTTTAGTGGTGTTTGGACGTTGCTTCCTATTTTTTTATTTTTTTTTTTTTAGTTCATAATAACCAACCCATGAATTTATCATATTAAAAAAATAAAATATTCTAGAATTTTGTACTTAATTATTATGTCTTACAGTCATTCCAACATTATTTTAGCATTACTTTTAAAAAATTTCAATTATTTATCCAATATTGCAAATATTCTCATCAATTTTCGTTATTTCTGCAATTTTTAAATTATTTTCTTTAATTAAAATTTTTTAAGAAATTTTGTAATTATTATTTTTTTCTAAACATATACTCTATGATATTTTCAGTTATTTCTCTCAAATTTTATTGAATGTTTTCGATTTTTTATATTTAAATTATTTTCATCATAATTCAATTTTCTTTCTCAATCTTAAAATATTTTCAGCATATTTCAATTATTTTTTCAATTTTGAATTAATTTTATCATTTTTCAATTATTTTCCTCGATTGTTATTTATTACTCTCATTTTCTAAAATTATTTTTTAAGATTTTTAAGTACGTTTCTGAAAATTCAAATATTTTTTTCAATTTTTAATTATTTTCATTTGTTATCAGAATTTAAATTTTTTTTTATTAATTATCGTAAACAATTAGTTTTAGCTTTCTTCCAAATTTTTCTTCAATTTTTTTTTTCATTTTATAAATTTAATTTCTAAAATTTTTCAAGTAATTTTCTAAAATTTTTATTATTTTCTTCAATTTTTAATTATTTTTATTTGTTTTTAAAATTTTCAAAAAATTTTATTAATTATCGTAAATTTTAATTATTTTTAGCATTTTTCCAGTCTTTTCCCCAATTTTTAGTTATTCTCATTTTATAAAATTATTTTCTAAGATTTTTAAGAATTTTTCTAAAATTTCGATTGGTTTCTTCAATTTTTAGTTATTTTAATTTGTTTTAGCTTATTTCTTCAATTCTTTTCTCCAATTATTAGTTAATTTTTTTTTTTTAATTGATTTCTAAGATCTTGATGTATTTTTTTCAAATTTGAATTATTTTTTCTTTATTTAAAAAAATTCTGTAATTTTTGCAATTATCACAGTTAAATGTCATTTATTTTTTACAACTTATCATTGTTTGCATCATATTTTAATTATTTTCGTCAAGTTTTAAAATTTAAAAACATTTTTCAATTAATTTCCAAAATTTATTTCCTTCAATTTTTAATTCTTTACATTTGTTTCATAATTTCAAAAAATTCTAACTATTTATCTGTCTTTCCAATTATTTCATTATTTATATTATTTTCTTCAATTTTCAATTACTTTCGTTCTTTTACTCGTTCTTTTTCATAATTGCCAAAAAGGTTTTATTTATTTCTCTTTAATTGAAACTTGGTCTGTTCAATTTTAAATTATGTTTATCTCTTTTCATTTATTATCTCTAAGTGTTAATTATATACTTTATTTACTCTCCCTTAGGCCCCCTCGTGGTGTCACCTAGCCCCCTCGTGGTGTCACCTTGTCGTGGTGAGGGGGCTTAGGACCGGTCAGACGCTTGTCCTCCGGTCGCCATACCTAGACGAGCTGTTCGGCTCTTCCCAGGACTCACCGACTCCCAATGTCTGGCGAGTTTGGGCACCGGGGAACGAACGGGACCCCGTTAATTCGGGTACTCGCCGCTCTTGTACTTTGTGCACTGGCTGCCTGTGCGGATGATGTTATTTCGGATTCCAAATGGGGGCCAACCATCTTTGCCAGCGGTGGAAGACTTGGATTCTGGGAGGAATGGGACACTCTTGCCGGCTTGGCATACCAAGTTGTGTGGAGTAGTCTCGATCTGGTGCTGACGGCCGTTGGACCGGTTGTCTGTCCGATCTGACCAACGACACCCCCAATCCAAGGTGTTTTCATCGTGCCGAGGGATGAATGGCACTAGGGTTAACAAATCCGAAGCGGAGCCGAGGAGGGTGGCTCGGAAGGGGTCCAACCCAGAAGAAAAGCTGGGGCCTGGGCGCCGAACGCGCGGCTCTCGTCGGTGAAGTGGCTGGAGGTGTCGCGCACGGGGACTCTGGGACACCGGGCGAACTCCCAGTAGTATTTAGTCCTACCCCTGCAAGCAGGGCTCTGCAGGGGCCGAATTCTTTTCCGTAGCTTCTCGTGGGAACAAAATGACGGACCCAAATAAATTAAATATAAAAAACTTAAATATTGAGACCAGCCAAAAGGATATGGCGGCTGAGGCTAAGGTCCCATCTGGGGCTGACAGTTCAAAGGTCCCAGCAGCTGGTACTGTCCCATCACCTGGAACTTCGGGCTCTTCGGGGTCTGCTGAGCCAGGTGATAATCCATCCAAACCTACCGACTTGGCTGGAAGGCCTCTCGGAAAGAAAAACTTTCCCGGTTCTGTAAAGAGACGGTCGAGGAGATTAAGGCAGGCACTTGCCCAGAAAGGTGAGACAGCTGGTCCCTCCGGTGATTCGGGCGGTTCCGCTTCTGGGGTGGATGGCGATCCGGTTTTGGGTAAACCAGACGGATCTGAGTCTACCAAGAGGAAAAAGGGACATGACTCGTCTCCGCCGGGGGCACCAGCGGTCTCTAAAAAACCTAAACAAAGCCAAACTGCTGTCTCTCAAGAGACGCAGGGAGGTATTAGTGCGGCCATCAGGGCAAATCCCCTGACGATGGTGGTCTCTGACGTCGGTTATCCCGACGTTCCTCTTACTGGGGAGCAATTCGGGCTCTTTAGAAGAGCTGTAATGCCGCTCCTTGTAAGAGAAACGGCTGAAAGATTGCCGAGGTTTGAGGCTTCCTTCTGCAGGGGAGGAGTCTTTATTTTCATCGCTTCCAACGCAGCAGCTAAGGACTGGCTCACCAGTGCGGTGGAAGGTCTGAAGCCCTGGGAAGGGGCCACGCTTCGTGTTGGTGGGGTGGAGGTACTCCAAAGGATGCTAAAGGCCACCTCATGGATTCCGGGCGAGTCGGAAGAAATGAGGGAGGTACTAAAGGCACTGGAAGAGTACAACCCTTCACTAAAAACTTCGTCTTGGCGAATAGTCAAGACGGAAGACACTCAGGTGGCTGGAGCAGCTGAAGGGAATAAATTCCTTTTAGTTGTGCAGGTCCCTGAGAGTCAGGCGAGGGCTCTAGCAGTCCTCGACTACAGGCCATTCTACCACCTGTGCAGAGTGACTTTTAAAGTCACTGGCCGGGTGGAGTATGAGCCCGGGACGAGTGAAAGAAGTGATCAGCTACCGTAATGGCAACTGACGCACTCAAATTTATTCAAATTAACTTGCATCATTGCAAAGACGCCTCAGCAGTACTGATGAGGGGTATGGCAAAGATGCACACAGGTATCTCGTTGATCCAAGAACCTTGGGTAGTACGAGATACCATTAGAGGGCTTCGGGGAAAGAGTTTCATATGTTACAGGGACCCCAAGGCTAAGAGACCAAGAGCGTGCATCCTGGTAAAAGGTGTATCAGTTACTCCTTTGTTGGACATGTGCACTGGAGACTTAATTGCGGTGATCACTGACTTTAAGGGAATTGGAAGGACCGTCATTGGATCGGCTTACTTCCCCTACGAAGGCAGGACCAATCCACCAGTAGAGGTTGCAAAACTGGTTGATTACTGTACGGTAAGGGGGCTTCCCCTGGTGTTGGGGTGCGATGTTAATTCGCACCACACACTATGGGGGAGCTCTGATATTAATCAAAGAGGTTTGAATTTGTTGGACTATCTAATTAATACTAACTTAGACATCCTAAATACAGGTTCAACACCGACTTTTAGGACCAAGAACAGAGAGGAGGTGTTAGATATTACACTTGGCTCTGATTCCATATCCAATAAGATAAGGAAGTGGAGAGTATCGGATGAACATTCACTTTCTGATCATTTACAGATAACCTTCGAGCTGATGACCACGGTTAGTTCCACACATAAATGGTTCCGTAATCCTAGGAAAACGGATTGGGCTGGCTATGGGACTAAGCTTAAGAAAGCGCTGTTTGGATTTCCAAAGAAGATCAGGGATACTGTGACTCTTGATAGGGCAGCGGAGATTTTTACAAAAGCCGTTCAAACGGCCTTTGAGTGTAGTTGTGTTCCAACTAAAACTCATAGGGCTACTACCATCTGTTGGTGGAATAATTATTTGGACAACCTCCGTAAGGAAACTAGGAGGTTGTTTAGACGTGCTAGATCAAGTCGCACGGAGGCAAGTTGGGCCATCTATTCCAAAACTAGGAACAACTATAGGGATGCAATTAGGAAGGCTAAGCAAGATAGCTGGGCTTTCTTTTGCTCCAATATTAACAAGGGAAGGGACGCGTCCAGATTGGATAAGTTGCTTTCTAAAAACCCTGACTCAATCATGGGCACTATGAAATTACCCGATGGAACTTTCTCCGAGTCGGACGAGGTGACATTGGTGCACCTGATCCGGACACACTTTCCGGGCTTCACAAGGTCTGGTAGTGGTGATCCCGTATCCTGGCCTACGGCTGATCTCCCGAGGGCTAATTATGGTCCTCGTAGAGCGTTGGCTAACAGGATCGTGACCGCAGACGCGATCAGGTGGGCCATTGAATCCTTTATTCCCTACAAGTCTCCCGGACCGGACGACATCTCTCCCGTTCTTTTACAAAGGGCGGGCGAAAGTGTAGTCGGCCCGTTGGTAAGGCTTGCTAGAGCAAGTTTGACTCTGGGATATGTTCCAGAGATATGGAGGGGTACGAAAGTGGTTTTCATACCTAAAGCAGGCAGAATTGGTTACACCTCACCGAAGGACTTTCGACCAATCAGCCTAACATCTTTCGTCTTAAAAACAGTAGAAAGACTGGTGGATAGATATATCCGCTGTGAGATCCTGTCTAGACATCCGCTTCACAGAGATCAACATGCCTATAGAGCAGGACGCTCTACTGAAACAGCCCTAACTAGAGCTGTACATCTAATTGATGGTCAGCTAGAAGTTAAGGGTTTTGCTTTTGGGGTTTTTATGGATATCGAGGGGGCCTTCAATTACACCTCTAGGGATGTAATACGAAGGGCTATGCGCGTCCATGAAATTCCGGAGACAATCGTTGACTGGACCTGCCACATGTTAGGCAATAGGAACCTTATAACGAGTAAGGGTGGTACTACCCTGCGGGGGGTCATTGATTCTGGCTGTCCGCAGGGAGTAGTTATCTCACTTCTGCTGTGATGCCTGGTGGTTGATGAGCTGCTAAAGTTACTCACAGAAAAAGGCTTCCATGTGACAGGGTACGCGGATGACATCTTGTTGATTGTCCGTGGCCAGCACCTGGAGGAATTATTTGGAATAGTGCAGCAGGCATTGAACCTTGTCGATAATTGGTGCCGACAAGTCAACCTGTCCGTCAATCCAAAGAAAACTGAGGTTGTCGTCTTCACGAGACGCTATAAGTGGAAAGCTACACGCACGCTGAGGCTCTCGGGACAAGAACTTCAACTGTCAGTGCGAGCAAAGTATCTTGGAGTCATCCTGGATAGTAAACTGGCCTGGAATGAACACTTAGAAGATAAGTGCAAGAAATTCATGGCAGCCCTCTGGCAATGTAAAAGAGCCATCGAGCATAGCTGGGGTTTAAAACCGGATACACTAATGTGGATCTATAAGGCGATTCTGCTTCCTAGGCTAACTTATGCATCTGTGGTCTGGTGGAGCAGAGTCGAATTGTTGTCGACTATCGATCGACTTGAAAGTGTAAGGGGAATGGTCCTGAGGTGCATAACGGGGGCGTTGGGTACCACACCTATAATGTCCCTGGGTGCACTTTTGGGGCTGGAACCACTACACCTCACCATCAAAGCAGAGGCGGTTAAATCTGCCCTGAGAATAAACGATGGACTTGGGCGGAAGTATGTCAGAGGAAAGGGTTACGTGACACTTCCTGCTAGTTTGGTGGAAAAATCTATCTTCAAAATGAGAAGGGATAGAATTTCTCCGCAATACCTCTTTGACAAGAAATATAAAATTAACTTACCAGCAAAAGAGGACTGGAAAAATGGACTCGTGGTCCTCCCCACTGATGGTGACATCTGGTTTACAGATGGAGCCAAAGGGGAAGTGGCTGCGGGTGCAGGTCTATATCATGAAACAACTATGGAGGGCTCGGCATTTAAGCTTGGGTCCACTGTAACTGTTTTACAAGCCGAGATAACGGCACTGCTCTACGCGGCCGGTGAGACCGCGGAGCTCTGTCGTGGTAGGAACATATTTTTCCTTTCGTATAGCAAGGCGGCCTTACTGTCCTTGAATCATTACTCAACAACATCTCATCTAGTTTGGGAGTGCCACTGTGCACTAAATCACCTAGCTGAGACTAACCGCGTCACGCTCCTATGGGTTCCAGGTCACTCTGGAATTAGGGGAAACGAGAAGGCGGATCGACTTGCAAAGGCGGGTAGTAGGAGCCGCACTATTGGCCCTGACCCGCCGGTAAATGTCTCTAATGCAGTGTTGGTCTTAGAATTCAAACAATGGCTACGCGCAGAACACCAAAAGGAGTGGAATGGCTACGCTGGTGGCAGACAGGCTAAGTCACTCCTTGGTAACACTATCAACCTGAAACGAGCTGCAGATTTCTGTAAGCTCAGCAGGATAGATGCCAAGACCCTAACGCAAATATTAACTGGCCATGGGGATCTTCGCTATCACCGAGACAAACTGGGCATTGTCAATGACCCCGAGTGTCGGAAGTGTGGGTTGGAGGATGAAACCTCTACTCATGTACTCTGCCATTGCCCTTCGCTAACTAGCGAACGACTTCACCTCCTAGGAAAACCATTCCTTGAGGAAGCAGATATCGCGGCCATGACTCCGGCTCGGGTTCTCTCCTTGTGGAGGGGGCTCTGGGCTTAGGATTAGATGGCTCGTTTTCTTTTTTTGGGGGGCGTAAAGGGATTACCCAAGCGCCGTTGGTTGTACAACCATTCCCCTTCTCTTAATAATAAAATACTCTCCCTTTAACGGGTTCGAGGGCATTCTAATTTTTAATTATTTTCTTTTATTTCATTGAACTTCTGAAAGTTTTAAGTATTTTTTCTCAAAATTTGTTTAACTTTACTTTATTTAAAATATTTTATGTAATTTGTTTAATTATTTCCTCAAATTATAATTATTTTTTTAAATTTTAATTTATTTTCTTCATGTTTAAAACATTTTTATGATTGTTTAAATTAGTTTCCCCAATTTTTAATTGATTTCCTTTTTGTTAAATTAATTTGCAATTGCTTTGTTTAATTTCAATTATTATTTGCATTTCTTTTTAATTCTAAAATATTATAAATTTTGTCCTAAATAAATATTTATTTTATTTACATTCATTGATTTTTAAATACTAAATTTAAAATATTTATTTCTTCTTATTAGATAAATATTATTTACCAATTTGTTATATTTATTATTGTATTTTATAATTTATAAAATGCATGAAAAACTAATCGCGCGTTTTATTTTGCTAGTAGTTACAATAAAGTATAACGAGAGCGATAAGGCAGGAGACTTGAGAAAAGAGTTGAGGAGAGAAATTAAATCGAATAATTAAGAAAGTTAAATAAAGAATTTGGTAAAGAAAAAAAATATTAATTCACGCGAGAAAGTATTATTTTAGTAATGATTTTGACGAAATTAAGTATTACATGGTTTTGAACTTGACGCGCAAAGAGCCCTGCGCATGCGCACAACGGAATAATTGGTTTTACGAAAATGTTAATAAGTCAAAAAATTTGGACTATCAAACGGTCAGAGTTGACTATTAAACACTATTAAACGACCAACAAACGATTGCAATTTTAAAATTTGAAAAATATTAAAGTTGGGGTGCAGAGTAAAAATTTTGAAAACTCAATATTTTTTATATTTTTAACTATCAAACGACCATTGTTGACTATCAAACACTATCAAACGACCATCAAACGATTCCAATAAAAAAAAGTTGATTTTTTAATACTTGTGGTGCTAACTTCACAGGCATATATGACTGTTGAAACTGCGATGTATATTTTTAGGTTAGGTAGAACTGTCAGTGGCGCACCGATGCATTATGGCATATTCATTCATATAGTATTTGAAGTTCTAGAAAAACTGTCAACAATAATCATATGATTAATGCGTCTAGAGTATTTTTTCAGTGTAGGAACGATTATAAGCATTATTCATATTTAATCCAATGCATTTTTGCATTGGCATGGCGCAAGAAATGTTTTCTCTCAGTGTTTTATAAATATTTTAAACAAAAGCTCGTCTTGTATTTTAGACGAGTACAAATCATTTCTGCCATACATTTGAAGAAAGTCACTATCTGCATTTTTTTTGAAAAATGAGTTTTTATGTCGTTGGATTCGTAATAAAAAAAATAATTTTATCTGTGCAATCCACAATTAAAAATATTAATTAGTTTCGAAGATAATCAGACCCTAATTGGCCTATCTACAGCGATTTTGGTGAAATACATTTGAAGAAAGTCACTATCTGCAGAACGGCGGGCCTATCTAACAGGGAAAAATGTAAAGTGGGTGTCGGACGGTATACAAATACATTTTTCTGGGCCTATGTACATAGTACTAAATGTAAATTCGCTAGAAATGACCAAAGAAAGAAAACCTATGTACATAGTGACTTTCTTCGAATGTATTTGAACGCAGTTGAAGTCTAAAATTAGGTCCTATCCAACAAATAATAATCTTCATAAATAGTATTTATTAAATTATTATATATTTATTATATCAACTGCATCTTTTCTTTAGATTTATGTACTGTTTTAAATAGATTTTTTAAAATGTTTTGTTAAAATTTAATTATTTTTAATTTATTACTTTGATTTTTATTTTTAAACTTGTTATTAAATTACTTTAAAATGAGTTTACTTAATTAGTTAATTATATACTTTGTTTATTTATTCTTTTTGCAAGTTATCTTGCGATCTAAATTGAAAATAAGAAGAGCACAATTAATATTTAATATTATAATAAATGTTTGCTTGAAACACTTTATCTTTGTTGAAAAAGCAGATAAATTTTAGAAAATTTGTATTTAAAAGTAGATTTAAAGTATTAACCACACAGCGGTTGTTGGATAGTGACTTTCTTCAAATGTATCTCAGCGCTTTCACGAATCGGGAGCGAGGTCCTATGTACATAGAATCCCGGCCAAATGTATTTCGAGTAATTTTACGCATGCAAAATGGGCCTAATATCTGCAGTTTTGCATATAAGCTTTAAAATTTATAATTTTTTTTTTCACCAATCGATAGATCAAGTCCATTTTACTAAGAAATGATAGTTGTCTTTTCAAAAAGTATTATATATTAAAGGTTTCTCATGCAAACGAGTTTCCTTAAATATCTCCGTTCGACTTCAAATGCAGATAGTGACTTTCTTCAAATGTACGGCAGATTTCTCTGCACCTTTTTATTTTCACATGTTATGTAGAAACTAATTTATGTAATTTCTCTGTTATATTTCAATTGTTATATTTACATTGTTTCGTACATTTTTATTTCAAAAAAATAAAATTATTCAAATAATGTACTTAGGGTCTATCCATAAATTATATTAGACTTTAGGGGAGGGGGTCATGCAAATTTTCGACCAATAGATAGACGATTTCGATTTATGAAAAATAAAGAGGTGAAAAAAATATTTACACAGGATTATTACAAGGATATTAAAAATACATCTTCGGACCGACACATGGGTCTGGCTGGAACTCTGCACACTGTCCCAGGTGCGAATTGTCCGTAGGCCCACGGTCGGGCAACCTTGCGGCGGTTGGTCCGACTCTGCATGCCGTAGGTCGGGCCAACTAGCAAAATGATAACGGTTCGCCAACCAACGGTACTGATAGTCGGCCCAACTACTGAGCCCAAAGTTGGGCCAACCTCAAAGCCCAGAGTTCCGCCAACCAAAAAGTCGGCTTAACTACTGACTCCAAAGTCAGGCCGACTACTGTTCCCAAAGTCGGCCCAACTACTCATCCCAAAGTTAGGCTAACTTACTACTTTATCTAAATTTTATCATTAATTAAAGTACATATAATTACATAATACAGTTTATAAATTCAATTACATAAATATTAATAGTTTAAATTACATATATTATTAGAACCTGAAACAGAAAAACTTTTGTAATCACGAAGATTCGAACCCTGGTCCTCCAGCTGACAGTCCAGTACGCTATGCACCATAGTATCACTGATTGCAATAAGAAATTATAAATCAACTATATAGCTTAACTCATTACCGCCTATTCTTAGAGAGACTGAGATACTAAATAATTGAATACTGGAATGATGACCATGGACCAAATAATGATTTTTGACGTTAATAATTGTTTAAAAAATAATTTGCTTAAACAAATTGTTATAAACAAATAGAAATAAGATGGAAATTATTAAAAATAAATCGCGGCAATTGATAGTAAAGAAAAAATTACAAAATAAACAAAGTGATTTTTTAAAATTTCCAATTATGTATATATTAAATAGTTAATAAATAATGTCAATGACTCTGTACTCACCTCAGCTTACGCTTAGGAATACAATGATATTCCTAAAATCATATTAAAAACGATTATAGGAAAGAGCAGAGTGGAATAAATGATGACTTTGAAGTTAAAAATTGTATGAAAATTAATTTGTTTAAACAAATTTTTATAAACAAATGGAAGAAAAATAAAAAAATCAGGTCTGCTACTGATTTATCACTTTCATTTAAATCATCGCATCATCATTTATTATAAGATTACAATATTGAATAAATAAATGTCTATTTCTTTGTAAACTTAATTATTATTTCCAAAACATTTTTGATTGTCAAAGAGTTTTTAAAATTGATTTTAGAAGTGTTTTAAGACTATTATTATTAAAATATATTTGGTTTAATTTTTCTAAACACCTTATTATTGAAATATTTTTACATTTCTTCTGTAGACTTCTTTTTATCTATTTAAATTTAAAAAAAATATTTTTGCTACTTTTTAATTATGCTAAATAAATTAATAAATAACATTTTTAATGTTTCTAAAAAAAATCAATGATTTTCCCCAACGATCAGGGAAACTCTGGGCAAGGTTGGGCCGACCTCCAAATTTAGAGTCTTTTAAACTGTGTTTCACAAAGTTTCCCCAACGGTCGGGGAAACTCTGGGCAAGGTTAGGCCGACCTTTAAATTTAAAGTCTTTCAAACTGTGTTTTACAAAGTTTTTCCAACGGTCGGGGAAACTCTGGGCAAGGTTAGGCTGACCTCTAAATTTAGAGTCTTTTAAACTGTGTTTTACAAAGTTTCCCCAACGGTCGGGGAAACTCTGGGCAAGGTTGGGCCGACCTCTAAATTTAGAGTCTTTTAAACTGTGTTTTACAAAGTTTTTCCAACGGTCGAAGAAACTCTGGGCAAGGTTGGGCCGACGGTCGGGAAAACTGCGAGTGCCATAGTTGGCTTTCAGAGTCGGCCCAACTTTGGGAACTTAAAAAAAATATAGTTGGGCCAACTCTGGCAGACGTAACTACTTATGCCAGAGTTGTGCCGACCTTGGCCCGACGGACAAACTCTGGCTGCCGACCAAAATTCGCACCTGGGCCTGGGGTGCTTGAAAACGTTCAGAATTTGATGCAATTTAATCATGCAAACGGTCTTTTTTACTTTTTCGTTGTACTTTTTCGTTACTTAAACCCTTGCCGTTAGTATTTACACAACTACAAGAATATATTCGTTTGTGTATTCCTACTTTGAAAGAAGTGTAAAATAGACTAAACAGAACAGTGAGGTTTGAAATAACAAATCAAATTAACAAAGTCGATGAAATAACTCCGGTAATTATTAAAAAATAAAAACAAGCATTGAAGTTTTAAGCCAAACGTTGACACAACTGTACTCTCAAAAACTAAAACAGTTGAAATTTGCTTTTTCTGTAGTCCACCGTATAGATCTGTTTCAAAACAGCAATGTTTTAATACCATAGTGAATTTTGCTGTAAATCAGTAAATTAATTGCTTTTGAATTAGTACCTATATATGTTCTGTTTAAAATCATTTGCATACTTTTCAACGTTTCAAAAATTGAGTCAGTATGATTTTGACATAATAGTTGTTTGAAGATTCTTATATAAACATAGGTAAATGTTATTTTGTACAACTTATAAAATTAAAATATTTTATGGTTCTAATTATTAAATATTTGATTTTTTTAAATGAATTAAAGTGCTTATTATTTATTGCATTTATTAATTTAATTGATTAATGTTAAAATCTTTCATTTGACCTGTTGTTCGAAATAACATTTACTTGTGTTTATACAATATGCTAAACTTCATGGTCACTTTTGTGTCACCGAACAGGTTATGTTTACCTGCAATAGTTCAGTTTATGTCAAAACCACTGAGAAAGATATGAAATCAAAAATATATACTTCCTTGCTAAAAATATGAGTTTGAATACCTTCATAACTTTTAAAATCTGAATAAATTGGAATTTGATTAATTTTTGCTTATTCAATCAGTGAATCAGTAACTAAAATATCACTTAAAATCGTAGTTTTTTTTGTTAAATTTTATTAATTAAACAAGCAAGAAGTCAGTTAGTGGATGAAAATACACTGAGAGAAATAGATGGTAAGAACTTTACTATCTTTGATGGTAAAGAGGTTATGTTACACTCTACCATCAGAGATGCTACACCATACCATCTAGATGCTACATCGTACCATCCAGATGCTATCCCGTACCATCTAGATTCTTGTCCGTATATTTAAGATCAGATATGGTATCTGCTATCATCTAGATCGTTCCCCGTAGCATCTATTTCTCTCAGTGTAGTAAAATTTTAAGTAGTTTAAATTTAATGAAAATATATTTGCATACAAATGAATATAAATGTACAGGGGTCTAGTCAGACCCATGTGTCGGTCTGAAGGGTACGGAATAGGTGTCAAACGGAGGGTTAATATTCCACTAGACATGATTCATATAAAAGAATCCTCGGTATCATAATAAAAAAATTTAGCTTTTTTCATTAAATCTTAATTGCCACTAATTTAAATGCGTGACTGCTTGATTGCGTTAGTTTTTCCAGACCTGAACTACATTTATTTTAGATTTTAGGATTTTCAATTTCATTTTTTTTTGTAGTTACAATTATGTTGCTGGCGCAATAAAATCTCAAAAACTAATGTTTTTAAAAAAGTGGATGTCAGGTGAGATGGATTACACGTTGTATACCATACTATTTATAAACAAAAATTTTAATATCTTTAATTTTTTTCCAAAAGATCATTAAAAAAAATTATGGTTAAAACATTAAAACAAATCAAAATATGAAGATTAAAACGACTTTCATTTTAAAAGACCCTACTGATAGTCTTGCACCGCAAAGCAGGTGTCTTATTTTAAGACATTTATATGGTCATTTCTAAGACATTTTTGGGTATCCTAATTTTAACCAGTGAGGGTGCGTCTTCAAAAGTATTAAGAAATAAAATAATTTGAAATTAATGTTAAGACGCTTTCTAAATGTCATATGTTTTAAAAGAAGACACCCTTAAGACAACTGTCTCTATAGTGTGTATTGGGGAGCATTATTGTGTGTATTAATTGTGTCGAATAATGGGATTTCAATTATTTCGATATTCCATTTTCTTTATGTCTTAATACCTTCTCTTTGGTACAATTTTTTTTAGAATTATGAAAGGAGCAATAGATGTTAAACAAATATTCAAAAATACTAACAATTTTTTTTTTGTCTAATGAACTAATACAATCAATTTCTAATGTACAAGATAGTTGTTAATATATTCTTTTTAATTCGCATTTTAGAAGTTTCACTCATTTTTTAATTTCAAGTTTTCATCTTCATTTTTTATTGTCACATCAGTATCTTCATTTAGTTGAATTTTATCTTAAGTAAAACTAGGTAGGTAGGTGGAGGGGTTGTGAGTGAGGTTTCTCAAGAAATAAGTAGGTGATAAGATAAATGATAATCAACAGTTGAAAGTTATGTAAACAACCTAATTAATAATTTTCGAAGTAATCCCGAGTAGTTTTAATATGCAGAATATGCTCATAAATATATATACAGAGGGGAGCGAGGCCAGCAAATTAGACAGCTAGTACAAAAAATGTTTGTATACCTATTTTTTTCTAACAATCTGTTATTACAAAGTGTTCATCCTCTGAAAGATAAATATAAATGCTGTCTATGTTAATTATAAATAATGTTGTGTATAGACGATTAAGGGGCAGTTCATAAACTACGTCACACTCACGGACAGTGGTCTAAATCTGTAATTTATTGTTCAAAAATGTTTACAGCCTTTTATAATTAACCGAATTAAATTTTTTTAATTTTTTTGTTTAATTGTAGTCGTTAGTGTCTGTTTGGGCCCGCCGGAAAGTGGGCGTGACTATGACGTTACTGGCGCCAGACCGAGAGAGAGGGGTGGGGGAAGTAGTGGGTTAGAGAGAGAAAGAAGATATGAAATGGGTGTGTATTGGTGGGGGTAGGTGTAAAAAGGGGCGTGTAGGAATTATGGGACCCCAATAGGAGAAGAGTGGGGGTTGTAAGGATTTTGGGGCCCTTGGGAGTGGGGGATGATAAAGGGTGTCTGGGTGTGTCTGTCTTTATGGGCCCCCCAATAGGAGAAGAGTGGGGGTTATGAGGATTTTGGGGCCTATGGTAGTGGGGTGATGAAGGATGTGGTGGGTGTGTAGGATTTTGGGGACCAAGATGGTGGGGTGAGTGTGGAAGTAGTGGGAGTGTGTGTCTTTTCGGGTCTTGAATAGGAAAAACGTGGTGTTACGTTAGAAAGAGAGTTGGATTTTGGGTCATGGAGGGTGGGAGGGATGCGTGAGTACAAGTAGAGGGTGTGTCTGACTTTTCTGCCCTCGAATAGTAGAGGATGATGTAGTAGGAAATATGCAGTGTCTTGTTGAAAGAGAGAGAGACAGTTGTGAGTGACATAGTGTCTAGACTAGACAAATGTATGGGAATGAAAATGGTGAGCTTGAGCTAAAGAGTGGAGAAATTAGGTTGTGGAAGGAAACAATGCGGGTGGCGATTTTGCAACAATTTCTAAATTGAAATTTTCTTTTACACATGATTTATTTACTATTTGAGCTATATTTTCTGAAATTATTAAATAATTTAAAACATTTTTACACAGAAGTTCTTAAGGTTAAAAATGAAAATTCGTGCAATACCTATTTAATAAAGATAACGGATATTTTTGTTTTAAGTTAATTTTTTAGATTGAATTGTCTATCTAATATTTCAGAATAATTATAAATTACATTTGAAAACAAACTTTGATCATTCTGCCCTATTATGCTGAATGAAATTATCGTTTGATTAGGAAAATACAGACGTTTATTAAATAATAATAATTTTAAACTTAATTATTTTGGTCCTTCCACCAGCTTCCATCCAAACTCCATTTGTATGTTAATAGTAGAACCCTCCTTTTTAATATAAAACTAAAATTGCGATTGCAAACGTTTGCAACTGAAAATGGGAACGGTTTTTTTCTGAAATATGCTAATTTTTTAAAAATCAGTGTCACCTTTCGAACACAAAATACATGCTAATCAACTGTTCACTGTCTTTTGTTTCTTCAAACTCTTTTTTGTCTCTTCAGCCTTTCTTTTGTTTCTGTAAACGCAGTTCTTTCGTTTTTTTCTTATATCTCACTGTCATGTCAGTAAGCAGTAATGCTCTCCGCTTTTTCTTTAATGAAAAATTAAACAGTTTTTAAATATCTTTGTTTTTAGTTCCTATTTCTTTGTATTGTGTTTGTATACATATTTATATACATTAGTAAATTATAAATATTCATACTACTGTCACTGTACACTATATAAAATGTCATTCAGTCCCACAAGAAAGGATTTATTCCTTTTTTTAAAATCTTTAAAAAACCAAAATTTTGAAAGTAGGAGAATTCAGCTACAAAACTTTGTAATTGAGAAATTGGAATATCAAAATTGTGCAAAAGAATTAAAGAATCAGATTTTCCAAATTATTAAAAATTTCTGTAAAGATATTTCTAGAAAGCTAGACAAATCTCATAAACATTGGGATCATGTTTTAAACGAGAATGAATCTTGGTTAGCTGAAAAAGTCACGTTTCCGTCTCTTTCTGCTGCTAGTATCAACAGTAGTGTGAGTTCCAAAACAGGCCGACCACTGAAGCAGTTTGATGATGTTTGTGAGCGTTCTAAAAGACGAAAGGTAATTGCTTTACGCCAATCAACATTATCGGAACTAGCATATGCTGCATCAATGAATCTACGTTCGGAAGGTAATACTTCAGGTGCAGACTTAGTACGAGAAGTAGCACTTTCTTCTTCCGCAATGGTAACAGTGACTCATAAGCCCCTTAAAACTTTTATACCTTATACAGACGATGAATCTTTGGCTTTTATGGTGGCTAACAAGTTGACTAAACACAAATATCTTAGTATTAGGTCGGGTGCAAAAGCAAGAGGTGCTGATATGTATCCTTCTTATCATAAGATTAGGGAAGCTAAGAAAAGATGTTACCCAGACAACATTACAGTCAGCGAAAAAAGCGCTGAAATTCAGTTACAATCTCTTCTTGATCACTTAGCAAAACGTTTATTTACAATTGTGGAACCCGTTATGCACACAATTCCTTCAACATGTCTCTCGAATCTGATTTTATCCATAAAGTGGGGTTTTGATGGAAGTTCCGGGCATTCGGCATATAAACAGCGATCGCTTGAAGACTGTAACGACCAAAATCTTTTGATAACTTCCCTTGTACCCTTAGAGTTGTACACTCAAGAGTCAGATTCATCAGAAAAAATAATAGTGTGGAAAAATGATCGTCCATCATCTAGCAGAAGTTGCTTGCCAATTAGAATCCAGTGTACAAAAGAGAGCACTGAAGTTTCATTGTTGGAAGAAGCTCACATTCAAAGCCAAATAGATAAATTAGTACCAAGTACAATTAAACATGATAAATTGAACGGTATATCTATTTCTCATCAAATGCTGCTTACCATAGTAGCTGGCAAAGTCTGCAATGCTCTGACCGAGACATCCTCAGCTCAAAAATGTTATGTTTGTGGCGCATTACCAACTGCAATGAACAACATCGAAAAAGCAATTCAAAAAGAAGCTGATCCTTCAACGTTTGAGTTTGGTTTGTCTCCTCTACATGCCAAGATTAGATCTTTTGAATGTCTTTTGCATATCTCCTATCGATTGAATTTTAAAAAGTGGCAGGTTCGAAGTTTGTCGGAAAAAGCTAGCTTTAATAAGAGAAAAGCTGCCATTCAAAAAGATTTTAAGAATAAGATGGGTTTGCTAGTTGATATTCCTAAAGCTCAAGGTAGCGGAACAACGAACGATGGTAACACAGCACGTAGATTTTTCAGTGATCCAGTTACATCATCTGAAATAACCGGCATTGATATACGTTTAATAAAACGGTTTGTCACAATTTTACAAGCTATATCTTCTAGTTTGGAAATTAATGTCAAAAAATTTGAAGCATATGCCCTCGATACTGCCAGGCTCTATGTAGAATAATATAACTGGTATTATATGCCAGCTTCCGTCCATAAGATATTGAATCATGGAGCATCTATAATAGAATCTGCTTTGTTACCAATTGGACAACTTTCTGAAGAGGCTCAAGAATCTTGTAATAAAGACATTAAAAATTTAGAGAAAACAATACACGAAAGATTTCAAGAAAGGATACTATGACTGATTTAATGAATGTTTTACTAGTTTCATCTGATCCAGTGATCCTATCGAAAACGGCAATTGCTAAGAAACCCTCACAGCCTCTATCAGAAGAAGTGAAGGCTTCACTGATAATACCAGATAATCAATTACTTTACACCTCAGAAAATAAAAACAGTTTTTCAGAAACTGAAAGTGATTGCTAAATAAAATTTGCAATTTCATTAATAAAACTACCGCTAACGGAAAGGAATTCCTTTTTAAGTTTCATTTAAATTTTAACTTTTAATATTTTGTTCGAAATGTTCTACATCTACTTTTAAAGATTCTAATAAAAATTTTCAAAAAAATACAAACAAAATTAAAAATTAAAAAAAAAAAAGCAAGGAGAGCTTAATCTTATCGTAAACCTCCACGGGGTGCTCTCTGGGGTCGTGAAAAACTGAATAAAGCATATTCACCAGCTAATTACGAAAGTAACAAATATGTCATTTATAATTACCTACTATAATTTATACATTTTTAAATTTGAGTTTGCTGATATATGAAACTTCTATGAATTCTGCTCTCCATAATTCATCCATCTTTCTGTCTTTTGTAAACCTAAACACAAACACGTAAAGATCGACCATAAAAAACCAAAGTACAAAGTTTCAAGAAAGTCCAAACATTTCAAAGAAAATTCCTCCACCATATTTTCGCATACCATCTTTAAATTTTGGAAAATAAATGTTACTTAAAATAGCACTTGTTAATAACATTTGTAAATCATCGTAACCAAAAACTTCATAAACCTCCAGGAACTAATGTTAAAAAAAATCCAAGAATTTTTTATAAATCAGTCGCCATATTGGATCCGTAATTTTGAATTTCTTAAAACTAATGGCAGAATCATAATCAGTGACCCCAAAAATCTCTAGATACAAAGTTTAAAGAAAATCCGAAATTTTTTTATAAATGAGTTCGCCATATTGGATCCGTCATTTTGAATTTCATAAAACTAATGTCGGAATCGTAATCAGCGACCCCAAAAATCTCTAGATACAAAGTTTTAAGAAAATCCGAAATTTTTTTATAAATTAGTCCGCCATATTGAATCCGCTATTTTGAATTTCATAAAACTAATGTCAGAAACGTAGTCAGCGACTCTAAAAACCTCTAGATACAAAGTTTTAAGCAAATCCAAAATTTTTTTATAAATTAGTCCGCCATATTGGATCCGCCATTTTGAATTTCATAAAACTAATGTCAGAATCGTAATCAGCGACTCCAAAAACCTTTAGATACAAAGTTTTAAGAAAATCCAAAATTTTTTTATAAATTAGTCCGCCATATTGGATCCGCCATTTTGAATTTCATAAAACTAATGTCAGAATCGTAATCAGTGACCCGAAAAACCTCTAGATACAAAGTTTTAAGCAAATCCGAAAATTTTTTATAAATTAATCCGCCATATTGGATCCGCCATTTTGAATTTCATAAAACTAATGTAAGAATCGTAATCAGCGACCCCAAAAACCCGTGAGTGAACACTTTTAGCTCAATCAAATGAGATTCTGACGTTTGTCCGCATTTTCATACAGTCCGGCCCACTGTGCATAGACCAGATTTTAAACTGCTTTTAAAAGTACCAAGTCAATAAAGTTTATTTGAAATTTTTTATATTTATTATTGATACTATACTGCGAAATAAAAAGAAATGGCCATAAATCCGCTGCCAAGTTAGACCTTACAAGTTTACATTTGCAGTGCGTAACTATTTGTGTTCCTGTTCATCTCATAATCTCTTTGCTTTTTCATAGAGGTCATTTCTTCAAATAGATCGATCGGGTACAAACCTGTATTACACTTTTCCCCCTGCAAAACCTATACACCGAAAAAAAATATTCTTCTAATGAGAGTAACATTCCTTTCGTGAAATCCTTTTACGTTTTTAAATTGTTTTGAGAGTATCTACTACTTTTAAGAGGAGAATTCGCGTCAAAAGAAGAGGATCCTCTAGAGGCCCTATTGTAGAGGAAAATTCGCATAAAAATGAGAGAATTCCTTTCTTATCAAGTATATTTGCGTGATTTTTTACCAAATTACAGATTTTGTAGAGGGAAAAATGTGATACAGGTTTGTACCAGATCGATGGGAGACCGGGGCTAGTGGGGTCAGGGGTAGGTTGGGTCATTGCAGTTTACTCAAATGTTTTTCGTCGAATTAATTCCTCTCTACACAAAAATTATTTTACATAGTGAGATGCAAGTTTGTGCCAAGTTTCATTAATATATCATCATTAATGTGGAGTAAATGTAAAAAAAACTAATTTTGATATTCCAAAATAAATTTTTACCGACTTGGTTTAATCGATAGAAAAAAATCAAATATTTGAAAAATACATTACAACAATTAGGAATTAAAAAATACGTTTTATCAATATAAGCAATTCTTCTACTTAACGGTCTTATACTTTTACTGTTTTAAGTTAAATATATTCATTTTTTAATTTCTTTTATTATAAAATAACCCTAATAACTAGGTTTATTATAAAAAGTAATATTTTAACATTCAAACAATAATATTTTAATCCTGACCCAACATGCCCAGGGCCGGGGCGGATTGGGTCACTTTGGATTAGTCCAAAAACAATGTTTTCAAAAAAAAAACTGAAAGTGATAACGGGACTTTTTCTTTTTTAAATAAAAGCTGTAATATAAGATCAAGTTTCCTGTACGATAAGGTTTTCATAAATTGAATATTATCCAAGTTAAACAACGAAGAGTGCAGAATGACCCAACCAGCCCCGCACTCCCCTATATTAAACGAAATGACCTCTATGAAAAAGCAAAGAGATTATGAGATGAACAGGAACACAAATAGTTACGCACTGCAAATGTAAACTTGTAAGGTACAACTTGGCAGTGGATTTATGGCGATTTCTTTTTATTTCGCAGTATAGAATCAATAATAAATATAAAAAATTTCAAATAAACTTTAATCACTTTGTAGGTAGGCCCTTTTATTGGCCAATTCAATCTACCAACTGTATTAAATTAAATACACCGAATACTTAATTTTTCATTGTCATTTTTGCACAAAAATTTTGATTTTTCATCTTTTAAGTTCAATGTAGTCCGCAAAAAAATGTATGTCGTATTATATAATTAAGTACTTATTCTACCATAATACTAGAACAATTACAAGTAAAAATAAAAATGTAAAATACTATAATAATGTATTAAAATAGTAAAAAATTTAAAAAATCAGTTTTTTCACATAAAATGGACTAGCGCGAGCTCTAAAAAATTTTTTTTCGCAAAATAAAAAAATACGTGTCTTTTTTTTTGTTACAAAGAGCAATTTTTTGAGGCAGCATATATAACTCATATTTTTTTGAACCACCCTAACGTACATATTTTTTTTGTTGTATTAAATTTAACGCTATGGTAAAATTATGAGTAGAGTGTCGGTAACATTTGTAATTAATAATTTCAATAAATAATGTAAAATAAATAAAAAAATTTAAATATGATAAATAAATTAAATTAGTACAACAAATAATAATAAAGAATTTATAATAAGTAGAAAGCTGGTAAATAATTTAAAGAAATTTAATAATGATATAAATAAAGTATCAAAAGAAATTAGAAATTTTAGCGTAGTCGTTTATAACCGTAGGGTAAAGAGTCGTAGTATTCAATCCTACGGCGTTTCATACTCACTACCCTGCAAAATTTTTCTTCGTCGCGTGTTATCACATCATGTAGTCGAGTTGTCCGAATTACTCTTGATAACATTTTTATAGGATCTGCGTCATTTGTTACTAGGCCACGAAGAGAAGCAAAGTTGATAAGTTTCGAATTTTTAAAATTTAAAGTGATCCCCTTTGCTTTACATACTGTCGGTTCTGTATTGTCGTACGCTCTAACTTTATAGGCGTAAAATTTAGGGCCACCGGAAACGAAAGTTTGAATAAAACTACCCTGACAATAGTCTTTTTGAAACTCGTCTGTTAAATCACCTAACAATAACCCTTCAGGAGGATTGTATTCCTCAGGCGTATTGCGACTTACATAAATGCATGAATCCGTATCATAATACAATACCTTTTTATCTAAGTTAGAAAGATAATGGTATAGTTTTAGTCGAGCTTGTGCAGTTGTGTAAGCTGCAATAACGACATTTGTGTTTGGCTGAGGAGTAGAAGCTTCTTTTCTGAACTGCCAACCACGATAAAGTGTTTCATCATTGACAGGTATAATGTCATTTACTTCAATTTATGGATTTGATATTATTTTTAGTAATTGTTCTTGACTTCGAACCACTGTTGTTCGAGGTAGGTTATCTCTCTGTCCGAATTTTCCCCAAAACGAATTTAAACAAAGTTTTGCTACAGAGCGAAGTCCAGGAATTTTTAAAATATTTTCAGGTTCTAATTTAATACCTTCTACCTGTTCATAATGGGTTAAATAAGCAAGCTTTAAAGTTTCGTCAACACAATATGCAGGCCGACTATCAGCTTCTTGTTTTATTTTTAAAAATTTATTTATTTATTTTACAAAAAAACCTCCGTCGCGAGTGTTTGGGTTGTATTGAGTTGTTTCATATTGCCAAATTTTAAAAATTTCGATAATGTTGTACCCAAGCTTCACAGCTTCCTTTAACTCAACGGAAACCCATGTACCTTTTATTACCCGCTGTGCTTGATCCTCGTGAGTGCATTCACCTTGCTCAAGAGTATCACAGCAAGTTCGACAGAGAGGGAACATGAGTTTTCCATGTTGTCTGACAGGTAGAACGGGATGATATAAATTTCGAGGTGGTAAAACTATACAAAGTATTAAACCCTCTACATTTTCGAGATCATAGTTACAATCAGTAAATTGTTGACACTCTTCTCGTCCAATGTAAAGTTTCGGATGGCCAACAGGGAATTTCCCCGTTTAACAAATGAAAGGCTATAAAGAACATACGTCTTTATATTCAATTATTTCATTGGGTTTAGCTTCATAAAATGATTTTGTGTTCCCTGTTCTACCTCCGTAAAACGCGTCACAAAGGTTTAATACTTTGGGACTATTCAAAATAGGGTGATTTTTTAAAAAGATTTTTCATTCTTTATCATGTTGTTTTATTGAATTAAATTTGCATTCCCACATTTCAATAACATTATACCCACAACGACGAATTTTATCACTCATTGCAAGTGTACGACTATACCGAATGTTCATTGACTCTTGTGTATCACGTAATTTCTCATCCCTGTTTACATTGTAGCATTTAGGGCAGCCATGCCAAAAGCAACCATGGAATTGGTAAACATTACGAATCGATTTGTCACCATTTTCGTAATAACCATCAATTAAAGGTCCTTCAGGTAGACGGTATTCTCTACCTCGACCAGCGTGTTCAACATTGACACCAAGCTCATTTTCAACGGTAAAAAGCCACTCAATAGCTACACGAGAATGGTTATCATTACATCTATAACCTCCTCTTGGCCAAACGAAAAGCCAAACAGGCATTCCGTAAAATATCCACATCATTTTGACAATACGATACTAGTTCTTCCCAAAAATTAAATTTATATGTAGGGTCTGAATTTTTTTCAGTATACCAGCTAAGAAATTCTTTTCGAGCCTTTTCGTTCATAGAATCAGGCGAATAAAATTGCAAAGGTGGTAACTTACCAACATAATTTTTATTTTCTGGTGTTTTGAAAAAATGAGGAAAAGTACCTTTTTTCACCAATGCCTTTTAAACCAAACGCAGCAGGTAATGCACCTAAAGGAAGCTGAAAATAGTTTAAACTATCAATAAAAGTAGTTCTTTCTACTTGCATTGATATAATTTTCGTTCATGTTAAAATGAGTGTTGGATCCTTGCGTGCACTGCTCGGGTGATTGACCAAATAAGATAAAATAAATTGTGCATCGAAACCTCTTGCATTAGAAGCAATACTAAGTCTTTTTTTTATGTATGTTTATCCGACTATTATTTTTACATGTTGTGTTTTGTTGGGTCTTAAAATTAAAAAACATAAAAACAACTGGATCTTGTGGTTGACTATCTTTTTAAATTCTTTGATTTCGCGAACATGCCATATAACAAATCGTGGTTAAATTCACGTTCACATTTACAAATACTACAAAAAGAAACACCACATGAATGGTCTTTCTTTTTGAGTAAAAAACATTTATCTCCAAAAAAGTAACGCAAACATGTTGAACATTTGCGATCTTGTTTTTGACCTACACTATAGCAGGATTCGAGGCATGCTGGATGCGATAAACAGGCTTCACATTTGGCTACGCATCTATGGTCTGATTTGTACCTGAAAGCTACATTACACTGTACACAAAAGCCTGTAGCCTTCGTAACAGATGAGGCAGCTGATAAATATAAAGTTAAATTAAAATGATTTTTTTTTTCATACCGAAAGAGATAAAGTGTTTAAAGGTAAATTTGAAAATTTAAATAAATATTGATCTGCGTTTAATTTAAAGTGTGGTAAATAAACCCGTGAGGTTTCAGTGATTTTAAATTTATCATTTTTTTAGTTATTACCGACTCTATTCAAATTAATACCCCATTAGAAGGCCCTGGTCTGACTTCCGAAGGAGAGTGTAGCCCAGCACCACGTTGAATAATAAAAGGATGCGTTTGATCTGTAATACACATATACTCATTTTTAATTCTTATTTACGTAATTTTAATAATAATGCCTTTATCAAATTTTGTAAGATCAAGTTGCATATTTGTAGCAAAATTAAATTGATTCAAAATTTGGTGAAATAATATTTTATTTCTTGTGAAAAATCACTTTCTAGTTCAAAGTTATAGTGTTGAGTAATTTTACTATAATTGAACATTCTGAATTGAAAATATAAACATTTTAATATATTATATCTGTTAAAAAATAAAATTTATTTTTTATGAGTCACCGTGATTTGAAAGTAACTTATCCTCCATTTCTCTAAAGTTGGGGTTATTTGTTATTTCGTATAGTGAATGTCTTAGATTGTTGAACTCGTTAATGATCTCGCGTTCATCCGTTTCTATTGTATTCACTTCACTACTACTACTACTACTACTCACAAGGTCAATTATTTCTTTTCCTTCGTGAGGTAAACTGTTTCGCAGCACTACACTCACATTATCGAGAGTATTATCACTTTCTTCTTCTTCTTCTTCTTCTTCTTCTTTTTCTTTTTCTTCTTCATCTTTTTATTCTTCTCCTTCGTCTACCTCTTCTTCTTCTTTGATTTCACCTTCTTCGTGTTCATTGGAAGTACGTCTTTCCTGTCCAGGGAGGCGTCCCGGCAGGAGCGTCACCACCTTTGCCCCAGGCGGACAAAGTTCTCCCACCTTCGGGTCCAAAGTGAACTAGGTGTGTTCACACCGCGGAGAAGAAAACAAAAAGCCTAAACATCCCGCCCGCCTTCGTTTGAAGGAACGAAAAAAAAATAATTTAAAAAATAAAGGGGGCTTGTTAGGACAGATGTGCTTAGCTTTGATCCTAGCGCCCGCCATGGCAAAACAGGTTTGCAACGATTAATGTGACGGGGATGAAGTTCGCAAGAGACACATTTTATGGATAGGTCTGTCATAGGTTCCGAAAGCTGTGCGAACTTTGGCGGTGCGAACCAAGCCATCGGGCCCTGGATAAACGTTGACTATCTTTCCTAGTGGCCATCGATTTGATTTAATCAAGGAGGAGTCAGCGATCATCACTATATCGCCAGGTGTCAGATTAGTTTACTTTTGTGTCCATTTGTTTCTCTGCTGGAGGGTATGAATATACTCACGCGCCCAGCGTGCCCAGAAATTGTCTCGTAACCTTTTAACAAGCTGCCAGTGAGTATCACGATCACTTATCTGGTCCAAATCCAAGGTCTCAGGCATCGCTAGCAGAGGGCCCCCGATGAGGGCATGTCCCGGTGTGAGAATGTTTAAATCTTCTGGATCGCCAAGTATGGGAATTAAAGGGCAGGAGTTCATACACATCTCTATCTGAACAGTCAGTGTCATCATCTCTTCGTAAGTCAACTTGTGAGAGCCAAGAATGCGTTTAAGATTTGATCTGGCTGACTTAACGCCAGCCTCCCATAATCCGCCAAAATGTGGCGCAGAAGGAGGAATGAAACGCCAAGTAATTCTTTGGTTGGCAAGTGTATTTTGAAGCGCGGTCCAATCGATTTCCGCCTCTCTGAACATTGACCGTAATTCAGCGTCTGCGCCATGATTGCGTTGTCGCTCCAAATTTCTTGCGGAAGATCTTGACGACCAATGAAGCGACGAAGAGCTCCCAAGAACGAATCGGTGGTGAGATCCCCCACGACCTCCAAGTGGACAGCTTTAGTGCTCAAGCAAACAAAGAGAGCGATGTAGCCCTTCACCGTACGATAGCCTCGACCTTTCGTGGGTTTTAAAGCGAAAGGTCCTGCGTAGTCAACGCCGCTTTTTGTGAACGGACGAGATGCAGTAACTCTTTCAACGGGTAACTGACGCATAAGCTGGCTGGCCTTTTGGATCCTTGTACGCGCACACATGACACAGTTCCTTAAGTGTCTTTTGACATGCACTCTGCCCCGAATAATCCCAGCTCGTTGAATGGCGCAGGAATAAGTAAGCTGAAATCCGCCATGGAGTGCTGTCTTATGAGCCTACTTAATAATCAAATCAGCTGTGATGCTTCGTCCTGGTAATAAAGGTGGATGTTTCTGTTCGTACGTCAGCGAAGATTTGGCCAGTTGTCCGCCCTCCCTTAAGATTTCTGTTGCATCAATGAAAGGGTGCAAGCTGGCGAGTGGTCCTCGTCGTGAAAGTGCTTCCTCGCGCTTTAGAATTTGCATTTCTTCAGTGAAATGAAGCCGTTGAGTCCAATAGACGCAACAGAGAAAGACCTGTTGCAACTCGTTCGGGTGTAGACATTGTTGTAGACCAACCGTGCGTTCTGAAGGAGGTTTGATTAATAACTTCCAACGTAGGCAACGTGCAATGTCTCTTATTAGTCGAGTCAGAGATGAGAAGCGATTGAAAATATCAGGACACCTTTGCAGAACGGCTGTCGTAAAACAACCTTTTGGAAGATCGTCATCCAGGACATTGGTAGGTCTGTTGTTAAATGGTACCATCGGCGGCCATTTGTCACTGCTCTGGGAGAGCCATTCAGGTCTTTCCCACCAAAGTTTTAGACCAGCGAGAGACTTGGTGTCTGTTCCACGCGTTGCAATGTCCGCTGGAGTGTCCCTGGTGGGAACATAGCGCCATGAAGCAGTCGGAAGTGCTTGCTGGATCTGGGAGACTCTGTTAGCGATGAAGGTGGGCCAACGCGATGGATCCAGAGAATTTATCCAATGTAGTACATTTTGTGCATCAGTCCAGAGATAAATGGGGCAAAATATTGCAATGTATTTTTTGACCCATTTTTTAACATCCGCCATTTTTGAAATTTTTAAAATTAAATTTTTCTAAAAACGCTGCCTTAAAATATAGCTGAAAATTAAGAAATTTGTGACCTGGAAATTTATTTGCAAAAAAATTAAAAAAGTTATGAAATTTTTAAAAAAAAGTTCATTTTTCCCATGCATTTTCAATGGGAAATTTCAATCGATTGCTGGCACGGGTTAATGTTAATCAATCAGGCTGCAATTTTAAAGAAAATTTTTTTTTTATATTGGAACTAAACTGGAGGGTATCGTAAACATAATTCGAAAGTCGACATTTTAACGGACACCCTACACGGTGGGGCTCGACGAAGTTCAAACCAAAGGTCTTATCACTAAAAGTTTTTTTACAAAAATTTGTTCAGTGATGAAATTAGAAGATTTCAAGCCTATAATGAAAATAATCTGTCGAGGGTTTTTAAAATTAAATCGATTTTTGTCGATTTTTTAAAGGTTAATTACTCTTACTTCAATAAAAATTGAGGTATTAAAATTTTCTTTTTTTAGATCTCTTCTTCCACGTCCCGTGAGCAATTTTCTTTAGTTAAAGACTTTTGTTTGTTTTTAATCGGCGTTAAACTTAAGAAAAATCACCAAAAAACGTGTTATTTGGTGATTTTTGTGTTGTTTCTTAAAACAAATGAAGAAAAATGGTTTTCTAATCAAAAGTGTTTTAAAGCACGTACTTTTACCTTCAAAATAAAAAAAAATTATTAAATTTGCTGCAACTGTTCTAAAGTTACAGCATTTTTAAGCAGCAAAAACAAGGAATCAAAGGTGTTTTGAGGAGAACAAGTAAATGTAGGTACTTAAATACTCTACGGGGTGTAAATATTTTGATATATTGGAAAAAATCATTACAAATAAAGTAAAATAAAAAAAAAAATTTTTTAGAAATCTGTTACTGTCTCAGAGATATTCTTAAATGCATGTAAGTTTCCGCAAGTTTCTATTTACGAAATAATCTTTTGATTGTTTTTATAATCTGTAAGTTATATATATTGAAAGAGCAAACTTTTTTATATTTAAATCAAATTGTAACAAAACATATAACATTTAGAACGGAAATGTTATTGTTTTACAGACATTAAAACGAATGCAAACCGTTGAACTCATAAAGAGCTCGTAGAAGTCTTTGTGGATAATCGGGGTGGTTTTTCTGCACATTGTATTTTTTCCAGGTATTTTGGAAGTCAGAATGTACAGATTCCGATGCCTGTTTGATTTAAATATAAAAAAGTTTGCTCTTTCAGTAAATATAACTTACAGATTATAAAAACAATCAAAAGATTATTTCGTAAATAGAAACTTGCGGAAACTTACATGCATTTAAGAATATCTCTGAGACAGTAACAGATTTCTGAAAGAATTTTTTTTTTATTTTACTTTATATGTAATGAACTTTTCCAATATATCAAAATATTTACACCCCGTAGCGTATTTAAGTACCTACATGTACTTGTTCTCCTCGAAACACCTTTGACTCCTTGTTTTTGCTGTTTAAAAATGCTGTAACTTTAGAACAGTTGCAGCAAATTTAATAATTTTTTTTATTTTGAAGGTAAAAGTACGTGCTTTAAAACACTTTTGATTAGAAAACCATTTTTCTTTATTTGTTTTAAGAAACAACACAAAAATCACCAAAAAACACGTTTTTTGGTGATTTTTCTTAAATTTAACGCCGATTAAAAACAAACAAAAGTCTTTAACTAAAGAAAATTGCTCAAGGGACGTGGAAGAAGAGATCTAAAAAAAGAAAATTTAAATACCTCAATTTTTATTGAAATAAGAGCGGTTAACCTTTAAAAAATCGACAAAAATCGATTTCATTTTAAAAACCCTCGACAGATTATTTTCATTATAGGCTTGAAATCTTCTAACTTCATCACTGAACAAATTTTTGTAAAAAAACTTTTAGTGATAAGACCTTTGGGTTGAACTTCGTCGAGCCCCACCGTGCCTAGTGTTATGCGTCTGAGGCCAGACACGAAGACCACAACTACAGAGGCACTTTGTACAATCGATTTTCTTATCGAACCCGAGAATATCTCAAAGGTGATAAACTTTTATAAGTCTGAGACCAGGCTCGAAAACCATAAATCATTGTGTCAATCGAACCCGAGATAATCTCGAAAGTGAAGATGACGAATATCAACAAAATATCCCTTAAAACCATTAGTTCATTTTTTAGAGTAACCTGATTAAACACATTTTCAAAAGGGTGGGTTAAGGGTAAAAGCTTCCGCGTGTCCTATCCCTATCCGGATCGAAGGACCAAATTTATGTTCTTAACATTGGAAAAATATACAAAACTCAAGACTTATGACTTTAAGAAGCAGTTTACTCAGGTTGTCGTTCAATGCCAATACAACTTACAAATTAAATTAAGTGATAGTTCATCACAAGCGGCAAACTTACCAAATAATTGTAAGAACTGAAGAAAGTCACTTATTCTAGGTAACACAAACAAAACTGTAAAAATAAATTAGCTGAACACACAAAAAAAACGCGAAAAATCAACGACCACGTGGCAAAGCTCGATCACAATCAGTGTTGCACGTTGCTTGTTCACAACCGATGTTATATGAAAGACTGGCGTCCCGGCAGGAGCGTCACCACCTTCGCCCCAGGCGGACAAAGTTCTCCCACCTTAGGGTGCAAAGTGAACTAGGTGTGTTCACACCGCGGAGAAGAAAACAAAAAGCCTAAACACAAATGTTATTTATTAAGATTGTATTTTATTATATAATTTGAAATTATTTGCATATAATTTACTTACTATTAATTTTTTCAGCCTGTACAGGTACGAACTCTTGTTCAGAAGGTTGTATACTTGTTTGGTTGAAATCTGAAAATAAAAAATAGAATTTTAAATAGAAAAATATAGAATATTATTTATAAATAACAACGGTAAAAATAATAACAGCTACTTACTTGTAGTGGTTGCATTCTGCAAGCTAGCCAGTTACTGTATTGCTTTTTCCACAAGGAATAATAGTTCTGGATTTTTGCGAGCAAATAGATTTGCTGCTTGCTTCACCAGCACCAACACCCAATTCAAAAATTGCACGCACTTCAAAATCTGACACCATTTTTCTACTCCACTTAGAATTACGAGAGCGATAAAGACCGAAGAAGAGACTTACGCAAAGTCAAACGATAAACTGAAAGTTTCACTAAGGGAGTATTTCTTTTATAGTTTTTACTCTTTTTTAAAAGAAAAGTGGAGATGAAAAATGGGTAGTTTAGTTTAGAACCTATGAGATTTAAGGAATCTGCGAAAACAAAAGGAGCTGATTGTAAACTAGGTGTGTTTAAAGAACGCAAGTGATCAATAGAGTCACGAGAATGGTTTTCATTACTCTTGTCTAGTTAATGATGTTTCCATGTCGAGAAAAACACTTAAATTACTGTACAAGATATAATTCAGTGATGGTGAGTCATCAAGTCAGGTAGGTCTACTTTAGGGATAAAAAAGACATTTAAAGGTTTTCTCTGTTAAAAAAGATAAAATTCTCCATTGTTTCAGTTATCAGTGCTGTCTAGACAAGTCTATGAGAAATACAATAATATCTTATAACAATAGACAAAAATTTATCTAACTGTCTAGACAATAATATTACCTTAATATAGAATAGACACACAAAAGTAAAAACTATATCTGCTTATTTGGGTGTTATTTTATTGAAAAATTTTTAAAGACAAAGAAGATAAACATTAGAAATGTTTTATCTGTCTTTTTAAAACAGACATAAGATATAGTTTGTCGTTTTTATTGTTTAGAGCATCAAATAGTTTTCTGAAGAAGTCATTAGACCTCCCTTTTATCATCCATGTTTTCTTAAAAGCTTTCTATAACATTGGTTCATTTGAAATTTTAGAGATCAAAAAACATTTAGGGAGTAATAAATTCCTTTAATATATATTTAAGCCTATACTTACCAAATGTTTGTCGTACACTGTAGGTTTTGAAATTCCGTGATTGGTGAGAAAATGATTTTAAAAAGTTACGTCAGAAATGAACGAAATCTATTTAATACGCATGTTAGACTGTAGGACAGGTTCTAACGTGTTTTATCGTTTGCTCTATAAAAGGCTGAGTCTGATTCGAAAGAAACTATTCTGTAAAAAGAAGTTGAAGTAGACATGTCTAAAAAGTGCCCAAACGTTTTGTCAAAACTGATGCCACCAGACTGTGTCGATCAATTTGCTGATTTCGAAGATTCACAAGTTTTCAAGCTGGAAGATAGTAGTGTTTATTTGCAAAAAAGAAAACATGAACTTTCTTCAGAAACGAGACAATCAACATCATCATCTTGCTTTACTCAAACTGAAGGAGGTCGACTCAAAAAGATGAAAAGTGATCATCGTTATACACTAATTTTAACTACGAGTTATGACTTAAACAATTCGTGCTCGAAAAAAGTTATTGTTGGACTACAAATTCAAGAAGATGGTAACTTTGTGCCAGTTATACGCATTCTTCACAACAAATCACGTGGTGTTACATTACATTGTGAAGACTGGTTAGAACTTCAGCAAAAATTTGAGGTTGTTTTTGACTATTTTGATGGCATTTACAACTATACTTTGACTAGTTGTAACACTCGGCCTATGCTTCTTAAAATTGGTCAATTCTTGCTATTTTTTACCACAGCATATAACACAAGAGCAATTTTAGTTGGAAAGACAGGTGAGGAAGAGTGTAGTGAAAGCAGTTTAAGAGAGATAAATAATTTACACAATGGAAAAAAAGAATCATATTTCTCAAGCAACATCGTGATGCAGACGACTCCATTCGAGGGCCTCAAACAGCTGGTAATTTGTATAGATGAACGTTTGAAACAATTAAAGGAGATTACACCAAATGTGGAAATGTGCAAGGACTGTTTTATAGAAGAGTTGTGTAATTACACTAGTTTACAGCGAAAATGTACATTTAATGCCACTATTTTTTTTATGTACTATGGTTCTCTAAACTTAAAAATGACATTAAGAAATTTTTCTATGGATAGGTTTTCGAAATATCAATTTTTAAAATTTTTTTACGTTTTTTTCGGAGGTGACTTCACGTTTTAGGCCGTATCTCGAGTTACAGAAGTCCGATTGAGTTTTTCTAAGTGTCAAATTAAAGGTAATCAAATTCCAAACAATCGCTTTTAACATTATTCTTCAATCGGTTAAATATTTTAAGTGATATAGTCAAAAAAAAAAATAGAAAATTTGAGTTTTTGGCCCAAAATCTGAAAAACTAATTCATTCTACCGCCATGCAAAAATAGAAAACGTCAAATTATGTCCAGTTTTAAATTTTTTACATATATGGCTCACTTTTAAGAAGAAGAAAATGTATGGATGAAAACAATCTTTGGGTAATTATTGAAGTTATAAGCCAAGGTACTGAAATTCTCGTTTTACGCTATTTCGGTATTTTACCTCCTTTTATAGTGATTATGTTGATTAATTTAATGAATACAATATCTAATTAGAAAATGGACATTTTTCACAGATTTCAAATAATTTTCAGTGCTTTACTAATTCAAATTTGACTGAAAAATTTTTTGGAGTTTTTGACAAAAATTTCTGAAGAGGCATAAATTGATTAAAATCTGCTTTTTTGACAAGTTGAATCAGACGCGCAGAGGGTCAATTTTTTTTAATTTTGTTCGTTATAAGATGAAAAAGTTTGAAATTAGATATAGAAATATGAAAAATAAAAGATATTTGACTGAAAAATGTTTTTGAGTTTTTGACAAAAATTTCTGAAGAGGCATAAATTGATTAAAAACTGCTTCTTTGACAAGTTGAATCAGATGCGCAGAGGTTCAATTTTTGTTAAATTTTGTTCGTTAATAGATGAAAAAGTTTCAAATTAGATATAGAAATATGAAAAATAAATGATATTTGACTGAAAAATTTTTTGGAGTTTTTGACAAAAATTTCTGGAGAGGCATAAATTGATTAAAATCTGCTTCTTTGACAAGTTGAATCAGACGCGCAGAGGGTCAATTTTTTTTAATTTTGTTCGTTATAAGATAAAAAAGTTTGAAATTAGATATAGAAATATAAAAAAAAATGATATTTGACTAAAAAATTTTTTGGAGTTTTTGACAAAAATTTCTGGAGAGTCATAAATTGATTAAAATCTGCTTCTTTGACAAGTTGAATCAGACGCGCAAATTTTCGAAAATCATAAATTGTATTATATTACACAAAGTAGTTAAGATATATGTGAAAAATTTAAAACTGGACATAATTTGACGTTTTCTATTTTTGCATGGCGGTAGAATGTATTAGTTTTTCAGATTTTGGGCCAAAAACTCAAATTTTCTATTTTTTTTTTTGGACTATATCACTTAAAATATTTAACCGATTGAAAAATAATGTTAAAAGCGATTGTTTGGAATTTGATTACCTTTAATTTGACACTTAGAAATACTCAATCGGACTTCTGTAACTCGAGATACGGCCTAAAACGTGAAGTCACCTCCGGAAAAAGTAACGAGAAGCTTAGTACATAAGAAAAAAATAGTGACATTAAATGTACATAAAATTTTTTTTTTTTTTTGTAAACTAGTGCTATTTACAATCACAAAAAATTGTTAAACCCGGTGGTGAATTTGTTAATCAATTGTTAAACGTAAAATTTGAGTATTTTAAAGAAGTAATAAAATCAAAATTACCAGAAGAATTTATAACTTTACATTTTGAAATTGTATTTAGCGAAATTTCGTGTATTTTAACTTCATTTCTGTCTTCGAAAGTTAAAGAAAATATTGCTAAAAAATTACGTAAAAAGAAAAACGAAGAAATTGAGCATTAAACAATATTTTTCTACTTTTTGTTGTAGAAACTGACATCTTATCATTCCTTTTTTTGTTAATAAAAAGCATAAAAACAAACATTATTGTATCTCTTCATTCTCACAAAATTTTTATGTTAACAAAACATGGTTATTGGTATAAGGGTGAGACCAGCCCTAAAAAATCAAAGTTGTCCCCTAGTTCTTCGATTTCGATGAAACTTGGTAAAATAGTAGGTGAATATATGTGGATGAAAAGTCTAAAAGCAATTTTTAAAAATTTTGAAAATTTTTGGATTTACGAGGATTCAAAAAACTTTTTAAAAATTTTGAATAAGCTGTATCTCCGAGAAAAATTAATGAAATTTGATGATATTTACAGGGTCTACTTACATTTTACTAACATTTCAGAAAAAATTTTGACCAAAAAAAAAAAAATTTTTTTAAGCAAAAAAATTGAAAAATAATTTTTAAATAAATTTATTATTGTGAAGTACTATTTTTTTTTCTTTCTAATACCGATATTTCCATTCCTGAGGATTTCATGAGTATTTTGAAAAAAAAAATCTTTGGAGGGTCTGAAACTTTCGGAGATATTGAATTTTTTGTTCTTGCGCGCAGCCGCGCATGGCGCATACGGGCGATGCCGCTGCAAGCAAACAAATATTCAAAATTACCCGTAGCCTGCAATTCTTAACCGAATTAAATTTTTGTTTTTGGAAATTGATCAGGAATACATTTCTGAAGAAACTATTTTTATTGTTTTTATAATTATTTACGAATTTACATTTATAAATAAACAAGCAAGCAGAAGATATTTACACAATTTTTAGAATTCAGTGTTTTTTAGGATTATTGGCTATAAAAGAAATTTATTTATCTTATCAAAATTATTGAAATTAACCTTTTGAAAGAAGCAATATTCTATCAACATTATTATATATTGTTATTAACAATTATTTTAAACAATTTTTCATTATAACTAGATTTCTAACAAACCTCTTTTTAAAAAATATATACATATTTTTATTCGTTTTAGAATAAAAGTTTATGACAACTTTTTCTTGGCAAATGTTGTATATTAAATATAAAATTGTTATTATTATTTTTAATATAATTAAATTTTTTTTATTCTAAACATTGTGTTTCGATAAATAATTTATTATTGTTATTTTTTATCTTTTATAGCCAAAAAAGTCGTCAATAATTTTGTATATTTTGTAATTTTTGTTGTCTGTAACAACATTTTGTTTTAAATATCTGCTTGAGAGTGATTAAAACACAATATTTTTATGTTGTGGAGGGTGCGATCGCCCCTATTGCTCTCCGATAGAGCCGCCCTTGAGTACCCCATACTTTCCATACTGCTTGCGCCGCCCCTGGTTGGATTGAATTACGCATGCGCGGGATAGAAACGTACCAAAGTGGGGACTGAGTTGCATTCATTTGTCTTTGAACTTTCGTTCGGAATATATCTCTTTCACAGTAATTGTATTTGATGTTTATGAGCTAAGGTTGTTGCGACAGTTTATTATTTTATTAATCTAAATAAATTATTATTTGTTTTACAGTTCTTCCTTATTTAAATTTTATTTCACTTATTTTGCTTCGTGTTTTTTTTTAATTATATAAATTTCTTTATTCTCTAGGTATTTTTTCTTTCTTTATTCATTGTTTCTTAGATTAAGGTTAACCTTGAGTATAGTTGTAATTAAAACTAATATAATGGGTTTTAAGTTTTGTTGCAATCCCTTTAAAAAGGGAAATCATGGGAAAAAAAAAATGCAGAAAGAAATATTCGCCCTGTTACTGTTTTGCTGCAGGAAAAATTTGGACTCAAAAAAGGAAGTCTTATATGTGACACTTGTAGGCTAGATGAAAAAAGTAAAAACGTTCCTGTAGAAGAACAAAAAAATGAGGAACTAAATACTTCTTCCATGTCTTCGATGGAAGTGATTAAAGAGCAGTCAACAGCTCAGAGAATTCCACATGAACATATTGCAATAGATGATGTTGGAAATATTAACAGCGAAAGAATCGAAATAGAAGAGACTGATAATACAGAAAAAAGTATCGAACAAGATGAGAGTTTAAAAAAATTAAATGAAATTCTTACGCTTTTGGGTGTTTCACATATTTTGAAAAAGAAAGATTTCCGGTCATATGTAGCTCGAAAAAGAAAAATTGAAGAAATTAAGACAGCTTTAAATGCAGTTTTAAAAAAAGTATTTGACTTAGCAGATGATGATTCTAGTGAAAATGAAATTCATGAAATTGTTCAAGAAATCAAAGAGATGACAAAGAAAACAAAAAGTAAAGCTGAGATTGTAAGGCTTCTTACTATGACACCAAAAAGTTGGAGTGCTCGGAAATTGGAAAAATGTTTTGAAGTTTCGTACACTTTGGCTCGTAATGCTTTTATACTTCACGAAAAAAAAGGCATTGGTGCATATCCAAATCCTCGAAAAGGAACGGTGACTCTACCTCAGGAAACCGTAGATTTGGTTAAATTATTTTATTATAATATTGAAATCAGTAGGGTTTTGCCTGGAAAGAAGGATTACGTTTCTTGTATAGTAGATGGTGTTCGCACTCAAGTACAAAAACGATTATTACTTGGAAATCTGAATGAAATTCATGCTCTTTTTAAGATAGAATATCCTCATTGTAAGATAGGATCATCAAAGTTTGCTGAATTGCGTCCAAAGGAATGCGTATTTGCAGGAACTGATGGAACACATCAAGTCTGTGTCTGTAAGATTCATCAGAATGCAATATTGATGATTCTGGACGTTCAATTAGAAGAATTAACAAAAAATGTTAGTGAAGCTTCCTTTCTAGGCTCGTATAAGACAATTCTTCAAAAAATGGTTTGCAATCCTCCCTCAGCTTCATGTTTCTTACTCGAATGTGAAAAATGTAATGACATGGAAAAACTAATTGATATTTTAATCAATCTCTTCGACAGTAATTGTATAGACACAGTAACGTACAGAAGTTGGGTATCTACTGATAGAACCGAGTTACTCAATTGCGTTGATAAAGTAGATGATTTCATTGAAAAATTTTTAATGCACTTAGAAATTCTTCTGAAACATGACTTTATTGCTAACGAGCAAAGTAAGTATCTTTCCAATTTACAAAAGTCTCTGAGACCTGGAGAATTTTTGGTGTTAGGCGATTTTTCTGAAAACTACGCAGTAGTGATTCAGGATGCAATTCAGAGTCAATATTGGTCCAAAGACCAAATTACTTTACATCCTTTCGTCGTTTATTTCATAAATGAATTAGGTGAACTTAAACATGAAAATTTTGTAATAGTTTCTGAGGATCTTAGCCATGATGCAAATGCGGTAAACTTGTTTATTAAGAAATTAATCAATGATTTGAAAAGAAGGCATATTATTGAAAGAATTGTTTATTTTACTGATGGAGCTGCAGCGCAATACAAAAATAGGTATAATTTTATTAACCTTGCCCATCATTTTTCTGATTTTAAAGTGCACGCTGAGTGGCATTTTTACGCTACTTCACACGGGAAAGGACCCTGTGATGGAATTGGAGGTACAGCAAAAAGACTAGCTACTCGTGCAAGTCTTCAAAATGTTAATAAATCTATACTAACGGCTAAAGATTTTTATGAATGGGCCTTAACCGGACTGGAAAATATCTCTCCTTTGTTCTGCACTAAACTTGAACATGAGGAAAATCGAAAACTTTTAGGAAACCGTTTTTCAAAAGCCAAAAAATTGATTGGAACAAGAAGTTTTCATTGTTTTAAACCTCTCAATCTAAGAGACATTGAATGCAAAACGTATTCAAATGCAAGAGAAAGCAAAACCCTAAACATTCAATAAGAAATATCACGTTTAAAAAAGTTATTTCATAACTTGTTGATCAAAAGTTTTAATAACAGAATTTATATAACAACATAAAAATATTGTGTTTCAATCACTCTAAAGCAGATATTTAAAACAAAATGTTGTTAAAGACAACAAAAATTACAAAATACTTTTATTCTAAAACGAATAAAAATATGTATATATTTTTTAAAAAGAGGTTTGTTAGAAATCTAGTTATAATGAAAAATTGTTTAAAATAATTGTTAATAACAATATATAATAATGTTGATAGAATATTGCTTCTTTCAAAAGGTTAATTTCAATAATTTTGATAAGATAAATAAATTTCTTTTATAGCCAATAATCCTAAAAAACACTGAATTCTAAAAATTGTGTAAATATCTTCTGCTTGCTTGTTTATTTATAAATGTAAATTCGTAAATAATTATAAAAACAATAAAAATAGTTTCTTCAGAAATGTATTCCTGATCAATTTCCAAAAACAAAAATTTAATTCGGTTAAGAATTGCAGGCTACGGGTAATTTTGAATATTTGTTTGCTTGCAGCGGCGTCGCCCGTATGCGCCATGCGCGGCTGCGCGCAAGAACAAAAAATTCAATATCTCCGAAAGTTTCAGACCCTCCAAAGATTTTTTTTTTTCAAAATACTCATGAAATCCTCAGGAATCGAAATATCGGTATTAGAAAGAAAAAAAAATAGTACTTCACAATGAAAAATTTATTTAAAAATTATTTTTCAATTTTTTTGCTTAAAAAAAATTTTTTTTTTTTTGGTCAAAATTTTTTCTGAAATGTTAGTAAAATGTAAGTAGACCCTGTAAATATCATCAAATTTCATTAATTTTTCTCGGAGATACAGCTTATTCAAAATTTTTAAAAAGTTTTTTGAATCCTCGTAAATCCAAAAATTTTCAAAATTTTTAAAAATTGCTTTTAGACTTTTCATCCGCATATATTCACCTACTATTTTACCAAGTTTTATCGAAATCGAAGAACTAGGGGACAACTTTGATTTTTTAGGGCTGGTCTCACCCATAAAATAAAACGAAAAATTGTATGTAATATAATATATAATATAATATAATATATTATTGTCTTCTTATTCAATCTTTTTATTTTTACCTTATAACTAGTAAAGAAAAATTAAAAAAAAAATTTCAAACTTTTTAAACTTTTCCACGTAAAATCAACATGGCTGTAGTGACGACAGGGGAGGGGCGGCGGCGGCGTCGGACGCGGCGGATCTTGCGTCTACATAGCTTATTTGTGACGCAAGACATATGCAAAGCCGATAAATTAGCGTGCAATCGGCGTTTGAACCAGGCCTGATAAGCTCATGAAGCCTCGTTGGCGCGCGCGCGTCCGCAACAAACTTACGCGGAACCAAAATCAGCTTAAAGGTTCAGCGTTCTGAACATGCGCACGTGCTTAAGCTTTATTTGTATTTACGTAAGTTATAAAAGTATAAAAGAGTAATAATTTTATAAATGTTCAGTACAAAAAATGGATGCACGATGGAAACATCCATTTACATCAATGATTTGCGGTCTTACTGGTTGTGGGAAAACATATTTCGTAAACAATTTTTTAAAATATATTGAGAATATGTGTGATACCCGTTTCAAGAGTATTCTTTTCTATGATTCAGAATGGCAAAATGGTTACACTGAGTATGCTAAAACTATCGAGTTTAAAGAAGGATTACCTCAACAACCGGCAGATTACTCAAACGATAATAATGTAGCCAAACTGATCATTATCGATGATTTAATGAGAGAGTCCTCAAATAATACAATTGTTGATCTCTTTACAAAAGGTAGTTATCATAAAAAATTTTAGTGTTGTCTTTATAACGCAAAACTTGTTTCACCAAGGGCATGGACAAAGAGATATTTCACTTAATGCAAATTATATTGTTGTTTTTAAAAACCCAAGAGATCGGGCACAATTTCAACACCTTGCCAGACAAATATTTCCTGAAAACCCTCGATTTTTACAAGAAGCTTACAATGACGCAACCTCAAAACCACATGGTTATCTTCTTCTAGATCTAAAACAATCAACACCTGACAATTGTCGTTTTAGAAAAAATATTTTTCCTGTAGAAGGCTATTCTTACGTTTATTTACCACTGAAAAGCATAAAAAGAGTTGATAAACACAAAGAGATACCAGTTGTACGATTGTAATGGCGTCAAAAGAATACAGGCGTATTGGTGCAAAAAAACGCAGCAGCACTAAACGCGTTATATCGTCTTGATTATAATCAACAACAAGCTATTTTATCGAAAGCTGATATATAACTTATAAGGTGTATTTGTGAGTGTGCTCTCAATATTTTGACTGCAAATGTACCACTGAAATCTCATGAAAAACGTAAATTAAGTATACATAGTCACAAGATGCGTAAATTACCTGAAGCTAGTGAAAATTGGAAACAGAAAAAACGTTTCATTGTACAAAAAGGATCTGGATTTTTAAAGCTTTTACTTGCACCAATCATCGGTAATATTCTTTCAGGCCTGTTCACATCAGATGTCTTAAAAGTTATATAAAAATTTTTCTAATATGGAGAATGCAAAAAAATGGTTTTAGTTCCTAGTGAACAAATTGAAAAAATTCGACAACATTCAAACTCGTTATCCAACGATAATGTTTTAAACAATAACTTTAGTAGTAAAGGCAGTATTAATCAAACAGATAACATTTTTAATGGGAGTGTGTTTAAAACTCAAACAACTATTAATGACGCTCATTACCCTACCACGTCCAGTATTCAAACACCTGGTAATATTATGAGTAGACTTGATAATGAAATAAGTCAAATATTGTATTCACCTTTTTTAAAAGATGAACGTGAGAAATGGAAAATGTATTAGCAAATATTACAAAAGTATTTGTTTTTTACTAGTGTAAAAAGAAAACCAGAAATTTTAAAATTTTAAAAAAAAAACGGATAAATAAAACTATGATAACGATTTTGATACTGATGATGATGATATTGAATCAATGTATATTAACGATATATTTGCAACAGTACCAAAATCATTTTAAAACAAAGGATTAACACTATTACAACGCATTAAGAAATCTGATTTACGTAATCGTATTAATTGGGATTTACGTGGTTGCGTTTTTATTGAGGGACCCCTAACCCCCCCCCCCCCCCCCACGTGAGCAACCGTGATGTTCTCTGAGACCCCCCACCCCTCCTCGATTATCACGTGACTTTTAATAACTATAAAAATTAATTAAAATACTGAAGGCATTTAAACAATAAGTTCACAGACTGTTTATTGCAAATTCCTCGTTCATTTAAATTAGAAGTCCGTTGTATATTATTTATTTTTTATTTATGGGACATTCTTTCTCAATTCGGCAACCCTCTGTGCATTTTAATTTCCAGGATAGAAGACTTCATTATAGCTTAAAATTTTCGCCAAAACATCAACTTTTTGATGTCGTATGGTGTTATTTATTTCCACCTAAGGGTTGAAAATGATCATGCATAAAGTCCAAAAAAACCCACAGAAAGTATAAACATTATGCGGAAAATAAACGAAAAAATAAAATTTATAGTCTAAATAACTAGGAAATTTAAATGAAATGCTTAATCGCATTCAAAGAAATAATCGAACCTTACCAAGCATTATAATAAGGAACAACCCTTTATATCACAGCAACAAAAAAAAAATAAAATTCCATGGCCTGGGTATAAGACTCATATTTTCCTATGTATCCTATGTATTAAAACGTTCTTTAAAGATTGTTCTACGATGATTTTTAACGAAGATTTGATGTTTTACATAATAGTATTTTATGCCTCAAGGGAGAGAAGGCCGTGTTTTTTTGTCAAGCACCAATGTTCGAAAAACGAGTGTAGCACGAGCGTAGCGAGTACGAAACGAGTTCGGAGAACATTGTGCGAGACAAAAAATCGGCCTCCCGAGGTGCATATGCTATTTTCTATCACAGATGTACGAAAATCTCGTGTTTCGTACGCGTTAGCGGGTCAGCACTCGCAGTTTTTAGGTTAGTGACGTTAGAGATATAAAAACTTCCGAACAGTGAAAAAACTCTCATCGCGCAGGCGCATTGCGGCGCGCCGCAAAGTTTTTTTACCTCTAAGTTTTTTTACCTCTAACGTTCACTGACCTAAAAACTGTGAGTTCTGCCCCGCTTAAGGCGAACGAAAACTCGAGGTTTTTGTGCATGTGTGGTAGAAAATAATTTTTTTTCATAAGTTACTATATTTACGCATTTTTAACATTTTAAAAAATCATATGTTAAGTGAAACATCATATCTTCGTTAAAAATCATAGTAGAACAAGTTTTAAAAAAGCGTTTTAAAGGTCATGAATCAAGCTTTCTATTGGCCCTAGTAAAGAACAAAAAGTGTCAATTTACTAATTTTAAGGTTAGGTCGAAAATCAGACCCGCTGGACCAATTCTAATGGCGTATTCGGTTTCAGCGCATCAAAATACATGGAATAATATGGGTCTCATACCCAGGCCAGGGAACTTTTTTTGTTGGCTGTGTAGTCGTCCTCTAAACACGAATTAAAAAAATAACAAATATTTTTAAACAAGAAAACAAAAAAACAATCTTTAGAGGATTCACAAACTTTGCAATTCAATAAGAATAAAAACCTATAAAATTTACCTCTATTAGCATCGAAAACCACCCTTTAAAGTCATCCCTTAATTACTTAAAACCTTGCTTTGAATGTATTCTTATTTACCTTATCCCCTTTAGAATCGAAAAACACACTTGAAAAACATCCCTTCACGGTAGTCTTGAAGCTGGAAAGTTCCAACCTAAAATGACGAGAGAATCGGCTAATGAGGAAGTGTTCTGTTTGATGTGAATATCACAAATCCGCTGGATTTGAAATCCTAGCTGATCTTTTAAGCAAGATTTTGCAAAATGAATTAAAAATATACGATTTTTCGATTTCATTTTTCAAAAAAATTCAATTTTTCTTATATATATATATGTATAAGGTAATTTTTTATGCAAATAAGTATACATATATACCTGTATATAGGGTGTCCCAAAGTTTGGAAACGGACATGAATCTCATAATTCTACATTACATAATTCTAGATCTCAGTGTATTTAAAATTTTGAACTCTTACCTTATTTTTATTGTAGTAACTTGTAATTGTAATAAGTTTTTTTTAAATACCCAACCCAAAGTGTATGAATACTTGTTACAGTTTCTTTGTAAATTCAACTTGTATGCTATGCAAATTAAGAAAAAATTATATTAAAAAGTTACAACGGAAATGAGTTTAGATTAAACTTAAATTGCTAAGTGCGTTATTTATTCAATATGATATAATTTATCTTGAAAGATTTATTAAATGGATATTATTACAGAAATGTATTCATATATATGTATATATCCTCAAAGATATAAAAAACAATTTTTTAATAAAAAATATGAAATCAAGAACTGAAAAAGTTAATTATATAATTAATTATATTTGTAATGGAGCATTTTGTTTTCAAGTTAACAATTTTTATTACTATTTTTTAATTAAAAAATTGTTTTTTATATCTTTGAGGATATATTCATATATATGATTACATTTCTGTAATAATATCTATTTAATCAATCTTTTAAGATAAATTATATCATTTTTAATAAATAACGCATTTAGCAGTTCAAGTTTAATCTAAACTCATTTCCCTTGTAACTTTTTAATATAATTTTATCTTAATTTGCATAGCATACAAGTTGAATTGACAAAGAAACTGTAACAAGTAATGTCCAATTCCAAACTTTGGGACACCCTATATACAGGTATGTATGTATTTTCATTTACATAAAAAATTATATATATATATATATATATAATGTATATATATATATGTATATATATGTAAGAAAAGTTGAATTTTTTTGAAAAATCAAATTGAAAAATCGTATATTTTTAATTCATTTTGCAAAATCTTGCTTAAAAGATCAGCAAGGATTTCTAATCCAACGGATTTGTGATATTCACATCAAATTAAACACTTCCTCATTAGCCGATTTTCTCGACATTTTAGGTCGGAACTTTCCGGCTTCAAGACCACCGTGAAGAGGGCAAGTCTTTTCAGGAAAAGTCTCCCCGAGAAAAACCTCCCCGGGGACGTCTCTTCGCACGTTAAAAAAATTATTGCCACGAGAGGACAAGTTTTCCCACGACAAGTTTCCCCGAGGTCAAGTCTCCCCAGGGACATGTCTTTCCACGATAAAAAAAATTTAGCCACGAGAGGACAAGTCTTCCCAGGACAAGTCTCTCCGAGAACAAGTCTCCCGGAAGAAATCTCTTCACACCATGAAAAAATTACTGCCACGAGAAAACAAGTCTTCCCAGGGACAAGTCTCCCCTGAGGACAAGTCTCCCCGAAGACATCTCTTCCCACGATGAAATAATTATTGCGAGGAGAGGACAAGTCTTCCCAGGACGAGTCTCTCCGAGGACAGGTCTCCCCGAGAACATCTCTTCTTACGATGAAAAAATAATTGCTACAAGAGGACAAGTCTTCCCAGGACAAGTCTACCCGAGGACAAGTCTCCCCGAGGACATCTCTTCCCACGATAAAAAAATTATTACCACGAGAGGACAAGTCTTCCCAGGACAAGTCTCCCATAGAACAAGTCTCCCCGGGGACATCTCTTTCCACGATGAAAAAATTATTGCTACGAGAAGACAAGTCTTCCCAGGACAAGTCTCCCCGAAGACAAGTCTCCCCGAGGACATCTCTTCCCACGATGAAATAATTATTGCTACGAGAGGACAAGTCTTCCCAGAACATGTCTCCCCGAAGACAAGTCTGCCTGAAGACAAGTCTCTCCGAGCATATCTCTTCCCACGATGAGTAAATTATTGCCACAAGAGGACAAGTTTTCCCATGACAAGTCTCCCATAGGACAAGTCTTCCCGGGATCATCTTTTCCCACGATGAAATAATTATTGTTACGAGAGGACAAGTCTTCTCAGGACAAGTCTCCCCGAGAACAAGTGTCCCCAAGAACATCTCTTCCTACGATGAAATATATATTGCCACGAGAGGACAAGTCTTCCCGAGGACAAGTCTCCCCGAAGACATCTCTTCCCACGATGAAAAAATTATTGCCACGAGAGGTCGAGTCTTCCCAGGACAAGTCTTCCCGAGGACAAGTCTCCCCGGGGACATCTTTTCCCACGATGAAAAAATTATTGCCACGAGAGGACAAGTCTTCCGAGGACAAGTCTCCCTGAAGACAAGTCTTTCCGGGGACATCTCTTCTCACGATGAAAAAATTATTGCCACAAGAGGACGAGTCTTCCGAGGACAAGTCTGCCCGAGAACAAGTCTCCCTGAGGACATTGCTTCCCACGATGAAAAAATTATTGCCACGAGAGGACAAGTCTTCCCAGAGACAAGGCTCCCCTAGGACAAGTCTTCCCGGGGAAGTCTCTTCCCACGATAAAAAAATTATTGCCACGAAAGGACAAGTCTTCCTAGGCCCAAGTCTCCCCTGAGGACAAGTCTCCCCGAAGACATCTCTTCGAAAAATGATATAATTATTGCGATGAAAGGACAAGTCTTCCCAGGACGAGTCTCCCCTGGGGACAAGTCTCACCGAGGATATTTCTTCCCACGATGAAAAAATTTAGCCACGAAAGGACAAGTCTTCCCAGGACAAGTCTCTCCGAAGACAAGTCTCCCGGAGGAAATCTCTTCCTACCATGAAAAAATTACTGCCACAAGAAAACTAGTCTTTCCAGGACAAGTCTCCCCGAGGACATCTCTTCCCACGATGAAAAAATTATTACCACGAGAGGACAAGTCTTCCTAAGACAAGTCTCCCATAGGACAAGTCTCCCTATCAATGACTATCAATGACGCTCATTACCCTACCACGTCCAGTATTCAAACACCTGGTAATATTATGAGTAGACTTGATAATGAAATAAGTCAAATATTGTATTCACCTTTTTTAAAAGATGAACGTGAGAAATGGAAAATGTATTTGCAAAGATTACAAAAGTATTTGTTTTTTACTAGTATAAAAAGAAAACCAGAAATTTTAAAATTTAAAAAAAAACGGATAAATAAAACTATGATAACGATTTCGATACTGATGATGATGATATTGAATCAATGAGCATTAACAATATATATGCAACAGTACCAAAATCTTTTTGAAACAAAGGATTAACACTATTACAACGCATTAAGAAATCTGATTTACGTAATCGTATTAATTGGGATTTACGTAATTCCGTTTTTATTGAGGGACCCTTCACCCCCCCCCCCCCCACGTGAGCAACCGTGATGTTCTCTGAGACCCCCCACCCCTCCTCGATTATCACGTGACTTTTAATAACTATAAATAGGACATCTTTTACCACAATGAAAAAATTATTGCCATGAGAGGACAAGTCTTCCCAGGACAAGTCCCCCCGAGGACATCTCTTCCCACGATGAAAAAATTATTGCCACGACAGGACAAGTCTCCCCGAGGACATCTCTTCCCACGATAAAAAAATTATTGCCACTAGAGGACAAGTCTTTCCAGGACAAGTCTCGCCGAGGACAAGTCTCCCCGAAGACATCTCTTCCCACGATGAAATAATTATTGTAATCAGAGGACAAGTCTTCCCAGGACGAGTCTCCCCGAGGACAAGTCTCCCCGAGAACATCTCTTCCCACGAAAAAAAACTTATTGCCACGAGAAAACAAGTCTCCCTAGGACAAGAATCCTCGAGGACAAGTCTCCCCAGGGACATTTCTTCCCATGATGAAAAAATTTTTGCTACGAAAGGACAAGTCTTCCCAGGAGAAGTCTCCCCGAGGACATCTCTTCCCACGATGAAAAAAGTATTGCCACGACAGGACAAATCTCCCCGAGGACATCTCTTCCCACAATGATTAAATTATTGCCACAAGAGGACGAGTCGTCCCAGGACAAGTCTTTTATAGGACAAGTCTCCCCGGGGACATCTATTCCCACGATGATTAAATTATTGCCACAAGAGGACAAGTTTTCCCATGACAAGTCTCCCATAGAACAAGTCTTCCCAGGGACATCTCCTTCCACGATGAAAAAATTATTGCCACGAGAGGACAAGTCTTCCCAGGGACAAGTCTGTCCTGAGGACAAGTCTCCCCGAGGACATCTCTTCCCACGATGAGATAATTTTTGCCATTAGAGAACAAGTCTTCCCAGGTCGAGTCTCCCCGAGGACAAGTCTCCCCGAGTACATCTCTTCCCACGATGAAAAAATTATTGCCACGAGAGGACGAGTCTTCCCAGGACAAATGTCCCCGAGGAGATCTCTTTCCACGATGAAAAAATTATTGCCACGAGGGAAAAGTCTTCCCAGGACAAGTATGCCCGAGGACAAGTCTCCCTGAGGACATTTTCTTCCCACGATGATTAAATTATTACCACAAGAGGACAAGTTTTCCCATGACAAGTCTCCCATAGGACAAGTCTCGCCGGGGACATCTCTTAACACGATGAAAAAATGATTACCACAAGAGGACAAGTCTTCCGAGGACAAGTCTCCCCGAGGACAAGTCTCCCCGAGGACTTGTCTTCTCACGATGAAAAAATTATTGCCACGAGAGGACAAGTCTTCTAAGAGAAAAGGCTCCCCTAGGACAAGTCTTCCCGGGGAAGTCTCTTTTCACGATAAAAAAATTATTGCCACGAGAGAACAAGTCTTTCCAGGACAAGTCTCCCCGAGGACATCTCTTCCCACGATGAAAAAATTATTACCACGAGAGGACAAGTCTTCCTAAGACAAGTCTCCCATAGGACAAGTCTCCCTATCAATGACTATCAATGACGCTCATTACCCTACCACGTCCAGTATTCAAACACCTGGTAATATTATGAGTAGACTTGATAATGAAATAAGTCAAATATTGTATTCACCTTTTTTAAAAGATGAACGTGAGAAATGGAAAATGTATTTGCAAAGATTACAAAAGTATTTGTTTTTTACTAGTATAAAAAGAAAACCAGAAATTTTAAAATTTAAAAAAAAACGGATAAATAAAACTATGATAACGATTTCGATACTGATGATGATGATATTGAATCAATGAGCATTAACAATATATATGCAACAGTACCAAAATCTTTTTGAAACAAAGGATTAACACTATTACAACGCATTAAGAAATCTGATTTACGTAATCGTATTAATTGGGATTTACGTAATTCCGTTTTTATTGAGGGACCCTTCACCCCCCCCCCCCCCACGTGAGCAACCGTGATGTTCTCTGAGACCCCCCACCCCTCCTCGATTATCACGTGACTTTTAATAACTATAAATAGGACATCTTTTACCACAATGAAAAAATTATTGCCATGAGAGGACAAGTCTTCCCAGGACAAGTCCCCCCGAGGACATCTCTTCCCACGATGAAAAAATTATTGCCACGACAGGACAAGTCTCCCCGAGGACATCTCTTCCCACGATAAAAAAATTATTGCCACTAGAGGACAAGTCTTTCCAGGACAAGTCTCGCCGAGGACAAGTCTCCCCGAAGACATCTCTTCCCACGATGAAATAATTATTGTAATCAGAGGACAAGTCTTCCCAGGACGAGTCTCCCCGAGGACAAGTCTCCCCGAGAACATCTCTTCCCACGAAAAAAAACTTATTGCCACGAGAAAACAAGTCTCCCTAGGACAAGAATCCTCGAGGACAAGTCTCCCCAGGGACATTTCTTCCCATGATGAAAAAATTTTTGCTACGAAAGGACAAGTCTTCCCAGGAGAAGTCTCCCCGAGGACATCTCTTCCCACGATGAAAAAAGTATTGCCACGACAGGACAAATCTCCCCGAGGACATCTCTTCCCACAATGATTAAATTATTGCCACAAGAGGACGAGTCGTCCCAGGACAAGTCTTTTATAGGACAAGTCTCCCCGGGGACATCTATTCCCACGATGATTAAATTATTGCCACAAGAGGACAAGTTTTCCCATGACAAGTCTCCCATAGAACAAGTCTTCCCAGGGACATCTCCTTCCACGATGAAAAAATTATTGCCACGAGAGGACAAGTCTTCCCAGGGACAAGTCTGTCCTGAGGACAAGTCTCCCCGAGGACATCTCTTCCCACGATGAGATAATTTTTGCCATTAGAGAACAAGTCTTCCCAGGTCGAGTCTCCCCGAGGACAAGTCTCCCCGAGTACATCTCTTCCCACGATGAAAAAATTATTGCCACGAGAGGACGAGTCTTCCCAGGACAAATGTCCCCGAGGAGATCTCTTTCCACGATGAAAAAATTATTGCCACGAGGGAAAAGTCTTCCCAGGACAAGTATGCCCGAGGACAAGTCTCCCTGAGGACATTTTCTTCCCACGATGATTAAATTATTACCACAAGAGGACAAGTTTTCCCATGACAAGTCTCCCATAGGACAAGTCTCGCCGGGGACATCTCTTAACACGATGAAAAAATGATTACCACAAGAGGACAAGTCTTCCGAGGACAAGTCTCCCCGAGGACAAGTCTCCCCGAGGACTTGTCTTCTCACGATGAAAAAATTATTGCCACGAGAGGACAAGTCTTCTAAGAGAAAAGGCTCCCCTAGGACAAGTCTTCCCGGGGAAGTCTCTTTTCACGATAAAAAAATTATTGCCACGAGAGAACAAGTCTTTCCAGGAAAAGTCTCCCCGAGAAAATCTCCCAGAGGACATCTCTTCTCACGATGAAAAAATTATTGCCACGACAGGACAAGTCTCATAGGGGTCATCTCTTCCCACGATGAAAAATTTATTTTCACGATATAAAATGTTTTCCCAGGGACAAGTCGCCCCTGAGGACATGTCTCCCCAGGGACATTTCTTCCCATGATGAAAAAATTATTGCCAAAGAGAGGACAAGTCTTCCTAAAGACAAGTCTCCCCTGAGGACAAGTCTTCCCTGGGACATTTCTTCCCACGATGAAAAAATTATTGCCACGAAAGGACAAGTCTTTCCAGGAACAAGTCACCCCTGAGGATAAGTCTCCCCAGGGAAATTTCTTCCCACGATGAAAAAATTATTGCCACGACAGGACAAAGTCTCCCCGAGGACATCTCTTCCCACGATGATTAAATTATTGCCACAAGAGGACAAATCGTCCCATGACAAGTCTCCTATAGGACATCTTTTCCCACGAGGAAAAAATTATTGCTATGAGAGGACAAGTCTTCCCAGGAAAAGTCTCCCCGAGAACATCTCTTCCTACGATAAAAAAATTATTACCACGACAGGACAAGTCTCCTCGACAACATCTCTTCCCACGATGAAAAAATTATTACCACGAGAGGACAAGTCTTCCCAGGACAAGTCTCCTATAGGACAAGTCTCCCCGGAGACATCGATTCCCACGATGAAAATATTATTGCTACAAGAGGACAAGTCTTCCCAGGACAAGTCTCCCCGAGGACATCTCTTCCCACGATGAAAAAATTATTGCCACGACAGGACAAGTCTCCCCGAGAACATCTCTTCCCACGAAAAAAAATTTATTGCCACGAGAAGACAAGTCTCCCTAGGACAAGACTCCTCGAGGACAAGTCTCCCCAGGGACATTTCTTCCTATGATGAAAAAATTATTGCTACGAAAGGACAAGTCTTCCCAGGAGAAGTCTCCCCGAGGACATCTCTTCCCACGATGAAAAAATTATTGCTATGAGAAGACAAGTCTTCCCAGGACAAGTCTCCTCGAGGACTTCTCTTCCCACGATAAAAAAATTATTACCACGACAGGACAAGTCTCCAAAGAGAACATCTCTTCCCACGATGAAAAAATTATTACCACGAGAGGACAAGTCTTCCCAGGACAAGTCTCCCATAGGACAAGTCTCCCCGGGGACATCTATTCCCAGGATGAAAAAATTATTGCTACAAGAGGACAAGTCTTCCCAGGACAAGTCTCCCCGAGGACATCTCTTCCCACGATGAGATAATTATTGCCATTAGAGAACAAGTCTTTCCAGGTCGAGTCTCCACGAGGACAAATATCCCTGAGGACATCTCTTCCCACGATGAAAAAATTATTGCCACGAGAGGACAAGTCTTCCGAGAGACAAGACTCCCCTAGGACAAGTCTTCCCGGGGAAATCTCTTCCCACGATAAAAAAATTATTGCCACGAGAGAACAAGTCTTTTCAGGAAAAGTCTCCCCGAGAAAAAGCTCCCCGAAGACATATCTTCCCAGGATGAAAAAATTATTGCCACGACAGGACAAGTCTCCTCGAGGACATCTCTTCCCACGATGAAAAAATTATTACCACGAGAGGACAAGTCTTCCCAGGACAAGTCTCCCATAGGACAAGTCTCCCCTGGGACATCTATTCCCACGATGAAAAAATTATTGCTACGAGAGGACAAGTCTTCCCAGGGACAAGTCTCCCCTGAGGACAAGTCTCCCCGAAGACATCTCTTCCCACGATGAAATAATTATTGTAATGAGAGGACAAGTCTTCCAAGGACGAGTCTGCCAGTGGACAAGTCTCTCCGAGAACATCTCTCCCCACGATAAAAAAAATATTGCCACTAGAGGACAAGTCTTCCCAGGGACAAGTCTGCCCTGAGGACAAGTCTCCCCGAGGACATCTTTTCCCACGATGATTAAATTATTGCCACAAGAGGACAAATCGTCCCATGACAAGTCTCCCATAGGACATCTTTTCCCGCGATGAAAAAATTATTGCCATGAGAGGACAAGTCTTCCCAGGACAAGTCTCCCCAAAGACATCTCTTCCCACGATGAAAAAATTATTACCACGACAGGACAAGTCTCCCCGAGGACATCTCTTCCCACGATGAAAAAATTATTACCATGAGAGGACAAGTCTTCTCAAGGACAAGTCTGCCCTGAGGACAAGTCTCCCCGAGGACATCTCTTCCCACGATAAGATAATTATTGCCATGAGAGAAAAAGTATTCCCAGGTCAAGTTTCCCCGAGGACAAGTCTCCCAGAGGACAAGTCTCCCCGAGGACAAGTCTCCCCGAGGACATCTCTTCCCACGATGAAAAAATTATTGCCACGAGAGGACGAGTCTTCCCAGGACAAATGTCCCCGAGGACATCTCTTCCCACGATAAAAAAATTATTGCGACTAGAGGACAAGTCTTCCTAGAGACAAGTCTGCCCTGAGGACAAGTATCCCCGAGGACATCTCTTCCCACGATGAGATAATTATTGCCATTAGAGAACAAGTCTTTCCAGGTCGAGTCTCCCCGAGGACAAGTCTCCCCGAGGACATATCTTCCCACGATGATTAAATTGTTGCTCCAAGAGGACAAGTTTTCCCATGACAAGTCTCCCCGAGGACAAGTCTCCCCGAGAACATCTCTTCCCACGATGAAAAAATTATTGCCACGAAAAGACAAGTCTTCCCAGAGACAAGGCTCCCCTAGAACAAGTCTTCCCGGGGAAGTCTCTTCCCACGATAAAAAAATTATTGCCACGAGAGAACAAGTCTTTCCAGGAAAAGTCTGCCCGAGGAAAAGCTCCCCGAGGACATATCTTCCCACGATGAAAAAATTATTGCCACGACAGGACAAGTCTCATAGGTGTCATCTCTTCCCACGATGAAAAAATTTTTTCCACGATATAACAAGTCTTCCCAGGACAAGTTTCCCCGAGGTTAAGTCTCCCCAGGGACACCTCTTTCCAGGATAAAAAATTTATTGCCACGAAAAGACAAGTCTCCTTAGGACAAGTATCCCCGAGGGCAAGTCTCCCCAGGGACATTTCTTCCCATGATGAAAAAATTATTGCCACGAGAGGACAAGTCTTCCTAAGGACAAGTCTCCCCTTTGAGGACAAGTCTCCCCAGGGACATCTATTCCCAGGATGAAAAAATTATTGATACAAGAGTACAAGTCTTCCCAGGACAAGTCCCCCCGAGGACATCTCTTCCCACGATGAAAAATTATTGCCACGAAAGGACAAGTCTCCCCGAGGACAAGTCTCCCCGAGTACATCTCTTCCCACGATGAAAAAATTATTGCCACGAGAGGACGAGTCTTTCCAGGACAAATGTCCCCGAGGACATCTCTTCCCACGATGAAAAAATTATTGCGACGAGAGGACAAGTCTTCCCAGGGACAAGTCTGCCCTGCCGACAAGTATCCCCGAGGACATCTCTTCCCACGATGAGACAATTATTGCCATTAGAGAACAAGTCTTTCCAGGTCGAGTCTCCCCGAGGACAAGTCTCCCTGAGGACATCTCTTCCCACGATAAAAAAATTATTGCCACGAGAGGACAAGTCTTCCGAGAGACAAGGCTCCCCTGAGGACAAGTCTCCCCAGGGACACCTCTTTCCACGATAAAAAATTTATTGCCACAAAAAGACAAGTCTCCTTAGGACAAGTATCCCCGAGGACAAGTCTTCCTAGGGACATTTCTTCCCATTATGAAAAAATTATTGCCACGAGAGGACAAGTCTTCCTAAGGACAAGTCTCCCCTGAGGACAAGTCTCCCCAGGGACATTTCTTCCCACGATGAAAAAATTTTTGCGACCAGAGGACAAGTCTTCCCAGGGAAAAGTCTGCCCTGAGGACAAGTATCCCCGAGGACATCTATTCCCACGATGAGATAATTATTGCCATTAGAGAACAAGTCTTTTTAGGTCGAGTCTCCCCGAGGACAAGTCTCTCCGAGGACATCTCTTCCCACGATGAAAAAATTATTGCCACGAGAGGACGTGTCTTTTCAGGACAAATAACCCCGAGGACATCTCTTCCCACGATGAAAAAATTATTGCGACAAGAGGACAAGTCTTCCCAGGGACAAGTCTGCCCTGAGGACAAGTATCCCCGAGGACATCTCTTCCCACGATGAGATAATTATTGCCATGAGAGAAAAAGTATTCCCAGGTCAAGTTTCCCCGAGGACAAGTCTCCCCGAGGACAAGTCTCCCCGAGGACATCTCTTCCCACGATGAAAAAATTATTGCCACGAGAGGACGAGTCTTTCCAGGGAAAAGTCTGCCCTGAGGACAAGTATCCCCGAGGACATCTCTTCCCACGATGAGATAATTATTGTTATTAGAGAACAAGTCTTTTTAGGTCGAGTCTCCCCGAGGACAAGTCTCCCCGAGGACATATCTTCCCACGATGAAAAAATTTTTGCGACCAGAGGACAAGTCTTCCCAGGGAAAAGTCTGCCCTGAGGACAAGTATCCCCGAGGACATCTCTTCCCACGATGAGATAATTATTGTTATTAGAGAACAAGTCTTTTTAGGTCGAGTCTCCCCGAGGACAAGTCTCCCCGAGGACATATCTTCCCACGATGATTAAATTGTTGCCCCAAGAGGACAAGTTTTCCCATGACAAGTCTCCCCGAGGAGAAGACTCCCCGAGAACATCTCTTCCCACGATGAAAAAATTATTGCCACGGGAGGACAAGTCTTCCTAGAGACAAGGCTCCACTAGGACAATTCTTCCCGGGGAAGTCTCTTCCCACGATAAAAAAATTATTGCCACGAGAGAACAAGTCTTTCCAGGAAAAGTCTGCCCGAGGAAAAGCTCCCCGAGGACATATCTTTCCACGATGAAAAAATTATTGCCACGACAGGACAAGTCTCATAGGGGTCATCTCTTCCCACGATGAAAAAATTTTTTCCACGATATAACAAGTCTTCCCAGGACAAGTTTCCCCGAGGTTAAGTCTCCCCAGGGACACCTCTTTCCAGGATAAAAAATTTATTGCCACGAAAAGACAAGTCTCCTTAGGACAAGTATCCCCGAGGACAAGTCTCCCCAAGGACATTTCTTCCCACGATGAAAAAATTATTGCCACGAGAGGACGAGTCTTTTCAGAACAAATGTCCCCGAGGACATCTCTTCCCACGATGAAAAAATTATTGCCACGAGAGGACAAGTCTTCCTAAGGACAAGTCTCCCCTGAGGACAAGTCTCCCCAGGGACATTTCTTCACACGATGAAAAAAATATTGCTATGAGAGGACAAGTCTTCCCAAGACAAGTCTCCCCGAGGACATCTCTTCCCACGATGAAAAAATTATTACCACGACAGGACAAGTCTCCTCGAGGACATCTCTTCCCACGATAAAAAAATTATTACCACGAGAGGACAAGTCTTTCCAGGACAAGTCTCCCATAGGACAAGTCTCCCCGGGGACATCTATTCCCACGATGAAAATTTATTGCTACGAGAGGACAAGTCTTCCCAGGGACAAGTCTCCCCTGAGGACAAGTCTCCCCGAAGACATCTCTTCCCACGATGAAATAATTATTGTAATGAGAGGACAAGTCTTCCAAGGACGAGTCTGCCCGTGGACAAGTCTCCCCGAAGACATCTCTACCCACGATGAAAAAATTATTGCCACGACAGGACAAGTCTCCCCGAGGACATCTCTTCCCACGATAATTAAAGTATTGCCACAAGAGGACAAGTCGTCCCAGGACAAGTCTCCCATAAGACAAGTCTCCCCGGGGACATCTATTCCCACAATGATTAAATTATTGCCACAAGAGGACAAGTTTTCCCATGACAAGTCTCCCATAGAACAAGTCTTCCCGGGGACATCTCCTCCCACGATAAAAAAATTATTGCCACGAGAGGACAAGTCTTCCCAGGAACAAGTCTGCCCTGAGGACAAGTCTCCCCGGGGACATCTCTTCCCACGATGATTAAATTATTGCCACAAGAGGACAAATCTTCCCATGACAAGTCTCCCATAGGACATCTTTTCCCACGATGAAAAAATTATTGCCATGAGAGGACAAGTCTTCCCAGGAGAAGTCTCCCCGAGGACACATCTTCCCACGATGAAAAAATTATTACCACGACAGGACAAGTCTCCCGGAGGACATCTCTTCCCACGATGATAAAATTATTGACACGAGAAGACAAGTCTTCCCAGGACAATTCTCCCCCAGGACAAGTCTCCCCGAGGACATCTCATCCTACGATGAAAAAATTATTGCTACGAGAGGACAAGACTTCCCAGGACAAGTCTCCCCGAGGATAAGTCTTCCGGAGGACATCTCTTCCCACGATGAAAAAATTATTGCCACGAGAGGACAAGTCTTCGCAGGACAAGTCTCCTCCGGGACAAGTCTCCCCCAGGACAATTCTCCGCCAGGACAAGTCTCCCGGAGGACATCTCTTCCCACGATGATAAAATTATTGCCACGACAGGACAAGTCTCCCCGAGGACATCTCTTCCCACGATGAAAAAATTATTACCACGAGAGGACAAGTCTTCCCAGAACAAGTATCCCATAGGACAAGTCTCCCCGGGGCCATGTATTTCCACTAAAAAAAATTATTGGTAAGACAGTACAAGTCTCCTCAAGGACAAGTCTCCCGGAGGACATCTCTTCCCACGATAATAAAATTATTGACACGAGAGGACAAGTCTTCCCAGGACAATTCTCCACCAGGACCAGTCTCCCCGAGCACATCTCATCCTACGATGAAAAAATTATTTCTACGAGAGGACAAGATTTCCGAGCAACAAGTCTCCCCTGAGGACAAGTCTCCCCAGGGAAATTTCTTCCCACGATGAAAAAATTATTGCTACGAATGGAGAAGTCTTCCCTGGGACAAGTTTTTACTGAGGACAAGTCTCCCCGAGGACATCTCTTCCCACGATGAAAAAATTATTGCCACGACAGGACAAGTCTCCCCGAGGACATCTCTTCCCACGATGAAAAAATTATTACCACGAGAGGACAAGTCTTCCCAGGACAAGTCTCCCATAGGACAAGTCTCTCCGGGGACATGTATTCCCACTAAAAAAAATTATTGCTAAGACAGTACAAGTCTCCCCAAGGACAAGTCTCCCGGAGGACATCTCTTCCCACGATGATAAAATTATTGCCACGACAGGACAAGTCTCCCCGAGGACATCTCTTCCCACGATGAAAAAATTATTACCACGAGAGGACAAGTATCCCATAGCACAAGTCTCCCCGGGGACATGTATTTCCACTAAAAAAAATTATTGGTAAGACAGTACAAGTCTCCTTAAGGACAAGTCTCCCGGAGGACATCTCTTCCCACGATAATAAAATTATTGACACGAGAGGACAAGTCTTCCCAGGACAATGCTCCCCCAGGACAAGTCTCCCCGAGGATAAGTCTTCCGGAGGACATCTCTTCCCACGATGAAAAAATTATTGACACGAGAGGACAAGTCTTTCCAGGACAATTCTCCCCCAGGACAAGTCTCCCAGAGGACATCTTATCCTACGATGAAAAAATTATTGCTACGAGAGGACAAGACTTCCCAGGACAAGTCTCCCCGAGGATAAGTCTTCCGGAGGACATCTTTTCCCACGATGAAAAAATTATTGACACGAGAGGACAAGTCTTCCCAGGACAATTCTCCCCGATGACAAGTCTTCCAAGAGACATCTCTTCCTATCAAATAAAATTATTGCCAAGAGAGGACAAGTCTTCCCAGGACAAGTCTACCCGAGGGCAAGTCTCCTTAGGGACATTTCTTTCCACTAAAAACAAAGATTACTAAGACAGTACAAGTCTTCCCAGGACAAGTCTTCCCAGGACAAGTCTTCCCAGGACAAGTCTTCCCGGGGACATCTCATCCCACGATGAAAAAGTTATCGCCACGAGAGGACAAGACTTCCCAGGGCAAGTCTTCCCGAGGATAAGTCTTCCGGAGGACATCTCTTCCCATGATGAAAAAATTATTGACACGAGAGGACAAGTCTCCCCAAGGACAAGTCTCCCGGAAGACATCTCTTCCCACGATGAAAAAAATATTGACACGAGAGGACAAGTCTTCCCAGGACAAGTCTCCCCCAGGACAAGTCTCCCCGAGGACACGTCTCCCCAGAACCATTTCTTCCCACTAAAAAAAATTATTGTTAAGAGAGTAAGAGTCTTCCATGGACAAGTCTCCCCCAGTACAAGTCTCCCTGGGGACATATCTTCGCACGATAAAAAAATTATTGCCACGAGTGGACAAGTCTTTCTAGGACAAGTCTCCCCGAGGACAAGTCTTCCCAGGGACATCTCTTCCCAGCAAAAAAAAATTATTGCCAAGAGAGGACAAGTCTTCCCAGGACAAGTCTCCCCAAGGACAAGTCTCCCCAGGGACATTTCTTTCCACTAAAAAAATGATTACTAAGACAGTACAAGTCTTCCCAGGACAAGTCTCCCCGAGGACAAGTCTCCCCAGGGACATTTCTTTCCACTAAAGAAAATTATTGCTAATACAGTACAAGTCTTCCCAGGACAAGTCTCCACGGGGACAAGTCTCTCTGAGGACATCACTTCCAACGATGAAAAAATTATTGACACGCGAGGACAAGTCTTCCCAGGACAATTCTACCCGAGAGCAAGTCTCCCCAGGGACATTTCTTTCCACTAAAAAAAAAGATTACTAAGACAGTACAAGTCTTCCCAGGACAAGTCTCCCCCGGGACAAGTCTCCCCCGGGACAATTCTCCCCGGGGACAAGTCTCCCTGAGGACATCACTTCCAACTATGAAAAAATTATTGACACGCGAGGACAAGTCTTCCCAAGACAAGTCTCCCCGAGGACATCTCATCCTACGATGAAAAAATTATTGCTACGAGAGGACAAGACTTCCCAGGACAAGTCTCCCCGAGGATAAGTCTTCCGGAGGACATCTTTTCCCACGATGAAAAAATTATTGACACGAGAGGACAAGTCTTTCCAGGACAATTCTCCCCCAGGATAAGTCTCCCCGAGGACATCTTATCCTACGATGAAAAAATTATTGCTACGAGAGGACAAGACTTCCCAGGACAAGTCTCCCCGATGACAAGTCTTCCAAGAGACATCTCTTCCTATCAAATAAAATTATTGCCAAGAGAGGACAAGTCTTCCCAGGACAAATCTACCCGAGGGCAAGTCTCCTTAGGGACATTTCTTTCCACTAAAAACAAAGATTACTAAGACAGTACAAGTCTTCCCAGGACAAGTCTTCCCAGGACAAGTCTTCCCAGGACAAGTCTTCCCGGGGACATCTCATCCCACGATGAAAAAGTTATCGCCACGAGAGGACAAGACTTCCCAGGGCAAGTCTTCCCGAGGATAAGTCTTCCGGAGGACATCTCTTCCCATGATGAAAAAATTATTGACACGAGAGGACAAGTCTCCCCAAGGACAAGTCTCCCGGAAGACATCTCTTCCCACGATGAAAAAAATATTGACACGAGAGGACAAGTCTTCCCAGGACAAGTCTCCCCCAGGACAAGTCTCCCCGAGGACACGTCTCCCCAGAACCATTTCTTCCCACTAAAAAAAATTATTGTTAAGAGAGTAAGAGTCTTCCAAGGACAAGTCTCCCCCAGTACAAGTCTCCCTGGGGACATATCTTCGCACGATAAAAAAATTATTGCCACGAGTGGACAAGTCTTCCTAGGACAAGTCTCCCCGAGGACAAGTCTTCCCAGGGACATCTCTTCCCAGCAAAAAAAAATTATTGCCAAGAGAGGACAAGTCTTCGCAGGACAAGTCTCCCCAAGGACAAGTCTCCCCAGGGACATTTCTTTCCACTAAAAAAATGATTACTAAGACAGTACAAGTCTTCCCAGGACAAGTCTCCCCGAGGACAAGTCTCCCCAGGGACATTTCTTTCCACTAAAGAAAATTATTGCTAATACAGTACAAGTCTTCCCAGGACAAGTCTCCACGGGGACAAGTCTCTCTGAGGACATCACTTCCAACGATGAAAAAATTATTGACACGCGAGGACAAGTCTTCCCAGGACAATTCTACCCGAGAGCAAGTCTCCCCAGGGACATTTCTTTCCACTAAAAAAAAAGATTACTAAGACAGTACAAGTCTTCCCAGGACAAGTCTCCCCCGGGACAAGTCTCCCCCGGGACAATTCTCCCCGGGGACAAGTCTCCCCGAGGACATCACTTCCAACTATAAAAAAATTATTGACACGCGAGGACAAGTCTTCCCAAGACAAGTCTCCCCGAGGACATCTCATCCTACGATGAAAAAATTATTGCCACGAGAGGACAAGACTTCCCAGGACAAGTCTCCCTGAGGATAAGTTTTCCGGAGGACATCTCTTCCCACGAAGAAAAAATTATTGCCACGAAAGGACAAGTCTTCCCAGGACAAGTCTCGCCCAGGACAAGTCTCCCCGGGGACATATCTTCGCACGATAAAAAAATTATTGCCACGAGTGGACAAGTCTTCCTAGGACAAGTCTCCCCGATGACAAGTCTCCCGGAGGACATCTCTTCCCACGAAGAAAAAATTATTGCTACAAGAGGACAAGTCTCCCCGAGGACATCTCTTCCCAGGATGAAAAAATTATTACCACGAGAGGACAAGTCTTCCCAGGACAAGTCTCCCATAGGACAAGTCTCTCCGGGGACATGTATTCCTACTAAAAAAAATTATTTTTAAGACAGTACAAGTCTCCCCAAGGACAAGTCTCCCGGAGGACATCTCTTTCCACGATGATAAGATTATTGACACGAGAAGACGAGTCTTCCCAGGACAATTCTCCCCCAGGACAAGTCTCCCCGAGGACATCTCATCCTACGATGAAAAAATTATTGCTACGAGAGGACAAGACTTCCCAGGACAAGTCTCCCCGAGGATAAGTCTTCCGGAGGACATCTCTTCCCACGATGAAAAAATTATTGCCACGAGAGGACAAGTCTTCGCAGGACAAGTCTCCCCCGGGACAAGTCTCCCCCGGGACAATTCTCCCCGGGGACAAGTCTCCCCGAGGACATCACTTCCAACTATAAAAAAATTATTGACACGCGAGGACAAGTCTTCCCAAGACAAGTCTCCCCGAGGACATCTCATCCTACGATGAAAAAATTATTGCCACGAGAGGACAAGACTTCCCAGGACAAGTCTCCCCGAGGATAAGTTTTCCGGAGGACATCTCTTCCCACGAAGAAAAAATTATTGCCACGAAAGGACAAGTCTTCCCAGGACAAGTCTCGCCCAGGACAAGTCTCCCCGGGGACATATCTTCGCACGATAAAAAAATTATTGCCACGAGTGGACAAGTCTTCCTAGGACAAGTCTCCCCGATGACAAGTCTCCCGGAGGACATCTCTTCCCACGAAGAAAAAATTATTGCTACAAGAGGACAAGTCTCCCCGAGGACATCTCTTCCCAGGATGAAAAAATTATTACCACGAGAGGACAAGTCTTCCCAGGACAAGTCTCCCATAGGACAAGTCTCTCCGGGGACATGTATTCCCACTAAAAAAAATTATAGCTAAGACAGTACAAGTCTCCCCAAGGACAAGTCTCCCGGAGGACATCTCTTTCCACGATGATAAAATTATTGACACGAGAAGACGAGTCTTCCCAGGACAATTCTCCTCCAGGACATGTCTCCCCGAGGACATCTCATCCTACGATGAAAAAATTATTGCTACGAGAGGACAAGACTTCCCAGGACAAGTCTCCCCGAGGATAAGTCTTCCGGAGGACATCTCTTCCCACGATGAAAAAATTATTGCCACGAGAGGACAAGTCTTCGCAGGACAAGTCTCCCCCGGGACAAGTCTCCCCCAGGACAATTCTCCCCCAGGACAAGTTTCCCGGAGGACATCTCTTCCCACGATGATAAAATTATTGCCACGACAGGACAAGTCTCCCCGAGGACATCTCTTCCCACGATGAAAAAATTATTACCACGAGAGGACAAGTCTTCCCAGGACAAGTATCCCATAGGACAAGTCTCCCCGGGGACATGTATTTCCACTAAAAAAAATTATTGGTAAGACAGTACAAGTCTCCTCAAGGACAAGTCTCCCGGAGGACATCTCTTTCCACGATAATAAAATTATTGACACGAGAGGACAAGTCTTCCCAGGACAATTCTCCCCCAGGACCAGTCTCCCCGAGCACATCTCATCCTACGATGAAAAAATTATTTCTACGAGAGGACAAGACTTCCCAGGACAAGTCTCCCCGAGGATCAGTCTTCCGGAGGACATCTCTTCCCACGATGAAAAAATTATTGACACGAGAGGACAAGTCTTTCCAGGACAATTCTCCCCCAGGACAAGTCTCCCCGAGGACATCTTATCCTACGATGAAAAAATTATTGCTACGAGAGGACAAGACTTCCCAGGACAAGTCTCCCCGATGACAAGTCTTCCAAGAGACATCTCTTCCCATCAAATAAAATTATTGCCAAGAGAGGACAAGTCTTCCCAGGACAAGTATCCCATAGGACAAGTCTCCCCGGGGACATGTATTTCCACTAAAAAAAATTATTGGTAAGACAGTACAAGTCTCCTCAAGGACAAGTCTCCCGGAGGACATCTCTTCCCACGATAATAAAATTATTGACACGAGAGGACAAGTCTTCCCAGGACAATTCTCCCCCAGGACCAGTCTCCCCGAGCACATCTCATCCTACGATGAAAAAATTATTTCTACGAGAGGACAAGACTTCCCAGGACAAGTCTCCCCGAGGATCAGTCTTCCGGAGGACATCTCTTCCCACGATGAAAAAATTATTGACACGAGAGGACAAGTCTTTCCAGGACAATTCTCCCCCAGGAAAAGTCTCCCCGAGGACATCTTATCCTACGATGAAAAAATTATTGCTACGAGAGGACAAGACTTCCCAGGACAAGTCTCCCCGATGACAAGTCTTCCAAGAGACATCTCTTCCCATCAAATAAAATTATTGCCAAGAGAGGACAAATCTTCCCAGGACAAGTCTACCCCGGGACAAGTAACCCCCAGGACAATTCTCCCCCAGGACAAATCTCCCCGAAGACATCTCATCCTACGATGAAAAAATTATTGACACGAGAGGACAAGTCTTTCCAGGACAATTCCCTCCCAGGACAAGTCTCCCCGAGGACATCTTATCCTACGATGAAAAAATTATTGCTACGAGAGGACAAGACTTCTCAGGACAAGTCTTCCCAGGACAAGTATCCCATAGGACAAGTCTCCCAGGGACATGTATTTCCACTAAAAAAAATTACTGGTAAGACAGTACAAGTCTCCTCAAGGACAAGTCTCCCGGAGGACATCTCTTCCCACGATAATAAAATTATTGACACGAGAGGACAAGTCTTCCCAGGACAAGTCTCCCCCAGGACAAGTCTCCCCGAGGACACGTCTCCCCAGAACCATTTCTTCCCACTAAAAAAAATTATTGTTAAGAGAGTAAGAGTCTTCCATGGACAAGTCTCCCCCAGTACAAGTCTCCCTGGGGACATATCTTCGCACGATAAAAAAATTATTGCCACGAGTGGACAAGTCTTTCTAGGACAAGTCTCCCCGAGGACAAGTCTTCCCAGGGACATCTCTTCCCAGCAAAAAAAAATTATTGCCAAGAGAGGACAAGTCTTCCCAGGACAAGTCTCCCCAAGGACAAGTCTTCCCAGGGACATTTCTTTCCACTAAAAAAATGATTACTAAGACAGTACAAGTCTTCCCAGGACAAGTCTCCCCGAGGACAAGTCTCCCCAGGGACATTTCTTTCCACTAAAGAAAATTATTGCTAATACAGTACAAGTCTTCCCAGGACAAGTCTCCACGGGGACAAGTCTCTCTGAGGACATCACTTCCAACGATGAAAAAATTATTGACACGCGAGGACAAGTCTTCCCAGGACAAGTCTACCAGAGAGCAAGTCTCCCCAGGGACATTTCTTTCCACTAAAAAAAAAGATTACTAAGACAGTACAAGTCTTCCCAGGACAAGTCTCCCCCGGGGACATCTCTTCCCACGATAAAAAAATTATTGACACAAGAGGACAAGTCTTCCGAGGACAAGTCTCTCCGAGGACAAGTCTCCCCGAAGACATCTCTTCCCACGATGAAATAATTATTGTAATGAGAGAACAAGTCTTCCCAGGGACATTTCTTTCCACTAAAAAAAAAGATTACTAAGACAGTACAAGTCTTCCCAGGACAAGTCTCCCCCGGGACAAGTCTCCCCCGGGACAATTCTCCCCGGGGACAAGGCTCCCCGAGGACATCACTTCCAACTATGAAAAAATTATTGACACGCGAGGACAAGTCTTCCCAAGACAAGTCTCCCCGAGGACATCTCATCCTACGATGAAAAAATTATTGCTACGAGAGGACAAGACTTCCCAGGACAAGTCTCCCCGAGGATAAGTCTTCCGGAGGACATCTTTTCCCACGATGAAAAAATTATTGACACGAGAGGACAAGTCTTTCCAGGACAATTCTCCCCCAGGATAAGTCTCCCCGAGGACATCTTATCCTACGATGAAAAAATTATTGCTACGAGAGGACAAGACTTCCCAGGACAAGTCTCCCCGATGACAAGTCTTCCAAGAGACATCTCTTCCTATCAAATAAAATTATTGCCAAGAGAGGACAAGTCTTCCCAGGACATGTCTACCCGAGGGCAAGTCTCCTTAGGGACATTTCTTTCCTCTAAAAACAAAGATTACTAAGACAGTACAAGTCTTCCCAGGACAAGTCTTCCCAGGACAAGTCTTCCCAGGACAAGTCTTCCCGGGGACATCTCATCCCACGATGAAAAAGTTATCGCCACGAGAGGACAAGACTTCCCAGGGCAAGTCTTCCCGAGGATAAGTCTTCCGGAGGACATCTCTTCCCATGATGAAAAAATTATTGACACGAGAGGACAAGTCTCCCCAAGGACAAGTCTCCCGGAAGACATCTCTTCCCACGATGAAAAAAATATTGACACGAGAGGACAAGTCTTCCCAGGACAAGTCTCCCCCAGGACAAGTCTCCCCGAGGACACGTCTCCCCACAACCATTTCTTCCCACTAAAAAAAATTATTGTTAAGAGAGTAAGAGTCTTCCAAGGACAAGTCTCCCCCAGTACAAGTCTCCCTGGGGACATATCTTCGCACGATAAAAAAATTATTGCCACGAGTGGACAAGTCTTCCTAGGACAAGTCTCCCCGAGGACAAGTCTTCCCAGGGACATCTCTTCCCAGCAAAAAAAAATTATTGCCAAGAGAGGACAAGTCTTCCCAGGACAAGTCTCCCCAAGGACAAGTCTCCCCAGGGACATTTCTTTCCACTAAAAAAATGATTACTAAGACAGTACAAGTCTTCCCAGGACAAGTCTCCCCGAGGACAAGTCTCCCCAGGGACATTTCTTTCCACTAAAGAAAATTATTGCTAATACAGTACAAGTCTTCCCAGGACAAGTCTCCACGGAGACAAGTCTCTCTGAGGACATCACTTCCAACGATGAAAAAATTATTGACACGCGAGGACAAGTCTTCCCAGGACAATTCTACCCGAGAGCAAGTCTCCCCAGGGACATTTCTTTCCACTAAAAAAAAAGATTACTAAGACAGTACAAGTCTTCCCAGGACAAGTCTCCCCCGGGACAAGTCTCCCCCGGGACAATTCTCCCCAGGGACAAGTCTCCCCGAGGACATCACTTCCAACTATAAAAAAATTATTGACACGCGAGGACAAGTCTTCCCAAGACAAGTCTCCCCGAGGACATCTCATCCTACGATGAAAAAATTATTGCCACGAGAGGACAAGACTTCCCAGGACAAGTCTCCCTGAGGATAAGTTTTCCGGAGGACATCTCTTCCCACGAAGAAAAAATTATTGCCACGAGTGGACAAGTCTCCCCGGGGACATATCTTCGCACGATAAAAAAATTATTGCCACGAGTGGACAAGTCTTCCTAGGACAAGTCTCCCCGATGACAAGTCTCCCGGAGGACATCTCTTCCCACGAAGAAAAAATTATTGCTACAAGAGGACAAGTCTCCCCGAGGACATCTCTTCCCAGGATGAAAAAATTATTACCACGAGAGGACAAGTCTTCCCAGGACAAGTCTCCCATAGGACAAGTCTCTCCGGGGACAGGTATTCCTACTAAAAAAAATTATTTTTAAGACAGTACAAGTCTCCCCAAGGACAAGTCTCCCGGAGGACATCTCTTTCCACGATGATAAGATTATTGACACGAGAAGACGAGTCTTCCCAGGACAATTCTCCCCCAGGACAAGTCTCCCCGAGGACATCTCATCCTACGATGAAAAAATTATTGCTACGAGAGGACAAGACTTCCCAGGACAAGTCTCCCCGAGGATAAGTCTTCCGGAGGACATCTCTTCCCACGATGAAAAAATTATTGCCACGAGAGGACAAGTCTTCGCAGGACAAGTCTCCCCCGGGACAAGTCTCCCCCGGGACAATTCTCCCCGGGGACAAGTCTCCCCGAGGACATCACTTCCAACTATAAAAAAATTATTGACACGCGAGGACAAGTCTTCCCAAGACAAGTCTCCCCCGGGGACATCTCTTCCCACGATAAAAAAATTATTGACACAAGAGGACAAGTCTTCCGAGGACAAGTCTCTCCGAGGACAAGTCTCCCCGAAGACATCTCTTCCCACGATGAAATAATTATTGTAATGAGAGAACAAGTCTTCCCAGGACGAGTCTCTCCGAGGACAAGTCTCCCCGGGGACATCTCTTCCCACGATGAAAAAATTATTGCCACAAGAGGACAAGTCTTCCGAGGACAAGTCTCTTCGAGAACATGTCTCCCCGAGGACATCTCTTCCTACGATGAAAAAATTATTGCCACGAGAGGTCGAGTCTTCCCAGGACAAATGTCCCCGAGGACATCTCTACCAACGATGAAAAAATTAGTGCCACGAGAGGACTAGTCTTCCCAGGACAAGTCTCCCCGAGGACAAGTCTCCCCGAGGACAAGTCTTCCAAGAGACATCTCTTCCCATCAAATAAAATTATTGCCAAGAGAGGACAAGTCTTCCCAGGACAAGTATCCCATAGGACAAGTCTCCCCGGGGACATGTATTTCCACTAAAAAAATTTATTGGTAAGACAGTACAAGTCTCCTCAAGGACAAGTCTCCCGGAGGACATCTCTTCCCACGATAATAAAATTATTGACACGAGAGGACAAGTCTTCCCAGGACAAGTCTCCCCCAGGACAAGTCTCCCCGAGGACACGTCTCCCCAGAACCATTTCTTCCCACTAAAAAAAATTATTGTTAAGAGAGTAAGAGTCTTCCATGGACAAGTCTCCCCCAGTACAAGTCTCCCTGGGGACATATCTTCGCACGATAAAAAAATTATTGCCACGAGTGGACAAGTCTTTCTAGGACAAGTCTCCCCGAGGACAAGTCTTCCCAGGGACATCTCTTCCCAGCAAAAAAAAATTATTGCCAAGAGAGGACAAGTCTTCCCAGGACAAGTCTCCCCAAGGACAAGTCTTCCCAGGGACATTTCTTTCCACTAAAAAAATGATTACTAAGACAGTACAAGTCTTCCCAGGACAAGTCTCCCCGAGGACAAGTCTCCCCAGGGACATTTCTTTCCACTAAAGAAAATTATTGCTAATACAGTACAAGTCTTCCCAGGACAAGTCTCCACGGGGACAAGTCTCTCTGAGGACATCACTTCCAACGATGAAAAAATTATTGACACGCGAGGACAAGTCTTCCCAGGACAATTCTACCCGAGAGCAAGTCTCCCCAGGGACATTTCTTTCCACTAAAAAAAAAGATTACTAAGACAGTACAAGTCTTCCCAGGACAAGTCTCCCCCGGGACAAGTCTCCCCCGGGACAATTCTCCCCGGGGACAAGTCTCCCCGAGGACATCACTTCCAACTATGAAAAAATTATTGACACGCGAGGACAAGTCTTCCCAAGACAAGTCTCCCCGAGGACATCTCATCCTACGATGAAAAAATTATTGCTACGAGAGGACAAGACTTCCCAGGACAAGTCTCCCCGAGGATAAGTCTTCCGGAGGACATCTTTTCCCACGATGAAAAAATTATTGACACGAGAGGACAAGTCTTTCCAGGACAATTCTCCCCCAGGATAAGTCTCCCCGAGGACATCTTATCCTACGATGAAAAAATTATTGCTACGAGAGGACAAGACTTCCCAGGACAAGTCTCCCCGATGACAAGTCTTCCAAGAGACATCTCTTCCTATCAAATAAAATTATTGCCAAGAGAGGACAAGTCTTCCCAGGACATGTCTACCCGAGGGCAAGTCTCCTTAGGGACATTTCTTTCCACTAAAAACAAAGATTACTAAGACAGTACAAGTCTTCCCAGGACAAGTCTTCCCAGGACAAGTCTTCCCAGGACAAGTCTTCCCGGGGACATCTCATCCCACGATGAAAAAGTTATCGCCACGAGAGGACAAGACTTCCCAGGGCAAGTCTTCCCGAGGATAAGTCTTCCGGAGGACATCTCTTCCCATGATGAAAAAATTATTGACACGAGAGGACAAGTCTCCCCAAGGACAAGTCTCCCGGAAGACATCTCTTCCCACGATGAAAAAAATATTGACACGAGAGGACAAGTCTTCCCAGGACAAGTCTCCCCCAGGACAAGTCTCCCCGAGGACACGTCTCCCCAGAACCATTTCTTCCCACTAAAAAAAATTATTGTTAAGAGAGTAAGAGTCTTCCAAGGACAAGTCTCCCCCAGTACAAGTCTCCCTGGGGACATATCTTCGCACGATAAAAAAATTATTGCCACGAGTGGACAAGTCTTCCTAGGACAAGTCTCCCCGAGGACAAGTCTTCCCAGGGACATCTCTTCCCAGCAAAAAAAAATTATTGCCAAGAGAGGACAAGTCTTCCCAGGACAAGTCTCCCCAAGGACAAGTCTCCCCAGGGACATTTCTTTCCACTAAAAAAATGATTACTAAGACAGTACAAGTCTTCCCAGGACAAGTCTCCCCGAGGACAAGTCTCCCCAGGGACATTTCTTTCCACTAAAGAAAATTATTGCTAATACAGTACAAGTCTTCCCAGGACAAGTCTCCACGGGGACAAGTCTCTCTGAGGACATCACTTCCAACGATGAAAAAATTATTGACACGCGAGGACAAGTCTTCCCAGGACAATTCTACCCGAGAGCAAGTCTACCCAGGGACATTTCTTTCCACTAAAAAAAAAGATTACTAAGACAGTACAAGTCTTCCCAGGACAAGTCTCCCCCGGGACAAGTCTCCCCCGGGACAATTCTCCCCAGGGACAAGTCTCCCCGAGGACATCACTTCCAACTATAAAAAAATTATTGACACGCGAGGACAAGTCTTCCCAAGACAAGTCTCCCCGAGGACATCTCATCCTACGATGAAAAAATTATTGCCACGAGAGGACAAGACTTCCCAGGACAAGTCTCCCTGAGGATAAGTTTTCCGGAGGACATCTCTTCCCACGAAGAAAAAATTATTGCCACGAAAGGACAAGTCTTCCCAGGACAAGTCTCGCCCAGGACAAGTCTCCCCGGGGACATATCTTCGCACGATAAAAAAATTATTGCCACGAGTGGACAAGTCTTCCTAGGACAAGTCTCCCCGATGACAAGTCTCCCGGAGGACATCTCTTCCCACGAAGAAAAAATTATTGCTACAAGAGGACAAGTCTCCCCGAGGACATCTCTTCCCAGGATGAAAAAATTATTACCACGAGAGGACAAGTCTTCCCAGGACAAGTCTCGCATAGGACAAGTCTCTCCGGGGACAGGTATTCCTACTAAAAAAAATTATTTTTAAGACAGTACAAGTCTCCCCAAGGACAAGTCTCCCGGAGGACATCTCTTTCCACGATGATAAGATTATTGACACGAGAAGACGAGTCTTCCCAGGACAATTCTCCCCCAGGACAAGTCTCCCCGAGGACATCTCATCCTACGATGAAAAAATTATTGCTACGAGAGGACAAGACTTCCCAGGACAAGTCTCCCCGAGGATAAGTCTTCCGGAGGACATCTCTTCCCACGATGAAAAAATTATTGCCACGAGAGGACAAGTCTTCGCAGGACAAGTCTCCCCCGGGACAAGTCTCCCCCGGGACAATTCTCCCCGGGGACAAGTCTCCCCGAGGACATCACTTCCAACTATAAAAAAATTATTGACACGCGAGGACAAGTCTTCCCAAGACAAGTCTCCCCGAGGACATCTCATCCTACGATGAAAAAATTATTGCCACGAGAGGACAAGACTTCCCAGGACAAGTCTCCCCGAGGATAAGTTTTCCGGAGGACATCTCTTCCCACGAAGAAAAAATTATTGCTACGAAAGGACAAGTCTTCCCAGGACAAGTCTCGCCCAGGACAAGTCTCCCCGGGGACATATCTTCGCACGATAAAAAAATTATTGCCACGAGTGGACAAGTCTTCCTAGGACAAGTCTCCCCGATGACAAGTCTCCCGGAGGACATCTCTTCCCACGAAGAAAAAATTATTGCTACAAGAGGACAAGTCTCCCCGAGGACATCTCTTCCCAGGATGAAAAAATTATTACCACGAGAGGAGAAGTCTTCCCAGGACAAGTCTCCCATAGGACAAGTCTCTCCGGGGACATGTATTCCCACTAAAAAAAATTATTGCTAAGACAGTACAAGTCTCCCCAAGGACAAGTCTCCCGGAGGACATCTCTTTCCACGATGATAAAATTATTGACACGAGAGGACAAGTCTTCGCAGGACAAGTCTCCCCCGGGACAAGTCTCCCCCAGGACAATTCTCCCCCAGGACAAGTTTCCCGGAGGACATCTCTTCCCACGATGATAAAATTATTGCCACGACAGGACAAGTCTCCCCGAGGACATCTCTTCCTACGATGAAAAAATTATTACCACGAGAGGACAAGTCTTCCCAGGACAAGTATCCCATAGGACAAGTCTCCCCGGGGACATGTATTTCCACTAAAAAAAATTATTGGTAAGACAGTACAAGTCTCCTCAAGGACAAGTCTCCCGGAGGACATCTCTTCCCACGATAATAAAATTATTGACACGAGAGGACAAGTCTTCCCAGGACAATTCTCCCCCAGGACCAGTCTCCCCGAGCACATCTCATCCTACGATGAAAAAATTATTTCTACGAGAGGACAAGACTTCCCAGGACAAGTCTCCCCGAGGATCAGTCTTCCGGAGGACATCTCTTCCCACGATGAAAAAATTATTGACACGAGAGGACAAGTCTTTCCAGGACAATTCTCCCCCAGGACAAGTCTCCCCGAGGACATCTTATCCTACGATGAAAAAATTATTGCTACGAGAGGACAAGACTTCCCAGGACAAGTCTCCCCGATGACAAGTCTTCCAAGAGACATCTCTTCCCATCAAATAAAATTATTGCCAAGAGAGGACAAGTCTTCCCAGGACAAGTATCCCATAGGACAAGTCTCCCCGGGGACATGTATTTCCACTAAAAAAAATTATTGGTAAGACAGTACAAGTCTCCTCAAGGACAAGTCTCCCGGAGGACATCTCTTCCCACGATAATAAAATTATTGACACGAGAGGACAAGTCTTCCCAGGACAATTCTCCCCCAGGACCAGTCTCCCCGAGCACATCTCATCCTACGATGAAAAAATTATTTCTACGAGAGGACAAGACTTCCCAGGACAAGTCTCCCCGAGGATCAGTCTTCCGGAGGACATCTCTTCCCACGATGAAAAAATTATTGACACAAGAGGACAAGTCTTCCCAGGACAATTCTCCCCCAGGACCAGTCTCCCCGAGCACATCTCATCCTACGATGAAAAAATTATTTCTACGAGAGGACAAGACTTCCCAGGACAAGTCTCCCCGAGGATCAGTCTTCCGGAGGACATCTCTTCCCACGATGAAAAAATTATTGACACGAGAGGACAAGTCTTTCCAGGACAATTCTCCCCCAGGATAAGTCTCCCCGAGGACATCTTATCCTACGATGAAAAAATTATTGCTACGAGAGGACAAGACTTCCCAGGACAAGTCTCCCCGATGACAAGTCTTCCAAGAGACATCTCTTCCTATCAAATAAAATTATTGCCAAGAGAGGACAAGTCTTCCCAGGACAAGTCTACCCGAGGGCAAGTCTCCTTAGGGACATTTCTTTCCACTAAAAACAAAGATTACTAAGACAGTACAAGTCTTCCCAGGACAAGTCTTCCCAGGACAAGTCTTCCCAGGACAAGTCTTCCCGGGGACATCTCATCCCACGATGAAAAAGTTATCGCCACGAGAGGACAAGTCTTCCCAGGGACATCTCTTCCCAGCAAAAAAAAAATATTGCCAAGAGAGGACAAGTCTTCCCAGGACAAGTCTCCCCAAGGACAAGTCTCCCCAGGGACATTTCTTTCCACTAAAAAAATTATTACTAAGACAGTACAAGTCTTCCCAGGACAAGTCTCCCCGAGGACAAGTCTCCCCAGGGACATTTCTTTCCACTAAAAAAAATTATTGCTAATACAGTACAAGTCTTCCGAGGACAAGTCTCCACGGGGACAAGTCTCTCTGAGGACATCACTTCCAACGATGAAAAAATTATTGACACGCGAGGACAAGTCTTCCCAGGACAAGTCTACCAGAGAGCAAGTCTCCCCAGGGACATTTCTTTCCACTAAAAAAAAAGATTACTAAGACAGTACAAGTCTTCCCAGGACAAGTCTCCCCCGGGGACATCTCTTCCCACGATAAAAAAATTATTGACACAAGAGGACAAGTCTTCCGAGGACAAGTCTCTCCGAGGACAAGTCTCCCCGAAGACATCTCTTCCCACGATGAAATAATTATTGTAATGAGAGAACAAGTCTTCCCAGGACGAGTCTCTCCGAGGACAAGTCTCCCCGGGGACATCTCTTCCCACGATGAAAAAATTATTGCCACAAGAGGACAAGTCTTCCGAGGACAAGTCTCTTCGAGAACATGTCTCCCCGAGGACATCTCTTCCTACGATGAAAAAATTATTGCTACGAGAGGACAAGACTTCCCAGGACAAGTCTCCCCGATGACAAGTCTTCCAAGAGACATCTCTTCCCATCAAATAAAATTATTGCCAAGAGAGGACAAATCTTCCCAGGACAAGTCTACCCCGGGACAAGTAACCCCCAGGACAATTCTCCCCCAGGACAAATCTCCCCGAAGACATCTCATCCTACGATGAAAAAATTATTGACACGAGAGGACAAGTCTTTCCAGGACAATTCTCCCCCAGGACAAGTCTCCCCGAGGACATCTTATCCTACGATGAAAAAATTATTGCTACGAGAGGACAAGACTTCTCAGGACAAGTCTTCCCAGGACAAGTATCCCATAGGACAAGTCTCCCAGGGACATGTATTTCCACTAAAAAAAATTACTGGTAAGACAGTACAAGTCTCCTTAAGGACAAGTCTCCCGGAGGACATCTCTTCCCACGATAATAAAATTATTGACACGAGAGGACAAGTCTTCCCAGGACAAGTCTCCCCGAGGATCAGTCTACCGGAGGACATCTCTTCCCACGATGAAAAAATTATTGCCACGAGAGGACAAGTCTTTCCAGGACAAGTCTCCCCCGGGACAAGTCTCCCCCAGGACAATTCTCCCCCAGGACAAATCTCCCCAAAGATATCTCATCCTACGATGAAAAAATTATTGCTACGAGAAAACAAGACTTCCCAGGACAAGTCTCCCCGATGACAAGTCTTCCAAGAGACATCTCTTCCCATCAAATAAAATTATTGCCAAGAGAGGACAAATCTTCCCAGGACAAGTCTACCCCGAGACAAGTCTCCCTCAGGACAATTCTCCCCCAGGACAAATCTCCCCGAAGACATCTCATCCTACGATGAAAAAATTATTGCTACGAGAGGACAAGACTTCCCAGGACAAGTCTCCCCGAGGATAAGTCTTCCGGAGGACATCTATTCCCACGATGAAAAAATTATTGCCACGAGAGGACAAGTCTTTCCAGGACAAGTCTCCCCCGGGACAAGTCTCCCCCAGGACAATTCTCCCCCAGGACAAATCTCCCCAAAGATATCTCATCCTACGATGAAAAAATTATTGCTACGAGAAAACAAGACTTCCCAGGACAAGTCTCCCCGATGACAAGTCTTCCAAGAGACATCTCTTCCCATCAAATAAAATTATTGCCAAGAGAGGACAAATCTTCCCAGGACAAGTCTACCCCGAGACAAGTCTCCCTCAGGACAATTCTCCCCCAGGACAAGTCTCCCCGAGGACATCTTATCCTACGATGAAAAAATTATTGCTACGAGAGGACAAGACTTCCCAGGACAAGTCTCCCCGATGACAAGTCTTCCAAGAGACATCTCTTCCCATCAAATAAAATTATTGCCAAGAGAGGACAAATCTTCCCAGGACAAGTCTACCCCGAGACAAGTCTCCCTCAGGACAATTCTCCCCCAGGACAAATCTCCCCGAAGACATCTCATCCTACGATGAAAAAATTATTGCTACGAGAGGACAAGACTTCCCAGGACAAGTCTCCCCGAGGATAAGTCTTCCGGAGGACATCTATTCCCACGATGAAAAAATTATTGACACGAGAGGACAAGTCTTTCCAGGACAATTCTCCCCCAGGATAAGTCTCCCCGAGGACATCTTATCCTACGATGAAAAAATTATTGCTACGAGAGGACAAGACTTCCCAGGACAAGTCTCCCCGATGACAAGTCTTCCAAGAGACATCTCTTCCCTTCAAATAAAATTATTGCCAAGAGAGGACAAGTCTTCCCAGGACAAGTCTACCCGAGGGCAAGCCTCCTTAGGGACATTTCTTTCCACTAAAAAAATGATTACTAAGACAGTACAAGTCTTCCCAGGACAAGTCTCCCCGAGGACAAGTCTCCCCAGGGACATTTCTTTCCACTAAAAAAAATTATTGCTAATACAGTACAAGTCTTCCGAGGACAAGTCTCCACGGGGACAAGTCTCTCTGAGGACATCACTTCCAACGATGAAAAAATTATTGACACGCGAGGTCAAGTCTTCCCAGGACAAGTCTACCAGACAGCAAGTCTCCCCAGGGACATTTCTTTCCACTAAAAAAAAAGATTACTAAGACAGTACAAGTCTTCCCAGGACAAGTCTCCCCCGGGGACATCTCTTCCCACGATAAAAAAATTATTGACACAAGAGGACAAGTCTTCCGAGGACAAGTCTCTCCGAGGACAAGTCTCCCCGAAGACATCTCTTCCCACGATGAAATAATTATTGTAATGAGAGAACAAGTCTTCCCAGGACGAGTCTCCCCGAGGACAAGTCTCCCCGGGGACATCTCTTCCCACGATGAAAAAATTATTGCCACAAGAGGACAAGTCTTCCGAGGACAAGTCTCTTCGAGAACATGTCTCCCCGAGGACATCTCTTCCCACGATGAAAAAATTATTGCCACGAGAGGTCGAGTCTTCCCAGGACAAATGTCCCCGAGGACATCTCTACCAACGATGAAAAAATTAGTGCCACGAGAGGACTAGTCTTCCCAGGACAAGTCTCCCCGAGGACAAGTCTCCCCGAGGACAAGTCTTCCCAGGGACATCTCTTCCCAGCAAAAAAATTATTGCCAAGAGAGGATAAGTCTTCTCAGGACAACTCTTCCCGAGGACAAGTCTCCCCAGGGACATTTCTTTCCACTAAAAAAAATTATTCCTAAGACAGTACAAGTCTTCCCAGGACAAATCTCCCCGAAGACATCTCATCCTACGATAAAAAAATTATTGACACGAGAGGACAAGTCTTTCCAGGACAATTCTCCCCCAGGACAAGTCTCCCCGAGGACATCTTATCCTACGATGAAAAAATTATTGCTACGAGAGGACAAGACTTCTCAGGACAAGTCTTCCCAGGACAAGTATCCCATAGGACAAGTCTCCCAGGGACATGTATTTCCACTAAAAAAAGTTAATGGTAAGACAGTACAAGTCTCCTCAAGGACAAGTCTCCCGGAGGACATCTCTTCCCACGATAATAAAATTATTGACACGAGAGGACAAGTCTTCCCAGGACAATTCTCCCCCAGGACCAGTCTCCCCGAGCACATCTCATCCTACGACGAAAAAATTATTTCTACGAGAGGACAAGACTTCCCAGGACAAGTCTCCCCGAGGATCAGTCTTCCGGAGGACATCTCTTCCCACGATGAAAAAATTATTGCCACGAGAAGACAAGTCTTTCCAGGACAAGTCTCCCCCGGGACAAGTCTCCCCCAGGACAATTCTCCCCCAGGACAAATCTCCCCAAAGACATCTCATCCTACGATGAAAAAATTATTGCTGTACTGACTATGTCGAGTCTTCCCAGGACAAATGTCCCCGAGGATATCTCTTCCCACGATAAAAAAATTATTGACACAAGAGGACAAGTCTTCCGAGGACAAGTCTCTCCGAGGGCAAGTCTCCCCGAAGACATCTCTTCCCACGATGAAATAATTATTGTAATGAGAGAACAAGTCTTCCCAGGACGAGTCTCCCCGAGGACAAGTCTCCCCGGGGACATCTCTTCCCACGATGAAAAAATTATTGCCACAAGAGGACAAGTCTTCCGAGGACAAGTCTCTTCGAGAACATGTCTCCCCGAGGACATCTCTTCCCACGATGAAAAAATTATTGCCACGAGAGGTCGAGTCTTCCCAGGACAAATGTCCCCGAGGACATCTCTACCAACGATGAAAAAATTAGTGCCACGAGAGGACTAGTCTTCCCAGGACAAGTCTCCCCGAGGACAAGTCTCCCCGAGGACAAGTCTTCCCAGGGACATCTCTTCCCAGCAAAAAAATTATTGCCAAGAGAGGATAAGTCTTCTCAGGACAACTCTTCCCGAGGACAAGTCTCCCCAGGGACATTTCTTTCCACTAAAAAAAATTATTCCTAAGACAGTACAAGTCTTCCCAGGACAAATCTCCCCGAAGACATCTCATCCTACGATAAAAAAATTATTGACACGAGAGGACAAGTCTTTCCAGGACAATTCTCCCCCAGGACAAGTCTCCCCGAGGACATCTTATCCTACGATGAAAAAATTATTGCTACGAGAGGACAAGACTTCTCAGGACAAGTCTTCCCAGGACAAGTATCCCATAGGACAAGTCTCCCAGGGACATGTATTTCCACTAAAAAAAGTTAATGGTAAGACAGTACAAGTCTCCTCAAGGACAAGTCTCCCGGAGGACATCTCTTCCCACGATAATAAAATTATTGACACGAGAGGACAAGTCTTCCCAGGACAATTCTCCCCCAGGACCAGTCTCCCCGAGCACATCTCATCCTACGACGAAAAAATTATTTCTACGAGAGGACAAGACTTCCCAGGACAAGTCTCCCCGAGGATCAGTCTTCCGGAGGACATCTCTTCCCACGATGAAAAAATTATTGCCACGAGAAGACAAGTCTTTCCAGGACAAGTCTCCCCCGGGACAAGTCTCCCCTAGGACAATTCTCCCCCAGGACAAATCTCCCCAAAGACATCTCATCCTACGATGAAAAAATTATTGCTACGGGAGGACAAGACTTCCCAGGACAAGTCTCCCCGATGACAAGTCTTCCAAGAGACATCTCTTCCCATCAAATAAAGTTATTGCCAACAGAGGACAAATCTTCCCAGGACAAGTCTACCCCGGGACAAGTCTACCCCGGGACAAGTCTCCCCCGGGGACATCTCTTCCCACGATAAAAAAATTATTTACACAAGAGGACAAGTCTTCCGAGGACAAGTCTCTCCGAGGACAAGTCTCCCCAGGGACATTTCTTTCCACTATAAAAAATTATTGCTAATACAGTACAAGTCTTCCCATGACAAGTCTTTTCGAGGACAAGTCTCCCCAGGGACATTTCTTTCCACTATGAAAAATTATTGCTTATACAGTACAAGTCTTCCCATGACAAGTCTTTCCGAGGACAAGTCTCCCCAGGGACATTTCTTTCCACTAAAAAAAATGATTACTTAGACAGTACAAGTCTTCCCCAGGAAAAGTCTCCCCGGGGACATATCTTCGCACGATAAAAAAATTATTGCCACGAGTGGACAAGTCATCCTAGGACAAGTCTCCCCGGAGACATCTATTCCCACGATGAAAAAAAAAAAGCTACAAGAGGACAAGTCTTCCCAGAACAAGTCTCCCCGAGGACATCTCTTCCCACGATGAAAAAATTCTTGCCACGACAGGACAAGTCTCCCCGAGGACATCTCTTCCCACGATGAAAAAATTATTACCACGAGAGGACAAGTCATCCCAGGACAAGTCTCCAATAGGACAAGTCTCCCCAGGAACATCTATTCCCACGATGAAAAAATTATTGCTACGAGAGGACAAGTCTTCCTAGGGACAAGTCTCCCCTGAGGACAAGTCTCCCCGAAGACATCTCTTCCCACGATGAAATAATTGTTGTAATGAGAGGACAAGTCTTCCAAGGACGAGTCTCCCCGAGGACAAGTCTCTCCGAGAACATCACTTCCCACCATAAAAAAATTATTGCCACGAGAAGACAAGTCTCCCTAGGACAAGACTCCTCGAGGAGAAGTCTCCCCGAGGACTTATCTTCCCACGATGAAAAAAATATTACCACGACAGGACAAGTCTCCCCGAGGACATCTCTTCCCACGATGATTAAATTATTGCCACAAGAGGACAAGTCGTCCCAGGACAAGTCTTCCATAGGACAAGTCTCTCCGGGGACATCTATTCCCACGATGAATAAATTATTCCCACAAGAGGACAAGTTTTCCCATTACAAGTCTCCCATAGAACAAGTCTTCCCGGGGACATCTCTTTCCACGATGAAAAAATTATTGCCACGAGAGGACAAGTCTTCCCAGGTCGGGTCTCCCCGAGGACAAGTCTCCCCGAGGACATCTCTTCCCACGATGAGATAATTATTGCCATGAGAGAACAAGTCTTCCTAGGTCGAGTCTCCCCGAGGATAAGTCTCCCCGGGGACATCTCTTCCCACGATGAAAAAATTATTGCCACGAGAGGACAAGTCTTCCCAGGACAAGTCTCCCCGAGGACAAGTCTCCCGAAGGACATCTCATCCTACGATGAAAAAATTATTGCCACGAGAGGACTAGTCTTCCCAGGACAAGTCTCCCCGAGGACAAGTCTTCCCAGGGACATCTCTTCCCAGCAAAAAAATTATTGCCACGAGAGGACAAGTCTTCCCAGGACAAGTCTCCCCGAGGACAAGTCTCCCCAGGGACATTTCTTTCCACTAAAAAAAATTATTGCTAATACAGTACAAGTCTTTCCAGGACAAGTCTCCCCGAGGACAAGTCTCCCGAAGGACATCTCATCCTACGATGAAAAAATTATTGCCACGAGAGGACTAGTCTTCCCAGGACAAGTCTCCCCGAGGACAAGTCTTCCCAGGGACATCTCTTCCCAGCAAAAAAATTATTGCCACGAGAGGACAAGTCTTCCCAGGACAAGTCTCCCCGAGGACAATAATCCCCGAAGACAAGTCTCCCGGAGGACATCTCTTCCCACGATGAAAAAATTATTACCACGAGAGGACAAGTCATTCCAGGACATATCTCCCATAGGACAAGTCTCCCCAGGAACATCTATTCCCACGATAAAAAAATTATTGCTACGAGAGGACAAGTCTTCCTAGGGACAAGTCTCCCCTGAGGACAAGTCTCCCCGAAGACATCTCTTCCCACGATGAAATAATTATTGTAATGAGAGGACAAGTCTTCCAAGGACGAGTCTCCCCGAGGACAAGTCTCTCCGAGAACATCTCTTCCCACAATAAAAAAATTATAGCCACGAGAAGACAAGTCTCCCTAGGACAAGAATCCTCGAGGAGAAGTCTCCCCGAGGACTTCTCTTCCCACGATGAAAAAAATATTACCACGACAGGACAAGTCTCCCCGAGGACATCTCTTCCCACGATGATTAAATTATTGCCACAAGAGGACAAGTCGTCCCAGGACAAGTCTTCCATAGGAAAATTCTCCCCGGGGACATCAATTCCCACGATGATTAAATTATTCCCACAAGAGGACAAGTTTTCCCATGACAAGTCTCCCATAGAACAAGTCTTCCCAGGGACATCTCTTCCCACGATGAAAAAATTATTGCTACAAGAGGACATGTCTTCCAAGGGACAAGTCTTCCCTGAGGACAAGTATCCCCCAGGACAAGTCTTCCATAGGATAAGTCTTCCGGAGGACATCTCTTCCAACGATAAAAAAATTATTGCCACGAGAGGACTAGTCTTCCCAGGACAAGTCTCCCCGAGGACAAGTCTCCCGAAGGACATCTCATCCTACGATGAAAAAATTATTGCCACGAGAGGACAAGACTTCCCAGGACTAGTCTCATTTAGGACAAGTCTCCCTGAGGACATCTCTTCCCACGATGAGATAATTATTGCCATGAGAGAACAAGTCTTCCCAGGTCCAGTCTCCCCGAGGATAAGTCTCCCGAAGGACATCTCATCTTACGATGAAAAAATTATTGCCACGAGAGGACAAGTCTTCCCAGGACAAGTCTACCCGAGGACAAGTCTTCCCCGAGGACATCTCTTCCCACGATGAGATAATTATTGCCATGAGAGAACAAGTCTTCCCAGGTCGAGTCTCCCCGAGGATAAGTCTCCCCGGGGACATCTCTTCCCACGATGAAAAAATTATTGCCACAAGAGGACAAGTCCCCCGAGGATAAGTCTTCCGAAGGACATCTCTTCCAACGATGAAAAAATTATTGCCACAAGAGGACAAGTCTTCCCAGGACAAGTCTCCCCGAGGACAAGTCTCCCGAAGGACATCTCATCCTACGATGAAAAAATTATTGCCACGAGAGGACAAGACTTCCCAGGACAAGTCCCCCGAGGATAAGTCTTCCGGAGGACATCTTTTCCAACGATAAAAAAATTATTGCCACGAGAGGACAAGTCTTCCCAGGACAAGTCTCCCCCAGGACAAGTCTCCCCAGGGAGATTTCTTCCCACAAAAAAAAATTATTGCTAAGACAGTACAAGTCTTTCCAGAACAAGTCTCCCAGGGGACATCTCATCCCACGATGAAAAAGTTATTGCCACGAGAGGACAAGACTTCCCAGGGAGAGTCTCCCAAAAGACAAGTCTCCCGGAGGACATCTCTTCCCAGGTTGAAAAAATTATTGACACGAGAGGACAAGTCTTCCCAGGACAAGTCTCCCCCAGGACAAGTCTCCTCAGGGACATTTCTTCCCACTAAAAAAAATTATTGCTAAGACAGTACAAGTCTCCCCAAGGACAAGTCTCCCGGAGGACATCTCATCCCACGATAAAAAATTTATTGCCACGAGAGGACAAGAATTCCCAGGGCAAGTCTCCCCGAGTATAAGTCTTCCGAAGGACATCTCTTCCCACGATAAAAAAATTATTGCCACAAGAGGACAAGTCTTCCCAGGACAAGGCTCCCCCAGAACAAGTCTCCCCAGGGACATTTCTTCCCACTAAAAAAAATTATTGCTAAGACAGTACAAGTCTTCCCAGGACAAGTCTCCCCGGGGACATCTCATCCTACGCTGAAAAAGTTATTGCCACGAGAGGACAAGACTTCCCAGGGCAAGACTCCCCGAGGATAAGTCTTCCGGAGGACATCTCTTCCCACGATGAAAAAATTATTGACACGAGAGGACAAGTCTTCCCAGGACAAGTCTCCCCAAGGACAAGTCTCCCCAGGGACATTTCTTCCCACAAAAAAAAATTATTGCTAAGACAGTACAAGTCTTCCCAGAACAAGTCTTCCCGGGGACAAGTCTCCCCGAGGACATCTCATCCCACGATGAAAAAATTATTGTTACGAGAGGACAAGACTTCCCAGGAAAGTCCTCTCTTAGCAATAATTTCTTTTGGTGGGAAGAGATGTCCCTGGAGAGACATGTCCTCGCAGACACTTGTTTTTAAAAGACTTGACCTCTTGTAGCAATAATTTTTTTTAGTGGGAAGTGATGTCCCTGGGGTGACTTGTCCTGAGGGAGACTTGTCCTCTCTTGGCAATAATATTTTTGGTGGAAAGAGATGTCCCTGGGGAGACATGACCTCGCAGAGACTCGACCTTGGAAGACTTGTCCTCGGGGAGATTGTCCTCGGGGAGACTTGTCCTCGGAGAGACTTGTCCTGGGAAGATTTGTACTCTTTTGGCAATAACTTTTTCATCGTGGGAAGTGATGTCCCTGGGGAGACATGTCCTCGCAGAGACTTGTCCTTGGAAGACTTGTCCTCTCTTGGCAATAATTTTCTTTGGTGGGAAAAGATATCCCCGGGGAGATTTGTCTTTGGGGAGACTTGTCCTCGGGGAGACTTGTCCTCGGGGAGACTTGTCCTCTCTTAGCAATAATTTCATCGGTGGAAAGAGATGTCCCTGGGGAGACTTGTCCTAGGGGAGACTTGTCTCTTGTAGCAATAATTTTTTTTGGTGGGAATAGATATCCCCAGGGAGATTTGACTTTGGGGATACTTGTCCTCGGGGAGACTTGTCCTCGGGGAGACTTGTCCTCGGGAAGACTTGTCCTCGGGAAGACTTGTCCTCGGGGAATTTGTCCTCGGGGAGACTTGTCCTCGGAGAGACTTGTCCTGGGAAGATTAGTACTCTTTTGGCAATAATTTTTTTTAGTGGGAAGAGATGTCCCTGGGGAGACTTGTTCTGGGAAGACTTGTCCTCTCTTAGCAATAATTTTTTTGCTGGGAAGAGATGTCCCTGGGAAGACTTGTACTGTCTAAGCAATAATTTTTCAATCGTGGGAAGAAATGTCTCTGGGGACACTTGTCCTGGGGGAGACTTGTCCTCGGGAAAACTTGTCCTCTTGTGGCAATAATTTTTTCACCGTGGGAAGAGATGTACCCGTGGAGCCTTGTCCTCGGGGAGAGTTGTCCGCGGGGAGACTTGCCTTGGGAAGACTTGTCCTCGCGTGGCAATAATTTTTTTATCCTGGGAAGAGATGTCCTCCGGAAGACTTATCCTCGGGGAGACTTTCCCTGGGAAGTCTTGTCCTCTCGTAACGATAATTTTTTCATTGTGGGATGAGATGTCCTCGGGGAGACTTGTCTTGGGAAGGCTTGTCCTTTCTTAGCAATAATTTTTTTCGGTGGGAAGAGATGTCCCTGGGGAGACTTGTCCTCGGGAAGACTTGTCCTGGGAAGACTGGTCCTCTCTAGGCAATAATTTTTTTTAGTGAGAAGTGATGTCCCTGGAGAGACTTGTCCTTGGAAGACTTGTCCTAGGAAGACTTGTCCTCTCTTAGCAATAATTTCTTTTGGTAGGAAGAGATGTCTCTGGGGAGACATGGCCTCGGATTGACTTGTCCATGGCAGACTTGTCCTCTCGTGGAAATAATTTTTTCATCGTGGGAAGAGATGTCCCTGTGAAGACATGTCCTCGGAGAGAATTGTCCTGGGCGGACTTGTCCTCTATAGCAATAATTTTTTTTGGTGGGAAAAGATGTCCCAGGGGATATTTGTCCTCGAGGAGACTTGTTCTCTCTTGGCAATAATTTTTTTGGTGTGAAAAGATGTCCCCGGGGATATTTATCCTCGGGGAGACTTGTCCTCTCTTAGCAATAATTTCTTTTGGTGGGAAGATATGTCCCTGGGGAGACATGTCCTCGGAGAGACTTGTCCTTGGACGATTTGTCCTATCGTAGCAATAATTTTTTTTGGTGGAAAGAGACGTCCCTGGGGAGACATGGCCTCGGAGAGACTTGTCCATGGCAGACTTGTCCTCTCGTGGAAATAATTTTTTCATCGTGGGAAGAGATGTCCCTGTGAAGACATGTCCTCGGAGAGACTTGTCCTTGGAAGACTTGTCCTCTCGTAGCAATAATTTTTTTTGGTGGGAAGAGATGTCCCCGGGGAGACATGTCCTCGGAGGGACTTGTCAATGGCAGACTTGTCCTCTCGTGGAAATAATTTTCTCATCGTGGGAAGATATGTCCCCAGGAAGACTTGTCCTCGGAGAGACTTGTCCTGGAAAGATTTGTACTTTCTTGGCAATAATTTTGTTTAGTGGAAAGAGATGTCTCTGGGGAGACTTGTCCTGGGGGAGACTTCTCCTGGGAAGACTTGTCCTCTCTTGGCAATAATTTTTTCTGGTGGGAAAAGATGTCCCCGGGGATATTTGTCTACGGCGAGACTTGTCCCCGGGAGACTTGTCCCCGGGGAGACTTGCCCTCTCGTAGCAATAATTTTTTTGGTCGGAAGAGATGTCCCTGGGGAGACATGTCCTCGGAGAGACTTGTCCTCGGAAGACTTGTCCTCTCGTAGCAATAATTTTTTTTGGTACGAAGAGATATCCCTGGGAAGACTTGTCCTCTAGGAGACTTCTCCTAGGAAGACTTGTCCTCTGTTGGCAATAATTTTTTCTGGTGGGAAAAGATGTCCCCGGGGGTTTTTGTCTTCGGGAAGACTTGTCCTCTCTTAGCAATAATTTCTTTTGTTGGGAAGAGATGTCCCTGGGGAGACTTGTCCTCTGGGAGACTTCTCCTGGGAAGACTTGTCCTCTCTTAGCAATAATTTCTTTTGGTGGGAAGAGATGTCCCTGGAGAGACATGTCCTCGCAGACACTTGTTTTTAAAAGACTTGACCTCTTGTAGCAATAATTTTTTTTAGTGGGAAGTGATGTCCCTGGGGTGACTTGTCCTGAGGGAGACTTGTCCTCTCTTGGCAATAATATTTTTGGTGGAAAGAGATGTCCCTGGGGAGACATGACCTCGCAGAGACTCGACCTTGGAAGACTTGTCCTCGGGGAGATTGTCCTCGGGGAGACTTGTCCTCGGAGAGACTTGTCCTGGGAAGATTTGTACTCTTTTGGCAATAACTTTTTCATCGTGGGAAGTGATGTCCCTGGGGAGACTTGTCCTGGGGGAGACTTGTCCTCTCTTGGCAATAATATTTTTTGTAAAAAGAGATGTCCCTGGGGAGACATGTCCTCGCAGAGACTTGTCCTTGGAAGACTTGTCCTCTCTTGGCAATAATTTTCTTTGGTGGGAAAAGATATCCCCGGGGAGATTTGTCTTTGGGGAGACTTGTCCTCGGGGAGACTTGTCCTTGGGGAGACTTGTCCTCTCTTAGCAATAATTTCTTTCGGTGGAAAGAGATGTCCCTGGGGAGACTTGTCCTAGGGGAGACTTGTCTTTTGTAGCAATAATTTTTTTTGGTGGGAAAAGATATCCCCAGGGAGATTTGACTTTGGGGATACTTGTCCTCGGGGAGACTTGTCCTCGGGGAGACTTGTCCTCGGGGAGACTTGTCCTCGGGAAGACTTGTCCTGGGAAGATTTGTACTCTTTTGGCAATAATTTTTTTTAGTGGGAAAAGATGTCCCAGGGGATATTTGTCCTCGAGGAGACTTGTTCTCTCTTGGCAATAATTTTTTTGGTGTGAAAAGGTGTCCCCGGGGATATTTATCCTCGGGGAGACTTGTCCTCTCTTAGCAATAATTTCTTTTGGTGGGAAGATATGTCCCTGGGGAGACATGTCCTCGGAGAGACTTGTCCTTGGACGATTTGTCCTATCGTAGCAATAATTTTTTTTGGTGGAAAGAAACGTCCCTGGGGAGACATGGCCTCGGAGTGACTTGTCCATGGCAGACTTGTCCTCTCGTGGAAATAATTTTTTCATCGTGGGAAGAGATGTCCCTGTGAAGACATGTCCTCGGAGAGACTTGTCCTTGGAAGACTTGTCCTCTCGTAGCAATAATTTTTTTTGGTGGGAAGAGATGTCCCCGGGGAGACATGTCCTCGGAGGGACTTGTCAATGGCAGACTTGTCCTCTCGTGGAAATAATTTTTTCATCGTGGGAAGATATGTCCCCAGGAAGACTTGTCCTCGGAGAGACTTGTCCTGGAAAGATTTGTACTTTCTTGGCAATAATTTTGTTTAGTGGAAAGAGATGTCTCTGGGGAGACTTGTCCTGGGGGAGACTTCTCCTGGGAAGACTTGTACTCTCTTGGCAATAATTTTTTCTGGTGGGAAAAGATGTCCCCGGGGATATTTGTCTACGGCGAGACTTGTCCTCGGGGAGACTTGTCCCCGGGGAGACTTGCCCTCTCGTAGCAATAATTTTTTTGGTCGGAAGAGATGTCCCTGGGGAGACATGTCCTCGGAGAGACTTGTCCTCGGAAGACTTGTCCTCTCGTAGCAATAATTTTTTTTGGTACGAAGAGATGTCCCTGGGAAGACTTGTCCTCTAGGAGACTTCTCCTAGGAAGACTTGTCCTCTGTTGGCAATAATTTTTTCTGGTGGGAAAAGATGTAACCGGGGGTTTTTGTCTTCGGGGAGACTTGTCCTCTCTTAGCAATAATTTCTTTTGTTGGGAAGAGATGTCCCTGGGGAGACTTGTCCTCTGGGAGACTTCTCCTGGGAAGACTTCTCCTCTCTTAACAATAATTTTTTCTGGTGGGAAAAGATGTCCTCGGGGATATTTGTCTTCGGGGAGACTTGTCCTCTGGGAGACTTTTCCCCGGGGAGACTTGTCCTCTCTTAGCAATAATTTCTTTTGGTGGGAAAAGATGTCCCTGGGGAGACATGTCCTCGGAGAGACTTGTCCATGGCAGACTTTTCCTCTCGTGGCAATAATTTTTTAATCGTGGGAAGACATGTCCCCGGGGAGACTTGTCCTCGGAGAGACTTGTCCTGGGAAGATTTGTACTCTTTTGGCAATAATTTTTTCATCGTGGGAAGAGATGTCCTCGGGGAGACTTGTCTTGGGAAGACTGGTCCTCTCGTAGCAATAATTTTTTTTGGTGGGAAGAGTTGTCCCTGGAGAGACATGTCCTCGCAGACACTTGTCCTTGGAAGACTTGTCCTCCCGTAGCAATAATTTTTTCATCGTGGGAAGAGATGTGCCCGGGTGACTTGTTCTCGGAGAGACTTGTCCTGGGAAGACTTGTCCTCTCTTGGCAATAATTTCTTTTGGTGGGAAGAGATGTCCCTGGGGAGACTTGTCCTAGGGGAGACTTGTCCTCTTGTAGCAATAATTTTTTTGGTGGGAAGATATGTCCCTGGGGAGACATGTCCTCGGAGAAACTTGTCCTTGGAAGAATTGTCCTCTCGTAGCAATAACTTTTTCATTGTGGGAAGAGATGTCCTTGGGGAGACTTGTCCTGGGAAGACTTGTCCTCTCTAGGCAATAATTTTTTTTTAGTGGGAAGCGATGTCCCTGGGGAGACTTGTCCTGGGGGAGGCTTGTCCTCTTTTGGCAATAATATTTTTGGTGGAAAGAGATGTCCTAGGGGAGACTTGTCCTCTCGTAGCAATATTTTTTTTTGGTGGAAAAAGATGTCCCTGGGGAGACTTGTCCTCGGAAAGACTTGTCCTGGGAAGACTTGTCCTCTCTTCGCAATAATTTCTTTTGGTGGGAGGAGATGTCCCTGGGGAGACTTGTCCTCTCGTTGCAATAATTTTTTTTGGTGGGAAAAGATGTACCTGGGGAGATTTGTCCTCGGGAGACTTGTCCTGGGAAGACTTGTTCTCTCGTGGCAATAATTTTTTTATCGTGGGAAGAGTTGTCCCTGGAGAGACATGTCCTAGGAGAGCCTTGTCCTCTCGTAGCAATTATTTTTTTTGGTGGGAAGAGATGTCCCTGGGGAGACATGTCCTCGGAGAGACTTGTCCTTGGAAGACTTGTCCTCTCGTAGCAATAATTTTTTTTAGTGGAAAGTGATGTCCCTGGGGAGACTTGTCCTTGGAAGACTTGTCCTCTCGTAGCAATAATTTTTTTTGGTGGAAAGAGATGTCCCTGGGGAGACTTGTCCTATCTTGGTAATAATTTTTTTGGTCGGAAGAGATGTCTCTGGGGAGACTTGTCCTAGGGGAGACTTGTCCTCTTGTAGCAATAATTTTTTTTGGTGGGAAGAGATGTTCCTGGGGAGACATGTCTTCGGAGAGACTTGTCAATGGCAGACTTGTCCTCTTGTGGAAATAATTTTTTCATCGTGGGAAGATATGTCCCCGTGGAGACTTGTCCTCGGAGAGACTTGTCCTGGGAAGATTTGTACTCTTTTGGCAATAATTTTTTTTAGTGGAAAGAAATGTCCCTAAGGAGACATGTTCTCGGAGAGACTTGTCCTTGGAAGACTTGTCCTCGCGTAGCAATATTTTTTTTATCGTAGGAAAAGATGTCCCCGGGGAGACTTGTTCTCGGAGAGACTTGTCCTGTAAAGACTTGTCCTCTCTTGGCAATAATTTCTTTTGGTGGGAAAAGATATCCCTGGGGAGACTTGTCTTCGGGGAGACTTGTCCTGGGAAGACTTGTCCTCTCTTAGCAATAATTTCTTTTGGTGGGAGGAGATGTCCCTTGGAAGACTTGTCCTCTCGTAGCAATAATTTTTTTTGGTGGAAAGAGATGTCCCTGGGGAGACATGTCCTCGGAGAGACTTGTCCTTGGAAGACTTGTCCTCTCGTAGCAATAATTTTTTTTAGTGGAAAGTGATGTCCCTGGGGAGACTTGTCCTTGGAAGACTTGTCCTCTCGTAGCAATAATTTTTTTTGGTGGAAAGAGATGTCCCTGGGGAGACTTGTCCTATCTTGGTAATAATTTTTTTGGTCGGAAGAGATGTCTCTGGGGAGACTTGTCCTAGGGGAGACTTGTCCTCTTGTAGCAATAATTTTTTTTGGTGGGAAGAGATGTTCCTGGGGAGACATGTCTTCGGAGAGACTTGTCAATGGCAGACTTGTCCTCTTGTGGAAATAATTTTTTCATCGTGGGAAGATATGTCCCCGTGGAGACTTGTCCTCGGAGAGACTTGTCCTGGGAAGATTTGTACTCTTTTGGCAATAATTTTTTTTAGTGGAAAGAAATGTCCCTAAGGAGACATGTTCTCGGAGAGACTTGTCCTTGGAAGACTTGTCCTCGCGTAGCAATATTTTTTTTATCGTAGGAAAAGATGTCCCCGGGGAGACTTGTTCTCGGAGAGACTTGTCCTGTAAAGACTTGTCCTCTCTTGGCAATAATTTCTTTTGGTGGGAAAAGATATCCCTGGGGAGACTTGTCTTCGGGGAGACTTGTCCTGGGAAGACTTGTCCTCTCTTAGCAATAATTTCTTTTGGTGGGAGGAGATGTCCCTTGGAAGACTTGTCCTCTCGTAGCAATAATTTTTTTTGGTGGAAAGAGATGTCCCTGGGGAGACTTGTCCTCGGGGAGACTTGTCCTGGGAAGACTTGTCCTATCTTGGTAATAATTTTTTTGGTGGGAAGAGATGTCTCTGGGGAGACTTGTCCTAGGGGAGACTTGTCCTCTCGTAGCAATAATTTTTTTTGGTGGGAAGAGATGTCCCTGGGGAGACATGTCCTCGGAGAGACTTGTCAATGGCAGACTTGTCCTCTCGTGGAAATAATTTTTTCATCGTGGGAAGATATGTCCCCGCGGAGACTTGTCCTCGAAGAGACTTGTCCTGGGAAGATTTGTACTCTTTTGGCAATAATTTTTTTTAGTGGAAAGAGATGTCCCTAAGGAGACATGTTCTCGGAGAGACTTGTCCTTGGAAGACTTGTCCTCGCGTAGCAATATTTTTTTTATCGTAGGAAAAGATGTCCTCGGGGAGACTTGTTCTCGGAGAGACTTGTCCTGTAAAGACTTGTCCTCTCTTGGCAATAATTTCTTTTGGTGGAAAAAGATATCCCTAGGGTGACTTGTCTTCGGGGAGACTTGTCCTGGGAAGACTTGTCCTCTCTTAGCAATAATTTCTTTTGGTGGGAGGAGATGTCCCTGGGGAGACTTGTCCTCTCGTTGCAATAATTTTTTTTGGTGGGAAGAGATGTCCCTGGGGAGACATGTCCTCGGAGAGACTTGTCCTTGGAAGACTTGTCCTCTTTCGGCAATAATATTTTTGGTGAAAAGAAATGTCTCTGGGGAGACTTGTCCTCGGGGAGACTTGTCCTGGGAAGACTTGTCCTATCTTAGCATTAATTTTTTTTGGTGGGAAGAGATATCCCTGGGGAGACTTGTCCTCGGAGAGACTTGTCCCCTCTTGGCAATAATTTATTTTGGTGTAAAGCGATGTCCCTGGGGAGACTTGTCCTCTTTTGGCAATAATTTTTTTTGCTGGGAAGAGATGTCCCTGGAGAGATTTGTCCTCGGGAGACTTGTCGTGGGAAGACTTTTTCTCTCGTGGCAATATTTTTTTTATCGTGGGAAGAGATGTCCCTGGGGAGACTTGTCCCAGGAGAGACTTGTCCTCTCGTAGCAATTATTTTTTTTGGTGGAAAGAGATGTCCCTGGGGAGACATGTCCTCGGAGAGACTTTTCCTTAGAAGACTTGTCCTCTCGTAGCAATAATTTTTTTTAGTGGGAAGTGATGTCCCTGGGGAGACTTGTCCTGGGGGAGACTTGTCCTCTCTTGGCAATAATATTTTTGGTGGAAAGAAATGTCTCTGGGGAGATTTGTCCTCGGGGAGACTTGTCCTGGGAAGACTTGTCCTATCTTGGCAATAATTTTTTTTGGTGGGAAGAGATATCCCTGGAGATATTTGTCCTCGGGAGACTTGTCCTGGGAGGACTTGTTCTCTCGTGGCAATAATTTTTTTATCGTGGGAAGAGGTGTCCCTGGGGAGACTTGTCCTAGGAGAGACTTGTCCTCTCGTAGCAATTATTTTTTTGTTGGGAAGAGATGTCCCTGGGGAGACAAGTCCTCGGAGAGACTTGTCAATGGCAGACTTGTCCTCTCGTGGAAAGAATTTTTTTATCGTGGGAAGATATGTCCCCGGGGAGACTTGTCCTCGGAGAGACTTGTCCTGGGAAGATTTGTACTCTTTTGGCAATAATTTTTTTTAGTGGAAAGAGATGTCTCTGGGGAGACTTGTCCTGGGGGGGACTTCTCCTGGGAAGACTTGTCCTCTCTTGGCAATAATTTTTTCTGGTGGGAAAAGATGTCCCTGGGGATATTTGTCTTCGGGGAGACTTGTCCTCGGGGAGAATTGTCCCCGGGGAGACTTGCCCTCTCGTAGCAATAATTTTTTTGGTGGGAAGATATGTCCCTGGAGAGACATGTCCTCGGAGAGACTTGTCCTTGGAAGAATTGTCCTCTCGTAGCAATAATTTTTTCATCGTGGGAAGAGATGTCCTCGGGCAGACTTGTCCTGGGAAGACTTGTCCTCTCTAGGCAATAATTTTTTTTAGTAGAAAGTGATGTCCCTGGGGAGACTTGTCCTCTTTTGGCAATAATTTTTTTTGCTGGGAAGAGATGTCCCTGGGGAGACTTGTCCTCGGGGAGACTTGTCCTGGGAAGACTTGTCCTATCTTGGTAATAATTTTTTTGGTGGGAAGAGATGTCTCTGGGGAGACTTGTCCTAGGGGAGCCTTGTCCTCTCGTAGCAATAATTTTTTTTGGTGGGAAGAGATGTCCCTGGGGAGACATGTCCTCGGAGAGACTTTTCCTTGGAAGACTTGTCCTCTCGTAGCAATAATTTTTTTTAGTGAGAAGTGATGTCCCTGGGGAGACTTGTCCTGGGGGAGACTTGTCCTCTCTTGGCAATAATATTTTTGGTGGAAAGAAATGTCTCTGGGGAGACTCGTCCTCGGGGAGACTTGTCCTGAGAAGACTTGTCCTATCTTGGCAATAATTTTTTTTGGTGGGAAGAGATATCCCTGGAGAGACTTGTTCTCGGAGAGACTTGTCCCCTCTTGGCAATAATTTATTTTGGTGTGAAGCGATGTCCCTGGGGAGACTTGTCCTCTTGTGGCAATAATTTTGTTTGCTGGGAAGAGATGTCCCTGGAGATATTTGGCCTCGGGAGACTTGTCCTGGGAAGACTTGTTCTCTCGTGGCAATAATTTTTTTATCGTGGGAAGAGATGTCCCTGGGGAGAACTGTCCTAGGAGAGACTTGTCCTCTCGTAGCAATTATTTTTTTTGGTGGGAAGAGATGTCCCTGGGGAGACACGTCCTCGGAGAGACTTGTCCTTGGAAGACTTGTCCTCTCGTAGCAATAATTTTTTTTGGTGGCAAGAGATGTCCCTGGCGAGACATGTCTTCGGAGAGTCTTGTCCTTGGAACACTTGTCCTCTCGTGGCAATAATTTTTTCAGCGTAGGAAGAGATGTGTTCGGGGAGACTTGTCCTCGGAGAGACTTGTCCTGGTAAAATTTGTACTCTTTTGGCAATAATTTTTTTTAGTGGAAAGAGATGTCCCTGGGGAGACTTGTCCTGGGGGAGACTTGTCCTCTCTTGGAAATAATTTTTTTATCGTGGGAAGAGATGTTCTCGGGGAGACTTGTCCTGGAAAGACTGGTCCTCTCGTAGCAATAATTTTTTTTGGTAGAAAGTGTTGTCCATTGGGAGACATGTCCTCGGAGAGACTTGTCCTTGGAAGACTTGTCCTCTCGTAGCAATAATTTTTGCATCGTGGGAAGAGATGTCCCCGGGAAGACTTGTCCTCGGAGAGACTTGTCCTGGGGAGACTTGTCCTCTCGTGGCAATAATTTTTTTATCGTGGGAAGAGATGTCCCCGGGGAGACTTGTCCTCGGGGAGACTTGTCCTTTGAAGACTTGCCCTTTCGTGGCAATAATTTTTTTATCGTCGGAAGAGATGTCCTCGGGGAGGCTTGTCCTGTGAAGACTTGTCCATGTAAGTCATTACTTACTGTAAGTATATTAGTCGTGGGATTTGTTGTCTCCGGGGAGACTTGTCCTTGGAAGAATTGTCCTCTCGTAGCAATAATTTTTTCATCGTGGGAAGAGATGTCCTCGGGCAGACTTGTCCTGGGAAGACTTGTCCTCTCTAGGCAATAATTTTTTTTAGTAGAAAGTGATGTCCCTGGGGAGACTTGTCCTCTTTTGGCAATAATTTTTTTTGCTGGGAAGAGATGTCCCTGGGGAGACTTGTCCTCGGGGAGACTTGTCCTGGGAAGACTTGTCCTATCTTGGTAATAATTTTTTTGGTGGGAAGAGATGTCTCTGGGGAGACTTGTCCTAGGGGAGACTTGTCCTCTCGTAGCAATAATTTTTTTTGGTGGGAAGAGATGTCCCTGGGGAGACATGTCCTCGGAGAGACTTTTCCTTGGAAGACTTGTCCTCTCGTAGCAATAATTTTTTTTAGTGAGAAGTGATGTCCCTGGGGAGACTTGTCCTGGGGGAGACTTGTCCTCTCTTGGCAATAATATTTTTGGTGGAAAGAAATGTCTCTGGGGAGACTCGTCCTCGGGGAGACTTGTCCTGAGAAGACTTGTCCTATCTTGGCAATAATTTTTTTTGGTGGGAAGAGATATCCCTGGAGAGACTTGTTCTCGGAGAGACTTGTCCCCTCTTGGCAATAATTTATTTTGGTGTGAAGCGATGTCCCTGGGGAGACTTGTCCTCTTGTGGCAATAATTTTTTTTGCTGGGAAGAGATGTCCCTGGAGATATTTGGCCTCGGGAGACTTGTCCTGGGAAGACTTGTTCTCTCGTGGCAATAATTTTTTTATCGTGGGAAGAGATGTCCCTGGGGAGAACTGTCCTAGGAGAGACTTGTCCTCTCGTAGCAATTATTTTTTTTGGTGGGAAGAGATGTCCCTGGGGAGACACGTCCTCGGAGAGACTTGTCCTTGGAAGACTTGTCCTCTCGTAGCAATAATTTTTTTTGGTGGCAAGAGATGTCCCTGGCGAGACATGTCTTCGGAGAGTCTTGTCCTTGGAACACTTGTCCTCTCGTGGCAATAATTTTTTCAGCGTAGGAAGAGATGTGTTCGGGGAGACTTGTCCTCGGAGAGACTTGTCCTGGTAAAATTTGTACTCTTTTGGCAATAATTTTTTTTAGTGGAAAGAGATGTCCCTGGGGAGACTTGTCCTGGGGGAGACTTGTCCTCTCTTGGAAATAATTTTTTTATCGTGGGAAGAGATGTTCTCGGGGAGACTTGTCCTGGAAAGACTGGTCCTCTCGTAGCAATAATTTTTTTTGGTAGGAAGTGTTGTCCATTGGGAGACATGTCCTCGGAGAGACTTGTCCTTGGAAGACTTGTCCTCTCGTAGCAATAATTTTTGCATCGTGGGAAGAGATGTCCCCGGGAAGACTTGTCCTCGGAGAGACTTGTCCTGGGGAGACTTGTCCTCTCGTGGCAATAATTTTTTTATCGTGGGAAGAGATGTCCCCGGGGAGACTTGTCCTCGGGGAGACTTGTCCTTTGAAGACTTGCCCTTTCGTGGCAATAATTTTTTCATCGTCTGAAGAGATGTCCTCGGGGAGGCTTGTCCTGTGAAGACTTGTCCATGTAAGTCATTACTTACTGTAAGTATATTAGTCGTGGGATTTGTTGTCTCCGGGGAGACTTGTCTCGTGGGAAGAGATGTCCTTAGGGAGGCTTGTCATGGGAAGACATGTCCCGGGGTAGACATTCTCAGTGTGACTATTCACAGGCGCGCAAAAATAAAAAAAAATTTATTCCAAAGGATGTGCGCCATTTTTTCGGTTTTACAAATATAAAAAATCGTATAATATGCGCAATAGCTAATAACACACTGAATCTAAAACAGTGCTATTTTTTGGTTCAGACAATTTATGTCAGAAATTTCATCAACACCACGGAGTCTTTTTTGAAAAAGGCATTTTTTAACGCTCCTAAATTGGGTAGACCCCTTAATTGAGACAGGCAGAAAAAAAAGTTCTGCTATAAAATATGAAAAGACTTGAGACTGCAAAAGATCCAAAAATCTAGTAAAATTAAATTATTAAATTAAATTAAATTATTAAATTAAATTAAATTATTTTACAGTATTAAATATGAAATAAAACTATAGATCGTTACACGAACACGTTGTTATGGTGAATTTAATTTATAATTGAATTAACATAATATTTTTTATTTAGTATTTTTATTATAATCTATGTAATCTTTAGTGACACAAAGTTGCAGTGAAGATGGAATGGAATTTACATTGAGAACACTAGATGGTTTTACAGGGAGAATTTATACTTATGGATATTATGACAGATGTTTCTTCCGGGGTAGCGGCGGAACGATCAATGTTTTACGAATAAGTGGGTCCCAAGGATATCCAGACTGTGGTACACAGAGGGTGAGGAAGTATTATATTTTATACATTAATATTTGAAAATATATTTTTATGAATTCAAGAGGAAAATTTAGGTAAGGAGAACCCTTACGAACGAAAAATAGCCACTCAATTTATATTATATATAATGTATACATAATGTAGGGTGGCTCTTAATGGATCCCTTAATGGATTAAGGTACAAAAAAAAATTTCCTTAAGTTTAAGACAAATTAAGCAATATAAACACGTTCCTTGATGTAACTGAATTATTCCATGTATTTTTACACGTAAAAAAATCTTATTTTCGTGAATTTGATTTAAAATCGATAAAAAAAATATTTTTAGTAGTAAACAATTTTTGTCTTGAGAAATTTTTTAAAAATTATCGTATAATTATTTATTTAAAATTTTTTTTTTACTTGGACGCCAAGTAACAACTTTTTTTATATTTTGGGGATCTTTTGCGATCCTTTCGAAAGCAGTTTATACAATATCTGCAGTAAATAAGTATCAGTACTTTATGTTTGGAACATCTGTGAAGAAAAATATGGTTTGTGCATTGGAAAATATTCTTTCGTATTGATCTTATAGCAAATTTAGAAAAAAGCTATTTTTTTTATATTAAAAGGCATGAAAAATTAATTGCCTAGAGAAACGTGTTAATATTGCTTGATATGGCTTAAACTTTCAGAAACTTTGTTAGTACCTTGATTAATTTCCAAGTCGTGATTTTATTTACGTTAAATAAAAATCTGAATTATAAAACAAAATCAAAAATAATTCTTGAGTGTGATGCGTCTAGATATCTTTTAATTTATACAACACTATTATATTTATTTATTTATACTAGAACAAAAACATGTCATGGTGTCATTTCAACATATGAATAAATGAAGGGCAGCTTATAGAGTATGATGTAACGGGAATAGGGTTGTAATAAATTATATCACTATTGTTCTAAATTCTATTTTACATTTTGTCACAAAAATCGTTAGAATTACCTGAACTATCAAGACAAAGGTCTGTTTAGCTTTAGCTTCCTTTAATGTTGAATAAATATTAATTTTTCACAGTTTCCTTTTTTTTCGACAATTGTCAAAAATAAATTGTAAGCAAATATCGGAAGAAAGAAAATAGCATTTATTAAAAAAAGTAAACATAAAAATAATTGTATTGAATATAGATCGATGTAATATATGATAAATGCCAGGTTGGTGATTTTAAAGTTTGAATAAATGCAAGTTCGGTCATTTAAAAGTTCAGTCAAATGCAAATTCGAAGATTTTAAAATTCAACCAAACGTGAGTTTAGTGATTTCAAAGTTCGGACAAATGCAAAATCGGGTGTTTCAAAATTTTGACGAATGTAAGTTTGATTATTTTAAAGTTCGGACAAATGGAAATTTAGGGATTTAGAAGTTCTTGCAGTTCTAAAAGTAGGTAGTTTCATATTTTGCTAAATACTAGTTCGGTGATTTCAAAGATTGGAAAAAATGCAAATTTCGTGTTCAAACAAATGCCATTTCTAGTAATTGAATTTTTTGAAAAATGCACTTCAGTGATGTAAAAGTTCAGGCAACCACAAGTTTGGAGTTGAGAAGTACCAACAAATACTTTAGCCCTAGAAACTTCAATAAATAAATGAAATATGATTTCGAGGAGTTGAAACTTTTAAGAAATGCAAATTGCAAATGCGAGTTTAGTAATTTTAAAATTATAACAAATACAAATTCGGAAAGTTAAAAGTTAGGACAAATGCAAGTTCTGATAATTACAAATTCTAACAAATGCAAATTAAGAGAATTACGAATTCGGATAATTAAATTTCGGTCAATTATAAGTTCGGTCTATTATAAGTTCAGTCAATTAGGTTTTGGAGGTAATACATGCGATCCAATAAAAGTAATTTTATAAAATATTTGAGAGTATTTTGTTTACGGTATTTCGCTCTTGAGCGATTCGAGATCAGGGATTAGACAACCTTTATTTGAAATAAATTTTAGCTACAAGGCAGTTTTGAAAACTGTGATGGGTTGAAAGGCGAACATTGTAAAGCAATTTTACAATTCGTAAGCTAAATTTATGTTTTTACCAAAAACGGAGTGAACTAACCATTTTTGAGCTCATAATGTCTCTTATTCTTTATCTGTTATTGACTAATTTATTTCACTCCATAAACAATTAAATCGATTTTAACAAATTTTTATAATTTAGGTTATGTAAACACTTTGACTTGAAATCAAGTTTGGTCACCTAATTTTAATTACATATATTTACAAATTTGTTAAAATTAGTTTACCTTTTATTAAATTTTACTAAATTGTGAATAATTAATTAATTTTAAAAAAAAAATGGAATACGTTTTTCTTCCAAATATGGTTTACCACTCCTAAGCTCCAAGTGCTTTCAGAGGGAAATACCGTAAACACCAGCGACGCAAAGTTTAACGTATCCGTGTGGTTTCAACTGTCAATTACATGCCTGCAAGATTGCGTTAAACGTTGATACAAGGAAGCACATACCAATACTGTTTGTGAACTAAGTCGAAATATAAAAAGTAAAAACACAACATGTATATATATATATATATCTAAGGGAAGTAAGAATATCACTTATTGATAAATTAAAATTTTACTTATTCATAAATTAAAAAATTGGACATTCATTGAAAAAAGTTATGTTTTACTTAGTCATATATTTATAGAGCAGTGAACCATCTCTCCTCAAACATCGACAAAAAGTAAGGTGCGCGATAAATAAAAATAGGTTTTGGAATCATGTTTTATTACATATATTTACCTTGCAATAACAGCCACACTTCGACGTACACTGATCGCCAGATATGCTTTAACATATTTCGATAGGACCTACGTGTTAAAATGTTAAAGCATATCTGGCGATAGCTGTACATATTACTTTAATAAAAAATAATAATGACTAAACGAAAAAATTATTTTCTACCACACATGCACGAAAACCTCGTGTTTCCGTACATATGTGATAGAAAATAGCATATGCAACTCGGGAGGCCGATTTTTTGTCTCGCACAATGTTCTCCGAACATTTGTGCTTGACAAAAAACACGGACTTCCCTCCCTTGATGCATAATATACTAATCTTTGACAAGCCACAAAAATAGTAAAGTGTTTTTTTAACAAATAAAAAAGTGCTTGTCCTTTTGCTTCCTAAATAAACTTGGGAATGAAAACACCTTCTGAACTTTTAGTCTATGTATCATGACATGCTAACTGACAAATAATAACAAGACCTATTAGTGAAAAAGATTCAAAATGTCGAGAAGTAATCCATCTCTCCTCGTGATTTATCTTTTCTCGACTTACTCTATGACAATTTTGTAATTAATTAAGTTGTTTACAAACAGAAATGGCTTTAATTATTAAAAATGTGATTTTAAATTATTTTCTTTTTTGAAATTAAAAATTCTAAATGTATTATATTTTAATCTTTAATTAAAGTCGATATTACATTCTAAATGAGCTATACAAAAAGTAATGTTAACTGTAATATAGAAACTTATATTTAAATTTCATGACAATATAACAATATACATTTCATAATTTTATTAAACCTATTAAAAAATTTCTTTATAAACATAATTCTTAATAAATTTTTCACTTGTTTCATTACCTAGATATAGTTTAACTGAATCAAATGAGCTAACACTTGACAATACAACATACAATTGACTATGATTGAATACATCTTTTCTTAAATCAATTGCAATTTTATGAAATGTCTGTCCTTGAGATTTATTAATAGTAATAGCGAGGGCTAGTTTGATTGGAAATTGTCTTCTCTTGCATGTAAAAGGATAAACAGTCTCACAATATAGTAATATATTATGTATAAATACAATATTCCCACACTAATCTCCGGTCAATATTTCAGCTTTAATTACATGATTTGATAAATCTAACACCAATAATATTGTTCTGTTACATAAACCTTCATTAATGCTAAGGTTTCTAAATAACATTACAACTGAATATATTCTCAAATGTAATACATGTGGTGGTAAACCAGATGGCGATAAATTGTTTAAATATTCTGGTAAAGTAACATCATGATTATTAACATTATCAGAATTATCTATACATTTAATACTTTTATAAACTTTTTCTTTATGTTATCTAAAAACAGTACAACTTGTTTGTTAGTGTCATCAACATCAATATTTCTAGGTGCCAAAATAGCATAAAATGACAATTTTTGAAATATTTTTTCTTTGATCAAATGTTCATACGTATTTCCTCCAATATCAACATTTCCTTTTTCAATAATTTTTTGCAGTAAATGAACACAATCTTTAGCATCATTATTTGTACCATTTCCTATTTCTAACAGAAAATCTATAAACTCTGTTCCTTTTGGTAAAGCTTGCATGTTTTCAGATAATGTTAATATTGGAAATTTCTTTTACAATTTACTCTTTTTAATAGACAAGTTCATAATTTAAGATTTTGTACCTCTTTCTTTTATTGGTAAAACTTGTCTGAAATCACCTCCTAAAATGATTATTTTACCACCAAAAGAAGTATCGATTTGCATGATGTTTCTCAATGTTCTATCCATAATTTCTAAAGCATACCTTGGTGCCATTGGAGCTTCATCCCAAATAAAGACATTACATTTTTTTAAACCAAACCTTCTTTAGACTGTAGTTTAATACTGGATGATGAATCAGTATATAACAACACAGATAATCCCAATACTTTGTAAACAGTTCTATCCATAGGAAGTAAAGTTGCAGCTATTCCTGTAAAAGCCACATTACAAACGTTTCTACCTTCACTTCTTAATAAATGCCACAAAGTTATCTACATAAATGTCTTACCAGATCCTCCAAAACCATCCACATATAAGTTACGACAAGTTTTTTTGCCACAATTATTTACTGCACTTAATACAAAATCAACAACAACTTTTTGTTGAGTGTTTGAGAATGCATGAAAAGAAGTTTGATTCTGAAGCCTACTGATAGGCAATTTCCGTTACTCGTCTGAAATTGGTAGTGTAATAGTATCTGATAGGAGAATTCTAAGAAATGTTCTTCGTTTTCCAGAGAATTTAAGTTAGTGGTTGCAAGAATGTGAGGAAAGCAGGTTGACAGACAAAAGTCTTCTCTTTTAATAAATTAACTATATTTAATTATTTAACGGTTTTTAACTTTAATTAAAATGTAAGTAATCTTAGCCGCACAAATATTTGGTTAATTTGAATATTAAATAAACTGTGAGCAGGTTTTTAAAGTGAAAATTAAAGACTGTATTCATTGATTTTATCTTGAACTTTGCTACCTTTTGAAAGAACTTTTATTAATTAATTTAATGTAAAATTAAACATGGTCCTTCGAGCCGGATCAAAGTGTGAATAAAAAAACTTAATCTGGAACAGTGTAAAACAACTAAAAGGCGAAGAAGATTAAGTGCGTGCTAAACAGTTAAAACCAGGACCATGTGGTCTCTAAAATTTATTAACTATTTAGTGCTTTTCTCATTAAAATAGTTTTATCAGCTTAAAATTTCTTGAGTAAGATTTTGCATTAGATATTTTGAAGAGTGATTTGTGAAAACGAGGCAAAAAAGTCTCAGTTTAATTTTTTTTGGAGGGGTTGTTCCCAACAAATTGTGATATATCCAACTAAATTGGCTGAGTTTCTGCTGAAGGAGGGATGATTTCACGAGAGGGATCGAAGGAGAGAGTTTACGTCATCGTTCTTGACTAAAAGGGATGTAATGCGCAAGCACATTTGTTGTCTCAGTTCTGAAGATCTAGTGGTCTTTATCTTTGCTTATTCGCTTTTCCATCTACTTCGTCATTCTGGATTCTGGTCTCTATTTGAATACTGTTTCCACTTTTAATGTGAATCACACTTGCAGCCTTCTACTCAAGAGAAGTTCTGAATTTTATTTATTGTTATAATGCACAATTTTTTAATTTATGTAATTGAGAAACATTATATATTGTTTTTTAATGCTGATAATTCTTAAATTATTATTATAACTTGCAACTACTTATTTTTAATCACAATTTTGACAAGTCTCGTCTTAATTTTAATTTGTGATGTTTTTTTAATGTTTAAAAACTATTGATCAGTCTCTAAAATCTAATCAAAATGGAGAGTTTGTTTATAGAAATTGAGACTACTTTTCAATATATTTCTCGTACTGAGACAAATTTTAAAAAGATTGGGAAAAACAATGGTACTCTGGCAGTCGCGAAGGGTCGACTTAAACTACTTAATCAACGTTGGTCAGTGGCGCAGGCTTTGGACTTGAAAATTCAAACTTACTTCTGGTTACAGCAGAAGATAAATTTAAACAGGATTATTTTACTAAGGCTCAGTTTTTAAAAATGGAAGAAGCTTATTTACAAGCGTTTGATTTTTTGAATACCGAAATTGATAAATTAAGTGTCGAAACTTCTAAAAATGTATCTGTTAATCTTAATAAAACCGCTACCTGTCAGAATTCTATACAAATTAAGCTGCCTCAAATAAGTTTACCCGAATTTTTAGGAAAATATTGTGATTTAGAAAACTTTCGCGACTTATTTGATGCGTTAATTATTAATAATGTTAGTTTATCCAATATTTCGAGATAACATTATCTGAAAACTTCGGTTAAGGGAGAGGCTGCTCAATTATTAAAACATGTTCCTATTACTGCCTCTAATTTTTTAGTTGGTTGGAAGGTATTAAAGGCTAGGTTTGATAATAAACGAGCGATAATAAGTGCACATTTTAACTCCTTTATGAGTCTTCCTAAAATTAGTAATAATTTAGCGGAGAAATTGAAAGAACTTGTAGATACTACAAACGAATCTCTTTTGGCACTTAAAATTTTAAAAAGACCCGTTGATGAATTGAGTGATATTTTAATTTTTATAATCCTTCAAAAATTAGATTCTTGAACACTCAAAAAGTAGAAGATGAAACTTGGTTCCAGTACTCACTATCCAACTTTTAAGAGTCTTACGAAATTTTTAGAAACGCGAATACTAGGAGCCATGTTGCTTCTGCTTCTGCTAACTGTCTACTTTGTAAAGAAAATCACTCTCTAATTAAATGTAATCAGTTTCAAGATTTTCGGTTGAAAAAAGAAAAGAATTTATCTTGCGTAATCATTGCTGTGTCAATTGTCTAAGTCCTGGTCATTAACCTTTTAATTGTTTTAGTAAATTGACTTGTTCAAAATGTCATCGCAAACATAATACGTTATTGCACTTTAATGTTAAAAATGATTAAAATGTTAATTCTGCAATTAATAATGCTTTTAATAGTTTAAAATTTGATTCGCAATCAGCTGTCTCTGTAAATCATATTGTTGATGAGAACTGTAGGGAGGCTTCTTCTTCCGTTAATATATTATAAATTTAGAATTTTACTTGACCAGGGCTCTGACTGTAGTTTTGTTTCAGAAAGAACTTTTTGAATGTTAAAGCCTCGATATGATCTGGTTAATGCTCGTTTTAGGGGTATTGGTGGATTCACAATGGGTCAAGTAAAAAAAATTGCACAATTTCAATTTTTTAATTGTAATTCTGATTGTAAAGTATTATCGTTTGAAGCTTTGGTTTTGTTTAAATTAACTTCTTATCATCCGTCGGAATATATGTTAGATCGAAATGATTCTGAACTTCAGGACATTCCTTTGGCAGATCCTGATCCGATTAGTGATATGGAAATTGATTTAATAATCGGTGCGGATAAGCTGGGTGCTTGTTTAAAACCAAGTATTAGGTTTAATGTTGCTGGTAAATTAATCGCGCAAAATACTATTTTTGGGTGGATACTCTCAGGCCCAGTTTTTAATAAATTAAAAAAACCTGCTAACTCTATTAATCATTGTGTGACTCCTGAAGTTTTGCATGATGATCTTGTACGCTTTTGGCAATGGGAAGAAATTCCAAATAAAATTTTTTTAACTGAAGCAGAAGTTCGTTGTCAGAACTATTTTATTACTTCTCATTCTTGTTTACATTCAGGTCAATATATGACTAGATTGTCATTTAGATCTGATCCTCCCATAGCAATAGGTAGCTCCTTTTTGAGAGCTCCAATTATTTTGAACAAGGTTGTTGAGCGTTTAAATAAAAATCCTGAACATTTACGGTTATATCAGGAATTTATGGCTGAATATATTCTATTGGGTCATATGCAAAAGGTAAAGGGAGACAATTTGAAGGACGAATCTCAAGTGGTTTATCTGCGTCATCATCCCATCATTCGAGAGAGTAGTTGTACTACTCGTTTACGGGTTGTTTTTAATGCTTCCAGCCTGACTTCAAATAAAACTTCCTTAAACTCTCATCTTCTAATTGGTCCTAAAATTCTAAATGATTTGATTTCTATTATTTTACATTGGAGAAAGTATCGGTATGTCTATGTGGCCGATATTGAAAAAATGTTTAGGCAGATATTGGTCGATTCGAGAGATATTGATTATCAACGTATTTTGTGGTTTTCGGAAGATAATAAGATTCAAGCGTATCAGCTAAAGAACGTTATGTGCTGTTTGAAGCAGAGATTACGAAAATCAAGATTTGAGTTTAATGAAATTAGGTGTCTTTCATTTGCGAAAATGGGCGAGTAACAATGCTGTTTTATTTAATGATTGCCCGATTGTTGATCACGAACGTGGAATTGAAATTTTATTTAATGAGGATCAATACTTGCAAGTTATGGGACTTAAATGGGATCCTACTTTGGACGTTTTTGAGTTTAAAGTTTTTTCAGAGGAAGTTTCCATTCCAACTAAGAGAATTAATTTATCTATAATAGCTAAATTATATGATCCTTTTGGTTGGTTGTCTCCAGTTATAGTAGTAGCTAAACTGTTAATCCAGGAATTATGGTTACGTAAACTTGACTGGGATCAAAAACTACCAGAAGATCTGTTAGTTCAATGGAATGATTATTATTCCTTATTAGTTAAATTATAGAGAGTCTAAAAATTCCTCGTTGGACTGGGCAAACTAATTTCAATTTAGATTTTGAGTTGCATGGCTTTGCTGATGCTTCATCTAAGGCTTATGCAGCAAATATTTATTTACGCGTTTTAAACAAGTCTGAAGAGCCTGGGGTTACGCTGATTTTCGTTAAGTCTAAGGTAGCTCCTATAACACCTGTTAGTATACCTCGTTTAGAGCTTTGTGCTGCTGTTTTGTTGGCCAAAATTATGCACTTTATTAAGATTGAATTGAGTTTTAAAAGAATTCCTATTTATTGTCATACGGACTCTACAGTGGTTTTGGCATGGCTAAGTAAGCACCCGTCCACTTGGAAAACTTTCGTTGCTAATCGGGTAGCTCAAATTCATGAGCTGTTTCCAGAAGCTAAATGGAGACATATTTCCATCAATGAAAATCCTGCGGATTACGCTTCTCGTGGGCTTAGCCCGATAGAATTGTTGAATCACTCTCTTTGGTGGAGTGGACTATCTGGTCTTTCTAAAAATTCTGTGTCATGGCCAAAAACAATAGCTTTTGTCCCGACTGAAGAAGTGGAAAAAAGATCAATTCCTCTTAATGTCTGTGAAACTGTAGAGTCTCCTTTTGACCTTGAGACTAGATTTTCATCATGGCCTAAATTACTGCGGGTCACGGTCTATTGTAAAAGATTTATTTTCAAATTAATAAATAAACATTCCAAAATTACGAATCCTTTTCCTTTGGGGATTGGGAAAATTTGGAGCGTCCGAGAAATAAATCAAGCTAGATTATTTTGGCTTAGAAAAATTCAGGCGGGATTTTTTAATACGGAAATTAAAGAAATCAAGTCCGGAAAATTAAGTTCCAAATCTATACTTAAGTTGTTGACTCCTTTTTTAGGTACTGACGGTCTTATTCGCGTTGGAAGTAGACTTAGGCATTCTCCCATAAGTTATGATGAAAAATATTCTATTATTTTACCTAATCATTATCTGAGTGAAATAATTTCTTCGCATGCCCATTTAAGATCGCTTCATGGAGGTCTTCAATTAACTTTGCATGTTATCAGACAAAACTTTTTTATAATAGGAGCTAGAATACTAGTTAAACGTATTATTCAAAATTGGCTTGTGTTCGTCAGAGAGCGAGCGAAAATTCCCCAACAACTTATGGGAAATTTGCCTGATTTCAGAGTCAAGCCCTCTCGCCCCTTTACGCTTACTGGCATAAACGCAGGTCCTTGTGATGTTCGTTTTCGTCCGGGTAGAGGAATTAAGAGTCATAAGACTTATATTGCTTTTTTTGTTTGTTGTAGTACTCGCGCAGTTTATTTGGAACTTGTAACTAATTATACTTCTTCCGCTTTCTTAGCTGCCTTTCAAAGATTTATTTCTCGTAGGGAGCCACCGTCTCACCTCTATAGCGATAATGCAAAAAATTATATAGGAGCAAGTAATGATTTAAAGAAGTGTCTGTTCAATTTGCAAAAAGACAATGAATTGCGAAATCAATTTGCTTCAGAGAACACTGATTGGCATTTCACTCCTGCTAATGCTCCGCATTTTGGGGGTCTTTGGAAGGCTGGTGCTAAAAGTGTTAAACAACACTTACATCGGATAGTGGGTACGCATAAATTGACCTATGAGGAGTTTTATACATTGCTTACCAAAATTGAAGCTTCATTAAATTCGCGTCCGATTGCTCCATTAACCGATGATATTGAGGATTTTTCGTATTTAACTTCGGGACATTTTTTAACTGGGACTTCAGTTTTGAATATGCCAGAGCCTTCGTTTGAGTTTGTTCCTGAAAATCGATTAAAACGCTGGGAATTGGTCCATAAGCTTTTTGAAACCTTTTGGTGAAGGTGTTCAATTGATTATTTATATACTTTGAAAAAAAGATATAAGTGGACTGATAAAAATCCTAACGTAGAGATTGGAGATTTGGTTTTAATAAGGAATGACAATTTACCGCCTTCAAAATGGTTGCTTGGACGAATTTTAAAATGTTACCCGGGAGAGGATAAGTAAATCCGTGCAGTTCGAGTAAAAACAGCTGAATCACAGTTTGACAGACCAATTACTTAATTGTGTCTTTTACCTGTTAAATCGAAAATTAAAAATGACTTTTGCGAAGCTAATTCTTAAAAAAGGTGATTTGTTATTAATTTGGTAACTTTAGTCAATTTTTTTGTTTCTCAATTTTTGTGCTGTTTGGTATAATAATTTTCAAATTGAAATTTTTCTAAAAATTATTCGTCATAGCGGGCGGCTAAGATTACATTTTTAAAATTAAATTCTTTTCACTTCTTTAATTTGTCGTGTTGATTATACACGAGGCGAGCGGTATGTTTGAGAATGCATGAAAAGAAGTTTGATTCTGAAACCTACTGATAGGCAATTTCCGTTACTTATCTGAAATTGGTAGCGTAATAGTATCTGATAGGAGAATTCTAATGGCCTGTTTACACCTTCGAAAAAATTTTTTTTTTTGCATGAGAGTAAAGAGAACAGATACACAGTCTGTCCTTTTCCCTCCAATGTGAAAAATTTTTTTTTCGAAGGTGTAAACAGGCTATAAGAAATGTTCTTCGTTTTCCAGAGAATTTAAGTTAATGGTTGCAAGAATGTGAGGAAAGCAGGTTGACAGACAAAAGTCTTCTCTTTTAATAAATTAACTATATTTAATTATTTAACGGTTTTTAACTTTAATTAAAATGTAAGTAATCTTAGCCGCACAAATATTTGGTTATTTTGAATATTAAATAAACTGTGAGCAGGTTTTTAAAGTGAAAATTAAATACTCTATTCATTGATTTTATCTTGAACTTTGCTATCTTCTGAAAGAACTTTTATTAATTAATTTAATGTGAAATTAAACATTAAGAATTCAATTTATCATATATTTCTTTGCCTTAGACTCTTTTTTCGTCAAAATTCACACAAAAATAAATTTCTTAATTGTCACATTCATCGTCAACATCGGTTAATCCAGGAAAATCATAAAGGTGATATCCTTTTCTGACAATAATTCTCTTATATTAATGTATGCCTTATTTTTAGCTATTACATGATCAAAATCTCTAACATAATCTTCTGTCATTTGAGCTTTAAACTGTTCTCAAAGTTCACCTGCATTTATTGGACGACAGTGAATTAAAATCCTTACAAATAATCGACAAAGTAAATAAGGCATCATCCACAAAGAAGCTTCCTCTAATGTTTCTTTCCATTCCTGATCATTTTTAATAAGTCCTAATGCAAAACAAGCAGACGTAAATCTCGCATGAATTACTCCATCAACAGTTCTTAATGATTCATATGAAAATGCACTCTTTACTGCGAAGAGTAATAATCTAAGATGAAATAATTCTATATCGCTTGGATTAACAGAATACATTCTTCCTATCACTTTCTCTTTATGACTTTTCTCGATCCACTCACATTCCTTTTTATCCCATTTGTAATATTCTAGAATTATTATACGGATGACAATAGACCCAGCAAGGACCAAATTCAACGAGATGCGAGAAGAAGACTCGTCGACAGATGACAGGATAGATGGAGCGGGGAGGAGACAAGCCGATGGACGTATCGGCTGATACCTACACTCGACAAATGGTTAAACAAGAAGCACGGAGTAGTTTCTTACTATTTGACCCAAGCTCTTACAGAGCATGGGTGCTTTGGCATCTGCCTGGAGCGTTTAAATAAGATAGACGGCTCAGAGTATGTGCACTGTAAGTTCCTTGTGGACGACCCAGAATACACGCTCTTCAGTTGTAAGCGTTGGGAGAAAGTCGCTTAGGCGACAGGGTAGGGGGTAAGGACCACTCCTGAAGGCGATACGCGCTGAATGTGCTAGCCAGGAGTGGTTTTAAGGTCCACAAGAAAGGGTGTGTTTTTAGCGGTTCGGTAAGTCGCCATCCCCGTATAACCCTGTAGACGGGCTACAGGATACCTGAGAGCCGGTTTTCACATCCTATGCAAAAAAAAGGTTAATTGATGCAGCATCATGACCCTTTTAAATATATGTATTTATATAAATATTTTTTACAATTTATAAGAATAAGATACAACAAAACGATTGTCAACAACATAACCATTTAGCTTCAAATGTGTCGATTCAGGGTGAAAGGGACCTTAGCTGCAGAACATTCAATTTTTAATTTAAATTATGAATCGATAGAATTTGAGTTGCTCTTTCACATACAGTAAACAAAACTTGTTTATGTCTATTAGTTTTTCTGTTATTAGCGATGAAACATAGACATAACCTAACAATAACATAGGCAGGCACAAGTTCAAACTTCCTTCTTGTAAAATTCAAAACATTTGATTTTTAATTGTTAATATGAATCGATAGAATTTAAGTTGCTTTTTCACATACATGAATCAAAACTTGTTTATGTCTATTAGTTTTTGTGTTATTAGAGGTGAAACATAGCCATAACCTAACAGTAACATAGGAAGGCTCAACTTCAAACGGCCGTAAGCGTAAAACTCAGTTCTGCAGCTAAGGTCCCTTTCACCCTGAATCGACAAATATGAGTTTTACCTGCATCTCTTTGACAATATGCGACATAACAATTATCTTCTACGATAGTTTCTTCTTGTAAAATTTCAGGAAAATTTTTAGAAAATTTTCCATTAACTAAATATCAATCTCTACAAGGGCCATAATTATTATATGCCATTATAATTTCATGCAATGTGAGATTTACAGTCTTCTCAGGTATCTCTGCTGAAATGTTACGATTGACAACTTCTGGTCTTAATATTTTAGAATTAAGAGCCAATATCACCAACAAATGTATATTGGATAATCCCCATTTTTTAAACAAACAAAAAACAGCTACTTATATTAAGTGAATTGTATGCAAATCAATGTAACTAAAAATATTACAATATACAGTTTACAATTTAAAATGAAATTATTTCATAATTGCAGAAATATATATTTCAAGAAAGATGATAATAAAAAGCAAATCGATAATATTTACCGATAAACACATATCCGACCAGCTTTCTATCAACTCTGCACCTGCGCAATGGTTCCCTTAGGTAGTTACGCATGCGCAGTAGATTCCTCTAAACTCTAGACATGCGGAATTGTTAAAATTTCGAGGATAAATAACAGTTTAACTATGTCCAAGCGAAAGGACATCGAAAAACACATTAACACAAAAGTTATTAGTTTGCGTAAGATAAAAGTAGTTGTCGCTAGTGTTATTGCCGCATCTAGGTATATAATATCTTTGGCTTATTTTCGTGGGACTTGGATCTAGAGATTTTTGGGGTCGCTGATTACAAACTTTTATTCAAATTTTAAAAATTCAAAATGCAAGATCTTTTATTACAGATGATTTCTTTTAAAAATTGGCAATGTTACGTTTACACTATAACTAATTTTTTTATTATTATTAAAATAATTTATATTGCGTAATTTATATGATTATTATTATTATTTTTAATAATTGTTGCATAATAATTAATTGTTCTCAATATTAATATATTATTTATAATAATTATTGCATAATAATTAATTGTTGCCAATATTAATGTATTATTTATAATAATTATTATATAATATTTTATTTTTATTTATATTAATTCTAATATTAATATTGAATTGCATAACAATTATTAAACGCAATATTTCATTATTTCACAACTGATACAACATGAATCTCAGCACTCAGTAAAAATGAGAAAGAAGAAATGAAAGAGAGAGAGCGAGCCAAAGAAATAAAGAGAAAGAAAGAGTAAAAAATCTTGCGCGGATCAAGAGCAAGAAAGAAAGAAAACACAAAGACGAAGGAAAAAAGGAAATAAAGACGATTGCAATTTTCTACGTTTTTCAACTTCCGACCTATTATTAAGCATCAAAAATTATATTTTCTATGAGTACATATTATTAATGAATACATTAATATACACACATCTATATATTATTATTTATATTTTTCTGAAAAAACACATAGATTTAAACTGTATTAAGATTGTAAATCTATGCTTGGTGATCTAATGTCAAGCGCATCGCTGACCCAGATGACACCGATCGCGACTAAAAGAAATAAAAGGAACAAGAGAATGCGTATGAAACATACTGATAATGCCTACAACTCTTAATTGCAGTACACGTATTTAAATTTAATAATCAATTATGAATTATCACAATTTAACACATTGAGATGTAGACATTACCAAAACTATAAATATTCTCATTACATTATAAATACCTATAGATGTAATATACTTATTACTTACACATATAGTTATACGTACGCATATAAGTATGATTAAATTTTAAAAGATTATGAATATTATATTATTATCTTATTGTAAAACTTATCGAAAATGTCATCCAATGCATTATAATTTGCATTAATTTTTATTATTAATTTATAATTATGTAATAATAATTATAGTCCTAATTTTAATTATAATTATATAATTACAATTATATTACTGCGCATTATTTATAATTATAATATTATAGTTTGCAATATTATGTAATATTTTTAATCGACAATGCAAATCTCCTGAGATGAAATTATGACATAATTCGCCCCCACCAAGCATCGAATAAAATGAGCACCGCCTAACCAAATTATCCTGATTGGCTATTAGATGACTTATTTACATGGAATTAAAAAAACTGTCAACGCCCTATCTTCTATGACCAATAGCGTCATCCTACAACTCTATAAAAGCTCCGGAAGTCTATGACGCAGAGTCACTTTTCTTTAGTTCTAGTAACAAATATCGAATTTAGAAAAATTTAAACGGATCTAAAGTACCTACTCAGATTGAGACATTTAGTATTGATTTAAAACTTTGGTCAAAATACGATATTTGATTTGTTAAATTTCGTCAACCGATAACTTATAAAATCATACTCGTCAAGACTTCCAACCACACAAAAATTTAAATTATAAGTGAACAACCAAACCAAATAAATTCAAATACCAAAGAAAAGTTAGTATTTGGTAAGATTTATTTTTTTTTCTTTGCGTAGGATGTGAAAACCTGCCTTCAGGTTCCTTGTAGCCCTTACTACTAGATAATGCGGGGGTGGCGATATTCTGCCGACCCGCTAAAAACACACCCTTATTTAGGACTTTAAGATCACCCCCAGGTAAAGCCCGCATTCAGTGGTGTATCGCCGTCAGGGGTGATCTTATATCCCGACTCCATCGCTTACGCGATTTTCTTTTTCATCTAACGGGACCTACTTTTTTTGACGACCATCGAGATCTTTGACCCTCAGGAGAACGAGTCATAAGCAGGATTATGTTCTCCGGTGTAACTTTAGGGGCCATTCATTAATGACGTAAGCATGGCTTTAGCTAATTTTGACCCCACCTCCCCTTGCAAGCATACATAAGATTTGTCAAACCCCCCTCCCTATTCTTACGTAAGATTTTTGTATAACTACCCTTAAATTAGTTTAAAAGTATGCTTTCATCAGAAAAAGTTCAATTGCACTGAAACACATCATTTTTTGATATAATTTAAAGATTTTTATTTTTTTTTAAATAATAATTCAGTCTTTGCAAAATAGATAGCATAATTAAACGTAAGATTTCTAAAAATCTTAAAATGGAATACTTTGCGTAATCCAATAAACTAAATAAACAATTATATTGAAAACGATCTTAAAGTAGGTAATTTAACGAATCTATCAAAAAACTACAAAAGAGAATTACTTTATGTAACATCAAATAAACGACGAAATTTAAAACAATATTAACTTTTACGCTACCAAAAATTATTGTATACGCGCGCGGACTTTTATTTGTATGTGTCAAAAAAAATATTAAGTTTATAAACATTTTTTACTTTTATTGTTGTTTATCAACAAATATTGTATTATACGAATGATCACAGAGAAAAGAAGATTTCTTTTGCTAAGAATAAAAATGTGTTTACATTGATTGTCTTGAAAGAAATCGTACTTATGCTTGGTCCAAGAATAAGATATTATTTGGCGTAAACTCGGGTCTGCTTGACTTCTGTCATGCGCAAAACAGTTTTTCATAACCTCAAATTCTTGAGTCTATACTATTTTATACAAGGACCGATGAAAAGTTTTTTCTCAATGTTATGATGAATTTTTAATTTTTTAAAACAATTTATTATTGAAAAATTGTAGCATTTCCAAATAAACTAAAAGAGTAAGAAAAAAAAAAAATTGTCGAATTTTGCTTCCTCATAAAGGAAACTTTGTGATCGTTAAGATTTTCGATTTTCCGAAAATAGTGTAAATCGACTATCTAAAATTATATAAAAAGCGTAAATTTGCATTTCAAAGCAAATGTGCACATGTATGTGTGTGTATAGCGTTTTTTGTTGCCAGGATATCTCGAGAATAAAATCGAGGATTTCAATAAAATTTGGATGATTTATTAATCTCATAAATATCTAAATTTGGACACAGAGATTTTTGAAAATACCCAATTAAATTTTTTTGAGCACCTCTTTTCTTCGAAAAAATCTTTTTTTGCCAAAATGTTTTTCCAGTCTAAACTTATACAACTTGAGAGTGTTCTAAAGCGACGTCAAAGTATACTCAATCTTTGTTTCATTTATCTGCTTTCATTGCAACCGAATTTTCTAGCACACATTTTCGCCTTGTTCGAGAATAAAATAAAATAGTTCCAAGTGATTTAGTGTTGTGCCAAAAATTTATGTGTAAAAATTGACGTTTGGTAAATATCATCTGTCTTTGTCATGGCTTAGCTTAGCTTTGGAACACCCTTAATGAATACAAAAATCAAATTTCTTATCTAAAAACTAATCAATTGACCTATATTACTTTTATAATTGATCAACAATTCGTAAAATAATTAATATTCTTTCATTTTTTTGTATTTAAAATTCTTTTTTTTTAATAACTTTCTTAATTAACTTATATATTATTATTAATTTATTGCTTCATCTATGAGCAAGCAAATTATTTTGTTTACTTAGAAGCGAAATATCCATGAAATGGACATAATTTTTACCCAGTTTTTGTTTTTTTAGTAATAAATTAAATAATATATTTAGTGAAACGAATAATAACAATTATTAAAACATTGTTTAAACAAATAAATATTGTTCACCAATTTTCTACACAAAGCACATACAAATATGCAGTTTTTTTTTAAATTAACTAATTTTTATGCGATTATACGGGTAAGGAATAAAAATTAAATTAGTATTTAACCATTTTTAAGCAAATTATTTTTGTTATCTATAGCAACTTTGTTTACATGGAACCTACAAATATTCAGTCTTCTCCTAATTTTGCAATTTTTCGAACTTTATCTAATTACGGAAAAATAATAGGGGAGACCGGGGCTGGTTGGGTCATTTTGCACTCTTCGTTGTTTAACTTCGTTAATATCCAATTTATGAAAACCTTATCGTATAGAAAACTTGCTCTAATATTTCACCTTCTATTTAAAAAAGAAAAAGTCCTGTTATTACTTTTAGTTTCTTTTGGGGAACATTGTTTTTGGATAAATTCAAAGTAACCCAACCTTCCCCGGTCCAAGGTAGATTGGGTCATGATTAAAATGTTACTGTTTAAATGTTAAAACATTACCTTATATATTAAAGATAGTTTTTAGGGTCGATTTTTAATAAAAGAAATTGAAAAATAAATATTTTTAACGTAATATAGCGAAAGTGGAGGACCATAAAATAGAAAAATTGCTTATATTGAAAAAACGTATTTTTTAATTCCTAATTGTTAAAAAGTATTATCATTAGTGTTAATTGACTGAAATAAATTAATAAAAGTGAAATTTAATTAAATAAATGTAGTTTATTAATGTAGTATATGTATATAGTAGATTCCTCATGCATTTGGGAGACCCAACTAACCCCGGTCAAAACTACCCCACTGACCCCGCCTGTGCTTTTCAAATATTTGATTTTTTTCTGTCGATACTGCAAATATAAATTAAAATTTCTTCATTGCTATTTAAAAGGAACTATTCAAAGATCAAAATTTGATATTTAATCTTTTTCTAAAACTACTACTCAGAAAGATAGAACAAAAAAAACCAAGTGGGTAAAAATTTACTTTGGAGTATCAAAATTAAATTTTTTTATATATACTCCACATAAATGATGATATAATGATGAAACTTGGCACAAACTTGCATCTCACTATGTTAAATAGTTTTTGTATAGAGAGGAATTAATTCGACTAATAACATTTGAGTAAACTGCAATGACCCACTCTACCCCTGACCCAACTAGCCCCGGTCTCTCCTACAAATTAAATTATTACTCTAAAGTTTTTAAATAAAGTATTATTGTTAAATACCAATTTTTTTCACATAGAACCTACAAATATGCAATGTTTTTCCTAACTTTGCAATTTATCGATCTTCAACTAATTACATAAGAGAAATACAAAATTAAATTAATATATAAATATTTTTTAAACAAATTATTATTGTTCAATTCTGTGTCGATAGTCATACAATGATCGATTAATTACAAAGTGAGGAACAACTGCATATCTGTAGGTTCAACGTAAACAAAGTTGCTAGTTAACAATATTAATATGTTTAAAAAAAGTTTACATAATAATTTATTACTTATTTCTTAGCCGTAATCATATAAAGATCGGTTAATTGCAAAATTAGGAAAAAGCTGCATATTTGTAGGTTTAATGTAAAAGTGTTGTTAGTTAACACTATTAATTTGTTTAAAGATTGTTTAAATAATAATTTAATTTTTATTCCTTATCTGTAATCGCATTTAATTACGATTACAGTCAATTTTCTTTTGGCCAAAAGTGAGGGCTAAAGAAGCATTTGCAGCTCTGTTGGTGGGTCGTTGACCGCCAGAAATCACATTTTCATACATAGTTAAATCTTACGTAATCTTACGTACTCCCCCCGACATGCTTACGTAATTAATGAATGACCCGTTACAGTTTACACTGGCAAACATGACCTGTCTTTCTGCGTCCTAACGCTTACAACTGAAAAGTGTTTGCTCTGGGTCGTCCACTGGGAACGAAAAGCGCTCCAGGTACGAGTTAAAACACCCGTGACCTGTGAGCGCTTGAGTTAGGTAGTACGAGACTACTACATGCCCTCTATCTATCCATTTGGCGAGTGTCGGTATCAGCCGATGTGTCCATCGACCTTTCTCCTCCCCGCTCCATCTTGCTTGCCATCTTTTGACAAGTCTGCTTCTCGCAACTCGGCGGATTTGGTCCTTGCTGGATCTATTGTCATCCGTATAACGGGCGGACATTTCATCTTTGAAAAGGAGGAAAATTTCCTCCTTTTTTGCGCCAAAAGGTCTGCCGGCGGGACGCTGGCAAGGACCTATTCTTGTATTTCTGGTGGCAGCGGTGGGATAGTTGCCAAATTTTGATATTGTTTTAATCAACAATCTTTTAGGCTTTTCCTCTCTAACAAGACTAAACACCGAAAAGATTCTATTTCGATTGCTCCTATCACCCAAAATCCTTTCTGATGAATGTGTAATTGTTAGAGAATTAATTTCTTATATGCCTGTTTAAAATTTATATTTACCATCATTATATAAGGTATTAGATACATGTTGGTTTTTTCCTTCAATTTTTAAGTATTAAAAGACAAGTATATGATCCAGGGAAGGTCAGTAGAATAAAATTCACAAATTTAGCGTCAAAAGACGCTAAATTTTTTACGCTAAATTTGTGAATTTTATTCTACTGACCTTCCCTGGATCATATACTTGTCTTTTAATATATAAGGTATTGTTCATGAAGTGAAATTCGTTATTTCAGCCATACAATATTAATCCCTCATTATCTAAACCCTTGTGAAAATTATTGAAATTAATTACAAAATATATTCACGATCTTACAATATTTCTCAAGCTGTATTATTTTTTTTATTGGTTGGTCATATTTCACTGCACTTGTGTGCGTGAAATATCAAAGAATTTTACACTGAACTACTTGATCAGTGACAAAGATTAAGATATTTGGATATTTGAGTTTTAATTTTTATTAGTTTATAAGTTGTATGATTGAAAAATACGTTTTTATTTTTGTTTAAGACATTCAAATACGACAATCACTTAGGTCTTAGTTTTAAGTTGTATGTGTGAAAAATACGCTTTTCTTTTTGTTTAAGACATTTAAGTACGGCAATCACTTATGTCTTAGTTTTAAGTTGTGTGTTTGAAAATATCAAAGAATCTTACACCGATATAATTGATCAGTGACAAATAAATTAAAAGAAATTAAATTCTATTAATTAAATTAATTAAAGAAATTAAAAAGAAGTTATTTCCAGACTGTTTAGAAAACACTACCGAAACAGATCGAGATAGATTTTCCAGCCAGACTCTTGTTTTCTACAGCCAGTAGAAATTAGAAGAAGAACTAGAAGAACACACACACACAAATTAAATTCACAGAATAAACAAAGAACTTTTTAATCAATTGTTTTAATTTTAAACTTTGATTCCTTGCTCTAGAAACCATTTTGCTAAATTCAAATTTTTTTTTAATACCTTCAAACTAGCAATAATTTCTGGAAAAATTCCAGAAATATACTGGATTTTAAGACAAAATAAGCTTCTAAATAATACATGAAAATATTGTTTACCACATGTTTTTAAATAAAACTGTTATAAAATCATATTTTTCAAAAATAGAGATTGTACCTGATCTTGATTTTCCAAAGGGTGACATTAAAACTTTAGAATGTCCTATATCAACCCTTGAAGAATTGATTGCAGAATACGATTTATCAAAACCAATTTATTCAATACACGAAAGAAAATTTTTCTTAAAGTGCGTAGTTGAAGATTTTTAAGACAATAATTTTTTGGAAGAAATAGGAAACGGCGAAAGGCGAATCATCTACTCGGAACATTCGGCTGCTAAGAAAATTTTAGAATCCTTAAATAACGTTTACTATTTCAGCGAGGAAAAATCGGAAAAACCAGTCAAAATTTTCGCGATATCTGCCCTTATTCAAAACCCAATCAAACCAAAAAATAAATTGTACAAGTGGACAAATTGCTGCGAATATTGCTTTTTACGTGGTCACATCCTCTCGTCTTGTCGTAAATACAAAGGCAACCTCAACAAGCCAAAAAAATAATTTTTCAGTTAATCCAGTTTTATCCTTTATCCGATTAACAATACAAGGAATTTTTATGCGTTTTTAATTTATGTTACCGCGTGGAAAAAAATAAGCATATTACAGAATACGTCGATTCATACACCCAAACAAACATGCCTAATGCCGGAACTGAAACCGAAGGTGACAATGATTGAACATTGGGCACCGAAATAGACCATAACATGACCACTGAAATAATTACAAACAGAGGAATGCATTGCGTTGCAACAAGGCATACTAAACGTTTAATATTTCTATGGAAAAAATATGCGTGTTAGAGACTTTGTACAAGATAAACAAAATGGCGCGGCATATTTCCCTGTAACAAGCCAAAAGAAATATGTGCAAGATATTTGACACTTTGAAAAAATTAATACAGCACTTAAAGAAACGATTTTACCTTCGAAATTATACCCCTGGTACTTGCAAGAAATAGCCTCCATTAGGATGAGAAGAGGAGAAGGAGTAAACGAATACTATGATAAGCTGTCTCTCTTATGCTCAGGCGCTGAAGCTGCGTTCGAGGCAAAATATGGGGCAGAAGCAGAAACAATGTGTTCGCCCATGAGAGATTGCGCTTTAGAAGCCTTTATCCGTGGACTTCCAGATGATATGTCTATTAACGTAGACGTACGAAACCCAAAAGGATTTACCAGAAGCATTACAGGTAGCCCTGCACGTAGAAACCCGTCAAAGAGTTAGTGTCCCTACTACTTATCGCGTATCAAGACACGAATAACACTTTTCAACCTCTATGCGAGATAGAAGTCCAAGCCCTGTGCCAATTATAAATCAAAACCCGAGACAAACATTCAATCAAACCACAAACCAACAACCCCCAATGACCATTTTTAAAAACCCTCATTATCAACCCCCAAATCCTCAATGTCATCTCTATCAATTTCCTTATCCTTATTATCCATACCCCGACCCCTACTCCTTTTACCCACAACAATTTCCACCGTCTCATAAACAAACAAATAGGGTTTATAATCCGAAGCCCTATAATTCTGCAACCCCACCTCGTTCTACATCTCCAGCACCACGGAAACGAAATGATTTAAACTTAAACCACTCTCGATGGAATGGTGCAACACCGAGCAACACGAAAACCGAGCTCCAAGTAAGTGTACAATTTCTGGAAACCCCCGAAGTATATTCAAAGCAATTGGAGAATGCCGCGAGGCCCCAGTATTCGAAATTTCGGCCCCTATATTTAGAAATTCTAGAGCTCGACTTTTGGTTGATACAGGCGCGAATTTGAATATTATTAAACTAAATTAGTTGAAACCAGAACTATAAGTAGATCCTACAGAGGCTCTCAAACTTTCGGTTCTAACAAAACTTAGAGCTAATTCGTTAGGAACTATTACATTAACAATCAGAAAAACACCTGTCAAATTTTACGTTGTTATGGCAAATTTTTCATTTACCACCGATGGTATATTAGGAAGTAATTGCCTTAGACAGAAAAGAACAGAAATTTCGTTCGGGCATAACACCATCGGCACTTACTCAGATCCAACTAAACCTATACCCTTTATTGATCAAGAGTCATTAGAAAGCGAACCTAACAAAATTAAGACCCTTAAAATCTTTAAAATTTAAGCAAGAATGCGATAATTCATCGCATTGACGTTTTGAGAATTGACGTTTTAAAGCTTGAAATCGAAAAAGGATATCTTCCTTTAGTTTCTAATATCCCAGGAATCTATATAGGAGAAGCAGCCGTCCCCAACCGAGACGAGAAAACAATATGTGATACTTACCCCCTTCCTAACATAACTGATATTTTTGATCATTTAGGGGAAGCAAAACACTTTTCAACGTTTGATTTAGCTGAGGGATTCCACCAAATAGAAACAGACCCAGTGGATCGTCCGAAAACTGCATTTTCAAATCTGAACGGGCATTGTGAGTACGTGAGAATGACATTTGGATTAAAAAATGCCGCCGCCCCCTTTCAAAGACTTATGGATTTTAAAACTACAACCTGAAAAGTGCGAATTTCTGAAAAGAGAGGTAACATATCTAGGTCATATAATAAGTAAAGACGGTTTAAAACCTGATCCTAAGCAAATCGAAGCTGTGAAACATTTTCCTACGCCGACGACCGTGCGTAATATAAGACAATTTCTTTGTCTTGCAGGTTATTACCGCAGGTTCATACAAGATTTCTCTAAAAAGGCAAGACCGTTGTCTGATTTATTAAAAAAGGACAAGAAGTTCATTTGGACCCCTGAATACGAAGAAGCATTCACAATTCTCCCAAACGCTCTTTGCAAGGAACCCATTTTACAATATCCCGATTTGAATTAAAAATTTACTCTCGCAACTAATGCTTCAGATTATGCCATAGGAGCGGTACTGAGTCAAGAAAACGATGGATTTAATCATCCAGTAGCATATCTATCTCGACTTTTGACTGGTCCCGAAAAAAATTATTTTACCACAGAAAAGGAATGTCTCGCAGTACTGTATGCAGTCAGATACTTTCGTCCTTATTTATACGGAAAAGAATTCTTATTAGTAAACGATCATGAGCCACTACGCTGGATAGGCAGTATAAAAGATCCAGGTCAAAGAGTTGTACGTTGGCGTTTGAAGCTACGAGATTACCAGTATACCTTTAAATATAAGCCTGGAAAGTTAAATTGTTACTCAGACGCATTGTCAAGAAACCCAACTGACGTCAGCGACGGATTCCAACCTCAAATATTTAGGATCACACGAAGTAGCAGGAACAAAGTGGAAGAACCATCAACCTCCAGTAAAAATCTATCTAATACAAAACCTAAAACTAAGGTTACACCGTCTGAACCAACAAAATCAATCAAGAAACCTACAGTGATTCCAAAATCAAGGTCTACCAGTTCTACCCTGGAGTTTCCACTTCCTCAGGATAAACTGAGGGAAAGGAAACTACCCGGAAGAATATTAAAACTTCGCTCAAAATTTACTGCAAAACCCCCAGAGGATCCGAATGCGAGCACAATTGGAGGAAGATCTCATCCTAGGAAAGCAAAGGAAAAAATCACAAAAAAATCCAGGAAGAAGACAGTGAGGAAAAATCAGATAAATCTGACTCAGAAGAAGAATCTACGGAAAATGTTCAGATTCCGATTTGGAAGAGGAGGTCAAGCGTACTTCCAAGCCTCGACGTAACTTTAGATTCTGCTAAATTTCCTACTCCATCAAAGAGTGCCCCAATTATTAACACCGCAGAACCAATTTTCGACAAAGAATTCGGAAAAGAACAAAGTGATTCAGTGACTGATCCATCACTTGTCGCAATTCCACTAGCGAAACCTGCACAAAGTAAATCAGACACAGAAGATGAAATCTGCAACCAAACTACTAATACATCGTTGTTAAGCAAAAATTTGTAGGACCAAATCCGGAATTCCATAGAAATTTGCAATTAATCTTTATTAAAACATCAGTCGAACCTCGAGTCAGAGGAAGAAATCGAAGATTTCACAGGCCGAACGACAGAAACGGTCCAACCCCAAAATTTCGACGACAAAAGTGAAATTTACCAACGCGATTCTAATATAACTTAGTCCAGTGACTATGCCGTGAATAAAGAGGAAAACCGACAGGATTCAGCTAACGTAATATTTAAAGACATTACAAACAAAGATATTGAAGAGCAAGTTCCACTAGACCCTGGAACACCTTTAACATCTCAAGGAAATACTACCCCCCTCAGTTCATCTAAGCCGAGGGCAAGATCTACTCCATTTCCACGTGGGCCTACGTTATATCCAACCATTCAGGAAGAAGCTGAAGGAAATTTAACAATAAAACTAAAAGAAAAACTACCACGAAAGTTGCACACGGATGTATGAAACAAATTTACCTCCTATGAATGCAAAGGATGTAGCAGAATCTGAACAAATATTACCAGACCCTGCTATAGTCCCAAAGGTTAAGGATAAATCGACTCAGTCTATTCCTAAGAACAATGAATTAGAAAATCTAGCGAAAGGATTACATATGAGGAATATGTCCATTCAAGGATGTAAAGAGAATCTGACATATATCCGAGATAATTACGTTCTCTTTACGTCAGCTTAGTGCGAATTTTTAACATCAATAGATAAATTATTTATCGATTTAGGGATTATTGGCCCAGAACAAATAAAATTACAAAACCCAAAATGAGGACAAATACTGATAACACCTGGCGGAAGCTAAAAAATCTTTTCAGTGTTATGGTAGGGCACAAATCCCACCCAATGAAAAACGTCTTAAAATAATTTCCGAAATGCACGAGAGTCTTATAGGAGGTCACAAGGGTATGAATAAGACATATCGTAGAGTCAGAGAACGTTTTGTTTGGACAGGAATGAAAAATGATATCATAGAGTTTATCAGACATTATAAACCTTGTCAGGAACAAAAGATTGTTAGGTCCAGGATACGACATTCCTTGACACCGTTGGAAAACTTCCTACCACCCCAGACAGTAATAGATACATTTTAAACATCCAAGATAATTTATCTAAGTACTGCATTGCAGTACCTGTGCCCGATATTTCAACTGCTACAATAGCTCACGCCATAGCTGAAAACCTCTTCGCTCAGTTCGGTGCTCCACGAGCAATACTCACCGATAGAGGAGGGAGTTTTGTTAGTAAGCTTATGAACCACTTATGCCGGATATTCGGAGTTAAGCAATTAACAACATTTGGTTATTGCCCACAAACGAACAGATCATTAGAACGAAGTCACACTGTTCTGATGGAATTTATAAAACACTATGCAAAATACTTCGACGATTGGTATCGCCTTATCCCATTCGCCATGTTTTCTTATAACACTTCCGTTCATAAGGAAACAAATTTCACTCCTTATGAAATTGTTTTCGGAAAAATTGCTAGGACCCCAACAGCTTCTCCAGCAGATGAAAAACTAATGACCTACGAAACCTATTTGCGAGAATTAATAACACGACTTAATGAGATAAAAATTTTAGCTGCTAAAAATTTAATTCAAGCGAAAAACCGTTCTAAAATAAATTATGATAAAAGTTGTAAGAAATTTCAAGGAAAAGTTGGTGGACTAGCATACGTGTTGAAAGAACCCAATACTAATAAATTTGAAAAAGGATACCATGGCCCATATAAAATAATCGATATAGCAAATAAACACAACGTCATTCTTAAAGGTGAAGAAGGACAACGATTTCAAAAACATATGGATAAAATTAAAATTACCTACGAATGAGACCAATGCTCCTGGTCTGATTGAGCACTGCCGCTATGTAGAAAGTAAATAAAATTTTTTATAACGTCCAGTGTTTAAATAGTCTAGAAGTAATAAACAAACTTAATTCGCATTTGGATTGGGTATGCAAAACATGTTTTGTTGTTACCTTATTAACAAACTAAAACACTACTTTCCAACACAATCGGATGAAAAATAAGAAAAAGAAAAATATTTTATTTACTATTTTTAGCCTATATCACCGTAAACAAGGAGGAACCTGAGGACGGAGTAAGTCTTAAATATTTTAAACTATATGAGAAATTGCACATTGAAGGACTTGAAACAGAAGAAGCAATATTTGTCATTCATGTAATCGAAAAGTATCCTTTCCTATTTGGTTCATGTACTATGTCAGCACCCTTAATGGAACACAAGATAATAACAGCATCACAGTGGGCCGGCGCGCGGACAAAAGTCCGATTTTGCAACAATTTCTAAATTGAAATTTTCTTTTACACATGATTTATTTACTATTTGAGCTATATTTTCTGAAATTATTAAATAATTTAAAACATTTTTACATAGAAGTTCTTAAGGTTGAAAATGAAAATTCGTGCAATACCTATTTAATAAAGATAACGGATATTTTTGTTTTAAGTTAATTTTTTAGATTGAATTATCTATCTAATATTTCAAAATAATTATAAATTACATTTGAAAACAAACTTTGATCATTCTGTCCTATTATGCTGAATGAAATTATCGTTTAATTAGGAAAATACAAACGTTTATTAAATAATAATAATTTTAAACTTCATTATTTTGGTCCTTCCACCAGCTTCCATCCAAACTCCATTTGTATGTTAATTGTAGAACCCTTCTTTTTAATATAAAACTGAAATTGCGATTGCAAACGTTTGCAATTGAAAATGGGAACGGTTTTTTTCTGAAATATGCTAATTTTTTAAAAATCAGTGTCACCTTTCGAACATAAAATACATGCTAATCAACTGTTGACTGTCTTTTGTTTCTTCAAACTCTTCTTTGTCTCTTCAGCCTTTTTTTTGTTTCTGTAAACGCAGTTCTTTCGTTTTTTTCTTATATCTCACTGTCATGTCAGTAAGCAGTAATGCTCTCCGCTTTTTCTTTAATGAAAAATTAAACAGTTTTTAAATATCCTTGTTTTTAGTTCCTATTTCTTTGTATTGTGTTTGTATACATATTTATATACATTAGTAAATTATAAATATTCATACTACTGTCACTGTACACTATATAAAATGTCATTCAGTCCCACAAGAAAGGATTTATTCCTTTTTTTAAAATCTTTAAAAAACCAAAATTTTGAAAGTAGGAGAATTCAGCTACAAAACTTTGTAATTGAGAACTTTGAATATCAAAATTGTGCAAAAGAATTAAAGAATCAGAATTTACAAATTATTCAAAATTTCTGTAAAGGTATTTCTAGAAAGCTAGACAAATCTCATTAACATTGGGATCGTGTTTTAAACGAGAATGAATCTTGGTTAGCTGAAAAATTCACGTTTCCGTCTCTTTCTGCTGTTAGTATTAACAGTAGTGTGAGTACCAAAACAGGGTACCACTGAAGCAGTTTGACGATGTTTGTGAGCGTTCTAAAAGACGAAAGGTAATTGCTTTACTCCAATCAACAGGATCGGAACTAGCATATGCTGCATCAATGAATGTACGTTCGGAAGGTAATACTTCAGGTGCAGACTTAGTACGAGAAGTAGCACTTTCTTCTTCCGCAATGGTAACAGTGACTCATAAGCCCCTTAAAACTTTTATACCTTATACAGACGATGAATCTTTGGCTTTTATGGTGGCTAACAAGTTGACTAAACACCAATATCTTAGTATTAGTTCGGGTGCAAAAGCAAGAGGTGCTAATATGTATCCTTCTTATCATAAGATTAGGGAAGCTAAGAAAAGATGTTACCTAGACAACATTACAGTCAGCGAAAAAAGCGCTGAAATTCAGTTACAATCTCTTCTTGATCACTTAGCAAAACGTTTATTTACAATTGTGGAACCCGTTATGCACACAATTCCTTCAACATGTCTCTCGAATCTGATTTTATCCATAAAGTGGGGTTTTGATGGAAGTTCCGGGCATTCGGCATATAAACAGCGATCGCTTGAAGACTGTAACGACCAAAATCTTTTGATAACTTCCCTTGTACCCTTAGAGTTGTACACTCAAGAGTCAGATTCATCAGAAAAAATAATAGTGTGGAAAAATGATCGTCCATCATCTAGCAGAAGTTGCTTGCCAATTAGAATCCAGTGTACAAAAGAGAACACTGAAGTTTCATTGTTGGAAGAAGCTCACATTCAAAGCCAAATAGATAAATTAGTACCAAGTACAATTAAACATGATAAATTGAACGGTATATCTATTTCTCATCAAATGCTGCTTACCATGGTAGCTGGCAAAGTCTGCAATGCTCTGACCGAGACATCCTCAGCTCAAAAATGTTATGTTTGCGGCGCATTACCAACTGCAATGAACAACATCGAAAAAGCAATTCAGAAAGAAGCTGATCCTTCAACGTTTGAGTTTGGTTTGTCTCCTCTACATGCCAAGATTAGATCTTTTGAATGTCTTTTGCATATCTCCTATCGATTGAATTTTAAAAAGTGGCAGGTTCGAAGTTTGTCGGAAAAAGCTAGCTTTAATAAGAGAAAAGCTGCCATTCAAAAAGATTTTAAGAATAAGATGGGTTTGCTAGTTGATATTCCTAAAGCTCAAGGTAGCGGAACAACGAACGATGGTAACACAGCACGTAGATTTTTCAGTGATCCAGTTACATCATCTGAAATAACCGGCATTGATATACGTTCAATAAAACGGTTTGCCACAATTTTACAAGCTATATCTTCTAGTTTGGAAATTAATGTCAAAAAATTTGAAGCATATGCCCTCGATACTGCCAGGATCTATGTAGAATAATATAACTGGTATTATATGCCAGCTTCCGTTTATAAGATATTGATTCATGGAGCATCTGTAATAGAATCTGCTTTGTTACCAATTGGACAACTTTCTGAAGAGGCTCAAGAGTCTCGTAATAAAGACATTAAAAATTTAGAGAAAACAATACACGAAAGACTCCAAGAAATGATACTATGACTGATTTAATGAATGTTTTACTAGTTTCATCTGATCCAGTGATCCCATCGAAAACGGCAATTGCTAAGAAACCCTCACAGCCTCTATCAGAAGAAGTGATGGCTTCACTGATAATACCAGATAAGCAATCACTTTACACCTCAGAAAATGAGAACAGTTTTTCAAAAACTGAAAGTGATTGCTAAATAAAATTTGCAATTTCATTAATAAAACTACCGCTAACGGAAAGGAATTCCTTTTTAAGTTCCATTTAAATTTTAACTTTTAATATTTTGTTCGAAATGTTCTACATCTACTTTTAAAGATTCTAATAAAAATTTTCAAAAAAATACAAAAAAAATTAAAAATTAAAAAAAAAAAGCAAGGAATTACGAAAGTAACAAATATGTCATTCATAATTACCTACTATAATTTATACATTTTTAAATTTGAGTTTGCTGATATATGAAAGTTCTATGAATTCTGCTCTCTATAATTCATCCATCTTTCTGTCTTTTGTAAACCTAAACACAAACACGTAAAGATTGACCATAAAAAACCAAAGTACAAAGTTTCAAGAAAGTCCAAACATTTCAAAGAAAATTCCTCCACCATATTTTCGCACACCATCTTCAAATTTTGGAAAATAAATGTTACTTAAATTAGCACTTGTTAATAACATTTGTAAATTAACGTAACCAAAAACTGCATAAACCTCCGGGTACTAATGTTAAAAAAAATCCAAGAATTTTTTATAAATCAGTCGCCATATTGGATCCGCAATTTTGAATTTCTTAAAACTAATGTCAGAATCATAATCAGTGACCCCAAAAATCTCTAGATACAAAGTTTTAAGAAAATCCGAAATTTTTTTATAAATTAGTCCGCCATATTGGATCCGTCATTTTGAATTTCATAAAACTAATGTCGGAATCGTAATCAGCGAGCCCAAAAATCTCTAGATACAAAGTTTTAAGAAAATCCGAAATTTTTTTATAAATTTATCCGCCATATTGGATCCGCTATTTTGAATTTTATAAAACTAATGTCAGAAACGTAATCAGCGACTCCAAAAACCTCTAGCTACAAAGTTTTAAGCAAATCCGAAGTTTTTTGATAAATTAGTCCGCCATATTGGATCCGCCATTTTGAATTTCATAAAACTAATGTCAGAATCGTAATCAGCGACCCGAAAAACCTCTAGATACAAAGTTTTAGCAAATCCAAAATTTTTTTATAAATTAGTCCACCATATTGGATCCGCTATTTTGAATTTCATAAAACTAATGTCAGAATCGTAATTAGCGACTCCAAAAACCTTTAGATACAAAGTTTTAAGAAAATCCGAATTTTTTTTACAAATTAGTCAGCCATATTGGATCCGCCATTTTGAATTTCATAAAACTAATGTCAAAATCGTAATCAGCGACCCCAAAAACCTCTAGATACAAAGTTTTAAGCAAATCCGAAAATTTTTTAGAAATTAATCTGCCATATTGGATCCGCCATTTTGAATTTCATAAAACTAATGTAAGAATCGTAATCAGCGACCCCAAAAACCCGTGAGTGAACACTTTTAGCTCAATCAAATGAGATTCTGACGTTTGTCCGCATTTTCATACTGTCCGGCCCACTGTGCAGCACCAGGAAAAACTTTTAGAAAATTCTATAAAAGGGTAACTGAATTCACAGTGGAACAACAAACAGATATACTCGTTCAAATTAACGCACTAATATCCAACAACATCATTGTAGCGTCAGATTCTAAGTATAATAATGAAATAAGAGTTTTCCGAGAGAATTCCATACAAGTCAACATACCACTATGGCGAATAGAAGTCCCCTTTCAAACATTAAACCGTCAAATCATCTCTTCACCATTAGATTACATACCCGCTAAAGAAATAAGAGATATTATAAATAAAAATATTTACTTTTCAATTATAGAAATGAAGGATCTGTATCATCGTATTATCGCCCTTTATAAAATGATCTGCGACTTCATTTCTTAAATTACTACGGCAAATTTTCCCAAACGGAGAAGAAAATCTCATAACTTTTGTCCTCACCGGAATAATAATAGGAACTCTTACTTTTGAAGCACACAAAAGAGCTTTAATAAATATTTTTGACACGTGCCTATTTTATGTTATACCTTTTGAGCCGACAAATTTGAGACTTTTAAGATCAAACTTTAATTGTCTAAAATATATATACGAAATTTCAGGTACTTCATTTAATACTAACCAATCCCCAAACTACTTAAAAGAGCTGTTACTTACTATAGTAATTGTAGAAATGGGATTTAACATGATCCTTTCTGAAACCGATACAAATGGTAATACAGTGATTGAGAATTGCTCTCGAAATTTTGTTGGACCTGAAATAGCTTACAATCTACACGAGAAGACATGTTAAGCTGTTATACACAGTATTAAAAATTTTGAAAAATTAATTGTCAATAACCACATCTCGTTCTACGATGGAAGAACTGACATCTAATGGTTACAAACACTAGCAAAAGAATTTAAGTTCATGCACTGGTTATTAAACGGAGAAAAATTGAACTGTACCTATTTAGCTTCTGAAAAAATTTAAAAATAAGAGGGATCTTCTTATATCATCTAAACTAATACACTTCTTATTTTTTTCATTTTCCAAATATTGAATTGAATCATTATAATTATAGGTGAAGATGAAAGAAAATCCAGTAACATCCTCTGAAGAATATATACGAACCTTCGAAGAATTAGAAACAGAGCAGATGGATTCAGAAGAAGTTGAGGTAACAGAATTGGTGTGGAAATATTTCCCTCTATTTACTCTATGTTTATTTGATCCTTTTCCACAACTACAACACTATATTGTTACAACAAAACATTCCCCTTTTAAGGCCAAATATAAGACATCAGGAACTTATTCTAGAGAACAAAGACGAAACATATTCCTTCAAATGTCTCAGCTAAAATCTGCAGGAATTTTGAATCTCTCGAACGCAAAATATAATAATCAAATAACAACAACATTAAGATAGACACCATCTTCACAACAATTTATGTGAAAGGTGACACTTGATTTTAAATATTTAAACTCAATAACTATTGTTTGGCCATCACAATTTAATACTATTGAAGAAATCAGAGCAAAAATCGACCAAGCTAATAAAATATCTATTTTCGACTTGATGGATCTATATTCGCGAATAGAAATACAGCCTAACGATAGAGATAAAACCTGATTTATCACCCCCGTTGGAAGATATAAATTTAATTGTCTAACATCAAGCATCAAAGGTTCTGACTTGACCTTTTTAAGAATTTTAAAAATCATATTACCTAATGCAGAAAAGAATAAAGATATAACATTCTATCAAAAGGGTAATATAGTAACAAGTAAAAGCTTAAAGGAACATGCAGATACTCTATCAATGATATTCTACGCTTTTGGAATTTATGGTATTACTATTCAAGCATCGCGATGCAGATTTTTCTTAAACAAAATTGACGCACTTGACTTTTTAAATGATGAGTTAAATCTTAAAAATCAAAAATTCATTCCATATCTATTATATTCTGGACAACCAATTTTATATTTCCAAATACTAAAAAGAAAACTTCGAACTGTCCTTGCTGAACATAAGGAAAACAGAATTAAATTAATAACAAAATCAAGCCGACATTTCCAACAACTTAACCGGAGCAAAATTACAAAGAAAATGAGAAATTGTGTTTAGCTATTGTCCACGCAAAAAGAAGATATAATCAATTTTTGGAAAATAATTTTATTTTACTACCGAACAAGCATAATTCATTGACTTGGCTGAGTAATCTCAATATTAATAACAATAGACTACACTGATGGTTAGTTGAACTGAATACATGACAATGGATGTTAACTCAGTACAATTAACGAACAAAATTATATAAAATCCAAGTACCAAACATTAACTTCATTCATTTTCACACCAAATTAAAATATAACCTTCTATACATGTTCGAAAATAACATTTTATATACCTTGGATTTCTGCAGGTGAAGCTTGACGATGTTATTGCTTTGGAACTTACTCATCACAGTTACAATAACAAATGGACACTCTGAAAATTATCAAATCACGAGATTTGATAAAAACCTAGGTTTATTTTATGAAAGGCTAAAAACGATTAGATTTATTCAAACCTTCTGGAGGTTAACAATATTTATAGATATAGAAGAATTGCAGAACAATCTTTCAATAAGGTCATTAACGAAAGAAATTAACAAAGTATACAACAATTGTGCAAGACCATACACTGAACCTTGTGAACAAGCAATACGGCCGCATACTCTAAAAGATAAGATTGCCTAAGCCAATAATGTTTTTCAAGATGCGACAAGTTTATTTCTTGATATCAAAGACACATCGCTAAGCATGTAAAATTTACCGGTAAGCATCAGAAAACGAAGATCTCCTTTTGATTTTATCGGCAAAGGTATAAAACCTATTATAGGCATATTAACTACTGAAGATGGAGATATCTACGAAGAAGCTATAGACGAACTTTCGAATTGAATCGAAACTTATCACATCTAGTCGGTCGCCAAACACACATAATAGGTTCAGATTTACAGAAATTATTTAAGGAAGCCGATCGACACTCAAACGTTTAAAACCATATTAGAACCAAATTTAAAAAATTTGAACACTATGACAGAGTCTTTAAACCAAAAACAATACTACACTTATTTGACACAATGGAGTCAAGGGATAGAATCAAAATTGGGTCAATTTATTCACGCTATGAATGAAATAATAAAAATAATTTTATCAGGAAGGGAAGGAAAATTTCACACAGCACTATTAAATTCGGAACAACTTCATGATATAAAAACAAGACTACAAACAATTAATGAAAATTTTGATTTTCCTTTACAAACATCTAGGATTTTAGCTGAAGAGTTGTCCACAATTGCCAATACAGAAATTGGATATCACAAAGAAAAATTTCTAGTTACAATACATCTCCCTTTGTTAAGTAAAACTACCTATAAATTGTATAAGATACATTCTTATCCAATCCCACAATACACCGAACCTCAAAATTATTCTGCGCATATAATTCCTGAAACACCATATATAGCTGTATCTGAAGACCGACGCTCATATATTAACATGCATCAAGAGACCTTCAATTTATGCTTGAAAACAAATACATACGATATAGGCGTCAACAATGGACCAATTTTCGAAACAAACGTTGTAGAAACCTGCGAGAGTCAATTATTACTCGATCCAAATGATGAAATTTTAATGTTATGCGATATCAGAATGAAGGCCATTCCTAAGGGCTCTTGAAGACAAGTAATAACACTAGGTGGATGGTTATTTTTACACTTAAACAAGAAACAATGATAATCAACTTTTTCAGATAACTACGAACGACAAATAAAATTTTCTGGATTCGTGCTACTGCGCCTTGGAAACACCTGTATTGCTAGAGGCCCATACGTAACATTAAATGGTTTATCTATCCAAAACTCTGAAATCGAATATCTTTACGAACCGAATTTACCCCTTAATATATCAGTCATATTACAAAATTCGTAATTTTTAGAAAATATTCCTTAATCAAATGAATATCTTATGATGGATGAATTATTTTAAAAAAAAAAATTGAATTTTTCGGAAGAAACATCTCTTGCTAAAATTGAGAACCAACTAAAAGTTTTAAGCACTTTCAAAAGACAAAGCCACTCTACTTTCTACCGAGACTTATTTTAAACCTTATCGGTCATAGGAACATTTGGCAGTATCGCACACATTAATATTGTAAGTGAAAACTACAATTTTCTATAACTATCTTATAACTAACCTTAAATTTAAATATATCTTTACCTATTTTATTATTCTTTTAATTATAATTAAAGAGAGACTAACCAATAAAATATAACCTAAACTATAACAGATAACATATTTAATATCTATATAGCTCCAATTATATAATCGAACTTATTTTCAAAAGTATATATATATATAAATATAATTTAAAAAAATATATATATTATAGAAATAAAACACACGTATAGCTTTTAGAATTTAAGATATAAAGTTTTGCTACAGTTCAGAAATATTTATATATGCTTTATATAAACCTAATATCCATTATACTTGAGTGAAGAATACACGTAAATAATCCATTATTATAAATAAGGTCAATTCTTTATTTTTATTACCTTTATTATCATGATTATTATTATTATTTTTTTTATTACTCCTATTATTATACTACTAACAAATAAACAATAAACAATTATATAATTAATAAATAGTGCCAATTATATTCACTGCGTTGCACATATATCTAACCACAAAAATCTTTACTTTAAACTATATACTTGTTGAATAATTATTCAAGTAACGTTTAAGATATAAGTTTTGCTACAGTTTAGAAATATTTATATATGCTTTATAAACCTCTAATACCCATAATACTTGAATGAAGAATACATATAAGACAGTCGATTTTTTTAACACGAAATATAAAAAGGCTGATTGGTTTACATAAAAACACTTCTTTTTATACGAGATAACTTTTGCGTGTACACCGAAGCGGATATATGTATATCGACTAAAAAACTTTTTTTCAATATGTGCAAAGTACTTTTTTTTTAAGTTATTTAATTAGAATAGCTAAATGTTTTGCATTTTTATTTAGTATTTTCATTATATTTTGTGATGCAATATTGCATTGTTCCAATCTGTGGTTAGAAATTTTTTTTTCCTTTTTCAAAATAGCGCCAATTTCCGGTTGTGAGACACAGCAAGTCATCAGTTGTGAGACGGTGGCGCCGCCCATCTGGGATAGCCTATACTTTTCGTTATGCAGCATAAAGCGCTCTGTTCAGTTTGGTTCGTTACGGACATTTGAAAGCACAACAATTATTTAAAGTGTGCGAACATGCGCACAAGTTATTTCATTTGCCTACATTGCGACAGCGATTTCGATGAAGAAAACTGATAGTCATATTTCAAAGAATAAATATTATTATTTAGTATATAATAATATGTATTATCAATGTATTTAGTTATTTATACTAAACATAATGTTTCATGCCAAATTTTTTAAATTTTAGCATTTTTTTGTAAGTGTCTCACAACTAGACACCTTTTTTTTTTACTAAAAATATGTGCTCGGAAAATTGATCATAAAATTTTTCGAGTTCATCTGAATACTACACTATCTATGAATAAAAGTTGCGTATTTAAGTTACTTTTTGAACGGTGTATTTCATTTACGATTTCGTTTACCTATTTCCAATTTACAGGTCAAAAATAAAACCCGTCTCACAACTAGCGACTCTCCCTTACTAATTTAAAATGTATATTTTCTAAAAATAGTTATTCAAGTAACACTTAAATTGTAAGTTTTGCTACCATTCAACATAAACAAATAAATACCTAACTATCACATCTTACCTTCGTATATTTGTAATTCTGTAGAATAGCTCTCACATATTGCATAATAAAGAAAAATTGTCCTTATTCTTCTTATTAATATCACTTTTATTATTATCATTATTATATTACTTACAAATTAACAATATCTAATATTACTACTAACCAAACTAAAATAATATGAATAATCGTATTATTATTATTATTATTATTATATTTTGTTTCGAGTAAAACGATATAAATTGGTGAAATTACTATATCACGAAGTCAAGAAAACTCAAGCTAATCGAGTAATAATTTTATTTAATGATATTTTTGTTATTACTATTATGATTAATTTATTTTACTACCAAAGATTAAAACCCTTACACCTTCTATGTTAAAATATTTAAATTTTGAAAGAGTTAATTGATAAAAATTCAAAAAGAGTCAGCAGAATAAATTAAAATAATACTCAAAATATATCTAAATGATTGCTCTGAAAGTCTCACTATATTACATTTGCTAAGCACTATAATGTGTGCATACTTCTACACTCATTTCTCTTCGTTTTCTCGCGTACTCTCTTCACCTACGCCAGTTCTCGACTCCGGTACAGCCTACAAACGTATACGCTTAGCTATAGAGGAACAATACCCTCCGCATCTCACCTTAGCGGAAGAGTAACGCACGATCAAGGTGCATTAGACTTCCTCTTCTTGGTGGTTGCTGAGCAAGAGTTAAAAGAATTGGCAGTATTTTCTTACCTAATAATCTAAAATTATAGATTTTTTTGTGTTCTTGTTTATTACTCGTGCACAAAGTATAAAAATCATAATTCATAACCTAAATTATATAAACATTATACAGAATTAAAATTTGAATTGTCATGATAAAGTACAAACTGATTCCTTTTACTCTATATTTAATTTTCTTTTTATATTTAAATTTCTTTTGTATAATTTTCAATCTCATACTTCATCTTTTAATTAACTTCTTCATGTCAAATACACCATTACTCTCAGAATTCAAAAATATTCTATCAAATGTGACTTTTATGGTACAAAATTATCGTCAAACAGTCCCAATTATTATAGAAATTATGTAACAAAATAAAAATTAAAGTAATAGAATTTTTTTAAAATTTAACGAATTTAACTCTGAAAACTGTACGGCGGTATTCTTTTTCAAATAAACCGAAACACATCTAAATTATTCTGTTAACAAATTTATACTATATGGCATTTACAACATACTCTCTAAATATGAAAAAGCGAAATTTCACTGTTTCAAAGCTATAAGTATACCACTGATTCCAATTAGCGTATATACCCTGTAGAAATAGTGAAAAATCACTGGGTAATCAGTGAAATTTCACTGATTCAGAAGCGTATATACGCTTATTGGAATCAGTGGTATACTTATCGCTTTTTCAAATTAAGAGAGTAATCAACACCAATTGTATTCGAGAAAAGTAGTAACATAAGGAATGTAATAATATATTATAGCGCAAAATGCTGACGTAATGTTATTACTTAATTCAATATGAAGGCAAAGTTAACATAATTTATAAATTTACATTTATATTTAAATATCATTTAAGTATATAACCAAAACTAATAGAAATTTCAGAAATCAGAAAAATTTTTGATTTTACTACTCTAAGTTTTATTTTTGTAATTTTTAAACGTCTTGAAAATTCTTTTAATAAAGTAAAGGAATTTTTCTATAACAAAATTTAATATTTTTGTCACCAATATCACATTCTAAGACATCTAACACTAAACACATTAAAACTCGAAATTCCCGAAATTATCCTCTAACATAAAACTATTATTGATATTCCTTACCTTACATTCTATCAACCCAAATCCTATGAGCTGCCAATAGTTTACGCGCCCTCAGGATGTAGTCTCTTACCACCTTGGAAGTAAAGCGCAAATGGACACATTTCCTAAGCTCGGCCAAACGGTCGATGATTGATACAGGATCAGTAGATGTAATTCTTAACAACTTTCCTAACACCGACGCCACTTCTATAGGCGGATCGTTCATGGGTAGACTCCACAAGGCTGAGATATAACTACAATTCGTGTCTTCCAGCATTTAAATCCGACTATAAAATTGCTTGAACATGTGATGTAATTCAATAAAACTCCCATATTCTACCTGCCTCTGCCGTTGGAACCTTGGATCAGGACCAATGTTATCCTCTGGTCTCGGTGGTGGATTTTGTAGTAAACGATCATACAGTATTGACACTGATGCCTGGTCCCGGCTAAGATATCTATTTGAGCTTTCAAAAGAAAAAGCAGACATGCAGATAAGTTCGACACTTTCTGGCCTTGGTCTCCGTCCTGTACTGGAACTCGGTTCTGGCTGCACGTCAACACTGCCACCACTCACTAACTCTGGACGGACTTGGCCCAATCATCTGCCAGTAGTTTCCGGAATATTTTCTAATCTTGGTATTTCTACACTTGCACTAGGCCCTGGAAAATTTGGACCTGACACACCACTGGACTCTGAAGGAGCCGCATTCATCCTTAAATAAGGAGCAAATCGAGTATATGCAACTTTGGAAGATTTCTGACCCGTTCTGTCCATTGCTTGAATGACAACTGATTTCCGTCATGGGTGTTATTTGTCACCAAGCCTCATCATCCTAAGGAATAGTCGATGAAACCCGATACAACAATGCACTACGCTCTGGGGACACCAGCTATATCCTGCACTCGCCTTATTACTTATTCTTTTCCTTTACCATAAAAAACTTACTTACCATTCTACAACCTCTTCCACAAGAAAAATTCCAAAGCGCAGTATTTATTCCTTTTGGATCAACAACACTGGCACATGATACACTTTATGTAAAAAAACAAAAGAGATGATCAAAACGCTAAAATCTTATTGTAATCTTACATCTCACATAGACATGTATTTTTCCATTACACTTATTATATACTACACTTATTATATACAACACTTCTATTTTACATATTATTTTCATAAATTCCTTATACATAAAGGCGAAATTTTAAATTAATGTCAAAATTCCAAAAGCCTCTTGTTAGCTCATATATTACTTTGTAAATAACGCAACGGACAAGATTTCAAACACAATTTGCAAATTACGGCCAATTACGATAAAATGTATTAGATTCTTAAGATATTATCGAGAACGATAATATTCTAAGGAGGGAAGGCTGTTACGTTAACACTATAACGAATTCTTTTTTTTATTATTAAAATAATTTATATTGCGTAATTTATAAGATTATTATTATTATCTTTAATAATTATTGCATAATAATTGATTGTTGTCAATATTAATATATTATTTATAATAATTATTGCATAATAATTAATTTTTGTCAATATTAATATATTATTTATAATAACTATTGCATAATAATTAATTGTTGTCAATATTAATATATTATTTATAATAACTATTGCATAATAATTAATTGTTGTCAATATTAATATTTAATTTATAAAAACTATTGCATAATAATTTATCTTTATTAATATTAATTTTCATATTAATATTGAATTTCATAACAATCATTGCACGAATATTTCATTATTTCATAATTGATGCAACATGAATCTCAGGACTCAGTAAAAGTAGTAACTCGGAAAGTCGCTGTTTTTGGCTTCAACCCTTTATTTTGGCATACACTTAAAGACCTTAAGTTTTCAACAGGCGTGGCGACCGGGAACCCGGGTAAATTTTTCAAAAAAGGTGCAAAAAATCGCGTTTTCTGAAATTGTCGGTTTTCTGTGCATTTTACGTGAAAAATATATTACATAAAAGAAAAAGTATATAAAATTTTGAGTTTTAAAAAAAAACGATAAAATTTATTAGCCAAATAGTTCATAAATTATGTCTTTTCAAAGTTTACTAATTGTTCATCATTTTTGCCCGAAAAAACCTTGTTTTCAAAAAATAATGCCGAACTTTTTTTTATTTAATCGGATAAAAATATAATGTGTATAAAAGTTGTAGTAGACTATATTAGCTTTAAATTCCCGTTTAGAAAATTAAATTCGATCTACTAGTTACCTCCTAAAGTATACCAGTTTTCACGTTTTCTCACATAGTTGCAAATTTTTTAGTGCGAATCGATTGCTTTTGTATTTTACAAGTTTGCTTCTATAAATTTTTGCATTATTTGAAACATTCAAAATGGTGCATTCAATATGGCAGACGATATATTTAAAAAATTGACTAATTTTCGTGACACATGGTATCTTAAAGTTTTTGGAGTCGCTAATTACGAATTTTCAATTCGATTTTAAAAATTCTAAATGTCGGATATAATATGGCGGACGATATAAGAAATTTTGTTAATTTTTAAGGTGCATCCAATATGGCAGACAATATTTTTAAAAAATGTGTTGTTTTTCATAAGACATTGAATCTATGGGCTTCTAGTGTCGATGATTACGAACCCATAGTTAGATTTTAAATGTTAAAAATGGTGGATTCAATATGGCGGACCATATTTCTTAAAAATTAATTTATTTTCGTGAAACTTTGTATCTAGGAGATTTTGGGGTCGTTGATTACGAATTTGTAATTAGATTTTAAAAATTCAATATGGCGGATCCAATATGGCAGGAGATATTTTTTAAAGCTTTGTTAATTTTGTGAGACTTGGTATCTAGGAGTTTTGGGGTCGCTGATTACGAATTCGCAGTCAGATTTTACAAATTCTAAATTGCTGATTTACCATTGCGGACGATATTTTTTTTTAAATTCGTTGATTTTTGTGAGATTCTGTATATAAAGGTATTTGTTGTCACTGGTTACGAAATGCAGTTAAATTTTTGAAAATTTTAAATAATGGGTCCAGTATCGCGGACTACATTTATATAAAATTGGTTAAGTTTTATGAGTCTTATTATCTAGGAGTTTTAGATGGTGCTGATTATGAATATACAGAAAGATTTTATTAATCTAAAATGGCGGATATTCAATTACTGCCAATCAGTGCCTCCTTTCCATCCCAAAAAATTAAAAATAAAAGGTAAGAAATAGAGGAACTAAATGTTTACCATGTCCACGTCTTGAGTGCCGAGTAATGTTAAGAGTAAAATAGACTTGACTGATAATAATTTTTATGATCGATATTTCCAGAACTTAAGAAACCAAGGCTCACTAACAAAAGTTAGTTTTTAAAAAAATATCGTCCGTCTTATTGAATTTTTAAAATCTAATTGCAAATTCATAATATCGTCCGCCATATTGGATACACCATTTTGAATTTTTCAAATAATGCAAAAATTTATAGAAACAAACCAGTATTATCTAATTAACAATAATCAAATACAAAAGCAATCGATCCAAACTAAAAAATTTACAACTATGTGAAAAAACGTGAAAACTGGTATACTTTAGGAGGTCATAGCTCGGTAACTAGTGGGCCGAATTTAATTTTCTAAACGGAAATTTAATGCTAATATAGTTTACTACAACTTTTATGTTCATTATTTTTTCATCCGATTAAGTAAAAAAAAGTTCGGCATTATTTTTTGAAAACAAGGTTTTTTCGGGCAAAAATGCTAAAAAATTAGTAAACTTTAAAAAGACATAACTTGGGAACTATTTGGCCAATTAATTGTATGCCAAAATACAGGTTTTAAGCCAAAAACTTCGACCTTTCGAGTTATTACCGTATAATACGTTTTTTCCGACGTATTGACTAGACTATTATATTTTTATGAAAAAACACATAGATTTAAACTGTATTAAGATTGTAAATCTATGCTTGGTGATCTAATGTCAAGCGCATCGCTGACCCAGATGACACCGATCGAGAGTAAAAGAAATAAAAGGAACAAGAAAATGCGTATGAAACATACTGATAATGCTTACAACTCTTAATTGCAGTACACGTCTTTTAAAATTAATAATTAATTATGAATTATCACAATTCAACACATTGAGATGTAGACATTACCAAAACTATAAATATTCTTATTACATTATAAATACCTATTGATGTAATATACTTATACTTATACATATACTTATATGTACGCATATAAGCATAATTGAATTTTAAAAGATTATTAATATTATATTATTATCTTATTGTAAAACTTATCGAAAATGTCATCGAATGCATTATAATTTGGAATAATTTTTATTATTAATTTATATTTATGTAATAATAATTATAGTCCTAATTGTATTATTTATAATGATAATATTATAGTTTGCAATATTATGTAATATTGCAAACAATACATAGTATTAGATGACCTATTTACATGGAATTGGAAAAACTGTCAACTCCCTATCTTCTATGACCAATAGCATCATCCTACAACGCTATAAAAGCTCCGGAACTCTATACCGCAGCGTCACTTTTCTTCAGTTCTTGTTTTGTTAAATACATTACAAGTAGTTAAGTTGTCACAACAGTGTAAATCTTTTGCATCAATTTCTGAAACCGGGTTCTGATTTTTAAACTCTAATAAGTATTTTAACAAATATTGAATTTAGACAAGTCAAACGGATCCAAAGTGCTCAGAATGAGACATTTGGTATTGATGTTAAACTTTGGTCAAAATACGATAATTGAGTTGTTAAATTTCGTCAAGCGATAACTTACAAAATCATACTCGTGAAGACTTCTAACCACATAAAAACTTAAATTATAAGTAAACAACCAAACCAAATAAATTCAAATACCAAAGAAAAGTTAGTATTTGGTAAGAATTTTTTTCTTTGCGTAGGATGTGAAAACCTGCCTTCAGGTTCCCTGTATCCCGTACTACTAGATTATGCGGGAGTGGCGATGTTCTGCCAACCCGCTAAAAACGAACCCTTATTTGGGACCTTAGGATCACCCCCAGGTAAAGCCCGCATACAGTGGCGTACCGCCGTCAGGGGTGATCTTATATCCCGACTCCATCGTTTACGCGATTTTCTTTTTCATCTAACGGGACCTACTTTTTTTGACGACCATCGAGATCTTTGACCAACTAAAAAGTGTGTGCTCTGGGTCGTCCACTGGGAATGTTACGTCTCAGAACGTAACGTACAAAGGCGGCCGTTTTAGTCCAGTCGTTTACGAGGCGTACGAGGTTCAAAATTTGGGTTTCTTAAATTCTAAGGGCAACGCGTGTCACCACGTTTCGATAAGTTTAGAGTCGGTCGAAAAGTCCGACTATCTAACAAAATTTATGAATTTCGGAGATTTATATTTTTATTAAATTCCAAAATGTAAAAAGTCGGGGCGGAAATTACGACGGGCTAAAGTTAAATATCGCACTTACTTGAGGATGATCTAGACGTTTAGAAATATATTTTGTAGGAAAAGTATATATATATGTGACGCCGCGCGAGAAAAGGAACTATCGTCTGAAACGTTAATTTTACAGGACGAGCGTTAGAAGTTGCAGCAATGCATTACGACCAATATAAATTCTTACGCTTCATGCTTAATAACTCAAAAAGTAATTGATGGAAACAATTTCTGATTTTTTCAAATGAAAGAGCGACTAAAAAGCTACCTTTTGGCATAAAAAAATGAAAATTGATTTTTTTCGCGATAGGTTTTTTTGCCTTGGAAGTTGCGTCAGTGCATGGCGACCAATGTAAATTCTTACGATTCATGCTTAATAACTCAAAAAGTAACTAATGGAAACAATTTTTGATTCTTTTAAATGAAAGAGCGACTAATAAGCTATCTTTTGGCATAAAAAAATGAAAATTGATATTTTTTGCGATAGGTCCCTTTTCTCGCGCGGCGTCACATATATATATATTTTGTTTTGCATTTTAAATTGAAATTTTACTGATTTTATATATTCAAGCTTAGGGTCGTCTATAAATCACGTGATAAGTTTTATGCCAATTTTAGACCCCCCACCCCCCCCCCCACGTGAGCAACCGTGATGTTCTCTCTGACCCCCCACTCCTCCTCGATTATCACGTGACTTTGAATAACTATAAAAATTACTTAAAATACTGAAGGCATTTAAACAATAAGTTCACAGACTGTTTATTGCAAATTCCTCGTTCATTTAAATTAGAAGTCCGTTGTATATTATTTATTTTTTCAGATATGGGACATTCTTTCTCAATTCGGCAACCCTCTGTGCATTTTAATTTCTAAGATAGAAGACTTTATTATAGCTTAAAATTTTCGCCAAAACATCAACTTTTTGATGTCGTATGGTGTTTTTTATTTCCACCTAAGGGTTAAAAATGATCATGCATAAAGACAAAAAAAACCCACAGAAAGTATAAAAATTATGCGGAAAATAAACGAAAAAATAAAATTTATAGTCTATATAACTAGGAAATTTAAATAAAATACTTAATCGCATTTAAAGAAATAATCGAACCATACCAAGCATTATAATAAGGAACAACCCTTCATATCACAGCACCAAAAAAAATAAATTTCCATGGCCTGGGTATAAGACTCATATTATCCTTTGTAGTTTGATGCGCTGAATCCGAATCTGCCATAAGAATTGGTCAAGCGGGTCTGATTTTGGCCCTAACGTTAAAATTAATGAAATGACACTTTTTGTTCTTTAGAATCTGAACCAAATTTAACTTTAAGACATGACTAAAGCCAATATAAAGCTTGATTTATGACCTTTAAAATGTTCTTTAAAGATTGTTCTACGATGATTTTTAACGAAGATTTGATGTTTTACATGAAATAATTTTTTTTCATAAGTTACTATATTGTTATGTCCATAACCTATATTAATACTTTAAATTCTTTATTATATAAATTATTTTGAATTTAAATATGTTTAACCTTATAATAGTACTAGATAGAAATCCATTTGATACTTGTATAGAAAGAGTTTACGTTGGAAAGAGAGAACACAGTCTACGATATAAAAGTGGTAACCATGAAGCAAGAATCATTCAAACCTAAGAAGAATCATCCTACAAATCGATACAAAAAGAATTTGGTGAATACCTGAAGGGTCAACAAGTCTCACTCTTTTGCAGTGACCTACATACGCACATCTAGCAAATAATTAAACTCGGAACAACTACAAAGATCGATACTCAGCGAAGTAAGGAGATTGATGCTCAAAGGAAGGGTTCATCCTAGAGAGGGAATCAAGAAAAAGGGATTGAGAAGAAGAGAATTGATAAGAATGGGATTGATAAGAAGGGATTCATGCTTTGCATTCGGACCTATAAAATCTGAAACAACAATATAGAAGACACAAGTTCTTAGTTCAGAAGCAGCTTTAGTCAACGTTAATACCAGTTAACTCAGTTATTTGCTCGAACATCGAAAGAAGATATCAGTTTAAGTAATCGAATCATTCTTGAACCCCTTCAGTGCAGTGAAATCCTAATTCATCTCAAACTGTGACTATCCAAAAGAAAAGGATCACTCTCAGTGATCCTGCAAGGCCTTTCTTGAAACTTTGAAAGTGTGAAATCATTAACCTAAACACCAGTTCCAAACACGTTTATCAAGTGTCTACAATCATCTTGAGTTAGCCGACGACGAGATATATACCAATCGCTCAAGACAACGAGGACTACTATCTCGGGTATTCACACCCAAGAATAAGGATCTTCACTGATTCTTCATACACAAGGACTGTTTTCTCTTCCAAAGTAAGACTCAAATAATAAGAAATTGTTTTTACTGTAAGATTTTCTCTCTTGCCAATTAATAAATATTCTATTATAATAAACCTAGCTTGCTCATTGACTTATCCTCCACTCAAATCAGATTCCCACCGAAACTGATTTAAAACGAGGAACTTACGGAAGATTTGACAGGGCTTCTCCTTCTGACATAACAGAAGCCCTTCAAATTTTTGGACATCGGTCCGGGAAACAAACAAGTCAATGAGTCAAATTTCATAGACATTTTTTTTTATTTTTCTTATTTTTGATAAATCTGTAATGCATTAATTAATTTGAAAATCCTTTCTTTTTATTAAACCAATCAATGAGCAAACTAACTTGATTAACTAAAAAATAAATTAACGCAAAACTAAATTTTTATTATTAAAAGAAGAAAAGAGAAAAATATTTTATTATTGTTGCACATAATTCATAATTGCATGGTGCGTTCATAATAATAAGTCATAAAGGTCTATTATTAATCAACAGGGGTTCGAGTTCTCTTAAAATTTATAGTATATTATGTACAAAACCCTTTTTTTTCTTTTTAAACCTGATTTTTTACAAATTGTTTCATGTTTACGCAAATTTTAAGCACATTTACATTTTATTGAATATTAGAAATTCAAGTATTATGCTGGGCAAATTTCATGTCTACTCCAAATAAAAACAATTCTGTTTCTTCACATTTAACTCGTTCAAAAATAAAAGGAAATTCAAAAATATCTCTAAATCCAGGAATCCCTAATAATAAATCAAAACCTCACACCAGTACACCAAGGTACTCTAAATTAAATCCTAACCTTACACAAAAATAAATCGACTCAGGCTCTGGATCTCAGTCTAAATTTAATCAAACTTCAAATAGAAGAAATTGACAAAACTTCAGAAAGCGAATTTTCTGATAATTCTGAAAATCTTGACTCAACAAACATGGCCGTAACAAACAATCAGCAAGTCTCTTTACGTGATGCCCTAGAAACTATACCATTATTTGATGTCAAAAACGTACCATGAACAATATTTATTGAGGGTTGCGTAGAAGGGAAATCCATGCTTCCAGAAAATGCTGAAGTTAAAAAAAATCTTGTAAAATTAATTCGAGGCAGAATTTTCGGAGAAGCAAGGAAAATTATATTAGGGAATAGTTTTAACACAGTTCAAGAATTAGCAGAGAGATTAAAAACAATATACACGCCAGCCAAATCAGTTTACCAATTGCAAGGGGAGTTAGGGGCAATGTATATGTGGGAAAATAAAAATGTAGTTTAATACGGTTCAAGAATCGCTGAAGCAGCAGAAAGAATTCTAGATGCACATAGAATTAATAATGAAAATACAGTAGATGCAACATTTAAAACAGGGTTAGAAGAAACTACCGTCGATTGTTTCACGCGAGGACTAAGACCAGAATTAGAATTAAGAGTAGGCACATCAGATACATTTAAAGACGCAGTAAATAAGGCAATAGATGTAGAAAGGAAATTATTGTCGCGCATGAGTTAAGAAGAAATATACCAAAAAATGAAAATTAACATATGTTTAGAAATAATAAAGAATTCGCTAAAACAACCAAAATAAATGTTGCTTAGGATGAAATGATTACTTGTTTACTTGGTGGTAAAAAAGGACATTTTGCAGTTAATTGTTTTCAAATTAATAAATTACTGGGACAGAGACAAGAAAATTTTATGCATTTACAACAAAATTTTTCAAACCAAAATCAATATCAAAATCGTTTTAACAGAAATCAAAATCAACCATTCTCTACATCTCAAAATCAATATCAAGGTCGTTTCAGTAATAGAAATCAACATCAACCACCTTTTAAATATCAAAATCGTTTTAATGATAAAAATCAAAGCCAACCATTTAATACATTTCAAAATCGAAACCAAAATTATTCTCCGCGAAATCAATATCAAAACCAATTTTAAAACCAAAATAGAAATTCAGCGCAAAATCAATTTCAAAATTCATACCAAAATCAGAGACAAAATCAATATTCATATCAAAATAGATATCAAAATCAACAAAAAGAACAAACACAACAACAAGGACCAAGCACAAGTAGAAATAATCCACCAATAAATCCCACTCACAATAATCAAAGTATATCATGTAACTATTGCAAAAAACCGGGACATATCATAAGCGAATGTAGGAAAAGAATATATAACAAAAGCCAACAACAAACCCATGCTCCAATAGAAAATTCGGAAAACTCCAAAATCCTTCCTTAATAGGATGCTCTGAGGACAGATGGAAAAAATTAAACGAATCCAGTAACAATGAATTTCCAACTAAACACATCAATTTAGCAAAAACAAATTCAATACCATATGTTCGGATAGATATTGATGGAATAAATGTACCAATAACTATGATGATTGATACAGGAGCAGGACCCAATTTATTAAAAATTCAAGCAATTCATCCTGATATAGAAATTAATAAAAATAAATGTCTCAAATTGTCAGGAATTAATGAACATGCAGTTTATACCTTAGGACAGATAAAACTTAACATTTTTTGGCATTCCTACCATTTTCAATTTACTATCTAATGAAGTTCCAATAGAACATGATGGCATATTAGGGACAGAATTTTTTGTTAATAATAAAGTTTAAATAAATTACGAAGAAAGACATTTAGAAATAAATGAACAAAAATTAACTTTGAGTCAAAGAATTATTTAACAGTACCAGCAAGATCAGTTTATAACATATATGTTAAAATTTCAAATAAAGATAAAAATAGTATATTATGCATCAAGGGAGGGAAGTCGGTGTTTTTTTGTCAAGCACAAATGTTCGAAGAACGAGTGTAGCACGAGCGTAGCGAGTGCGAAACGAGTTCGGAGAACATTGTGAGAGACAAAAAATCGGGCTCCCGAGGTGCATATGCTATTTTCTATCACAAATGTACGAAAATCTCGTGTTTTGTACGCGTTAAAAACTGTGAGTTCTGCCCCGCTTAAGGCGAACGAAAACACGAGGTTTTCGTGCATGTGTGGTAGAAAAATTATTAAACCTTTTGATTCACTATACAATACACCTATTTGGATAGTGCCAAAGAAAGACGATTCGCATGGAAATAAAAAATGGAGACTAGTACTAGATTTTAGGAAACTCAACGAACGCACAGCTGGACAATTTTATCCTTTGCCTAATATAATCGACTTATTAGATCAATTATCAAACGCGCAATATTTTTCCGTCTTTGATTTAGCTTCCGGTTTTCATCAGATTAAAATGGATCCAAGAGACGCGCACAAAACCGCATTTTCAACACCTTACGGACACTATAAATTCGACAGAATGCCATTTGGTTTAAAAAATTCACCAAGTACTTTTCAAAAACTCATAGATCAGGTGTTATTAGGTTTACAGGGAATCGAATTATTTGTTTATTTAGACGACGTAGTAATTTATGCAAACACATTAGAGGAACATGAAGAAAAATTTTCAAAATTTATGGAACGTTTACGAATTGCAAACTTAAAACTGCAACCTGACAAATGCGAATTCTTACGGTTAGAAGTATGCAATCTAGGACATATAATTGATCAAAACGGAGAACGACCAGACCCTAAAAAAGTAGAAGCAGTACAAAAATTCCCAATTCCAAAAAATGTTAAAATTATCAAACAATTCTTAGGACTCTCTGGTTATTATCGTAGATTTATAGATAAATTTTCAAAAATCGCAAATCCTTTAAATGAACTTTTGACAAAAGATGTACCTTTTCTTTGGAAAGAAAAACAACAAACAGCATTTGATACTTTAAAAAATAAACTTTGTGAAGAACCACTTTTAAAACGACCAGATTTTTCCCAACCATTTATTTTAACAACTGACGCATCAGGTTTTGCAATAGGAGGCATTTTATCCCAAGAGAAAATAGGGAAAGACCAACCAGTTGCATATACTTCAAGAACTTTAAGCGAAACAGAAAGAAAATACGATACATATGAAAAGGAAGCATTAGCAATTATATATTGTGTTCAGCATTTTCGACAATATCTCTATGGAAGAAAATTCACTTTAGTAACGGATCACAAACCTTTGGTTTGGTTCCAAAATTTAAAAGATCCATGTTCAAGGGTCACAAGATGGAAATTAAAATTAGCAGAGTATGATTTTAGTGTTGTCTATAAAGCAGGTAAAACAAACATCAACGTTGACGCTTTGTCTCGAAATCCATTTCAAGAAAATAATGAGGGAAATAATGAGGGAAATAATGAGGGAAAATTCCAGATTATAAAGCAAGAAAACATACCTTAAATCGAAACAAAAATTCAAGAAGATTGTCAAGAATACACTTTCAGAAGTGTCCAAGAAGAAACTCATAAAAAAATGAACAAGGTGTTCATTTCGAAGCATCTCAAGAAAACAAACATTCGGAGCAAGTAAAACTTCTCCATTCTTTGATAAAAAGTATTTTTAATAATAAAGAACAATTGACAGAAAATAAATCGGAGATAGAAAAATGTCGCCATTCTATTATACAAAAAATTTGCAATAAGCAATCGCTACTAAAGGACAATGATTCCTATTCTACTTCGGAGGTAAGTAAATATCTCCAATCAATAATGAAAATTGTATTTCAAGAAAATGAATATTATACAAATTCGGAGATTACAAAAGTTCTCCATTTTATTAAAAACTATTTGTTGGATCCAAGAGATGGATACCAAACTAGGAAAAGTTATTCTATACATAAAGAGATAATCAATCTTTTAACATTTATCAAAATCATATCTAATTCAAAAAATCAAAATACATTGCATAATGTCTGCAATGTCGTCACAAGACAACAAAGAAAAAAGGAAGAAACAATGAACAAAAATCAAGAAAATAAATAAATCGAAATCTTTGAAAAATTAAATAATTATGAAGAAAAGAAGAAAAAACGAGGAAGACCAAGAAAATAAATTCATCTAAACACCTCTTCTATAAGAAAGAAAAGAGGAAGACCAAAAAAATTATTTAATAAAGGAAACAAAACTAAAAAAAAAAGAAAAAGAAATTCTATAATGAAATCCATTCTGACGAAATTATATCAGATCCAGAATATATAAAACAAAGAACTCAAAAAGAAGAAGAAGAAGAAGAAGAAAGTGGAAAACAAACTCGAACTCAAAAGAAATCTTACAATGAAGTCTATTCTGACAAGGTTATGTTAGATCTAGGGAATATAAAACAAACTCGAAATCAAAAGAAATCTTATAAAAAAGTCTATTCTGACGAGGTTATGTTAGATCTAGGAAAACTAAAACAAACTCGAAATCAAAAGAAATCTTACAATGAAGTCTATTCTGACAAGGTTATGTCAGATCTAGGGAATATAAAACAAACTCGGAATCAAAAGAAATCTTATAATAAAGTCTATTCTGACGAGGTTATGTTAGATCTAGGAAATATAAAACAAACTCGAAATCAAAAGAAACCATATAATGAAGTCTATTCTGACGAGGTTATGTCAGATCTAGGAAAAATAAAACAAAAACAGACAACTTAACAAGAAGTTAATCTTAGTTATGAAAATACAGATTCAGAATGATCAGAAGAGGAAAATATTTTAGAAGAAAATAAAAATTGTACAAACTTAAATAAAAGAGAAGAAAAATATATAATTAATTGTAGAGATCAATTACCAATGCGTAAAGACAATTTTACATACTTTATTTAAGTTAATAAAGAACCTAGAGATAATGGCTCTAGATTCTTAGCAAAACGTAATGAATTGCCCAACTTTGGAAAGCTCCAATTGGGTCTAGCTGAAAAAGTAAGAAAAGGGGCATTTTATCACTATGACGCACCTCGAAAATAAATTTGATAAACATTTTTTATTATTGGGGATAGTTTGGGGAATAAATCAGCTGAAATCTGTGAGTGTCGCTCTTAAATATAAATAAAAAAAAAATTGAAAATTTTGAGAATTTTTTTTTTATTATAATTTTTGTGCAAAAATAAAAACTTTTTTTTTTCTTCATAGTCTCATTGACCACCTTAACATATATTTTATTTAATGAAAGCGAATTAGCCGTTTTGGAGAAAAACACATTTTTCAATTTTACTTACCCCCTCCATATCTCCCCCAAAAATTGGATTTAAGGGTTAATATTTGGTGAAAATTCTTTTCACAGCAATGCCAAATTGTGACAGCAATATGAGCACAACAGGTGCGGGGGCAAATTTTACATACTTAACCGGCTATGCTCTTTGCAAATCAATACACAGGACCACACAAAGTATTAGAAATTTTAAATAAAGGAAATATTAAAATGTAAGTAAAAAATAAACAAAAAATAGTACATACAGTGCCGCCCAACAGGATTTGCCCACCCTACGGCATGCAAGGGCTTTACAAAAAGTTTTGTATCTTCATTAATAATAAAGATAAATCCTTCATCAAATATTTATTTTAAAGATTAAGTATTTGACTTGAAATGACACCTAAACAAAATTAAAAAAAAAAAATTTTATTGTATAATTGCTTAAATTAAAAAACAAAATTTTCACTTTTTTTAAAAAATTTTAAATCGATACCATTTTTAAAGAAGTCATCATTATTTTAATTCTAAAAATGTCATTTGAAAGCATTTTTTGTCACCATTAAAAAGATTTTTTAGAAATTGCTCTACGATAATTTTTAAGGTAGATATGATCATTTGTTTATAAAAATAGCCTCTTTTTTCAATTGTTGGTAACTTGAGAACAACTGACTTTTGGAAAAAATTCTTAAGGAAAAAAATGTGCCTTTTTGTGCATAGAATTAGGAAAAAAATATTTAAACATTAAAAAAAAAAAATTTTTTTTATCGATATATATTGGCATGTATAATATGTTATCCGTTTTAAAATATATATACAGTAGGGAAAATGGAATAATTTTTTTTTTTAATGTTCAAATATTTTTTTCCTAATTCTACGTACAAAAAGGCACATTTTTTTGCTTAAGAATTTTTTCCAAAAGTCAGTTGTTCTCAAGTAACCAACATTTGAAAAAAGAGGCTATTTTTATAAACAAATGATCATATCTACCTTAAAAATTATCGTAGAGCAATTTCTAAAAAATCGTTTTAAAGGTGACAAAAAATGCTTTCAAATGACATTTGTAGAATTAAAATGTGATGACTTCTTCAAAAATGGTATCGATTTAAATTTTTTCAAAAAAAGTGAAAATTTTTTTTTTTTAATTTAAGCAATTAAACAATAAAAAAAAAAAAAATTTTTAATTTTGTTCAGGTGTCATTTTAAGTCAAATACTTAAACTTTAAAATAAATATTTAATGAAGAATTTATCTTTATTATTAATGAAGATACAAAACTTTTTGTAAAGCCCTTGCATGCCGTAGGGTGGGCATATCCTGTTGAGCGGCACTGTATAAACAGACTTAAATTATCACGCGTTAAACAAGAAAACTAAAATATACATGATCTCTGTTTCTAGATAATGGCAAATGGAATTCAAAAAATTACTACACTTGTTTTTCTTACTTCTTGGATCAATAGAAAATTCTTTAAATATCACTTTTCATAACAAACGACAACATAATACCTTTACAAATCGAATACTTATACAACATTCCCGTATGCTTTCCAATCAAATCCTACAAAAGAAAAAAAGGGTTTGAAATCAAAAAACAAATTTTCAATTTTATAAACACCGCAACCATAATATTTATCATAAAAAATAAAATTAATAATACTACTTATGTGTTTTAGGAAATGGACATAATAAAAATAACTTATTTATTTCATGCTATGATAATAAGAATGCTTATTCTGTAAACAGGAACCACGAAATGATAGCAACAAATTACTTTTCTAATTCGGTACTGTATTATGTGAAAATTATTGAAATATATTTTTTTTATATTAGACTATTCTTTTCTAGCTGTCCTAAAAAAATAATTATTAATTTTTGCTAGATTCATGTCAATAATGTTCAAATAAAACATATAAAATACATCTTATATGCATAATATAAATGAGTCATAATAATATGAGTAAAATTTTATTACAACAGGATTATATAAAAAATCATACAATGTAACAAATTGTATTATATTAACTTTCAAACGACATTAATTATAAAAAGTTTTAATAAAAGCTATATGAAATAAATGCTATGCAACCTAAATTATTTTTTATCAAAATTCAAAATTTGCGTTGATAAGTATGAATTATCAATGAGCATATAAAACCTAGATTGTATAAAATATATTTTTGCACGTAAAAACCTTTTCTAGCAAAGCAATTTCGTAACATATAAATTACTTAGAAATTCTATTATTTTTATAAACATATGACATTATCATATTAGTTTGTACTTTGCAAAATTTAGTTAATCGTTCATTCTAAGTAACAAAACAGTAAAAATATATTTAAGCAACATAACTAAAAATGAATGAGAATTAATTGTAAATGAATGTATGAAACCTAGATTACACAGGGTGTCCGGAAAGTCTGGAAACGGTCAAATATCTCTGAAAATATTAATTTTAGAAAAAAAAGTTTTAAACAAAAGTTGTGCAGTAATAAAAAATCTATTATGTGAAGTTTTAAAAAAAGGGGCCCGGGGCCCAATGTAAGGCCCAAAGGAGAAAAAGTTGTTTTTTGTACTAAAGATCATTAACTTTCAACTGAATATTAATAATGCCGGTGATTTTACGAATCCAGGCATGTGTGACACATGCCCAAAATATTGGGCCCAAGGCCCAATGTAACATTAAGGGTACATTATGTGCCTCTCGTAAATCTGTTTAATTACCATAAAGTCAATATTGCATTCCGCATAATTTTCCAAACAAATAATCAGAGTTGTGTACGACGAAGAAATATTCTTGGGCCTTGGGCCCAATGTAAGACCCAAGATCAAACTAATGTTTTCGGTAAATAAGATCACAAAATTTTTTGTAAATATTTTCTGTCGTCGTGACTCCTTAAAATAGGACATGTGTGATACATACCCAACATTCTACCCAACATTGTCACATTGGGTCACATTTTTGAATCAATTAACATGACCCACAAAAATGATTGCGCTCAGAAAAGTAACTGAGAGTGTTAGGTGTAGACAATTTGTACAGGGGGTGAATTTTAGGGGTTGATCAAGGTAGGTCATCACTTCTCATGAATCTTAGATGAACAACAGATATTTCCCAATCAATTAACATGACCGAAAAAAATGTTTGCGCTCAGAAAAATTACTATGAGAGTTACGTGTAAATAATTTGTACAAAGGGTGAATTTTAGGGGATGATCAAGGTAGGTCATCACTTTTCATCAATCTAAGATGATCAACAAATAACACAGCCCCACAAAAAAAAAAAGTGTTATGTACTTTTGACCGGAATACCCTAGCCCTATGTATTTTGACGCGCTGAACACGAATCCGAAGTCAGTTTTGCTCCACCACGTCAGGATTTTTTCCTAACCTCAAAATCAATAAAATGACACTTCTTGTTCATTAGCATGTGAACCCGACTTAACATTAATACATGCCTTTGGCGAATAGAAAGCTTGGATTGTGACCTTTAAAACGCTTTTTTAAAAATTGTTCTACGATGATTTTTAACGAAGTTATGATGTTTTATTTAAAATCATTTTTTTCCATTACACCATACCACATCAATAATTGAAGTGTTATTTACATTTGGAAAAAATTTATATTTTAAATAAAACATCATAAGTTCGTTAAAAATCATCGTAGAACAATTTTTAAAAAAGCGTTTTAAAGGTCACAATCCAAGCTTTCTATTCGCCAAAGGCATGTATTAATGTTAAGTCGGGTTCACATGCTAATGAACAAAAAGTGTCATTTTATTGATTTTGAGGTTAGGAAAAAATCCTGACGTGATGGAGCAAAATGGACTTCGGATTCGTGTTCAGCGCGTCAAAATACATAGGGCTAAGGTATTCCGGTCAAAAGTACATGACACTTTTTTTTTTTTGTGGGGCTGTGTAATTCTCAATCAGTTAGCATCACCCAAAAAAATGTTTACGCTCAAAAAAATTACTGAAAGCATTAGGTGTAGAAAATTTGTAGAGGGGGTGGATTTTAGGGAATGATCAAGTTAGGTCATCACTTCTCATCAATCATAGATTACCAACATATATTTTCCAATCAATTATCATCACCCAAAAAAATGTTTGCGCTCAGAGAAATTACTAAATGCGTTAGGTGTAGATAATTTGTACAGGGGGTGAATTTTAGGGGATGATCAAGGTAGGTCATCACTTCTCATTAATCTTAGATGACCAACAAATATTTTCAAATCAATTAACATCAACCAAAAAGATGATTATGCTCAGGAATATTACGAAGAGCGTTAGGTGTAGATAATTTGTACAGGGGGTAAATTTTAGGGGATGATCGAGGTAGGTCATCACTTCTTATTAAACTTAGATGACCAACAAATATTTTTTAATCAATTAGCAACGCCCGAACACATTTAACATTAATTTCCTTCTTTTAAAACTGGATCTTTCATAAATCTCATTTATGAAATAAATTGATCGTCAATTGTTTTTCTGTAGATGAGCAGCTTGGTCGATCGGCTTTTGTTTTTCATTAAATGTTGGTATCGTTTTTTTAAAACTGTGGTTCTTTCCTAAGTCTCGTTCATGAAATAAATTGATCGTCAATTGTTTTTCTGTAGATGAGCAACTTGGTCGATCGTCTTTTGTTTTTCATTAAATGTTGGTATCGTTCTTTTAAAACTGTGGTTCTTTCCTAAGTCTCGTTCATGAAATAAATTGATCGTCAATTGTTTTTCTGTAGATGAGCAACTTGGTCGATCGTCTTTTGTTTTTTATTAAATGTTGGTATCGTTCTTTTAAAACTGTGGTTCTTTCCTAAGTCTCGTTACTGAAATAAATTAATCGTCAATTGTTTTTCTGTAGATAAGCAGCTTGGTCGATCGTCTTTTGGTTTTTATTAAATATTGGTATCATTCTTTTAAAACTGTGTGTCTTTCCTAAGTCTCGTTCATGAAATAAATTGATAGTCAATTGTTTTTCTGTAGGTGAGCAGCTTGGTTGATGGTCTATTTGATGGTCTATTTGCTGGTCATCTAAGATTGATGACAAGTGGTGACCTAACTTCATGATCCCCTAGAATAACCCCTTCTCCACCTAACACTCTCAGTTATTTTTCTGAGCGCAATCATTTTTTTGGGTCATGTTAATTAATTACAAAATATTTGTTGGTCATCTAAGATTGACGAGAAGTGATGACCTACCTTGATCATCCCCTAAAATCCACCCCCTCTACAAATTTTCTCCACCTAATGCTCTCAGTAATTTTTTTGAGCGTAAACATTTTTTTGGGTCATGTTAAATGATTGGCAAACATTTGTTGATCATCTAAGATTGATGAAAAGTGATCAATCCTACCTTGATCATCCCCTAAAATTCACACCCTGTACAAATTATCTACACCTAACACTATCATTTATTTTTCTAAGCGCATTAATTTTTTTGATTTATGTTAATTGATTAGGAAATATTTGTTGTTCATATAAGATTGATGAGAAGTGATGACCTACCTTGATCATCCACTAAAATTCACCCCCTGTACAAATTATCTACACCTAACGCTCTTCGTAATATTCCTGAGCGTAATCATCTTTTTGGGTGATGTTAATTGATTGGAAAATATTTGTTGGTCATCTAAGATTAATGAGAAGTGATGACCTACCTTGATCATCCCCTAAAATTCACCCCCTGTACAAATTATCTACACCTAACGCATTTAGTAATTTTTCTGAGCGCATAATATAATAGATATAATATAATAGATATATTAGATTTTTTATTACTGCACAACTTTTGTTTAAAACTTTTTTTTCTAAAATTAATATTTTCTGAGATATTTGACCGTTTCCAGACTTTCCGGACAACTATAAATTTTCGAATTTGAGGATATTTCGTATCTCTCTTATGCTCAAACTAGGGGAGGAAGGTGTTATGTTTTTTTCTTGAACCCCTTCAGTGCAGTGAATTCCTAATTCATCTCAAACTGTGACTATCCAAAAGAAAACGATCACTCTCAGTGATCCTGCAAGGCCTTTCTTCAAACTTTGAAAGTGTGAAATCATTAACCTAAACACCAGTTCCAAACACGTTTATCTAGTGTCTACAATCATCTTGAGTTAGCCGACGACGAGATATATAACAATCGCTCAAGACAACGAGGACTACTATCTCGGGTATTCACACCCAAGAATAAGGATCTTCACTGTTTCTTCATACACTAGGACTGTTTTCTCTTCTAAAGTAAGACTCAAATAATAAGAAATTGTTTTTACTATAAGATTTTCTCTCTTGCCAATTAATAAATATTCTATTATAATAAACCTAGCTTGCTCATTGACTTATCCTCAACTCAAATCAGATTCCCACCGAAACTGATTTAAAACTAGGAACTCACGGAAGATTTGACAGGGCTTCTCCTTCTGACATAACAATATTTACGCATTTTTAACATTTTCAAAAATCATATGTTAAGTAAAATATCATATCTTCGTTAAACCAATTCTAATGGCAAATTCGGTTTCAGCGCTTCAAACTACATGGGAAAATTTGGGTCTCATACCCAGGCCAGGGAACTTTTTTTTGTGTGGCTGTGTATTCGTCCCCTAAACACGAATTATCCCCTTCAGCATCGAAAAACACACTTGAAAATCATCCCTTAATCTGAAATAAAGAAATTGACGAAAAAAAAAAACCGCTCAAAACTTATTCTTTTTTACCTTACATAGGAATACATTCTGAGCAATTTTTAAAGCCGGAGAATACTCTCAAAATTGTTTTAGTTAATATGTTTAATAAAAAATTGTCAATTTTTTGGATTAAAAATTAAGAGAAGATTTTTTAGGGTGGTTTTCGATGCTGAAGAGGCAAGTTTCATAGAACTCTTATTCTTAGAAATATTTAAAGTTAGTAAATTCTCTAAATAATGTTTTTGTCTACTTCTTTAAGAATAATTATTAATTTTTGAAAATTCATGTTAGGGGATGATTTTGAGGGTATTCTTCCTTATTATAATGCTTGTTCAGGTTTGTTTTTTTTTAATGCGATTAAATAATTTATGTAAATTTCGTAGTTATTTAGACCTATAATTTTTAGTTTTTCGTTTATTTTTCGCACAATTTTTATATTTTTTGGAGGTTTTAAGCGTTTATGTATGATATTTTGCAGCCCTTAGCTGTAAATAAAAGACACTATATGACTTAAAAAATTTGATATATTGAAGAAAATTTTAAACTATAGTAACGTCTTTTATTTCGAAACAAAAAAATAAAAATATCTATAACGTCTTTCTTTGAGCAAAAACACTTTTTAAGTTTTATATTAATTTTTGAGGTATTTGCTTTTCATATTAATTATTTTTTATTGCACATATCGAAAGTTCGAGGAATTTTTAATAAATTTCGTTATTAGCATACTATTACTTATTTTTTTGTTATTAACGGAGAAAAACGAGTTCAATAATAATAAAAAAAATACGTATGTTTATGCTGCAATAAAGATTTTAAACAAAACTATTCCAAGCAAATCAAATTTTTAAATGATGATAATGCAAAGAATTCCCGGGAATGTAGAACTAAGAAATTCTCTGTTTTTAATAAAAATTTGCAGTTAAAATATCACGTGATCAGAGGGGAAACCCCCTACCCGCCCAGGTGATGAACCATGATAATGTTCATGAACCCCCACCCCCCTTGTTGGCTCACGTGATTTATGGACGACCCCTTACTTATAGAAGATTATTTCGAAACAAAAAAATAAAAAAATCTATAACGTCTTTCTTTGAGAAAAACACTTTTTAAGTTTAATATTAATTTTTGAGGTATTTTCTCTTTATGTTAATTATATTCTATTGTACACATCGAAAGTTCGAGAAATTTTCAATTAATTTCGTTATTAGCATACTATTACTCATTTTTTTGTTATTATCGGAGAAAAACGAGTTCAATAATAATAAAAAATACGTATGTTTATGCTGCAATAAAGATTAAAAAAAACTATTCCAAGCAAATCAAATTTTTGAATCAAGATAATCCGAAGAATTCCCGGGAACGTAGAGCTAAGAAAGTCTATGTTTTTAATAAAAATTTGCAGTTAAAATATGACGTGATCAGAGGGGAAACCCCCTACCCCCCAGGTGATGAACCGTGATAATTTTCATGACCCCCCACCCTCCTTGTTGGCTTACGTGATTTATGGACGACCTCTAAAAGAAAACTGAAAGTTTCCTAATAAATTCAAACAACTCAATTCCTAAATTATAAATTCAAAATACTCGCAACTCCAGTTATCCGGATACAAATGATACTTGACATAAAGTCTAATTTATTTATTATTATTAATAATAGATATTGAATGGTAAATTTACATGTTCATTTAAATATAAAATATGTCAAATATCATTTAGTATAAAATTTTGAGCATAAAATTCGCATTCTTTTGTAAATCGTCTTTTGTTATAAATGATTTTTTATATAAACTAATTATGTGAACATAATTTATATGTTTGTAAAACGTTTTAAAAATTTGTGAAAATTTGAAGGAAGTTACAGGGACTTGCAGTACACACACTCCGACCTGTCAATCTTCTTAAAGCGCTCCAGGTACGAGTTAAAACACCCGTGACCTGTGAGCGCTTGAGTTAGGTAGTACGAGACTACTCCATGCTATCTATTATAACGGGCGGACAATCTATCTTTGAAAAGGAAGACAATTTCCTCACTTTCTTTTGAATTTGTCAGATTTTTATTGCGGTGGTTAGTGCATGTTCAGTTTGGGTGTAATATGTTTCTGGGCTTGGGTCCGTGGTGGGAATAGTAATGGTTTATAATCTTAAGTACTTATTCTAAATCACAAATTTAAATAACGTTACCAATTTCAGAAGAAACTGCAACAAAACTTTTTTAGACACAAAATCAGGTAGCATGTGTAGAAGAAAAACAAATTTTATTTTTTTTCTTCAAATGTGCATCAAAATCTTTGTCTATACACACAACAAAAATAATAGAAAACACAAGGCGTCACCTTGAATAAGAGTTTTATACAAAATGTCCATCTTGGGGCCCTGTCCATCTTGGGGCCCTCTCCCTTACATTTAAAAAATAAACAACCTACAAGGTTATGTTTGACATGTAAACAAACCTACTTCATTTTATAAGATTAACACTTACCTTATAATTTTACTCCAAAATAAACTTCGGACATGACAATCACTTATGCATAAGTGCATATATGTATATGCGTTGGTGCATCTAATTACTCAAAACGATATAGACATCACACATGCAGGGGTTTGCACATAAGCGCCTCAGAATAATAATCTGTGTTTTGTCTCTCTCAATTTAGGGGATAAGAAATAGAACAAACCAATCATAATGCATCTTTCTCTCGTCCTGTAGACGCAGCGTCTACAGAAGTATCTGGTATCTCTTTCAATCTTTAAGCTACCTAAAGCATTTGTCTCTTTTGCCTTGTCAGTATCTACAGAAAAGAACTAAGTAATTTCTTATATAGGATACAAGATTCTAGGGCTACATAGCCCTCCAAGAAACTAAATAAGTACGAACATAACCATTCGGTGTATAAAAATATAGTAATTAAGAAATAACAAAATTAATATTCTTAAAACTAAAAGATTCTTAAAACACTACACAATTCTAAGAGAATAAATAAACCTGACTTAATCAGTTTTTAATCTAGCTTAATGGATTTTATTTAAATTAATTGACAACTAGTCACGAACCATGAAGAGTAGGGTGGTAAGGAACGACACCAAATGAACAAAACTTTAGAAGTCAAGTTTTGACGTGATACTGAATTTATTTGAGCGAAGACAACATGTACATATTTGCTTTTAGTATTTAAAATCCACTTTAAAAGACTCACCCATGGTCAGTAACATGCTGTTCCTTGGAGATTTTTCGACCTCTGAATATCGTCACTAAGGCGGATAATCAATAGAAAAAAGTTGTAAAGTCTTAAAGTCAGAAATTAAATTTTATTTTGGCACGCTTTGCGTCAACTTTAAACCTATCACCTCATCAATATTTAGGTTGTGGTGACAGCATTAACTCCTCGGTATTAGTGATAAGCTACGCATCAACTGTTTCTTGACATGACGTAACTTGCACTGTATGGTCAGAATTGTTGAAAATTACTCGTACTCGTGTACGTCTCGGGCTTCGCCCTCGAGTCCCACTCGTACTGCAAATATCAGCGTAAACATTTATAAAGTTTATAGAAATCACAAGACAAATTGAAGATCTTTCGTTCTTATCAAGTATATTTATTCAACTCAATATTAGCTAAAGTCTGCAATTAAAATAAAATAATCTCTGAACTACGAATAGATTTAAGAATGTTAAAAGACGCCAAAATCGATATCTAGTCTCGAGTGTTCATAGGAAGAGTTGTAGCTACATATTATTTATAACCAAACTTCTGGAACCTTCTCAGATTCTAGGATGACTTAAGAATCAAGATTAAAATATTCGTGAACTGTAATCTAATTTTCTGTTATTAGGGTAGACATGTGTCTACAAAAGCAAACGCGTTTTCATTGTCATTTAATGCATTCTATGAATCCATAACCACCTCTGTGCACGAACTTTTAGGATTAGGATAAAACTTTACAAAATTGTAGGTTTAGATGATGTGTGAATGTGTACTGTGCATTATACTCATGAGACCCATGGATACGGATGTACAAGAAAGCAAAGTTAAAAAATACGTTATACATACTTTTCTTCAAATTGCTGTATCTTGGACAATTTTCAACAAAATTTAGAAGCAAAGAAAAATGTATTCCTAATTTTTTTTTTGAATTTTTAACAAAGTTAGACAACTGTTGAACACTTTTATTCTAAATCAAAATGTGTAAAATGTCAGTTGTATGTACCTAAATGCGCAAAATGGGTTCTGAAGCCTTATGAACACTATCTCACTGAATCTTCACGCAACCACTTTCTTCTGCTGCATTTTAACTTTCTGGAAATGAAAACAATGTTTTATATTGAATTGGTGTGAAATTAACATTTGGTCATATTAAATTTCTTTCGTATCTACAGGTGGTAGGTAGGGGAGACCGGGGTAAAGTAAGTTTAGGGGGTACATTCGGTCACTAGCGGTTTGGCGCTATGAACTCAACTTAACAAGAAGATATCGAGGCTGTGAATAGTACTTAACATTCAACTTATGTTGACGAACTTTCGTTTAGTTTCATTGTTACGTTCCGACTAAAGGCGAGGATATTTAAATTAATATTAAATATTTAGGATGGGTAACACACTGGTCAGTTAGCTTCAGGCTAACTTTTATATTTTTGATTGGATCCACGTCACTTATCAAATCTAGGAGGTCTGCCCTAAATAATTGAGTGAACACTCCTTAAATTGAACGTTATTTTAGGTTGGAATATGCCAATATAAAAAGGATTATAAAATAAACAAGATTAGCAAAAGCACACCAGATTTAAGAACATGTCTGATTGAATACATGTGTTCTCTCGCCGCACAGTGGGATGAAAGAGCATTTTTCGTCTCAAAATTCTACCGAAGGCCCAAATCTTAACGGATTTTAAAGTTTTTTTTTAAAAAATACTCATGAAGAATTGTTTAAAAAGTAAAGATGCAGGAAAATTGTGACTTTCCCAAAATAACCTACCTACATGACATTTTCCTAGTGAAGAACACGATTTTTGTCAGAAAAATGATTTATAAAATATATTTTCACTCATATTTGGGACAAATTTTCGTAAGAAATTTACAATTTATACTTCTACGGGTTCTAGTCTACAAACATCAACAGATATATATTCAAAAATTCAAAATAGCGGATTATACATGTCACGTCAAATTGATTAAAGTTCATTAAAATATCATAGTTCTTAGTCAAGAAATGCTAAAAAAAATTATTTATTTTCAAAAAACTTAACTTTTGGTGTTTTTGATTACGAATCTGAAGTAAATTTTAAAAAAATTGTAAATGGCGAATCCAATATGACAGCAAATATTATACAATGTGTGTTTATTTCTTTGAAATTAAGTGTTAAAAGACAATTAGGTTCTCTACGAGTGAATCTGAAGTTAGTCCCTCCGATTTCAAAATGTCGAATCTAATATGGCGGCAAATATACAATTTGTGTTTATTTCTTTGAAATTAAGTGTTAAAAGACAATTAGGTTCTCTACGAGTGAATCTGAAGTTAGATCCTCCGATTTCAAAATGGCGAATCTAATATTTATAATATTTATTTATTTTATCTAATATTTATAATCTAATATATAGAAGCACTAACTTCAGATTCGTGGAAAATATTCATTGAAAATGTTTTCAGACTTTAGATAATAAAAAAGGGACTTTTAATTAACCTAATATTATCAAAATACGAAAATCGATTTTTTGCTTCTTAGGTGCTTTTTTCCCGACGCGTCACATTTGCTGCCATATTGGATTCGCCATTTAAAATTTTTTTAATGCTAACTTCAGATTCGTAATCTAATATTTAGATTCGCCATTTTGAAATCGGAGGATCTAACTTCAGATTCACTCGTAGAGACCCTTATTGCCTTTTAACACTTAATTTCAAAGAAATAAACGCAAATTGTATATTTGCCGCCATATTAGATTCGCCATTTTTAAATCGGAGGGACTAGCTTCAGATCCATTCGTAGAGGTCCTAATTGCTTTTTAACACTTAATTTCAAAGAAATGAACACAAATTGTATAATATTTGCCACCATATTTGATTCGACATTTTGAAAGCAGTTCCGTTTTCCCCGTTTGGGTTCCCTAAGGATCTGAGATCCCCCTGTTGGGAAGTTCCTGGGGATGCGTTGGATTGGCTGGACCCGTCCATGTTAGGGGTGTTTATTGGGGTCATGTTGAGCGCCACCGGGTTTTTCTCACTCGCGGAAGTGATAGGAGAATGGAGGACAGGCGAAAACGTGCGTGGAGAGGTTTCCGAATCGGCAGATGGGCAGGAGGTAAAACTTCAGGGTTATTGGCCAAAGGGTTGACTAAGGGCTCAAAACTGGGACAATCAGTTTTAGTGACTCCCCCCAGACCATTCAATAAGGAGGTCCTTCTGCTCGAAGTGAAAGTAGTTCGTCGTTCACGAGAAAGGTTGTTTCCTAGGAGAGGTGGCGTAAAAAAGAGACCGTTGGCTCTCCGGACGGTCAAATCTCGTAAATTTCGTTTTACTGTGGAAGGGTGTGTGCAAGCTCTTTACGGGGTCGGAGACATCAGGTGAGGGGGTCCGTTCTGAAATCCATCAGAACCTGAAAGCAATGGAGCAATCTCGGGGCCCACGTTGGGCGTCAATTTGACACCGGTCACTTTGGCGTAGGCAGAAGTGACAGGGCAAAGCCGAGGGGGGGGGGGCGGGACTATGTGACGCTGACCACCTCTCAGGAGTATAATCTCCCGTGTCGGAGTGGCCCTTGGGTCGCCGTGTGGCCTTAAACCTCTCAGGGGGCAAACCCCCCGTGGCGGTTTAGCTGCGGTTGGTTCGTTTATTGTGGGGGGAAATAAGAAATGATTCCTAGCCTGAGTCAGGTTACTTCCGGTTTTAAGGGGGAAATGGGACGAAACCTACTTCGCGGGAGTAAACTCCCGTCAGCAGTAGGTTCAAGGCTACCTCGCGGGAATAAAAACTCCCGTCTACGGTACGACAGGGGATCTACGTCGCGGAAGTAAAAACTTCCGTCTACGGTACGACAGGGGAACTACCTCGCGGGAGTAAAAAACTCCCGTCTGCGGTACGACAGGGGAATTACCTCGCGGGAGTAAAAAAAAACTCCCGTCCACGGTACTACAGGGGAACTACCTCGCGGAAGTAAAAACTCCCGTCTACGGTACGACAGGGGAACTACCTCGAGGGAGAGAAACTCCCGTCTACGGTAGGACAAGTAGGCCAGTACTTACTGTGGTACGGCGGTATAGGATGTAGTTCAAGAAATCAGTCTGCGAATGCCGTTAAGATACTTTATTCAAGCAGGATCGAATTAAACTAAAAAACTACAACACACAATACCACATACACCCATACGCATCGATTATTATAATATATTATATAACATATAATATACATGATTAATAAGACTAACCTACAAAATGAATAATAATACTAATACTAACAAAAGTATTCATAGTAATAATAATAATAATAATATCGATTAATAAGACTAACCTACAAAATGAATAATAATACTAATACTAACAAAAGTATTCATAATAATAATAATAATAATAATAATAATAATAATAAGCCCGAAATGGGTTGCTTGGTTTATCCGTTACCAAGCAGCTCAAAGATACTGGTCCGACTTGGCTCAGTACTAAGATGACCATTACAGAACATCGTGTAGGTATTTGATCGGGTTGGTGAGGGACTTGTGGTACCCTTTACGGGATATCACAGAGTTTCTTAGCCGACTGAGTCGGGTACTTGAATGTCATTTGAGATGGGGTTTCTGATACCCCAATCGGGCGCCTCCCCAGGTGGCGGATAGGGGAAGGCCTCTCAGATATGGGAGGTACCGAGGAAATTAGAATACCCGGGGCGGACCAAAAGTCAGATAGGGGTGGGCACCCGATATAATTGTCCACTCTGTGTTGGGATAACCTCCCACACAGAGTATTTGCGGTTACGACGACTGTAACGCGCAGTGCCACCCACAATAGGTCTTTCTCGGATGGAGATCAGGGTTCAGTTGGGAGTGGCAATAGGACAGAACCCAGGCAACGACCAGGCATTGACCCGGGACAAGCTAGAGTACGTTTTAAATGGACGGACCAACTTCGGAAGGACATCATACTATGTTGGCAAAACAGTAGTCCTTGCAGAAGAGGATACATGCTAAGGTTGCATGAGCGATGGGTCAATATGTACCCCCAATACGCTCAAATGACACCTCAGTATTTAAGAGACCAAGTATCCTTTCTACGAAAAAAGGGACATGAAGCTTTTCTTCAGCAGGAAGAAGAAGAACCCTCCGAGAACCTTCAGGTTCCGACAGTAACACCTACACCAACGACCGAGGAAGGGAACATGAGGTCTAGGGAAACCAAAGTACATCTAAAGGTTTCCATTAAAATGGACAAAATCGCTGAAGGGAATAACGAGCTCTCATTACTTCCAGAGGATGTAGATCTCTGGACATTAAATTGTGCTGTGTACGAAAAAGCAAAGGTCCTGCTTCGTGATAGTAACAGAAAATCTGTTTCAGACCGCGTCGATAGGACCTTTAAACGAATCAGACAAGTACAGTTTAAGATTGGGGTGGCTCGAAGGCATGCTTCTCAATTGCAGAGTGTGATTTTATATCTTGAATCGAAAAGAAAATTTACATCCAGGGTTTTGGAAATAGCCCAGACTCTAAAAAGATTGCATCACACTCTGAAGAAATCGAAGTTGCAGACCATCAAGCAACATTGGATTGAGAAGATACGTTCTCTTGTTGTTATAAGAGAGCGTTTAGAACGGCGGGTTAAATGGATAAAGCAAAATAATACCTATGCTACTAATCCTCCTCGCCTGTTCAGTCCACCATTGCCAACTGTCGAAAGAACCCCATGTCGTGAAGAGATTGAAAACTTCTGGAGTAACATATATGGGAAAGCCCATTCAGTGAACGATGAAGAGTCATCCTTAACACTCTTTCGTAGCTTCTGTTTTAGACAGGGGCTTGACCATCCAGCAGAGGTAAGTCCACCAATTACTAAGGAGGAGGTGAGAAACATAGTTGCTAAAACGAAGAACTTTTCAGCACCCGGGCCAGATAAGATTAATAACTTTTGGTGGAAGAAGTTCTCTTCAACTCACCAACATTTGGTTCGAATATTCTCTACCTTTCTCAACGGTCAACATCCAATACCACAGTGGTTGGTGGAAGGACGAACGGTACTCTTACCAAAATCTGGTGATTTATCTATTCCAAAAAATTATAGACCCATAGCTTGTCTTAACACCTGCTACAAGCTATTCACTGGCATCCTCAAAGAGAGGATTTTGACATCCATCGAGCCAGTTTGGAGTGCAATAAGCGAACAGCGAGGGTGCAAGAGAGGTCTGGCAGGTTGTAGGGAGAACCTATTGATTGATAGGTGTATTACCCAAGACGCGATACTTTATCGACGTAACCTGTCAATGGCTTGGATTGATTACCTAAAGGCATTTGACTCTACAAGTCATGAGCTGATCATCAAGCTCCTTGAATGCTTAGAGGTACATCCGAACATTGTGAGATGCTTAAAGGAGCTAATGCTCATGTGGAGGACAAGGTTTGTTATAACATCCAACAAACAGCAAGTGATGACTAACATCATCTCGTTTGGAAGAGGAGTTTTCCAAGGAGACTCCCTAAGTCCTCTACTATTTTGCATTTCCCTCTTGCCTCTGTCTGTATTACTCCGAGAAAAATACTCTGGATACATGTGTGGAAAACCCAGAAATAGAGTCCATAAGATCAACCATCTGTTTTATATGGACGATCTTAAGCTATATGGATCCAGCAAGGACGAATTCAAAATTCTGGTGTTTGCAGTAGCCAAGTACTCCAGAGCTATTGGTATGGATTTTGGATTAGATAAATGTGCTGTTATCCATTTAATTAAAGGGAGACGAGAAACAGCTGAAATGTCGAGCGACTCTGAGAATATTCAGCTCATTGGTGGCAATACCATTCATCACCTTGGTGTTGGGGAAACTTACACATATCTTGGAATTCCTCAATCGGAAAGTCAAGATTTGTGTGGGCTTAAAGATCATCTCCATATGAAGAACCATGGTCTTCTCAGAAAAATTTGGGCTTCTGAACTATCTGGGAAGAATAAGATACAAGCCACAAACACATTAGCCATTCCTTTACTACTCTATACATTTGGAGCAGTTAAGTGGAATGTGAATGAGTTGAAGGAACTAGATAGAGAAACTCGCAAGATGATGACTATACATCGAAGTCATCATCCTAGGTCTTCCGTACCTCGCATTTACCTTCCACGCGATCGGGGAGGAAAGGTCTTTTAAATTTAGAGTGTCTTCATAGTAGAATTGTTATATCTGCAGCATGCTCAGTCATAAACAGTAGAGATCCTCTTATGCAATTTGTTCACCATCATGAAATTGCAAATGTTGGGGCGTTTTTATATCGAGCGGCAGAAAGAGCTGCAAGTGAACTTAGTCTCCCATTTGAAACCAGGGATATGGCACACGGTTTAGCATCTTTAACACCATTAATGCTTAAAAAACGTGTTAAGGAAGCAGAACATGCGCTTCTGTTACAGGAGCATATTGACAAGCCTGTGCATGGACGGTTTTTCAGTCTCATAAAAGAGTTGGGACTGTCTGGGGTTTTGTCATTTGCTTTCCTCAAGTCTGCTGGTTTGAAATCGGAGACTGAAGGATTTTTATTTGCTTGCCAAGATGGAGTGATAAATACTTTGGTGTATCGCAGTCGAGTGATGCATATATCTGTCGACAATACCAACTGTCGAGCGTGCAGGCAATACCCGGAGACACTTAGTCAAATTCTAAGTGCGTGCCCGAAGTATGCATGTTACAGATATGTAGAAAGACACAATGCTGCGCTTAAGGTGTTGTATTATCACCTTCGACACCAATATGGTATAGATAAAGAACCCATCTTGCCGTATGCCCAGGGGGATCAGGAGTCCGTTGTGGAAAATGATCAGTGTAAGATCTACTGGAATTTTTCTTTTTCCACCACTCATCGTATCAGCGCCAATAAACCTGATATAGTGCTCCAGGATCATAAAAGTAAGGTCATTTGTGTGATAGAGTTTTCGGCACCTGCTGAGAGCAATATCACTCAAAAGGAGGATGAGAAGCGGACAAAGTATCAAGACCTTCTGTTTGAATTGAGTAAAATATATCCAGGCTACAGGGTCAGATTAATTGTTCTTGTACTCGGTTGTTTAGGAGGGATGCGAGCTTCATTTGTGAGCCAATTACAAAAAATTCCTAGCTGTGAGCACAAGGCTAATGCGTTGGCGGTTCGCATGCAGAAGGCTGTTCTTCTGAACTCTCTAAATCTGGTTCGGCAGCACTGTTCATTATAAGATCCTATTCGGTAGCTCTAAAAAAGCATCCAACAACGTTCTTGACCACCGCTTAAGAATATCGGCGGCAATGGGTGAGAACAACAGTGTAAGAGACGAAAATAACAACTCTAGTAAATGAATCACGCTTTTGCTTACCCTCCAGGACGGATGGAGCAATAGTGGATTAGAAAATGTAAAGCAAGAATGGGAGAGGTTGTTTTAGTGAGGTATTACCACAGCACGTGGTCGAGTCCCACACGAACAAGTGCGTAAATGCATTTTTTCCTCTCCTAAACTTGTTTTGTAAAAAAAAAAAATAATAATAATAATAATAATAATAAACTTGTTTTGTAAAAAAAAAAAAAATATATATAATATCGATATTGGATGCTTTTTTAGAGCTACCTTCGTGATGTTATATTATGAAGAACAGTGCTGCCTGACCAGATGAAGAGAGCTCAGCATAACTGCCTTCTGCATTCGACCTGCCAATGCATCAGCTTGACGCTCGCAGGTTGGAACTCTTTGAAGCTGGCTAACAAATGAAGCTCTCATCCCCCCTAGACAGCCGAGAATATGTCGAAGATGGTAATACAACACCTTAAGTCCAGCATTGTGTCTTTCAATATACCTGGAACATGCATACGTCGGACACGCACTTAGAATGTGAGTAAGTGTTTCCGGATATTGTTTACATGCTCGACAGTTGTAATTGTCGACAGGTATCTGCATGACCTTACTGCGATAATATAAGGTATTGATAACACCATCTTGGCAAGCAAATAAAAATCCCTCAGTCTCCGATCTTAAACCAGCAGATTTCAGAAATCTAAAAGACAGATCCTTAGACAACTCCATCTCCCTAAGACTCTTATAGAATTGCCCATAAAGAGGCTTCATAACATGTTGCTCCAATAGAAGTACATGTTCAGCCTGCTTCACTTGTCTTTTAAGCATCAAAGGTGTTAATGATGCCAATCCCTGTTCTGTATCGCTGGTATCAAACGGAAGACTAAGTTCATCTGCCGCTCTGTTTGCCGCTTTGTATAAAAATGCCCCATTATCTGCAATTTCATGATGGTGGACAAATTGCATAAGAGGATCATTACTGTTCATCACCGAACACGCCGCAGCCAATACAATACGGCGATGAAGACACTCTACACTAAGTAGACCTCTCCCTCCCTGATCGCGTGGAAGGTAAATTCGAGGTACAAAAGACCTTGGGTGATGACATCGATGTATTGACATCATCCTACGTGTCTCTCTATCTAGTAACTTCAGGTCATCCACATTCCACTTAACAGCTCCAAATGTATAGAGAAGTAAAGGAATGGCTAATGTATTTGTGGCTTGTATCTTATTCTTCCCAGATAATTCAGATGACCAAATTTTTCTAAGAAGACCTCGATATTTCTTTTGGAGATGATCTTTAAGCTTACAAACATCCTGAGTCTCCGATTGTGGAATCCCAAGATATGTGTAAGCATCCCCTACACCAAGATGTTGTATGGTGTTGCCACCAATGAGCTGAAGGTCCTCAGAGTTACTTTGTAAATCCGATGTTTCTCGTCTTCCTCTATTTAGATGAATCACGGCACATTTGTCCAATCCAAAAGACATACCTATAGCTCTGGAATACACAGCTACTGCAAACACTAAGATATTAAGTGCCTCCTTATTGGAGGCATACAGCTTAAGATCATCCATATAAAAAAGGTGGTTGATCTTATATACTCTATTTTTTGGTTTGCCACCGCGTAAGAACAACAGCGGCAACGGACAGGAACACCTACAGAACAGTGAACTGAAAACACCTCGAGCAAAGGAATCGCGCTATTGCTTACCTTTCAGGACGGAAGGAGCAAAAGCGGATAAGAATACGTAAGGCAAGAATAGGAGAGGTTGTTTTAGTGAGGTATTACCACAGCATGTGGTCGAGTCCCACACGAACAAGTGCGTAAATGCATTTTTTCCTCTCCTAAACTTGTTATGTAAAAAAAAAAAAAAAAAAAAAATAATATCGATATCTCTGTGGTAAATGGTAACGTCCGTTACCGAATATCACAGAATTGCCTGACCGGCTAGGTCAGGTAAGATGCCCTCTTCCGAACACTAAGGAAATATTTGGTCCACTTGACCAAATGTTTGAGTGGCATCTAAGATGGGGTTTCTGACATCTCAATCGAGCGCCTCCCCAGGTGGCGTATAGGGGAAATCCTCCCAGATATGGGTGGAACCGGGTAATTCAAATACCCGGGGCGGACCAACGTCAGATAGGGGTGGGCACCCGATATAATTGTCGACTTTGTGTTGGGCTAACCACTCACAAAGAGTTTTTTGCGGTTACGACCACAGTAACGCGCAGCGCCACCCACAATGGGTCTCTCTCGGATGGAGACCAGGGTTCAGTTGGAAGTGGCAACAGGATAGAACCCAGGCAACGACCAGGCTTCGCCCAGGGACAAACTCGTACACGTTTAAAATGGACGGACCAACTTCAAAGGGACATCTTAGACTGTTGGAGACAGAGCTCTCCGGACCGAAGAGGTTACATGTTGAGGCTTCATGAGCGATGGAGCAATATGCATCCCCAATACGTACAAATGAAACCTCAGTACTTACGAGATCAGGTATCCTTTTTGCGAAGGAAAGGCCATGAAGTTCTTCAAGAAGAACCCTCTGAGAACATACCATCAGTTCTCACAACAACACCTTTGCAGACAGTTGAGTATGTAAACATAAGAGCAAGGAAAACCAAAATCCATCTTAAGGTTTCCATTAAAATGGACAAAATGGCTGAAGCGAATAAAGAAATTTCATTACTTCCAGAGGATGTAGATCTCTGGACATTGAACTGTGCAGTCTATGAAAAAGCAGTTTCCTTGGTTCGTGACAGTAACAGAAAATCTGTTTCAGAACGCGTTGCCAAGACCTGTAAAAGAATTAGGCATGTTCAGTTCAAAATTGGGGTGGCTAGACGGAATGCTTCTCACCTTCAGAGTGTGATTGCTCATCTAAAGACGAATCGGAGATTTACACCTAGAGTGTTAGAAATATCCCGATCTCTGAAAAGATTGCATCATACTTTGAATAAATCTAAGCTGCAGACCATCAAGCAGCATTGGACTGAGAAGATACGTTCTCTTGTAGTCATAAGAGAACGTTTAGAACGTCGGGTTAAGTGGATAAAACAAAATAATGTTTTCGAAACTAATCCTTCCCGCCTATTCAATATAACATCGCCGGTCGTTGACAGACCACCATTATATTATATTCGTAGAATGAAGAAGACGTTCCATTGCCTCTTTTCCGTAGCTTTTGTCTTAGACAAGGGCTTGACCATCATGCAGAGGAATGCCCATCAATTACTAAGGAGGAAGTGAGAAATGTAATTGCTAAAACTAAAAACTTTTCAGCGCCTGGGCCGGATAAAATTAATATCATGTGGTGGAAGAAGTTTACTTTAACACACCAACACCTGGCCCGCATATTCTCAACTTTTCTCAACTTAGAACTTAGAACTTATCTTAACACCTGCTACAAGCTATTTACTGGTATCCTTAAGGAAAGAATTTTGTCATCTATTCAACCAGTATGAAGTACAATAGGCGACCAACGAGGATGCAAGAGAGGTCTGACAGGTTGTAGGGAGAACCTACTGATTGATAGGTGTGTCAACCAAGACTCGACATTTTATCGACGAAACTTGTCCATGGCTTGGATTGACTACCGTAAGGCGTTTGATTCCACCAGTCATGAGCTTATATTTAAGCTTCTTGAATGTCTTGCGGTACATCCAGACATAGTGAGATGCTTGAGAGATCTTATGCTTTAATGGAGAACAAGGTTTGTATTAACCTTAAACAAGCAACTGTTTTGCTTCAGGAAAAACACTCTGGATACTTGTGTGGCAAACCAAGAGATAGAGTTGACAAGATTAACTACTTGTTTTACATGGACGATCTTAAGCTCTATGGCTCCAGTAAGGAAGCATTAAAAATTCTAGTGTTTGCAGTGGCCAAGTATTCCAGTGCAATTGGAATGAGCTTTGGACTTGATAAATGTGCTGTTGTCCATATGAATAGAGGAAGACTGGAAACATCTGAAACATCAGGCGATTTAGACGACCTTCGGCTTATAGGTGGCAACACCATTCATCATCTTGGTGAAGGAGAAACTTACGCATATCTTGGAATTCCACAATCGGAAACTCAAGATGTGCGTGGGCTTAAAGATCATCTCCAAATTAAATATCGAGGTCTTCTCAGAAAAATTTGGTCATCCGAATTATCAGGGAAAAATAAGATACAGACAACAAATGTATTAGCCATTCCTTTAATACTCTACACATTTGGGGCTGTTAAATGGAATGTGGATGAGCTGAAGATACTGGATAGACAAACGCGCAAGATGATGACATTACATTGATGCCATCTTCCAAGGTCTTCCGTAACTCGAATTTACCTTCCACGAGATCAGGGAGGAAGAGGGTTACTAAGTTTAGAATGTCTTCATCGCCGTATTGTACTGGCTGCGACATGCTCAGTGATGAATAGTACGGATCCTTTAATGCAATTTGTCCATCATCATGATGTTGCAAATAATGGGGCATTTTTATATCAAGCGGCAAATACAGCGACAAGAGAACTTAATCTTTGATTTCATACAAATAATACCGAACATGGAATACAGTCATTACCACCTTTGATGCTCAAAAAACATGTAAAGAATGCAGAACATGTACTTCTTTTAGAAAAACATGTTATTAACCCTGCTCACGGACAATTTTATAATAGCGTCAGAGAAATGGGATTGTCTGTTGGTCTGACTTTTGCATTCCTTAATTCGGCTGGATTAACATCGGAGACAGAGGGATTTTTGTTTGCTTGTCAGGATGGAGTGATTAATACTTTGGTGTACCGCAGCCGTGTGATGCATATACCTGTTAAAGATTCCAACTGATCGTGCATGCAAACAATACCCGGAGACACTTAGTCATATATTAAGTGCCTTTCCGATTTATGCATGTAACAGATATATAGAAAGACACAAAGCTGCACTGAAGGTTTTGTATTACCACCTTCGTCACCAGTACGGTATAGATAAGGAGCCCATTCTGCCGTATGCCCAAATGAATCAAGAGTCTGTTGTAGAAAATGACCAGTGCAAGATCTACTGGAATTTTTCTTTCTCCACCACTCATCATATCAGTGCCATCAAGCCTGATATAGTCCTCCAAGATCATAAAAGTAAAATCATTTATGTAGTTGAGTTCTCGGCTCCTGCCAAGAGGAACATCATTAAAAAGGAGGATGAGAAACGGATCAAATATCAAGAGCTCTTATTCGAATTGAGTAAAATGTATCCAGGATATAGAGCCCACTTGATAGTTTTAATTCTCGGCTGCTTAGGAGGGATGAAGGCTTCATTTGTGAGCCAACTGAAAAAGATCCCAACCTGCGAACGTCAAGCCAATTTGTTAGCAGGTAAAATCCAGAAAGCGGTTCTTTTGAACTCTCTTTTTCTGGTCCGACAGCACTGTTCCTTGTAAAAAAAAACATCTTTAAAGGTAGCTCTAAAAAAGCATCCCACAATTTAATGTCGGCCGCATAAGAACAGCGGCGGCAATGAACATGAAGACCCAAAGAACAGAATGCTGAAACTGTACAGAGTAAAGAAAAATGATGCTTTTGCTCACCTTCCAGGAGGGAAGGAGCAAAAGTTGATAAGAGTATGTAAAGCAAGAATTTGGAGAGGTTGTTTTAGTGCGGTATTGCCACAGGATGTGGTGAGTCCCACAAGAAAAAGTGCGTAAATGCATTTTTTCCTCTCCTAAACTTGTTTTGTAAACAAAACAAAATAATAATAATAATAATAATAATAAGGACTATAATAATGACACACACTATATTTTATTCTGGTAACCTCGAAAAATCTCGTTTTTATAGCGAATACTCGCGGTTATTCACGCGCGTAGTATCCGGATAACAAAAGTTAGAGAGTAGTTACAAGCGTCTGTGATGAGAGTGAGAGAGAAGAAGTGTAATGCGTTAGGCAAGGAGCGAGCGAGAAAGCAGTGGGGAGAGTAGAGTAGTGGGAGTGAGAGAGAGAGAGCATAGTGCGTTAGGAGGAGAGCGAATGTGGCGGGAAGTAGAGAGAGTTAAGCAGTGGTAGCGAGAGAGAGTTGGGCAGTGGGAGAGAGAGAGCGAGAGAGAAAGAGCACAGTGCGTTAGACGGAGAGCGAATGAGGCGGGAAGTGGAGAGAGTTGGGAAGTGGTAGAGAAGGGAGGCCGGACTAAAATTTTTACCCGGCGAATAAGAAGACGGGAAGCGGGAAGCGTAGTCCACGGCTCGCCCAAGAACACGTGCAGGGAAGCAGACGCGGAGAGGAAGCTCTTTCCAGATGCTTGCTCTTCTGCTTTCCCAATACGCCCTGTCACTTCTACCACTGACAGGTATCACTCTTTATTCTCAAAAAATAAGTAATATTTTTTAAATATTTCGATTGAATATTCTTTTTTGTTATTGGTTATTAATTACAATAGTAATGAAAAAATCCAATTTTAACCGATTTTTTAAACAATAGTACTTTTGCGCATGTGCACTAACATTGCTACAGTGTTACGCATGCGCAATAATGAAACAGATTTCTACTGCGCACATATTAAAAAAAGTATACTGTATGTACTGAAAATTTACTTATCTGATAAAGTACAGCACTGCGCATGAGTAATTTTTAAATTTGATTAGAGCACATGTGTGACTTTCACTGTCATCATTGCGCATGTGTAACGGCAATACAATACAACTGAGCATGGAAATGTTTTTGTTGTAGTGTGCACGTTTACACAGTTGTGGTGCACTACTGCGTATGTGCAACAATATGTTGTGCATGGAAAAATGTTCAGTTTAAGGGGTCAGTATGGGTTTATTGTACAAATTTTCAAGGATTTATTTTTTATATTAAAATATATTTTTATAACCCAGTCTTTTTATACATAAAAATTGACATTTAAAAGTGACAGCAAATATTTTTCATTTTTATTTTTGATTGTTTCTTTCTGCGAAATAGCTGCTTGAAGTTAGCCTTAAATTGTACTGACCGACACGATATCTGGAGTTTGGATTGTCTAAAATCAAAAAATCAAGTATTTTCTTAAAACTTGGATCTGTAGTTATCGCATGAACTAGGATCTTTTAATTCCGATGAAAGAAAACAAAATGGCGGAAGTTTAAATTTTTTACCCCTTTTTTTACAACTTAATTTGTTTAAAGAAAAGGTTCAATATCAATTGATCTTTATTATCCTAGTTCATGCTAAAGCGGCATGTACATAGAAGAACCTCTGAAAATTAAGGTTTAATCGGTTCAATAGTTTTTCTTAAATCGTGTCGGCCAGGTCAAAAAACGTTGTTTTGAGAAAAAGGCGTTAAACATTCGCGCAACCGAGGGCTGCTCGCGCTGGTCACGCAATATAAATATTCAATTGTACTTTTAATTTTTAAGGTAAAAATGACTTAAATGCATAAATACTTTTCTCTAACATTGCTGTACATTATCAAATAATAAATTTTACTGATAATGCTATAATGACCTTTGTTTAAACAATTTTTTACTGCTATGCTATGCGCCTTATGCTTCTGCAGTATCGCGTTTTTTAGCATGTTTTTGAACTCTACTACCTATATATTAGTTTTTATCTGATTTCTACAGGTATATAGTATACGAAATTGATGTTCATAAAAAATAAATTTTTTTAAAAAATAAATCCATACTGACCCCTTAACATGCTTGACGAATGCACAGTGGGCCGGACTGTATGAAAATAGGGACAAACGTCAGAATCTCATTTGATTGAGCTAAAAGTGTTCACTCAAGGGTTTTTGGGGTCGCTGATTACGATTTTGACATTAGTTTTATGAAATTCAAAATGGCGGATCCAATAAGGCGGACTAATTTATAAAAAAAATTCGGATTTTCTTAAAACTTTGTATCTAAAGGTTTTTGGAGTCGCTGATTACGATTCTGACATTAGTTTTATGAAATTCAAAATGGCGGATCCAATATGGCAAACTAATTTATAAAAAAAATTTGGATTTGCTAAAACTTTGTATCTAGAGGTTTTTCGGGTCGCTGATTACGATTCTGACATTAGTTTTATGAAATTCAAAATGGCGGATCCAATATGGCGGACTAATTTATAAAAAAATTTCGTATTTGCTTAGAACTTTGTATCTAGAGGTTTTTGGAGTCGCTGATTACGTTTCTGACATTAGTTTTATGAAATTCAAAATAGCGGATCCAATATGGCGGACTAATTTATAAAAAAATTTCGGATTTTCTTAAAACTTTGTATCTAGAGATTTTTGGGGTCACTGATTATGATTCTGACATTAGTTTTAAGAAATTCAAAATTGCGGATCCAATATGGCGACTGATTTATAAAAAAATCTTGGATTTTTTTAACATTAGTACCTGGAGGTTCATGAAGTTTTTGGTTACGATGATTTACAAATGTTATTAACAAGTGCTATTTTAAGTAACATTTATTTTCCAAAATTTAAAGATGGTGTGCGAAAATATGGTGGAGAAATTTTCTTTGAAATGTTTGGACTTTCTTGAAACTTTGTACTTTGGTTTTTTATGGTCGATCTTTACGTGTTTGTGTTTAGGTTTACAAAAGACAGAAAGATGGATGAATTATGGAGAGCAGAATTCATAGAACTTTCATATATCAGCAAACTCAAATTTAAAAATGTATAAATTATAGTAGGTAATTATAAATGACATATTTGTTACTTTCGTAATTAGCTGGTGAATATACTTTATTCAGTTTTTCACAACCTCAGAGAGCACCCCATGGAGGTTTACGATAAGATTAAGCTCTCCTTGCTTTTTTTTTTAATTTTTAATTTTTTTTGTATTTTTTTGAAAATTTTTATTAGAATCTTTAAAAGTAGATGTAGAACATTTCGAACAAAATATTAAAAGTTAAAATTTAAATGGAACTTAAAAAGGAATTCCTTTCCGTTAGCGGTAGTTTTATTAATGAAATTGCAAATTTTATTTAGCAATCACTTTCAGTTTCTGAAAAACTGTTCTCATAATCTGAGGTGTAAAGTTATTGATTATCTGGTATTATCAGTGAAGCCTTCACTTCTTCTGATAGAGGCTGTGAGGGTTTCTTAGCAATTGCCGTTTTCGATAGGATCACTGGATCAGATGAAACTAGTAAAACATTCATTAAATCAGTCATAGTATCCTTTCTTGAAGTCTTTCGTGTATTGTTTTCTCTAAATTTTTAATGTCTTTATTACGAGACTCTTGAGCCTCTTCAGAAAGTTGTCCAATTGGTAACAAAGCAGATTCTATTATAGATGCTCCATGAATCAATATCTTATGGACGGAAGCTGGCATATAATACCAGTTATATTATTCTACATAGAGCCTGGCAGTATCGAGGGCATATGCTTCAAATTTTTTGACATTAATTTCCAAACTAGAAGATATAGCTTGTAAAATTGTGGCAAACCGTTTTATTAAACGTATATCAATGCCGGTTATTTCAGATGATGTAACTGGATCACTGAAAAATCTACGTGCTGTGTTACCATCGTTCGTTGTTCCGCTACCTTGAGCTTTAGGAATATCAACTAGCAAACCCATCTTATTCTTAAAATCTTTTTGAATGGCAGCTTTTCTCTTATTAAAGCTAGCTTTTTCCGACAAACTTCGAACCTGCCACTTTTTAAAATTCAATCGATAGGAGATATGCAAAAGACATTCAAAAGATCTAATCTTGGCATGTAGAGGAGACAAACCAAACTCAAACGTTGAAGGATCAGCTTCTTTTTGAATTGCTTTTTCGATGTTGTTCATTGCAGTTGGTAATGCGCCACAAACATAACATTTTTGAGCTGAGGATGTCTCGGTCAGAGCATTGCAGACTTTGCCAGCTACTATGGTAAGCAGCATTTGATGAGAAATAGATATACCGTTCAATTTATCATGTTTAATTGTACTTGGTACTAATTTATCTATTTGGCTTTGAATGTGAGCTTCTTCCAACAATGAAACTTCAGTGCTCTCTTTTGTACACTGGATTCTAATTGGCAAGCAACTTCTGCTAGATGATGGACGATCATTTTTCCACACTATTATTTTTTCTGATGAATCTGACTCTTGAGTGTACAACTCTAAGGGTACAAGGGAAGTTATCAAAAGATTTTGGTCGTTACAGTCTTCAAGCGATCGCTGTTTATATGCCGAATGCCCGGAACTTCCATCAAAACCCCACTTTATGGATAAAATCAGATTCGAGAGACATGTTGAAGGAATTGTGTGCATAACGGGTTCCACAATTGTAAATAAACGTTTTGCTAAGTGATCAAGAAGAGATTGTAACTGAATTTCAGCGCTTTTTTCGCTGACTGTAATGTTGTCTGGGTAACATCTTTTCTTAGCTTCCCTAATCTTATGATAAGAAGGATACATATCAGCACCTCTTGCTTTTGCACCCGACCTAATACTAAGATATTGGTGTTTAGTCAACTTGTTAGCCACCATAAAAGCCAAAGATTCATCGTCTGTATAAAGTATAAAAGTTTTAAGGGGCTTATGAGTCACTGTTACCATTGCGGAAGAAGAAAGTGCTATTTCTCGTACTAAGTCTTACCTTCCGAACGTAGATTCATTGATGCAGCATATGCTAGTTCCGATCCTGTTGATTGGCGTAAAGCCATTACCTTTCGTCTTTTAGAACGCTCACAAACATCATCAAACTGCTTCAGTGGTCGGCCTGTTTTGGTACTCACACTACTGTTGATACTAGCAGCAGAAAGAGACGGAAACGTGACTTTTTCAGCTAACCAAGATTCATTCTCGTTTAAAACACGATCCCAATGTTTATGAGATTTGTCTAGCTTTCTAGAAATATCTTTACAGAAATTTTGAATAATTTGTAAAATCTGATTCTTTAATTCTTTTGCACAATTTTGATATTCCAATTTCTCAATTACAAAGTATTGTAGCTGAATTCTCCTACTTTCAAAATTTTGGTTTTTTAAAGATTTTAAAAAAAGGAATAAATCCTTTCTTGTGAGACTGAATGACATTTTATATAGTGTACAGTGACAGTAGTATGAATATTTATAATTTACTAATGTATATAAATATGTATACAAACACAATACAAAGAAATAGGAACTAAAAACAAGCATATTTAAAAACTGTTTAATTTTTCATTAAAGAAAAAAGCTGAGAGCATTACTGCTTACTGACATGACAGTGAGATATAAGAAAAAAACGAAAGAACTGCGTTTACAGAAACAAAAAAAAGGCTGAAGAGACAAAGAAGAGTTTGAAGAAACAAAAGACAGTCAACAGTTGATTAGCATGTATTTTATGTTTGAAGGGTGACACTGATTTTTAAAAAATTAGCATATTTAAAAAAAAAACCGTTCCTATTTTCAGTTGCAAACGTTTGCAATCGCAATTTCAGTTTTATATTAAAAAGGAGGGTTCTACTATTAACATACAAATTGGAGTTTGGATGGAAGCTGGTGGAAGGACCAAAATAATGAAGTTTAAAATTATTATTATTTAATAAACGTCTGTATTTTCCTAATCAAACGATAATTTCATTCAGCATAATAGGGCAGAATGATCAAAGTTTGTTTTCAAATGTAATTTATAATTATTCTGAAATATTAGATAGACAATTCAATCTAAAAAATTAACTTAAAACAAAAATATCCGTTATCTTTATTAAATAGGTATTGCACGAATTTTCATTTTCAACCTTAAGAACTTCTGTGTAAAAATGTTTTAAATTATTTAATAATTTCAGAAAATATAGCTCAAATAGTAAATAAATCATGTGTAAAAGAAAATTTCAATTTAGAAATTGTTGCAAAATCGGACTTTTGTCCGCGCGCCGGCCCACTGTGGAATGGTGCCACTCTGCTCATTATTACAAACTGTAATAACATGATAAAATGAACATTTTTGTAAGTTGCTTATTGGAAAAAGTAGGTAAAGTTTGAAGTGTGTACGACGACGAACCAAGTTTTCTCGGTATCGTATAATAAAAGATTACCATGTACAATTTAATGAATTCTAGAAGAACTTTAAAACTATTTATTTTGAATAAATAAGTTATTTTCTTAAAAACTTTTGTAAACATTAATTAAATAAAATGATTTTCTTACAGTATGATGAATAATTATTACCCCCGCCCCCCAGTACCCCTTGAAAATGATCTTTTATAGTATAAAAAATTGAAAAGTTTCAGAACAAACTTTTTTACATTCTATAAATATTTTCAAGAAAAAAAGAATAAAATTAATAAAATTGAACACATTTTTAACGTTTTAATTAGTTTTTATATTCAATAACATAAATTTTTCTATTAAATTTCTTAAATTTAAATATTTAGATTCTACATTTTTTTCTATTATTGGTTATTGAATACAATAGTAATGGAAAAAACCAATTTTAACCGATTTTTTAAATAATAGTACTTTTGCGCATGTGCACTTACATTGCTACAGTGTTACGCATGCGCAATAATGAAACAGATTTCTACTGCGCACAGATTAAAAAAAGTATACTGTATGTACTGAAAATTTACTTATCTGATAAAGTACAGCACTGCGCATGCGTAATTTTTAAATTTGATAAGAGCACATGTGTGACTATCACTGTCATCATTGCGCATGTGTAACAGCAATACAATACAACTGCGCATGTGAAATGTTTGTGTCGTAGTGTGCACGTTTACACAGTTGTGGTTCACAAATGCGCATGTACAACAATATGTTGTGCATGGAAAAATGTTCAGTTTAACATGCTTGACACGAATAGTGCCACTGCGCATTGTTATAAACTGTAATAACATGATAAAAAGATTTTTGTAAGTTGCTTATTGGAAAAAGTAGGTGAACTTTGAAGTGTGTAGGACGACGAAAGAAGTTTTCATGGTATCGTATTAATATAATAGAAGATATGATCTGAGAATAATTTCAACTTTATTATTTACAAAAAATTAACCTTAATTTTCTCATATTAAAAAACATCATTTACCTATAAAAGCTTATCTGTATTTTAACCACCATAAATAAAACTTTTTATTTTTGAAATTTTTCAAAGGTTAAAGTCGATCTTACTATGTCTAAATTAATACCTCATTAAAAATCAAAAAATTCGCAATGGAGTTACAAGTAAAAAAAACGTTCATCAAAAGTACAAGTTTTCAAATTTTATTTAATTTTTCAAATTATACATTTTTAGTGTTAACGAGAAAAACGCTGCAATGCGCCTGCGCGATGAGAGTTTTTTTTCACTGTTCCGAAGTTTTTTTATCTCTAACGTCACTAACCTGAAAACTGCGAGTGCTGACCCGCTGACGCGTACGAAACACGATATTTTTGTACATGTGTGATAGAAAATAGCGTATACACCTCGGGAGGCCGATTTTTTGTCTCGCACAATGTTCTCCGAACTCGTTTCGCACTCGCTACGCTCGTGCTACACTCGTTCTTCGAACATTTGTGCTTGACATAAAAACACGGACTTCCCTCCCTTGATGCATAATATACTATTAATAACTGGTCCGGTGGATTACTGATTTGAGTGAAAATTTTACGAAAATGTACGTAATGGAATACTATTTTTAAAAAATTTTTAAGAATTAATCTGAATTGTGTTTTTTAAACCACCCTATTCTTATAGTTACAATTTTTTTTATTCATTACTATTTAATAGAACAAGCTTTTTTCGATGTTTAAGTCTTCACCGAAGTCTTCACGGTGGTCCTTAACACATTTTAACGCAAAGATGCTGTCACTGTAATTTTTTTCCATATTTTAAATTTTGACACTTTTCTGAATACTTTACAAAGAAAACCAAAATTTTTCATCAAGCCATGTTTAAGAAAATCGATTTTTCAAGTTAAAACATTCAATTTTTCATTTTTTATAAAAAACATTCTGTAATATATTTGAAAAATAGTATATTATGCATCAAGGGAGGGAAGGCCGTGTTTTTTTTTTAGCACAAATGTTCGGAGAACATTGTGCGAGACAAAAAATCGGCCTCCCGAGGTGCATATGCTATTTTCTATCACAGATGTACGAAAATCTCGTGTTTCGTACGCGTTAGTGGGTCAGCACTCGCAGTTTCCTGGTTAGTGACGTTAGAGATAAAAAAACTTCCGAACAGTGAAAAAAACTCTCATCGCGCAGGCACATTGCGGCGCGCCGCAATGCCGCAATGCACCTGCGCGATGAGAGTTTTTTTCACTGTTCGGAAGTTTTTTTACCTCTTACGTTCACTGACCTAAAAACTGTGAGTTCTGCCCCGCTTAAGGCGAACGAAAACACGAGGTTTTCGTGCATGTGTGGTAAAAATTAACATTAAACCCATCTTTATAAAGAATAAGTACTATTAAAGCTATTTTGATATTTTTGTCATGGTCACAAAGTAGAATTCACATTTATCATAATTAATAACCTACAGGTTTAAAAAACAATTTGTACAGAAACCTTTTAATTAAATTAGTGTTAGGTGCACGATGGTGAATTTATGTAAATTTATACAGTGATACTACAAAATGTTTGTCATGACAAATGTTAAATACCCGGTCATTTGATTGATGAAAGTTTTTATGTTTCTTTGTACAATAATCTGAAAAGTGCCAAAATTCAAGATATTGAAGAAACTTTACAGTGACAGCACCTTTGGGTGGGCTTTCTCTCTCGTACTGTTTTCATTTTTAAACCTGCTTATTTTGAATTTAATTCTATAGTGCAATATACATCTAACGCCTGTACTAAAGAGAAAACGTTTTTTATAACTAGTATGGCGAAACTATGACCAGCATTGTGGTGGTGCAATTTTCCGACTACGTGCAAACTGCAAGAGATAAAAGATTTAATCTAACTTGCATTTTCCGAGGACCAGATGAAACTATAGTAACATCAGATTACATCGGATCTGGGTAATATATAATTGTACAATTAATCATGTTTTGAATAGAATTAATCAAACTGAACATGCTGAAAATACAATCCTCCGAAAACGATCTATCCAAGCAGCACATATTATCACAGGAATGTAACAGTAATACTGCATTAAGAATTACTATAATAATATTACGTCTGATGTTACGGTGATATTGACATAACATTAAAATGTTCTTTTCAGGAAAATATTGGAGGGTAATGTTGAAATAATATTACAGCAATATTACGAAATAATATTGAGGTAATATCACAGTAATACTGAAGTAATATTGCAGTGATATTTAAGTGATATTAAGGTAAATATTACAATGACATTGTAATAAAATTACAATTAAATGTAATATATAATTTTAAAAAATTTTGAGCTTTCGAGTTTTGAACCTATCTAAATGATTTTTGTTAATACCATTTCACGGAAAAAAAATTTTGAAATCGGACAATGTCTTTTGTTTGCGTATCGCATTTAAATTTTACTAATTAAAAGAGAAATTGTATAGATTCACGAAAAATCTACACACACCTTTCCCAACCAATCATCCAACCAAGCATAGATGCAGAATATTATTCCGGAATATCAAACTCTGATTTAGATCAAATTTAGGCATGGAAGCACAAGAGATAAGGGGTGATCTTATGAAGTCGGAATTTCTCTGCAACCATAGCGAAAGCTTTTGACTTTCTTTTGCAATAACCACCCTAATCTTACCTTCTCTAAATTGGCTTTGAGCATAAAGAAGTTTTATTTCTAATAAAGGTATCTTTCTGTCTTTAGGGCATGTGCAGTTGACAACTGCTGGATTGGGACAAATGCATTTGTCAAATGTTTTTTTCGCAAGAACAATGCAGTGTCAGCTCAGATTTGTAAAATATATGTCAAGTAATGAGTTTGAACATTGTTTAATAAAATCATTGTACTCCTTTTGTTTTCCAGTGCGGCCTTTGTCTCTTGAATAAGATTCACGAAGAGCGTAGTAATCGTGCAGCTGTTTTATCTTTTAAGCGACTCTTGTGCGGGAAACAGCTGAAATAGTGCCATTCGATTTTACGCGAAAAATTACTAAAGGAACATGTAAGACATTTCTAAGTTTTTCACTCTATTTGTCATAAATAAAATCAATAAACAATAACAATGACCTCGACCCCATCTCAGCCCATACTTAGGAAAATGCGAATTCCAAAAAAAGGAATAGGGGAAAAAGGACCGTGGTCCAAATGATGACTTTTGACATTAAAAGTTGCTTAAAAAAGAATTTATATAAACAAATGCCGTAGCGGGATAAGCATTCGTTTATATTCATGGGATTGAGTACCCTAAATATGAAACTTCTTTTCGACAAGTATTACAGTACCGTCGGGAATTGTCAGTTTACCTATTTTTTAAGGTTTAAAAAACGTCTTTAAACGTACAAAGTATAATTATTAAAATTTTTCTGTGTTTATTTCCTTAAAGTAGATAAAATTTTGAGGAAAATCAAGCCTGAGTGAAGTGAGTTAGTTAATTTTTCATTGAAATATGTTAAAAAATGTGGAATTTTTAATGTTTTACAAAAATTGAAATTACTCTTGAAATAATAAAGGTTTTTTAAAGTTCCTATGCTTGTTTTAAAGGGAATTTACTGGAGAATAACATTGTTGTTTAAGCATTAATGTGCAATTTTTTTCCTAGCATATGCAAGGCTCGGAAGTTGGACCAAAAAATTTATCAAATTTTGAAGACACTATTTTGACATAAAAATAATTTTTAAAATTCCAATATATGTATTATATTACTTCCTTTCGAAAGTTATTGACAATTATGACCTTGGTATATTTTATATAGCTGTATTTGATATCAAGATGTAAACAATAATTTTTTTATATTTTTTGGTCCAACTTCTGAGCCTTGCATATGCCAGGAAAAAAATTGCACATTAATGCCTAAGCAACAGTCTTATTTTCCAGAAAATTTCCTTTAAAACAAGCATAGAAACTTTAAAAAACCTATGAAGACACAAAAAGCAAATCATCTTTTTATTAAAACACATTTAAGTTAGCTGCTGAATATACGAAGTGTTAGCTAAATATTGACCATATTTCTTCCCTTTAGTTGTTTTCTACTTACAATTTTTTTTGTAGATAGAAACAATTGTTGTGGAACATATTTTGATTCTAATAACCATTTGAAAACTAATAAATATATCAAAAATCAATTTCTCGAGTATAATAAAAATGAAAAAGAATGCATTGGAATTATTATTATCTACAGACAATTGCTCTACTATAATGTTAAAAGATCCAGGCCCTATCGCAAGGGAGAGTTAGGGGGTTTAAACCTCCCAGAGAGGTCTGAAATTACTTTAAAATTTTTTAATGTTTCTGATAAAAAAAATCTATTTTTAATAAACAACGAAGTTTTCACATATATTTTTTACCCCCCCCCCCCCCCCCCTCCTAGTCTAATTACTACTAAGGAAAACATATAATGTAATTGGCTAATTTTAAAAATATATGACTCGTATGTTCATAATTTATTTCGGGGCGTCCATTAATGAGACAGGATGTAAAAGCTTAAGTAAAAATGACGCTTTTAGATGCCTGTAGGCAGGGTCTAAACTCATTCATTTGTTCGGCCGTGTGAAAATGGCATCCATTTTTTCCCTAGGGAAAAAATGAACAGCTGATCCATGCATTTTTTTCATCTTAGGAAAAATGGACACCATTTTCATACGGTCAAACAAATGAAGGTATTTCGACCCTAATCTACAAGCATTTAAAAGCACCTCTGTTGTGCCTTTGGAATAAAAAGTATTGTAAGCAACGCGAGTTTAAAGTCAGTCCAATTTATTTACGCTGATGATTTTTGCTTCCCTTGTAATATATTTTTTTGCCGAATAAATCAATTTAGTTACTTAAAAAGAATAAATTTTTTTTTTTTAAAAGGGCCATAACTTTTTAAAAAATAATTTTCAAAAGTTAATACTTGGCGAAAAGAAGTTTCATATTTAGGGTACTCAATCCCATTAATATAAACGAAATCTGAGTGGTGGCCGCAGACACATGCTTATCCGGCTACGGATTTTGTTCTAATTTGTGTATTTGTTCCAAACAAATTAAAAAAATTATTAAAAACCAATGGCGTCAGTCGATTATGTGGACAATATTACTACAGAAATATATGTAATAATTTAAAGTTATTTACCATTTGTGTTATAAATAATTAATAAACAATAACAATGCTCATCTGACCCAATGTTTTGTTTATGAATTCTTTATAAGAAATCAAGTAAAAGAATTTAAAATGGCACGCATGTTCCATTTGTAATTTTTACAGTGGTTATTGTTTATCGATTTTAATTATAACAAATAGAGTGAAAAACTTAGAAATGTTTAACATGTTCCTTTAGTAATTTTTCGGATACAATCAAATCATAATAGTGTTTTTTATTATTTATATTTATTTTTTTATTTCTTTATAAAAATTTGTTTAAACAAATTATTTTTAAAAAAATTCTGTGAGATTACCTTAATATTATATTGTAATATTACTTTCTTATTACCTTAACATTACCCTGTCATATTACCTTGAGATAAACATTTTAATGTCATGTGAATATAAGCGTTACATGATCGCGTAATATTAGGTATATGTAATGTAATAATACTGTGATATTCATGTAGTAATACGTGCTGCTTGGGTTAGGCTTAAGAATAAGGTTCCAGGAACAGAGAATGAGGTAGAAAAGGGTAGAACAGTTTCTGTTTTTTCCTGTCTGAAGCTCTATTTCTGTATTCGTTTTCCTTTTGCATTGACCAATACGATAAGACTAGAGAGAAATGTTTACAGGTACTCAATTTCGTCATTATATTGTATATACGAGATCAAGCGCGAGCAGGATAGCGCGTGCTTACGTTTTCTTTATTTAATTGTAAATCATAAACTTATTGTTTTATTTAGTGATATAAGAAAGTAAATAATTCCCCCTGCATAAAGAAATAAAAAGATTTAATGTGAAATAAAATGTCATAAAAATCATTTTTTTGGTATACAGTAATTCCTGATATCAAAAAAATATGTACTTCTATTTTTTTTCCTGTCACACTTCTAAACATCATGCACACATATATTAGATTTATCGAATACAATAAACTGTTTTATAATTAAGAAGTTGGCATTGAAACTCTTTGGTGCTATTTTATAAAATGTGTTAATATAATTAGTTGGTAATGTCATAAGGTTATTTGCAGTTTTGGTATTTTGTAATTCAATAAATCCACATTAAACCGACTCTAACTTTTATAAAAATTTTTTTATTTAATTAATTTGTAATAGGGATAAAAAACGTTGCATTTTATTATTTCAAAAAACATTGACTTACATACTTAACACATTAAAGAATCTTTTGCTTATCCAAACATATAAAAATAATTTAACTGTTTCGGTACAATTTTTCGACACTTAATTCAGCCGTCAGAGGGTTAATTTGTATGAAAAATGTTAAATATATTTAGAATAATCCCATAATTTAGAAATCCCATTGGATTTCTAGCAGGGGGGCCAGACCCGTTTCCAGGATACCACCTCACTTTCATGAACCCTAATTTTGACAAGCAAAAAAAAAAAAATAAGGTTCACATAATAAAGTTATTTATACTCTCTAAATTTAAGTCAGTAAAATTTCACTGATTTGTAGGCTAAATTCCCACTGATTGGAAATTTAGAGAGTAATAATGAGCCAACTACTTTTTTAAAAATGCCTTTGAATTGATCAAAATTGAAATTTATAAGTTACAGTTGTAATTTTAATTTCATTATTCAATAAATCTATAATTTTTTTATTAAATTTTAAACAGTTTTCAATTTACAATTATTCTAAAATTTTCTAAATTACCTTGCTCCGTCGTCTAATATTCTCAACAATTTTAGAATTTGTTTTCAATTGTTAAATATACTCAACAATTTTCGATTTTTTTTCAATTGTCAAATATTATCAACAATTATCGAATTTTTTTCAATATTGTCAAATATTTTCCACTTATTTCAATTACTTTCTTCAATATCAAATTATTGTCGTTATTTTATAATTATTCTTTTTAATTTTGAATTAATTCTTCAATATTTAGTAATTTCTGTCTTTTTTCAATCATAAATATTGTTCAAATATTTCAATTCAATTGTTTAATTCTACGACTATTTTCTTCAATTTTCAAATCAATTCTTCAGTTTTCAATTATTTTCTTCTATATTCAAGAATTCACAATTCAATTTTTCAATTATTTATAATATAATTAAATATTAAAATATTTAATTATATTTCTAATTTTTCTTTGAATTATGAATTATTTCCTTTAAATTTCATTGAAAATTTAATTGACGATTATTTTAGTGAAATTTTAAATTATTTTCTTTAATTTTCAATTTTTTTCAAATTTCAATTCTTTTCTTTAATTTTTAATTAAATTTTCAATAATCAATCATTATCGGTTTTTTTCAATAGTTCTCGGTTATTTTTAATTATTTTTCTATTAAAATTGTATAATTATTCATTAATTTTTTAATGAATACTCCACTAGATGGCCGCTTGTTGAACACACGTGTTTTTATTAACCTGTTGTTTTTTTTACTATTTTTACTAGTTGTAAATTGTGTTCGGGTGATAAAATAGTGGAAACATTGTGCAGGATTTTCTGTTTTGTCAATTCGACTTATGGAATCGTTTACTTAATTATCTTGTGAACTGGAATATCTGTTTCTTTGTCGGTGACGATTCCAACCTACAAATACGTATGAAGTGTGCACAATGTCTAATATCAAAGTCAGCAAGTTGTGCCCTATTTGTAACAAACAGACTGGTGCTACTGCATTTTTTGTAGAACGATGTAAAAAATTACAGACCTATTTCAATGTTAAATGCTTTTTCTAAGATCTTTGAAAGTATTATATTTAATCGTCTATATTTTGCATCTTCTAAGATGATCATTGATGAGCAGCATGGTTTTGTCAAAGGCAGGTCGGTCGTTACGAACTTGTGTATTTTCACAGAGTGTCTTATCTCTAACTTGGTGGCTGGATTACAAGTTGACGTTATCTACACAGACTTTTCTAAAGCGTTTGACAGTGTAAATCAGGCCTGGGCAAAACGTGCTCCACGAGCACTTTGCCGCGGAGCTAAAGCTCCCCTTCCATGCGTCCGGTCAGTTCCCTCGCCTTGGCGCAGGCCACGCTTCATGCGTGAATCCTACCACTGGAGATTCACGCGGGAAAGAACACGGAAGAATTAACTGGACGCATGGAAGGGGAACTTTTGCTCCCCGGCAAAGTGCTCGCGGAGCACGTTTTGCCCAGGCCTGCTGTAAATCATGATATTTTATTATATAAATTGCAATTATTAGGCATAAATCAGAACTTAATAAGCTGGTTTGCTAGCTACATGCTAAATAGACCCCAGTCAGTTCGAATTAGTAATGCTTATTCTTATGAATATATAGCGTCATTAGGTGTCCTCAGGGGTCAAACCTTGGGCCTTTGTTATTTTTATTATACATTAATGATGTGAAATTGGTACTAAAATTCGTCTCATTCTTGCTTTATGCCGATAATTTAAAGATGTATCGTATAATTCGTGACAATATAAACTGTGTTGACCTTCAGATCGATCTAGACTGTCTCGACGAATGGTGTGCTCGCAATGGATTGTCTCTGAATGTTAGTAAATGTTTATGTATGTCGTTTACAAGAAAATCGAGAACGGTTTATTGCGACTACACCATCAATGGGATTGTTTTGGATCGCGTAAATGAGGTGCGTGGTCTCGGAATTACTTTGTCTAGTGATATGTGTTTCTCATCCCATAGTTCTGCAATAGTAAGTAAATCAGTTAGATCCCTGGGCCTCATAAAGCGTAACGCGTCAAGATTTAAGAACATTACCGCTCTACGTATTCTGTATTTTTCTTTTGTAAGATAGACTATGGAGTTTGGATCTGTAATATGGTGTCCATATTATGAAATTCACACTCTCAGATTAGAACGTATACAAAACAGATTCTTGCGCTTTGCTGCTCATCAATTAAATGTACACTATGATCCCCTCTCTTCTGACTATGCTAATCTCAGATCTGTTTTAAAAATACCGAAATTTGAAAAAAGACTAGTTCACAACGACATTATGTTTTTATATAGAGTAAAGTGGATCAGTAAATTGACCAGTATTTTTGTCGTTTATTAATTTTTTTGCTCCGGTGAGACCTCTGCGTTATACTCCATTTCCTTTCAATGTACCAACGGTTAAATCTAACTTTGCAAAAAATTCAGTTTCTAAGAGGCTATGCACAAGAGGTAACTTTTATAGTGACATTTTAGACTTTTTTAACCTAGGACTCACGAAATTTATGACTGCTATGCGAAGAGTGCTGTATGAATAAATGAGGCCCATTGATTGGTTGATTAATTAATTATTAATTTTGATTCTGAATGATGTACCAATTTATATTTTTATTGTTATGTGGAATAAACTTCTTAATTTTATATTGTAATGGGCTTTTGCCCGTAAATAAATAAATAAATAAATAAATAAATAATTACTTTTAAATTGTTTCCATTATTCTGGTCTTTTTAAATTTTTTACAGTATTCAATAAATATTATCATTTGTTAACTTTTTCTTTCATATTAATTAATTCTATGTTTTTACAATTATTTTGTTCAAAAATCCGATATTTTACTCCATTTTCAATTATTTTCTGCAATTTCACATAATATCCTACCCTATTTAATAATTTTAGTCTTCTTCAATTATTTTCTATAGAATTTTAATTCCATTCTTAATTTTTCAATTATTTTCTTAAATTTTTAATTACTTTTTCGATTTTTATTTAATTTTTCAATTTTAAACAATTCTCGGCTTTTTCCAGTTATTTTATTCAATTATAAAAAATTGTTTTTAAATTGTAATTCAATTGTTTAATTCTACAAATAATTTCTTTAATCCTTATTTATTTTCTTTAAATTCCAATTATATGTATTTTCTTTACTATTCAAAAATTCTCGCCTTTTTTCAATCATTTTTTCGGGTATCAATAAGTTCCTTTAATATTAAATACAATTGTTCAATAATTTCGTTCAAATTTTATTTCGGTGCTTTAGTTATCAAATATTTTCTCTTATATTCAATAATTCTCGCCTTTTTTCAATAACTTTTTTAAATTTTTAATTATAATCTTTACATTTCAATTAAATTTTTCAATTTTCAGTGATTTTCTTGAATTTCAAATTATTTTCTTTGATTTTCAATCCAATTATTCAATTTACAATTATTTCCCACAATTATTCCTAAAATTTCCTTAATTTTTTAATTTGAAATTATTTCAGTTTAATGTTTATATAGTATTAAATAACCAACAACAGTAAAAAGATTGTGGCCCTTGGGCGGTGCGTTCATTTTGTTATTTCCAATAGGGTACTCTTGAAGTAATATATAATTAAATTTATTAAATTAATCAATTAAGATTTTCATTATAATTTTAATAACATCGTTAGAGATTTTTAGTATTTAAATGTTTACAAGTGATTACTGTTGTAATCACATACTGATCGCAGGAGCTTTGATGGATAGTTTTCTTTCCTGATATCTGTTTTATAATTTGCCCATGTTTTTGCAAAGTCGAAATGAACTGCTTCCATAGCTTGTTCGCTATAGGATCTTAATCCGGTCTGCTTTCTTTCACAAAATTCTGGAACATGCACATATACTGCATGAACTTTGGACGTAACGCTTATATTTAAAACTCTGTAGCTGCTTTCAAAGAATTTAATTTTTTGAACATAATCGGACTTAATTTCTTTTTCAAAACAGGAATCCACAACATTTCTAAACTTCTGGAAAGCATCAACATACTTGAGGCATGAAATTGCGGTATCACTAAGAAGTCTCAATTTATCTACATTGTTTAGTAGCGTTTTACACGAATTACCTTTAAAAGCAGATCCATTTTGTTTTATTTCGTGTTTGACGAAACATACTTCTGCAAGCTTTTCGCTAATTGTTGGAACCTCTTTTGACATTTAAGTGTACATTTTATTCACAACGCCAATGAGCAAATGCAGTTCTGGTGGTGGTATAATGTCCAGTACTTCTGTGCCATCTTTGCAATTCTTCAATAGAGGATCTTCAATACAACTTTTAAATAATTTTGCATTTTCTTTCTTACACCCATCCCTTTTCCATTCAACGTAATTCTTTCGAATACTTGCAATTGTTCGTAGTGGAGCTCGTTGAAATAAATTTCAACGAAATTTTATTTCAAAATAAATTTTGCAATGGTGCTTCGCACCACGTACACGGATAAGAACTGGAATGTGTGCTTAAGCCGATAATCATATTGGCAACTTTCAAATCAACAGCAAGAAAGGCTTGCAAATTATCTAATTTTAATAAGGCCCATAACTCTTTCAAACTATCATAATTTGCTTCCGCATTCTGGACCAATCCAATGACAAGTAGACGTTTAACACTTAAATCTTTAAATTTTTTATTAAATTCGCCATTGTAGAAGCTTTTGTTTGGTGTTTCTGGCTCGGAAACCGGACCTTCCTCTGACTAAATATTCAAACAAACTTTTAGAAATTTCCCTCCGCTATCGATGCCTAATTTTAAAGTAGCTACAGATACGTCACGATGATCCATCACTTTTTCAATTAATGCTTCTACATCGTTACAATAAATTGCAATTTTTTGACATTCAGTTACCTGATTTTTTACTTTTAAAACAGTATTTATTGTTTTGACATTAAAACAACCATCTAAAACATGATTGCCAACTGCAAGTTTCTCTTTTATTCCAGGCTGAAAGAGTTTTTTATTTTTTGTGATTGCTCGAAATGCCCCTACAATACCAGTCATAGTGTTGTTAGAAATATTAAACGTCATTTTGATCTTTTTAACACCATCTACTGGAATTTCAACTGACTTTGTTTTGTTACTTACACTGGGTTTTACAACAATGCTTAAATTTTTTCCACCTTTAGGTTGCTTAAGAGATAATTTGATATTTTTTTCGTTAGAATCTAAATTTGGTTCAATAATTCTATCCTTTATTAATTCACTCATTATCATTTCTTTCTCTGGAGCTGTAAAATTTGACACAATTTATTTCGTTGCGCTGCTCACTCGGTCTCCATGAGAATGACGTTTAACTGGCACTGTCTTCTTTTTCTCCTTGCATTTTTCTTGTAACTTGTTTTTAATAATGTTACCAGGACTGAAGCCAGGGGACAAATTCTTGTTGGGCAATGCAGTAGCAATTTGACAAATTTTGCAACAAAATCATGAATTTTGCAATTTATAATGCGACCGCAACTTTTTTGATCCGATTATCGACAAAACATAATCAGGCAGCTCTATTTTATTTATGCCTTCCACTCTGCATGTTTTTGCATCAAATGTATACAACTTTTTTTTACACGATTCACACAAGGAAGAAGGTAATCGATTGTCGTCGAAGGGAAATTCTTTGAGATCAAGTTTTTTCATGAATTTCTGCTTCAAACAGTCGGATAATATGTGCATTACTTTTCCCTTTTTCAAACAGACCTTAGTAAGATTTTCTTCATGTGAATATTTTTTTATGGCTCTTCATTTTGGTAGAACTAGAGAAAATATATATATATTGGTAATTTTTCACTTAATACACAATATTTTTAGTGGTGTCGTTTTAAAATTGTTTACCTCTATCCAAAAATAAAGTCTGTTGTTAGTTAATGGTTATTTTTATTCTCAAGTTAACAACCTGTCAAATTTTAGAGTTTCATATCCATAATGTGATTAAAATTCTTTTGTTTTAGAATTTTCTTCGGAAATCAGATTACGCTACATGTCAGGGAACGATATATCCGATAACAATTTATGTTTTATAATACCTAATGCTTTAATTTTAAGCCCTACTTTTAGCATCTTATTAAGCTACCAAAAAGTTATTTAAAAAATTACATCATTGGTGCTAATTAGAAATTGGCCTAGAAGTTTCTTAAAGAATTGAACATTACTAGCATTTCTAATACGTGCAGGAAGCTTATTCCAAAAACGGGTGCCTCTAACATTAAATGAGCGTTGGAATTTACACGTTCTATGTTGAGAAACTCTCAGAACTGTCCCTCTGTCACGGAGTCTGCCAAAAATTGCCTTATTAGAGGTTTTAAATTCAAATAGATAATATAAGTATTCAGGAACCCCGCCATTAAAGAGCGAATAAAGGAAGTTTCCAAAAAAGAACTGTCTTCTTTTTGCTACATTTAAAAAATTTGCTTATACTCTGTATGGAGAAATATGATTCCTTCTGTTAACATTAAATATAAATCTGATGCAGGCGATGAGAGACTTTTCAAGCTTGCTCTTAAAAGTGCGTCTGTAATATCATTATAAACCAGGCATCCATAGTCGAATATTGGAAATATTAGACCTTTAACTAAGAGCAATCGTGTTGACGTAAAGAAAGAATTCCTGTTTTTATGCAATTGCCTAAGAATTATATAAGTGCTACGACAAATTTTAAGTACATGCTTCTCCCAAGTCAAGGATCTGTTCAGCAATATACCCAAATCTTTAACAGACTCAGAGTATTCAATGTTAATTCCCTCAACATTCAAGGAAGGGAAATCGCTCAGGGTAAAATAAGAGGGGTTGCTGGTACACCCAAAAATAATTGCTTTTATCTTAGTTGCGTTGAGAATTAGTCCATTTTCTTTCGCCCAATCAGACACAATATCAATATCAATCTGCATCATAGCAATTAAATTATTTAAGTTAGACAAAGACACTGAAAGGTAGAGTTTAAAGTCATCTGAGAATTTGTGGTATTCACAGTACATAACATTTCTACCAAGATCAGTCACAAATAGGTTGAAAAGAAGTGGTGCTAAGGACGAACCTTGAAGAACCCCTCATTTAACTTTAGCCCAATTTGAGAATTCGCCTTTACCATTGGACACCCTATGCATGCGATCCTGTAGATAAGATTTGAACCAAGTAATAACCGATTTAGATAGTTTAAAAGCGTTTAATTTAGTTAGCAACAAGTTATGGTCGACCAAATCAAATGCTTTGGTGAAGTCGAAAAAAACTGCTAGAGTAATTTCTTTTTTATCCATTGATGCTTTTATGTCGGTAGTGAATTTTAAAGAGGCTGTAGTAGTACTATGTTTACTGCGAAATCCAAACTGCAGGGGGTCATCTAGTTTATGTAATTTGAAATATTCAGTCATTTGGTTATGGACCAATCGTTCAAGAGGCTTAGATAGAGTACACAGTATTGAAGTAGGTCTAAATTCGTTAACTGAAATTGGCCTTACAGTCTTTGGAATAGGTCGAATTATTGCTTTTTTCCAAATACTATGAAAGACTCCCCCCTGAAATGAGTAATTATAGATATGCAGACGTATGGGAAAAATTACTGGGAGGGCAAGCTGGATCATCTTAATTGATATCCCATCAAATCCAACTGAATAAGACTTGATTTTAGAAATGGCTTTAATTAACACTTCAGGTGAAATATCGGAGACAAAAAATTATTATCGTTAAATATTTCGTTATTGTTGAACGATGTAATGGAAGTTGAGGGCAAAGTAGGATTCATGGTGAAGTTACTCAAAAAATCGTTAATAGGGTAATTGTGATCCAAACCATCATTTTGCGAAGACACAAGATTAAGTTTTTTTAAGGTATACCAAATATTGTCTGATTGTCTAGCATTCTGTAAAGTTTTATAATTGTATTCATAGTAAGCATCCCTAATCTTGGTCTGGACCAAATTACGTAGTTTACGAAAAGAATTATGAGTTGCAGTATTTCTATTTCTTTTAAAAATACGATATAAACGATTTCTCTCTCTTATAAGTTGGCTAATTTTGTTTGTCATCCAAGGAGAAGAGCTTTTACGAGGGCGCAATTCATGGAAGGGTGCGAAGATATCAAAATCAGAACAAAGAAGTTGAGAAAGTTTATTAACCTTGTCGTCGATATTTGTATGAGCATAGATCTCTGACCAATCTAATTCGGACAAATATTTAATAAATTCTGTTTCATTTATATTTTTTAAATTACGAACCAAAAAACTTTGGTAGTTGTTAGATCCAGCTTTGGGAAATTTGAATTTAATGTTAATAAGGTCATGGCCAGAGAGGAATGAGACAGGATGTTGAGAAAAGGATGTGATTTTGTCCAAATTATCCACAGCAATCAGATCAATACGAGTACTGGAAGGTGTCGTGTGATGAGTTGAGGAGTGGGGTACAATTGATAATCCTAAAGAATAAAATAAAGAGGTCAAATACTTACTACGACTGTTAAATTAGTATTAAAGTCACCGGTAATTATTATATTATTATATGAGGGGGCCAAAGTACAAATACAGGACTCCAGTTCACTACCGAAGGATGCATTAGGTGGTTATTTATAACTTCAACAAGGGCTGAAGTTTATTCATGTTTAATTTCGATAAATAAAAATTCTGCAAATGGATAAGAGTATTCAGAGCTCGTTACCAAGATGGAAGCATGTAGGTTTATATGAACGTAAAGACAGACCCCTCCGCCCCTACGCCCAATTCTATCCTTGCGGAGAAGCACGTAATCATCAAGCTCTATCGTGCTAGGTTGTTCAGCAAGTGTCAACCATGTTTCAGATACTGCAATTATGTCATAAGAACAGGAAGTAAAATAATTCTTAAATTGAATAAAATGTGCAAGAAGTGACTAAGCGTTGACATGACAGACACTCAATGTTCCCATGTATAGATAGTTAGTAGCAGGTTATTTAAGCAGTTAAATAATAAATTTTGCCATACTCTCGCAGCGAGGTTACTGAATAAGTTAAGCAGGGAAGCATATGAAGCAAAACCTGTATAGATCAGAGCAACATCGACAGTTCCTAAGAGAAATTCAGAAACATACCTTTCAAGCAAACTCCGTGAGAGAAAGAAGTAGGAAGCGAGATAGCATAACAGCGTATCAATCACTAAATATAATACCTTATTTATGACCAGCAGCACATAGAAGTAATTTATCAAACTAATTAAAATCAACACAAAAATAGAATTTGCATAAAGAACATAATATGTGACGCCGCGCGAGAAAAGGGACCTATCTAAAAAAAATCAATTTTCATTTTTTTATGCTAAAAGGTAGCTTTTTAGTCGCTCTTTCATTTGAGAAAATTAAAAAAATTTTCATTAATTACTTCTTGAGGTATTAAGCATGAAGCGTAAGAATTGAAATTGGTCGCAATGCCTTGCCGCAACTTCTAACGCTCGTCTTGTAAAATTAACGTTTCAGGCGATAGGTCCCTTTTCTCGCGCGGCGTCACATATAATTTTAATTCTAAGTTAATTAAAAAAACCATTTATAAATATGTAAAGAAATCAATAGTATTTTGAGAAAACCACGATCGTTGATATTTAAGCCGGTTGACATCCTGCAGGCTAGTGAGCTGGAGCCGAAGTGCACCATTCACGTCGGCAAAAAATTCTGCCTCCTGATATCCATAAGTATTTTTTTTTTCCGTACTTCTCAGGGCAAGGGCGGCAGAATATATCCTCCGATTAAGTGGCAAAAGCGGCTCCCGAATGTAGATCGAATGTTTTTCAGTATCAGGCTAGCCCATATTGGAGGTTGAAAAATTCTACTTGGCTTTTCTTTGTTCCAGCAATTTATCTCTCAAGTTTTGGCGAGATAGCCTTACTTGAATAATTGGGGGTAACTGTTGGTTTATCAAATTGGCATTTCTATTAACTCGATATATATGTTAAAAATATTTTAATTTTCAACTGAGATTTCCAAAGCCCTGGCCAATTCACAAAAAAGTGTGTGCAAATCTTCATTAGGTTTCTGAGGTAGCCCATGAATTTCTAGTGCATTTTGAAGCGACAATTGTTCTTAGCATTAAAATTTCTTTCGATTAAACAAAATGCGGTTTTCCAATTCCTTCTTTTCAACCTTTGCTTTTTGCACCGACTCAGTTATTAGAGAGAGTTATTATTAGAGAGAATTTCAAGCGCCGAAATTCTATTATTATTATCCGTGACATCGGTCTTTATTGAGGCAATTGATTCCAATAATTCCTTATTAAATTTATTTTGGTTGTCAATAAATTGTTGCATCATGGAAGTCATCGTGCTTTGGTATTCCGTGATCAAAGCTTTTTGCCCCTGCTCAACTGCAACCCGTATTGCTTCAGTGGTAGCGGTGTTCAAGTCAGACGAGTTTGATGTTTGGCCAAGATTTAAAATTGGATTACTTCTATTATCGTCTGTCGTACCTGTTCCTAGACGAGGGGTCAAGCTAGATGATTCATTGCCCACCGAGATGTCACCACTATCGACATTTTTGCATTTAGAACATTTATATTCATTTTTGCCCCTTTTTATTCTATCAAATTGTTGCTTGGATGTGTTGATATTGGAACAGGCTAGATGAACCATTGTACCACATTTTACACAGGAACGGGTGTCCTTATCATCACGAGAAATCGCATTAGCACACTCTGAGCAAAAAGTCATTCTAGAACACCAGTTCAATAAAAAGTAAAAAACCAATCAATGTCAAACACAACCGACAAGATTTTCAACAAAAAACAGATAGGCACTTGTTCACTGATCCTTATTCACATATATTTGTAAGCAACAAACACCATACAGGGTAAAAAACTTGGAAAAATTAGTGGAGAGATCAAAGACACGTCTATTCAGTCGGCCATGACAGTGGGCCATCATTCACAAAAACCTTTTCTAAAAAGTAGATCTTATTTCACAGGATTTCTCAAATTACAAAATTAACAATTAAAATAGAAAAATAATAAACTGTAACGGTTCGTTTTTAATTCCTTTGGTGTCTTTAAATGTAAGTGTAAGCCTGAAGGTAAATAAAAAATAAATACAATCAATTCCCTTTTCTGGTTATTTATAGAAAAGATACTGCTCCTCATTCATGACAATATACTAAGACGTTGATTTTTTGGAGTAGTGTAAACAATTTTCTTAAACATATCACAGCGAAGTCATTAGTAGGTACTTCAATCAGTAATTAACTTTAACAGTCTTTTAATTCCGTTCCTAATTACTAGTCCAGTCAATAGGTACTTTTAGACTGTAATAACTCGGAAGGTCGATGTTTTTGGCTTAAACCCTTTATTTTGGCACACAATTAAAGATCCTAAGTTTTTGGCAGGCTTGGCGACCGGGAACACTGGTAAGTTTTTCAAAAAAGGTGCAAAAAATCGCGTTTTCGGAAAATTGTTGGTTTTTTGCGCATTTTACGTGAAAAATATATAAAAGAAAAGTATATAAAATGTTGAGTTTTTTTAAAAAAATATGAACTTAATTGACTAAATATTTCCCGAGTTATGCCCTTTCAAAGTTTACTAATTTTTCATCATTTTTGGAAGCAAAAACCTTGTTTTCAAAAAATAATGCCGAACTTTTTTTTACGTAAACGGATGAAAAAATAATATAAAAGTTGTAGTAGAGTATATTAGCTTTAAATTTTCGTTAAGAAAATTAAATTCGGCCCACTAGTTACCGAGCTATGGCCTCCTAAAGCATACCAGTTTTCACGTTTTTGCACATAGTTGAAAAGTTTTTAGTTCGGATTGATTGCTCTTGCAATTTATTATTGTTAAGTACATATTATAAGTTGGCTTCTATAGACTTTCGCATTATTTAAAAATTTTAAATGGTTGATTCAATATGACGGACGATATTTTTTAAAAATTGACTAATTTTTGTGACATTTAGTATCTAACAGTTTTTGGGGTCGCTGATTACGAATTTTAAATCCAAATTTAAAAATTCAAAATGGCGGATATAATATGGCGGGTGGTATTTAAATAGTATATTACGATACTAGGCCGGAAAGTTGGATTTCCTGGCAAGCGTGATATAATATCACGCTTTTATATCTCGCTTGCCAGGGCATCCAGCTTTCTGGCCGTGTGTCGTATACGATTTTTCTTCGCCCCCAGTCGAAAGTACATTAAAAAATATGCAAAAAAGCGTTGACAGTGGTTGACGGATGCTAACTTGCTGTCAGCCATATTTGTTTACTATTCTAACTTTTGTGGCTTGTGTTAGCGCGCTCTACTGGACACCTTGCAAAGCGTCTCGCAAAATGTTCCTGGTTTAGCTGAATTCTTGTTTGGAAATTCGATCTGCCCGCCCGACTTTTGCAAAACCGAGGCGAAGCCGAGGCATCAACAAAAGTAAAAACATAAAAAGGTAAGTATCTTATCAATCACCTAGATTTTTTATTTTTTCAAATTTTAATACTGAAGAATGTTCAGTATTTAATGTGTCAAAATATTAAAGACAAATATTATTTATTGTTTTGTTTCATTTTGACAGATGATTTAAAATATATTTTTAGTTATTTTAAGTAATATAAAAATTTAGTGACTGATATGATACTTGCCTGGAAGGTTAGAATTAAGAATGAACAATGTTTTTATTCTTTTTTTGTAAATATTGTGTGGTTATTAAGTTAAACACAGTTCCTGTCAAAAATCACAATACAGGAACCATGATAAACTTTGTTATGATAACGACCCACAAAATCTCGTAGTCAATCAGAGCGCCCAACTGTTCGAGCAGGCAACCAAAGTCGTTGTTCCTGTAGCGAAGTTAGTCCAGGAAGAGCGTACTTTCGGATAGGGGTTAAAGAAAAATTTGTTAATATTCATGGTGCATCCAATATGGCAGACAACATTTGACTAGGAGATATCTAGAAGATTTTAGGGTCGCTGATTACGTATTTGCAATAAAAATTTAAAAAATCAAAATGGTGTATCCAATATGGCGGACGATATTTTTCAAAAATTGGATAATTTTCATGACACTTGGTATCTAGGAGATTTTGGGGCCGCTGATTACGAATTTTCTAGTCAGATTTTACAAATTCTAAATTGCTGATTTAACATTGCCGACGATATTTTTTTTAAATTCGCTGATTTAAATAATGAATCCAGTATCGCGGACTACATTTGGGGGATTATTTCTAAAGTGTCACAGGTCCGAAAAGCAATTTTATTCTATCGGGCTGAAACTTGGACAAAAGGTTGTCCTATTGAATAGTAATGAATACAAAAAAAATCTTGTTTATAGAAGAAATATTTAGCGTAGGGGAGGGGATGAAAGTTTTGATTTTTTAAGGAACTGTTTACTCTAATAATTTGTCGTTCTTATAATTAAAATTAAAAAAATTCTTGTAATACCAGTTTCGATAGATGTTTTCACGCTCTTTTGATTGGTAATATTGTTTTTTAAAAGAAAAAATTTTTTTGGTCCCTAAAAATAAAAATAAAAATGACTTTTCCTTCAAAAAGGACATTTTTTTATTTTATTTTTTTTATTTTTTTAAATGAAAGCACTACTTTTATCCTATAAAAAATTTTTGGAGTAAAATGTTGGATGAGAACTTCTAATCATCGAAAATAAAGGTTGAATAGAACCTAACGCCTATGACGCTCGCTGCAACTATCAGCGGTATTGGTGCAGCGCGGCGGATCACTGCGATGTACCAAAGTGCAAAAATATTATTGTTTATTTACAAAATTGTAACAGTAATAAGGTTACATTTAAACGCTCTCTGCCTTTACAGGGTTGAGACTGTCATAACTGGAATGCCTGCATTACGTTTACTGACAAATTTTGAAAAAAAAATTTTGGAAATTTTGAAAAATGTTTGTTATAAAATTATTTTGAAAACTAAATAAATTTGGTCGAAAAAATAAAAATTATATTTATACTTGCATGTATTAAAACTCCTGGATTTTTTAATATCGGAGTTATAATCTATTTGACAAGTCTAGTCAATCTAGTACGCTTTTTATCTTTTGGGAAGTAAACACATTTAGTTTCTAAGAAAAACTTTTTTATCTGCAGTCTTGCGCATTTAGTTGGTATAAATGCGTGATATTGTAGAGTTCCTTTAAATCATTTGACAATATTTTTTGCCCAAACGAATAAATATTTACATAATTATTCTTAATTTAAATTTAAATGCACGCTATATTTAAAACAAATGAAAACAAGTTTTAAAGCCAAAAAAAAATGTTTTCGTTTAAGGCAAATTAAAAACCATTTTTTTTTGAAAACTTTGTTTGATTTACAAAGCAAATAATAAAAACTCCTAATGTTTTTATTATCTTAATGACGTTAATCTTAGTCTTGTCCGCTGTCATTATCAAGCTAATTTATCTAAAAAAATGCATTAAATTATGAACTTATAATTCTTTAAAAAAAAAAATTTGTTCTGCATACTTTTTAATTGTCAACATATAATTATATGTTTTTACTATTGCAAACATTTTGTATTTTTCAAAACATCTAATTTTAACAGTTATAAAAAATTAGTTGTAAATCTAATAAATACTTAAAATTCAATAAAAATCATATGAAAATTTAACATTTTTATTAATTAATTTATTTATTAAAAGCAGTGAAAAAATTAACTTTAAGTAAACTGTAGACGATTTCTCTAATGTGACATAAGATCAATTTTCTTCATTTAAGTTCAAATCAAATAAATTTGGTTTTAATTTCGCTTAGATAGTGATAATTTTAATTTTCATTTTTTCTATCAAATTTATTTAATTTTTGAAATAATTTTATAACAAACATTTTTCAAAATTTTCAAAATTATAGGAAAAATGTAGAGCTTTTATTTAAAAAAATTTAAAAAAATTAAAAAATATCCTTTTTGAAGAAAAAATCATTTTTATTTTTCATTTTTTGGGATCAACAAATTTTTTTTGTAAAAAACAATATGACTAATCAAAAGAATGTGAAAAAATCTATCGAAACTAGTATTACAAGAATGTTTTCAATTTAAATTATAAGAACAAAAAATTATTAAAGTAAACAGTTTCCTTAAAAAAATCAAAAATTTCATCCCCTCTCCCACGCTGAATATTTCTTCTATAGTCAAGATTTTTTTTGTATTCATTACTATTCAATAGGACAACATTTTGTCCAAGTTTCAGCCCGATAGAATAAACTTTTTTTTCGGACCTGTGACACTTGAGAAATAATCCCCCATTTATATAAAATTGGTTAAGTTTTATGAGTCTTATTATCTAGGGGTTTTAGGTGGCGCTGATTATGAATATGCAGAAAGATTTTATTAATTAAAATGGCGTTTTTTTCCCTTGATTCGTCTATCCTAAATGGACCTTCATAGATGGCCATGAACTTTGCACATCTCTTAAGGGACTTTTCAGATAAATTGCATGATTGCACTAGCACTAGATCCCCCACATCGTATTTCATAGGTTCAGTCGTCTTCTTGTATTTCTTTTCCCGATCACGACCCCTTTTCCGGAATCGTTGGCGTCCCCACATTAGTCTTTGTTCTCTATCTGGTTCTTCCTCTTCATCTCTTTTAGGAATCCAGTGTCTCCAGAAACGACTTGGTTTTTTCTCCATTCTTACTCCAACGGCGTAAATCCTGTAGCGTCATGTTACACCTTGTTCAACAGTTTCTCCACCACTGGGATTAGCTCGTACCAGTTAGAATGTTTCTTTACCATTAATAGAATTCGTAGAAACTTGGATATTTCCCTATTCGATCTTTCCACCATGTTGATTTGTGGGTGGCGTATTGAGGTAAGTATATGTGACCTGAACTGTAAAAAGGGGCTTACGTGTCAAAAAATCATTTTTTACTTTTTTGACGATTCTGATAAATTTTGAGATGATCTTTCACGTGGTGCAAATGAAAAAGTTATAACTTGTCAAAAAGTTTATTGTAACTAAAGCTAAAGAAAAGTACTTTTGCTATAAAAAAAATTGTTTTTTAAAAATCTAGAAAAAAGGAAATAAAATTATTAAAATTGCTTAAAACTCCTCGTTTAAGGGTTTTCGGGGTCGTTGATTACGAATCCGGTGACAGTTTCTAAAAATCCAAAATGGCGGATTCAACATGGCGGACAAAAAAATTAAAAACTTATCGGATTTGCTTAAAACTGGCTACTCGGAGGTTTTTGGGGTCGCTGATTACGAATCCGGTGTTAGTTTTTAAAATTTCAACATGGCGGATCCAATATGTCTGACAAAAAATTAAAAACTTATTGGATTCGCATAAAACTGGCTACTCGAGGGTTTTCGAGGTTGCTTATTACGAATTTAGCATCAGGTTTTTGGAATTCAAAATGGCGGATCCAATATTACGGCCTTTAAAAAATGTGAACCCTAAAAACTACTGTGTATAACGAGTTTCAAGCCGTATAAACATGCAGACGTATCAATATTAACTGCAATAGGGATTGAATCGCTCTTTTACATGTTAACTAAAATGTCAAAATTTATTAAAATATTTATTAAATCTGAATATAAAATAAATTAACAAATTTGGAAAAAAATTATTTGTCACCAAGATTAGACCGTAAATAAGCAAATGACACAGAAATCTTGATCATGTGAATTATAGTTTTTGAGAAATTAGTACGCAACAGTACTCACGCGAAAAACATTTAAGTGTGAGGATAAAATATAAGAAACTCAATACGAGTGTCAATAACAATAAAGATTTTAACAATCGAACAGATTCGCATGAAACTCGATGATTGGAACTTATTTGAAGTTGCAGATTACACAATTCATTAAATTCGCTTAAAACTAATTTTAAATGAACCCGTTAAATTTTTTATTTTTTCCGACATTTTTAATTTGCTAGATTTGTAATCAGCGACCTTGAAAATCCTCGAGTAGCCAGTTTTAAGAGAATCCAGTAAGATTTTAATGTTTGTCCGCCATATTGGATTCGCCATTTTGAATTTTCAAAAACTAACACCGGATTCGTAATCAGCGACCGCAAAAAACCCCGAGTAGCCAGTTTTAAGCAAACCCGATATGTTTTTAATTTTTGTCTGCCATATTGGATCAGTCATTTTGAATTTTCAAAATCTAACACCGGATTCGTAATCAGTGACCATAAAAACCGCCGAGTAGCCAGTTTTAAACAAATCCGATAAGTTTTTAACTTTTTTTGTCCGCTATATTGGACTCGCTATTTTGAATTTTAAAAAACTGACACCAGATTCATAATCAGTGACCCCAAAAACCCCTGTGTAAGAAGTTTGAAGCCATTAAAGTGTGAAGAAGTATCAATATTAACTTTTTAACTTTAAGATCGTTTTTCTCGAAATCTTGTGTTTACACGTAAGCCCCCTTTTCACTGTCCAGGTCACATATGTGTAATTTTCTCTTGTTTAAGTTTTCCTTTCCAGCTGAGATTCGTGAATTGGGTTCCATGGTCCGTTACTATGAATTTTGGTTTCCCAACTTCCAGCATATATTTGAGAGATATCTTCGAAACTGTCGCTATGGTCGTCTGTTTCTTTACCGGATATAGTCCGGGATCCGGTGACCAAAAATTAACGTCTTCGAGTTCCGGGATAACATTACGCATAGAGATAGGTTTATTGATGTACTACAGGAATCCGTAAGTCTGCCTGCGCTCGTCCTAGTAGGAGCTGAGCAGGTGCGATTATTAGACGCTCAGGTAAAGGGGGGTTTTCACGTCATCGAGTTCCGGGTTAATTTTTTTTTTAATTTGTAGGTCTATTCCCGTAGATTGCAAAAATGTCAGTCTGACAACTTCTATCTTGGTAGGGACGTCAGGCAGACTAAAAAAGTAGGTTAAAAAATGGGCGATTTTACATCAAATTAAAGCTTGAACAATGTACTTTTAGAATTTTTTCGTCTGCCACCTAAAAAAATTAGTAGGTAATGCATGAAGATTCTCAAGAACCTTGCTCTACGTACATTGATTTTTGTGATTAAAGTCATTTGTATACATTACTTATTTCTATTATTAACGATATAATTCATATAGTTTATTTAACAATAAATTATTGTTGAAAATAATAAAAATTTAAAAAAAACATGTTTTACTTTTGCATACAAGTATTAGTTTTTGAAATATAAAAACATTAAATATAGATAGTGCAGAAAATTTTAGCCCAGTTTAAAAAAAAGGTCAAAATTCATTTTGTATGCAAAAGTAAAACATGTTTTTTTAATTTTTATTATTTTCAACAATAATTTATTGTTAAATAAACAATTAATTATATCGTTTATAATAGAAATAAGTAATGTATACAAATGATTTTAATCACAAAAATCAATGTATGTAGAGCAAGGTTCTTAAGAATCTTCATGCGTTACCTACTAATAAATGTAGTCTGCCCCAAAAATCTACCAAGTTTTTAGGTGGCAAACGAAAATATTCTAAAAGTACATTGTTCAAGCTTTAATTTGATGTAAATTTCATTCCGAAACGTTGATATTTGGTCACCGGCTCCCGATCTTATATAGCTTAATGTATTTAGAAAACCAATCAAAAACCACCAGGATGTATTTGAATCCTAGACGCGCGGTAGGAAAAAGGCAGTAATAATCCACAAAAATTATTTCTCACAGTTCTTTAACTCTTTGATGTATTGAATGCTAGAGGTTGTTCCCTTGTTCAAGAGGGTAAGTATGAATTTATCTGAACTTATAAACTAACAAAAAATTAATTCATTTTTTATTCCAGGTCCGTTCGACGAGGAATGGTTCTTCGCAATCTTCAAGAGGGGAAGTATAAGTTTTTCTCAACTTTATAAACAAACATTAATTCATTTTTTATTCCAGGTACGTTCGACACGGAATGGTGCTTTGCAATCTTCAAGAGGGTAAGTATGAAATTTTCTCCACTAATAACAAACTAAAAATTAATTCATTTTTTCTCCCAGGTATATTAAAGTTGAAACTTTAAACGCGTTTTCTCAAAACCATGCTTTCAATATCGGTGAGCAAGATTACAAGAAAACCGCTTGACCGATCCTTCCCAAATTTGGTAATCTTTTTTTAATACATTAAGAAGCAGTCTTTAATCGAAGGATTTTTTATTGTAATAAAATCTAAATTATTTTTTAACAATTAAACAGAAAAATTTTTCTCTATATTCAAAGTTTTTACTTTGACCTGTCGCCATTTCGTCAAAAAAATTTTTTTATCAAATCGCTTGAATTAGGGACTAGAAAAACTGATAATTTATCGAAATCAAATTGAGTTTTTTATTTGAGATTGTTTAAATTCGAGATTATTTAAAAGTTATTTAAGCTTTCTCGAGGCATTGGATCACTGGTAGGTTGAAGTCAATGAATAAGGCTTCTTATTAACTTTCATGGAAACTTAACTGGAGTTTTATTATAAATAAATAAACTGGTAATACTGAAATTACGCGGCCAAAATCACACACATGATATAATTAAACTATCAAAGTTAATTTTGATTAACAATTAAAGGTTGGAAAATATAAAGGGGTTCGTTTTCGCAACCGGCTTTCCTCGCATACTTGCAACCACTGGCTCGAATTCTGAAAATTAGATATAATTTTCCTAGAAACGAGTAGAAGAGCCAAATCCCTCAAGCATACAGAGATGTACAAATATAGCCTAACGTAAGGCGCTAATTTTAAGTTATCTTTCACAAACTTTCTTAAACATACCGCCAGCCTCGTGTGACTTGCAACACGAAAAAAAATATATATAAATAAATTGAAAAAAAAAAATAAATAAATAAATAATAATTTAATAGTGATTTTAGCCGCCCGCCATGATATAACAAGTTAAATAATTATAACAATTAACAATCTTAATCTAAGAAAATTAATTTACATTCACCATATGACAAAGAAAACTATCATCAATGAAAGAAACTAAATAAAATAATCGAAACAAAGTTTTCAAATTTCACAATCAATTTTAGATTTAGTTGGTAAAAGACAAAGTTTTACAATGGGTCGATCAAACTCTGAATCAGCTGTTTTCACTCTGACCGAACGAATAAGATTATCTTTTCCCAAGTAACATTTTATAACTCGACCAAGAGCCCATTTACAGGGAGGTAAATTATCATTTCGAATAAGAACCATGTTTCCAATATCCAAATTTGGCATTTTGTTAGACCATTTATACCTCTTTTGTAAAGAGTGCAAATAATCAACAGACCATTTTCGCAAAAAATTCTCTGAGATACGTTAAACTAATTGCCAGCGATTTAAGCGATTTTCTGGCTCAAACTCTAACGAATGCTCTGGTACAGCCAAGGGAGCTGATCCAATTAAAAAATGACCCGGAGTCAGATAAGAAAAACCCTGGACATTATCATTCAAAGGAACAATCGGTCTTGAATTTAGAGAAGCCTCAATTCTTGTAAGTAAAGTATAGAATTCCTCATGAGTTAATTTGTGTAATTCGACTATTCTACGTAAATGGTGTTAAACACTCTTAACTCCCGCCTCCCACAGTCCACCAAAATGAGGGGCGTTTGGAGGTACAAAATGCCAAGAAATTCCAACGGTACCGAATTTATCGTACAATTGATTATCACTCTGAATACTAATTAACGAGTGTTTTAGTTCATTATCAGCACCTATAAAATTTTTTGCATTGTCACTATACAAATGTGCAGGTTTACCCCGGCGTGACACAAAGCTATGGAAAGCAGCTAACAACGCTGCCGAAGAATAATCTGAAACTAATTCAAGGTGAACCGAACGAGTGGAGCAACAAATAAAAAGGACTATATAAGTTTTTTGACTTTTAACTCTCTTCCAGAACCAAATCGAACATCATACGGTCCAGCATAGTCAATGCTAGTGTGTGTAAATGGACGAGACGGAGTAGCCCTAAAATCGGGTAAATTGACCATGAGTTGCTGAGGAATTTCAGCTTTCTCTCTAACACACTTAACACAATTTTTAATTAATCCTTTAACTAGAGATCTAGCTCCAGTAATCCAAAAATTCTGTCTCAGAACATGTAATGTTAATTGTTAACCGCCGTGCAAAGATCGAAGATGAGCATGAGAGGCAATAAGATTACTTACATGATGGCGAGGAAGAATAATAGGATGTTTTTCATCGAAACTAATTAGAGCATTTTGTAATCTTCCGCTTATTCTTAAAATTCCCTTGAAGTCCAAAAATGGATACAAATTTTTAATGTCAGACTTAATAGTCACAGATCCCACTTCTTTTAGATTTTTTATTTCAATAGAAAAAAACTTAGCTTAAATTTTCTTAATCCAAAATTCCCTTGATCGATTAATTTCCTCAGCCCTAAGACCTTCTGAATTTGCAAAAATTTCAATTTCGTGATTTTTACGAGATTTAGAAAATTTTGCAATAAATTTAGTAACAAAACGCTGACAATAAGCAGTCACTCTTAAAAGTTTAGGCCACGAAGAAAATCTTTGAGACATTTCTAACAAAAAATCTTGATAATTGGAAACATGAACATTTACTCTTTTCTGCTCCAAATTAGTTTCGGACGGAATTAATGGGCATTCTTGCGAACTCTTGCTTACGTCATCAAGCAGCCAAGGTGGGTCCTTCCACCAGAGAGAAAAATTCAAAATATCAGACAAAGTAATACCGCGAGAAATACAATCTGCTGGATTTTCCTTAGTGGGAATGTATAGCCATTTAACATTAGGAAGCAATTCATGAATTAAAGCCACTGTGTTGCTAACAAAAGTATTCTAAGTTGAAGGATGTTTATTTAACCATGCCAAAACTACAGTCGAATCAGTATGACAGAATATAGGTATATTTTGTAAACTTTTCAAAGTAGTCACAAAACTAAGAAGTTTAGCAAGTAAAACAGCTCCACATAACTCTAAGCGTGGAATACTAACAGGATTAAGGGGGGCAACTTTAGATTTTGCAAAAAGAAGTGTGACCCTCACGATTCCAAACTCATCCTTAAGTCTTAAATAAACACATGCTCCGTAAGCTCTACTGGAAGCATCTGAAAAATAATGCAACTCAAGATTTTTATTAGTTTTAGTTTGACCAGTCCGTCTTGAAATTTTAAGACTTTCTAATTTATTTAAAGAATTGTAATAATCGGACCAATTTTTCATTAAATCTTCAGGAAGTTGCACGTCCCAGTCAAGCTTACGAAGCCACAATTCTTGAATAAGCATTTTTGCCACAATAATTACAGGAGCCAAGCAACCAAAGGGATCATATATTTTTGCCACAGCAGACAAAACATTCCCCTTTGTGATACTAAGAATCACTTTACAAGAAACTTTAAACTGGAAAACATCAGAAACTGGATCCCAACTCAATCCTAATACTTTTAAACGAATATCCTTATCAAAAGGAATCTCAATTACTCGCTCATTCTCTCCTTCAGGACAATTCTCCAATAAAACTACATCATTAGCAGCCCATTTTCGTAAATGAAAACCACCACATTTCATCAAATTCACAACTTGTTCTTGTATTTGTTTGGCCTCTTTTAAATCGTCAGCTCCGAATATTGCATCATCAACATAGATATCATTTTTAAGAATTGACTTAGCCAAAAAGAAATTATCACTCTCATCCCTAGACAGTTGTTTTACAACTCTATTAGCCAAAAAGGGAGCACATGCAGTGCCATAAGTTACTGTCAATAATTGAAAAGCAACAATTTTATTATCTGCGGAATACCAAAGAATACGCTGATAATCCAAATCTCTAGGATCTATTAAAATCTGCCTTAACATTTTTTCAGCGTCAGCTAAATAAACATAGCGATATTTACGCCACCGCATAATAATAGAAATTAAATCATTCAAAATTTTTGGACCAACAAGAAGATGTGAATTTAAAGAAGTACCATTTAAGGTCAAACTAGAGGCATTAAAAACGACTCTCAATTTAGTAGTAGTACTACTTTCCCTGATTACAGAATGATGGGGCAAATAAACAATCTAAGAATCTTCCTTAAGGTTCTCTATATCAACAATTCGCATGTGTCCCAACTTAAGATATTCAGACATAAAATCAGAATATTGTTTTAGTAAGTCAGGTTTTTTAATTATGCGTTGCACAACCTTTGAAAGTATAATTTTAGCTCTCTCTAAAGAATTACCGATATTTATTGGAGGAATAGTTTTAAATGGTAAACGTACCATGTATTGGCCAGAAGCGAGTCGAGAATGAGTGGAAAGAAAATAATCTTCACAGCGAATCTCCTCATCAGTCAAAGACAACTTAACAGGACTCTCTTCTAACTCCCAGAAACGAACTAAATCCTCGTGTAAAGAATCCGTAGACATACTAACATGCCAATTCAAAAAAAGGTTCCATTCATGAATTATTGTTACCAATAGGACCAGAAAGAATCCAACCGAAAGTGGTACACTGAGCAGTTAAGGACCCCAACAAATTTTGTTCTAAACCAGGCAACAAACACTTGCCATATTTATCCGCACCGATTATAAAATCAATACAATCATTACAAAAGGGATCAGGGTCAGCTAATAATAAATTAATTAATTTTAAATTGTTTCTTAAACCCAATTTTGAGGGTGGACTGTAGGAGGTTAAATTTTATAAAACCAAGGCTTTTACAAACAAATTAGGATAACCCTTTTCCTTTGATAAAATTTCAAAATGAGCTAATTTTTTAGCTACACCAATATTCAAGCCTCCCACTTCAAAGACAAGAGCATTAACTCGATCATATCGAGAATTCAAAATTTTAAAAGCTCTTTCTGAAACGAAACAACATTCTGACCCTTAATCTAGTAAAATTCTGAATTTATGAATACGACCACTATAGCAGTCACTAAGAGAGTACGATTTAAAGACCTTGATTGAATATTGAAAAAATGAGTAGTATTACAGGGTTCTTTAATATTAATGTGATTCGTACTGACTGAAAAGGAACTATCGTCCTTCTGATTTTCACTAAAAGATTGCTCATTGCTAACAACTGATTGAGAGTTAGCCTTTGTTTTGTTATCTGTTGAAAAATTGTCAGTTTTAAAATTAATATGTAACAAAGTATTATGTTTACGCTGACACTTAGCGCATTTTAATTTGCTAAAACATAAATAAGGTTTGTGACCAGGTGATAAACAATTCATGCAACAATGATGACGCAAAACAATTTCTTTTTCTTTTTTCTACTGAAAGCTCTTTGAATTGATTACATTTATGCAAAGTATGATTTTCTTTACATAAAACACATTTAGAACTGGCAGATGCAACATGGCTCTTAGTTACTTGTTAATTTGAACTTTTAGTTTTTTCTGAATTTAAATTTTTTGAAGCTTGAATAGCTTCAAGAGCTCTTATACGAGTTTCCAAAAATTCATTAAGACTTTAAAAGGTGGGATATTCTGTACTAGAACCATGATGCATCTCCCATTCCTTTAAAGTCCAAGAATCTAATTTTTGGGAAATTATAAAAACCAAAATATCACTCAAGTCATCAACAGGACGCTTTAGATTTTTAATCGCTAGAAGAGATTCATTAGTGGTATCAATAAGTTTTCCTAATTCTTCCGGTGAGTTATTACTTATTTTTGAAATATTCATGAAAGAAGAAAAATGCGAATTTATAATAGCGCGTTTATTATCATATCTAGATTTAAGTAAATCCCAAGCAACAATGAAATTAGCATCCGTAACTGATACGTGTTTTAGAAGTTGAACAGCTTCTCCTTTTATCGAAGTTTTTAAATAATGTAAACGAGCTATATTTGACAGACTATCATTTTTAATTATCAAAGCCTCAAATAAGTCGCGAAAATTCTCCCAATCTGAATATTTTCCAGAAAACACCGGTAAAGCAATTTGAGGTAACTTAACATGCATCGTATCAGCGCGAAAGGTAGTTTCATTAACATTTTGAGTTGTTGGAATCGGAGTTAAAGTGTCAATTTGACTTATTAAAAAATCATAAGCACTTAAATAGGCTTCTTCCATTTTTAAAAATTGAGATTTTACAAAATAATCTACTGTTAATTTACTCTCAGCAGAAAGTGTAGACACAGCGGGTCTTAATTGACTTCAACCCAAAAGTGCTTGCCCAGCTCAGTTCTTTCTTGATTTAGTTTCTGGGATGTCTCCTGATGATTTTAAGCAAAAAATGAAAAAAATCGGTTGGGCCGTTTTTGAAAAAACTGATTTTTTGAACTTTTTAAAGAGGTTAATTAACATATTTTTACCAAAATGAGTGCAAATAATAGCTATATTGACTTGAGTCATTTAAAATGGTATCAAAAGATAGGTCCTAGGTGCTGAGTATCTTTGAGTAACTTTACACCAGAAAAGTTAATGAAAAACCGTGAAAAATGGGTAAAAAAATGAGTTTTTGCAATATTACTCTCTCCCAGTAGATACAAACCTTAAATGACCTATAGAAGAATTAAAGAGTATAAAATTTTAAAGAAAACAAAAAAAAAAAAGAGTGCTTTAAAACTTTCGGATTTATGAGCTTTTAAAGTCAGATTTCAGCAAAAAATTTCGTGAAAAAAAATTATATTTTAGTTTTTGTAAAATAAAAAGTTTTCTGTGCATCTAACGTATATATATCTCCCAATATAAATTAAAGTAGATTAAATTTTAAGTAAATCTATCGTTAGGCCAATATTCTATCTCTAATAGTATCGGAGTTATGATTTTCTTAAAATGACCCTTTTTTATGAACTTTTTTTGAAAATCAATTTTTTTGAAATTTCTTTGTTTTGCATGGTGTAATTTTAAAAATGCTCTCATCGAATAGTTTTATCTTATATTTTAAAGAAATAAAAGCCCAATTAAATATTTAGGAACAAAAAATTTTTAATAAACATTATACAAACAAATACTTTCAAAATCAATTAAGGCTGTTGTATTCACACATGGCACGTTTTAGCCTTGTTGCATACTCTGGATGATTTTTATTAACCTTGTATTTGGTCCAGGTTGATTTAAAATATGAGTGAACCGACTCCATCGCCTGTTCGCTGAAAAATCCTAGACCTGATTTTGTTTCTTCGCAGAAATCTAGTACATGGTAAAAAACTGCGTGTACTTTGGGTGTTACTGAGATACCTAGATCATTTAAATAAGATTTTTGGAAATTTTCGATAATTTTTTCAAAATTATTTGTTTTGTTATTAACCTCATACAAGGTTAATAAAAATCATCCAGAGTATGCAACAAGGCTAAAACGTGCCATGTGTGAATACAACAGCCTCCATTCATTTTGAAAATATTTGTTTGTATAATGTTTATTAAAAATTTTTAGTTCCTATATATTTAATTGGGCTTTTATTTTTTTAAAATATAAGATAAAACTATTCGATGAGAGCATTTTTAAAATTACACCATGCAAAACAAAGAAATTTCAAAAAAATTGATTTTCAAAAAAAGTTCATAAAAAAGGGTCATTTTAAGAAAATCATAACTCCGATACTATTAGAGATAGAATATTGGCCTAACGATAGATTTACTCAAAATTTAATCTACTTTAATTTATATTGGAAGATATATATACGTTAGATGCACAGAAAACTTTTTATTTTACAAAAACTAAAATATAATTTTTTTTTCACGAAATTTTTTGCTGAAATCTGACTTTAGAAGCTCATAAATCCGAAAGTTTTAAAGATAAAGCAGTCTATTTTTTTTTGTTTTCTTTAAAATTTTATACTCTTTAATTCTTCTATAGGTCATTTAAGGTTTGTATCTACTGGGAGAGAGTAATATTGCAAAAACTCATTTTTTTACCCATTTTTCACGGTTTTTCATTAACTTTTCTGGTGTAAAGTTACTCAAAGATACTCAGCACCTAGGACCTATCTTCTGATACCATTTTAAATGACTCAAGTCAATATAGCTATTATTTGCACTCATTTTGGTAAAAATATGTTAATTAACCTCTTTAAAAAATTCAAAAAATCAGTTTTTTCAAAAACGGCCCAACCGATTTTTTTCATTTTTTGCTTAAAATCATCAGGAGACATCCCAGAAACTAAATCAAGAAAGAACTGAGCTGGGCAAGCACTTTTGGGTTGAAGTCAATTAAGACCTGCTGTGTAGAATGTAATTTTACATCTAAAGCTTGAGCAGTGGCCCAACGTTGATTCAGCATCTCCAGACGACCCTTAGCGACGGCTAAATTGACATTTAGCTTTCCAATTTTCTTATCATTTGTCTCAGTACGACAAATATAGTGGTAGGTTGTTTCAATTTCAGCAATTAAGTTCTCCATTTTGAATGAGTAAAATTTTAAAGTTCTCAAATTCAATAAATAATAAATTATTAATCACAACAAACAGTTACAAAATAGTACAAAACTGTCAACATTAATCTGATTAAAAAAGTGGAGCAAGTATTATTTGTCAAAATTAAAATAATAAAATGATCGGCTTTATCATTAGTAAAAGAGCAAATTTCTCATTTTAAGAAACATTAAAGTTTCAGTAGAATAAAATACAAATATCACAGATTAAGAAATTCCTTTCAAATTTAATGTGATGAATGAAATGCAGTGACTAACAGTAGTTATCAGAATCAGTTGAACGTACGAGACTCGAAACTAGAATGACGAACAACAGGCAAAGGAATCAAAAAAGAGAGAGAACACATTCTTCTGAAGTGAGTAGTCAGATTACTTGCGGAAAGATTCTCGTTCACTTGTACTAGATGACGTTGATCACTCTTCTTAAACCCCTCTCATCATGATAGCCCTTCCTTCACAGAAATACTGTCAGCTTGGCGGGAGCCAATATGCAAATTAGCGGGAATAATCTCAGCTTGGCGGGAACCAATATAGCAGCTTGGCATCATCAAATGTTTCCCAAAAGAGAAAATTAACACTTTGTAGGATGGATTTAAGCCAGAATTAAGTAAATAAAAGTGAATTCGGATAATTATAAATGTATTGAATAAAACATGTCTTGTCAATTTAGCGGTAAGTTACAGACTGATTTCCTCAATCATCATTCTTGTCATCGCCAGTAGATGTCTGTCATTCGCATTAAAATTATATAGCTAAAACTTTAAAATTTTCCGTTAATACTACACCTTTTTTCTCTTCCATTGTCTTTTTCCACTTTTATCACAAACAGAAACAGTCATTATTTTAGCCGATCAAATTAATTTGCGAGGAAAGCATTAATTATCAATTATTTAAAGACACTCTAATGACATCAATTTTAACACCATGTGTATTTTCAACATTTTTAGTTTCACAAAAAATCCAGTTTTATGCACCATTATTCACACCAAATCCGGCTCGAAGGACCATGTTTAAATTTGAGATTATTTAAAAGTTATTTAAGCTTTCTCGAGGAATTGGACTGGTAATGTTGAAATTACGCTGACAAAATCACTCACATGATATAATTAAACTATCAAAGTTAATTTTAATTAACAATTTAAGGTTAGGAAATATAAAGGGGTTCATTTTCGCAACCGGCTTTTCTCGCATACTTGCAACCACTGGCTTGAATTCTGCAAATTAGATATAATTTTCCTTGAAACGAGTAGAAGAGCCAAATCACTCAAGCATACAGAGATTTACAAATATAGCCTAACGTAAGGCGCTAATTTTAAGTTATCTTTTACAAACTTTGTTACACAGAGATAACTCTATGAAGAAGGAGAGTGCTCACCGCAATATCAATTTTTTCTCTGTGAATTTTCGAGAAAAACATAATTTTAGTACCACAAACAAGCTTTTTTTTTTGAAAGCTGAGATTTACTACTTGCAAAATATACTGGAAACTTTTGTCTTAAAATGCATTTCTAGGGTGATAATATTATTTCTCAAAAGAAGCTATAGATCAAAGTTTGAAAATGAAGCAAAAAATCTTATTTTCGTTGACAAAAAGAAAGCGCCAATTGGATTTTTTTCATTTTACGTTTATTTTCTTCCTAATATCTCCTAGAAACAGAATCCACTTGAAAGTTTTATTTACCTTAACCGGACCTCCAAATTGCACTACGAGCACTCGAATCCCACTTCTGATAACTGTAGGATGGATTTGAGCCGGGATTAAGTAAATAAAAGTGAATTCGGATAATTATAAATTTATTGAATAAAATATGTCTTGTCAATTTAGCGGTAAGTTACAGACTGATTTCCTCAATCATCATTCTTGTCATCGCCAGTAGATGTCTGTCATGCGCATTAAAATTATATAGCTAAAACATTGATATTTTCCGTTAATACTACACCTTTTTTCTCTTCCATTGTCTTTTTCCACTTTTATCACAAACAGGAACAGTCATTATTTTAGCCGATCAAATTAATTTGCGAGGAAAGCATAAATTATCAATTATTTAAAGACACTCTAATGACATCAATTTTAACACCATGTGTATTTTCAACATTTTTAGTTTCACAAAAAATCCAGTTTTATGCACCATTATTCACACCAAATCCGGCTCGAAGGACCATGTTTAAATTCGAGATTATTTAAAAGTTATTTAAGCTTTCTCGAGGAATTGGACTGGTAATGTTGAAATTACGCTGACAAAATCACGCACATGATATAATTAAACTATCAAAGTTAATTTTAATTAACAATTTAAGGTTAGGAAATATAAAGGGGTTCGTTTTCGCAACCGGCTTTCCTCGCATACTTGCAACCACTTGCTTGAATTCTGAAAATTAGATATAATTTTCCTTGAAACGAGTAGAAGAGACAAATCACTCAAGCATACAGAGATGTACAAATATAGCCTAACGTAAGGCGCTAATTTCAAGTTATCTTTCACAAACTTTCTTAAACAGAGATAACTCTATGAAGAAGGAGAGTGCTCACCGCAAAATCAATTTTTTCTCTGTGAATTTTCGAGAAAAACATAACACAGCCCCACAAAAAAAAAAGTGTCATGTACTTTTGACCGGAATACCCTAGCCCTATGTATTTTGACGCGCTGAACACGAATCCGTAGTCCATTTTGCTCCATCACGTCAGGATTTTTTCTAACCTCAAAAAACATGTCGGATTTTGAGAGGTAGGCGATTTTTTAAAAAAATTTATGGATTTACCTCTCAAAATTTCGAACATGTTGTTTTGGGTCCTGATTGCGAATCCTGACGTCATATTTTCGAAATTTTTATGAAATTTGGTATCTTCAGGTTTTTAAGTTGCTGAGTGTGATTTCGAAGCGAGTTTCTCACATTTTCAAATATGACTTCTATTACAATTTTATCATAAAATATTCCTTGGTAACAGATTGGATATGTTTGGTGCAGAAGCCAAATAAGAAAGTACATTGTTCCATTCTGCATCTTATTCCTGATAAATCTTTAATTTTTTTAAAAATTCGTCCGCCATATTGGATCCGTTATTTTGAATTTTGAAAATCTAACTTCAGATTCGTAATCAGCGACCCAAAAAACCCCCAGATACCAAGTTTGAAGTAAATCTTCAAATTTTTTCAAAATTCGTCCGCCATATTGGATCCGCCATTTTGAATTTTGAAAATCTAACTTCAGATTCATAATCAGCGACCCAAAAAACCCCCAGATACCAAGTTTGAAGTAAATCCATAAATTTTTTTAAAAAATCGCCTACCTCTCAAAATCCGACATGTTTTTTGAGGTTAGAAAAAAATCCTGACGTGATGGAGCAAAATGGACTTCGGATTCGTGTTCAGCGCGTCAAAATACATAGGGCTAAGGTATGCCGGTCAAAAGTACATGACACTTTTTTTTTTGTGGGGCTGTGTAATTTTAGTATCACAAACAAGCTTTTTTTTGAAAGCTGAGATTTACTACTTGCAAAATATACTGGAAACTTTTGTCTTAAAATGCATTTCTAGGGTGATAATATTATTTCTCAAAAGAAGCTATAGATCAAAGTTTGAAAATGAAGCAAAAAATCTTATTTTCGTTGACAAAAAGAAAGCGCCAATTGGATTTTTTTCATTTTACGTTTATTTTCTTCCTAATATCTCCTAGAAACAGAATCCACTTGAAAGTTTTATTTACCTTAACCGGACCTCCAAATTGCACTACGAGCACTCGAATCCCACTTCTGATAACTGTAGGATGGATTTGAGCCGGGATTAAGTAAATAAAAGTGAATTCGGATAATTATAAATTTATTGAATAAAATATGTCTTGTCAATTTAGCGGTAAGTTACAGACTGATTTCCTCAATCATCATTCTTGTCATCGCCAGTAGATGTCTGTCATGCGCATTAAAATTATATAGCTAAAACATTGATATTTTCCGTTAATACTACACCTTTTTTCTCTTCCATTGTCTTTTTCCACTTTTATCACAAACAGGAACAGTCATTATTTTAGCCGATCAAATTAATTTGCGAGGAAAGCATAAATTATCAATTATTTAAAGACACTCTAATGACATCAATTTTAACACCATGTGTATTTTCAACATTTTTAGTTTCACAAAAAATCCAGTTTTATGCACCATTATTCACACCAAATCCGGCTCGAAGGACCGTGTTTAAATTCGAGATTATTTAAAAGTTATTTAAGCTTTCTCGAGGAATTGGACTGGTAATGTTGAAATTACGCTGACAAAATCACGCACATGATATAATTAAACTATCAAAGTTAATTTTAATTAACAATTTAAGGTTAGGAAATATAAAGGGGTTCGTTTTCGCAACCGGCTTTCCTCGCATACTTGCAACCACTGGCTTGAATTCTGAAAATTAGATATAATTTTCCTTGAAACGAGTAGAAGAGACAAATCACTCAAGCATACAGAGATGTACAAATATAGCCTAACGTAAGGCGCTAATTTCAAGTTATCTTTCACAAACTTTCTTAAACAGAGATAACTCTATGAAGAAGGAGAGTGCTCACCGCAAAATCAATTTTTTCTCTGTGAATTTTCGAGAAAAACATAACACAGCCCCACAAAAAAAAAAGTGTCATGTACTTTTGACCGGAATACCCTAGCCCTATGTATTTTGACGCGCTGAACACGAATCCGTAGTCCATTTTGCTCCATCACGTCAGGATTTTTTCTAACCTCAAAAAACATGTCGGATTTTGAGAGGTAGGCGATTTTTTAAAAAAATTTATGGATTTACTTCAAACTTGGTATCTGGGGGTTTTTTGGGTCGCTGATTGCGAATCTGACGTCATATTTTCGAAATTTTTATGAAATTTGGTATCTTCAGGTTTTTAAGTTGCTGAGTGTGATTTCGAAGCGAGTTTCTCACATTTTCAAATATGACTTCTATTACAATTTTATCATAAAATATTCCTTGGTAACAGATTGGATATGTTTGGTGCAGAAGCCAAATAAGAAAGTACATTGTTCCATTCTGCATCTTATTCCTGATAAATCTTTAATTTTTTTAAAAATTCGTCCGCCATATTGGATCCGTTATTTTGAATTTTGAAAATCTAACTTCAGATTCGTAATCAGCGACCCAAAAAACCCCCAGATACCAAGTTTGAAGTAAATCTTCAAATTTTTTCAAAATTCGTTCGCCATATTGGATCCGCCATTTTGAATTTTGAAAATCTAACTTCAGATTCATAATGAGCGACCCAAAAAACCCCCAGATACCAAGTTTGAAGTAAATCCATAAATTTTTTTAAAAAATCGCCTACCTCTCAAAATCCGACATGTTTTTTGAGGTTAGAAAAAAATCCTGACGTGATGGAGCAAAATGGACTTCGGATTCGTGTTCAGCGCGTCAAAATACATAGGGCTAAGGTATGCCGGTCAAAAGTACATGACACTTTTTTTTTTTGTGGGGCTGTGTAATTTTAGTATCACAAACAAGCTTTTTTTTGAAAGCTGAGATTTACTACTTGCAAAATATACTGGAAACTTTTGTCTTAAAATGCATTTCTAGGGTGATAATATTATTTCTCAAAAGAAGCTATAGATCAAAGTTTGAAAATGAAGCAAAAAATCTTATTTTCGTTGACAAAAAGAAAGCGCCAATTGGATTTTTTTCATTTTACGTTTATTTTCTTCCTAATATCTCCTAGAAACAGAATCCACTTGAAAGTTTTATTTACCTTAACCGGACCTCCAAATTGCACTACGAGCACTCGAATCCCACTTCTGATAACTGTAGGATGGATTTGAGCCGGGATTAAGTAAATAAAAGTGAATTCGGATAATTATAAATTTATTGAATAAAATATGTCTTGTCAATTTAGCGGTAAGTTACAGACTGATTTCCTCAATCATCATTCTTGTCATCGCCAGTAGATGTCTGTCATGCGCATTAAAATTATATAGCTAAAACATTGATATTTTCCGTTAATACTACACCTTTTTTCTCTTCCATTGTCTTTTTCCACTTTTATCACAAACAGGAACAGTCATTATTTTAGCCGATCAAATTAATTTGCGAGGAAAGCATAAATTATCAATTATTTAAAGACACTCTAATGACATCAATTTTAACACCATGTGTATTTTCAACATTTTTAGTTTCACAAAAAATCCAGTTTTATGCACCATTATTCACACCAAATCCGGCTCGAAGGACCGTGTTTAAATTCGAGATTATTTAAAAGTTATTTAAGCTTTCTCGAGGAATTGGACTGGTAATGTTGAAATTACGCTGACAAAATCACGCACATGATATAATTAAACTATCAAAGTTAATTTTAATAAACAATTTAAGGTTAGGAAATATAAAGGGGTTCGTTTTCGCAACCGGCTTTCCTCGCATACTTGCAACCACTGGCTTGAATTCTGAAAATTAGATATAATTTTCCTTGAAACGAGTAGAAGAGACAAATCACTCAAGCATACAGAGATGTACAAATATAGCCTAACGTAAGGCGCTAATTTCAAGTTATCTTTCACAAACTTTCTTAAACAGAGATAACTCTATGAAGAAGGAGAGTGCTCACCGCAAAATCAATTTTTTCTCTGTGAATTTTCGAGAAAAACATAACACAGCCCCACAAAAAAAAAAGTGTCATGTACTTTTGACCGGAATACCCTAGCCCTATGTATTTTGACGCGCTGAACACGAATCCGTAGTCCATTTTGCTCCATCACGTCAGGATTTTTTCTAACCTCAAAAAACATGTCGGATTTTGAGAGGTAGGCGATTTTTTAAAAAAATTTATGGATTTACTTCAAACTTGGTATCTGGGGGTTTTTTGGGTCGCTGATTGCGAATCTGACGTCATATTTTCGAAATTTTTATGAAATTTGGTATCTTCAGGTTTTTAAGTTGCTGAGTGTGATTTCGAAGCGAGTTTCTCACATTTTCAAATATGACTTCTATTACAATTTTATCATAAAATATTCCTTGGTAACAGATTGGATATGTTTGGTGCAGAAGCCAAATAAGAAAGTACATTGTTCCATTCTGCATCTTATTCCTGATAAATCTTTAATTTTTTTAAAAATTCGTCCGCCATATTGGATCCGTTATTTTGAATTTTGAAAATCTAACTTCAGATTCGTAATCAGCGACCCACAAAAACCCCCAGATACCAAGTTTGAAGTAAATCTTCAAATTTTTTCAAAATTCGTCCGCCATATTGGATCCGCCATTTTGAATTTTGAAAATCTAACTTCAGATTCATAATCAGCGACCCAAAAAACCCCCAGATACCAAGTTTGAAGTAAATCCATAAATTTTTTTAAAAAATCGCCTACCTCTCAAAATCCGACATGTTTTTTGAGGTTAGAAAAAAATCCTGACGTGATGGAGCAAAATGGACTTCGGATTCGTGTTCAGCGCGTCAAAATACATAGGGCTAAGGTATGCCGGTCAAAAGTACATGACACTTTTTTTTTTTTGTGGGGCTGTGTAATTTTAGTATCACAAACAAGCTTTTTTTTGAAAGCTGAGATTTACTACTTGCAAAATATACTGGAAACTTTTGTCTTAAAATGCATTGCTAGGGTGATAATATTATTTCTCAAAAGAAGCTATAGATCAAAGTTTGAAAATGAAGCAAAAAAATCTTATTTTCGTTGCCAAAAAGAAAGCGCCAATTGGATTTTTTTCATTTTACGTTTATTTTCTTCCTAATATCTCCTAGAAACAGAATCCACTTGAAAGTTTTATTTACCTTAAAATTTTATTTAAACTCGCTCCAGAGCACCGTTCAGGGTAACTGTGAGTTTTTCTCAACTTATAAACAAGCAAAAAATTAATTCATTTCTTATTCCAGGTACGTTCGACGCGAAATGGTTCTTTACAATCTTCAAGAGGGTAAGTATTAGTTATTCTCTACTAAATAACAAACTAAAATTTAATTCACTTTTTCTTCCAGGTACGTTCGACGCGGAATGGTTCTTCACTTAAGACGATTTTATACTGTAAAGTGACGCGCACTGACTCGAATTCCTGAAGCATAGACTGATCCCGGTTCGGAGTAGGGGGTCCCGGAGCGTCCTTGCGATATTATACCTCTCTCGGTTCGCGGAGCTCTCGCGAAAGGGTTAAGAGGTGGGGAGGGATTCTCTGCAGCCTTTCGGCGTACACTGGGAAACAGCTACTTGACTGGCAAGTTCCTGCTTTCCGGCGAACGAAACAGTACCAGTTCTACTCACCACCACTGCCTTTGCAGATGTCTCCTGTACGGTCTCCAGTCTATCTGTTCCCTTTCCTCTCTTCTTTGCAGGTACCAACAGCGTCTCTCCTATGTAGTTCGCTTCAAAGGACCGAACTTTTCTCTTTGGGATAAAAAAAGCTGCTCACTCTGCTGGTCTGTCTCGAGTTTTAACGGGTCGAGGCAGTTATAGAGATAATCGCTTAACCTTGCTGTGAGCAAATCGCACCCGGTGCGAGCACTGAGCTCTGTCGTTAGACTCGGTAACCCACGGAAGAAGTATGTGACAGCCACAAAACAAACATGTGTTTCTCCATTCTTGTATTTTGAGTAAAAATATTTCAATTTACTTTTTTAACTCTTACCTTTACAATCATCAAAAATCGAAATATGTTTACAAAAAAGAAAAAAAAAGGATACCGTTTACAGGATTTTATCGGCATTAAAAAATTGCATCCAAAATATAAAAATAAAAAAAAATTGTGTTTTATTTTTTTTTGTGCATATGTTTAGTAAAAAAATATCCATCTACTTTTTCAAATTGTACATCTTTCACTCGCAAAATCAAACAATATTTAATAAAACCTTTTCAAAAAAATAGATGTGATTTCACAGGACTTTTCAAATTACAAAAATATGAGTTTAAATAAAAAAATAAGAAACTATCTTTACGAAAACCAAAAAAAAAAAATCTGACATCGCGCTTCGCGCTCCTTTACATTCTCTTCGCGCGCTTCGCTTGCTAGTTTCAGCGCGCGAGTGTCGTTGTCGCGCTCCGAAGTTTTAGTAATCGTCGCGCTGCGCGCTCCATATTTGAAATGAACGTCGTGCTTCGCACTCCGATTATTATCAATCTTCCCCTCAGGCTGCACGCTTCGACCATGTAATAGATGCTCTTCGTTATCGAAATTGTATACTTTCCCTACGATATGAGCCAGTTTAATCTTTGGCACTGTTTAGCGCTTTTCTAAATTGGGTTTTCACTTAAAATATAAAACTTTTTTTGTCTTAAAGTTCTACGCCTTTAAGGAATACATTCTCATCACGGCATGAGTATTACTAGTATTTTTTTTTTATTTTAAAAATAATAAGGTAAATGTCACAATTAGTGCACTACTAACAATTTTACTAAAATAAATAAAGAAAAAATTAGTTTTTAATTCTTCTATGAAAATAATTTTTTGCATTAAAATGAAGACAATCCTTTTCTGAATTGAAAATGATTTTGATTCAGGTTTTATTATCAAAATATAAAAAATTATTGTGTTTTAATGAAAAAATGTTATTGTTCCAATTTGTGGACATACATGAAAAATGCATGGCGATTGGCATATTTTTCTTGATCTGTCAAAACGAACGACACGGTCAAAGTTTATATTTAATTTTTCATTTTCTAAGTGAACAAGAATCATGAAACATAAATCAAGACGAAGTATATAAAAGGTAAAATTAGAAACATTTGTTTTTTATATTATTTTTATATTGTGTGGTATTTACTTTAAACATTTAAACTCAGTTGTGCACAAATTGGTACGTGTTTACAAATAGGAACATTTACCTTATAGACACTTTATTTGCGTGCAGTATAATAAATTACAAAGGCACCCAAAAAAAGTGTCATGGCCAAGACACTTCACTAGTGTATTCCTATGTAATTTTTCGCGCTAATACCGAATCTGGAGTTAGAATTGTCAGATTAGCTTGATTTGTTGAGTTTAGATCCAAGAAGTGCTCAAGAACACGAATATCAGCAAAAATAGGAAAATGAAATCGCCGAGATACTGCACTGCCGTACTAAGGAAAAACTTAAGCAAACGACATTTTGGTCGAACTGAGAAAATCAAGAAAAACTGTTAGCATTAAGTACCAGGATAAAAATGAAAAAATTGTTGAATTTAACTTCACATACTGGTATAAAATGATAATGTTCTATTTAATTATGAAATCAAAAGTTCATTGTTTAAACAAATTATATGAAAAAAATGGAAATGCGAGTTTTTCTAAATGCAAATACAAAGGAATAAGTTAGGCAAAGTCGTTTGCGTAGTTTCTGCCAAACAGGTAGGCGAGCGCGGACCCCCAGGGGGAAAAATCGGTGCTGCGCCAATGCTTACAACTGGCGCAGCACTGCGGCAATGGTAACGACAGGCCAGCGCCAGTACTGCTTGGCAGTACACAGCCAAGCGTCGGTGAACCATTGGCGCAGCACTGGTCCAGCACTTATGCGGCATAGTTATTGGGAACTAAAATTTAGTTAGATATTTTATGATTTACTTTAATTAATATATTAAATACATAATATATTCTCATCTTAAATGAGGCCTTACGAAACATTTTGGTTAAAAGTGTTAGAAAATTCTAGTTAAAATTTTCCAGCTATTTTAACAAATTTTTTTGGTAATTTTCATTTAAAATAACAAAATATTTTCTGGTTATCTAACTCTGGTTTTTTTTATTAGTGAATTCTGGTAAATGAAATTGGAATTCCCAGTAGATTTAAACGAAAAGATATTTAACAGAATATTTTAATCACAAAAATATAATCGAATTTTCTAATGAGTTTAACGGAATTTATTTAATTAACAAGGGGAGACCACCAAGTTTCGATTTTTCCCAAAGATGACTATGAAAATTTTCAAATCAAAGATTATTAGACAGGTTTTTATAGCGAATTAGTAAAATGCTTCTAGCAGTAGTTTTCGAAAAAGAATTTGAAAAACTTTGTTGAAAATTGGAGTCTGCCTTGTATACCTTGTTTGGGCAAACCATAAGTAAAGTAGCGTGGCCGAGGGTCTATAGCGCAAGAGCTAATGTTTCCAACGTTGCGAGTTCAATTCTCTAGATAGCAAATTTTTTTTAAAATATTTTTATTTATTATTCATGTCTCTGTATGTCAAAGAAAATAACAATTTTTTACATTTTATATTTTTTAAAAAAAATCAAAAAAATTTTACCTTTTTTATTTTTTTAAATATTTTCTCAAATCATTGTAATTAAAAAGGATGTAATATTGTATAATTATTAATAATACGATTATATTATATTTTACTTTTGTATTGTAATTATAAAGATTAATTACTTGTAACTGCTAAAAGAAAAACTTTTCGCATATTGTGGACAGATATAACTTTATTTATAAAATGTTCAATTTATTCAAAACAAAATCTATTAAACACTATTAAAGTGCTGGATCAAGGTCTAGCCTACTTGCAGACATTTTAATATATGCTCTAGCAAACCACTGGCGAACCACTGGCGCAGCACTGAGGCAGCACTGGCAGCAGCACTGGCAGCAGTGCTGGCATCAGCGCTGAGCCAGTCTTATCTTTTGGAGTTAAACCAGCACTGCGCCTGGCTTCATGCCGCACAGAAAAAACGATATTCTTATTCTAAGAAACACTTCTTGAATAGGCGCCAAGAATATTTCCCGCTTAAATTAAGTGGGAAATTTTCTTACAATAAAAATATTACTCTTATTGTAAGAATATTTCCCACTTATTCTAAGTGGGAAACATTCTTGGCGCCTATTTAAGAAGTGTTTCTTAGAATAAGAATATCGTTTTTTCTGTGCGGTACTGCGCCAGCGCTGCCACTACTGGCGCAGAACTGCGCCGATTGTTATTTTCCCACTAGGAAACGCCATGGGTTTACAAGCATGGCGTTTGCGTAGTTTTTATTTCGTATACAGCGATCAGCTTCGACCACGTTTTTGATACAAATAACACGCGAGTGACTTTGCCTAAGTTTCTTCTTCTTATTTTATACTCGAGCTTGAAGCCACGTACGATTTTTGGACTACGCAAAGAACTTTGCTTAAGTTTTTATCAAGTATTCTTTCATTTTCTGGAGTTTCTAAGATTTTAATAATAATTTTTTCACCGAAAAAAAATTATCTCGTAGGCAGAGGAATATTCCTCTTCTATTCTTACTCTATTTGTGAGAGGATTCTGGGAGAGGAAAATGATTTTTGACACATAGCCACTCTTTTGTTTAACTTTAACCTAATTTAATAGTATAAAGTATTGAAAAATAATAAAAAATTCTGATACTTAAGATATATTTGGGAAATTATATAGTCTAATTTTAAAACAGGTAAATTTTTTATGTAAAAAAATATCAAGTTTGTGACAAATTATGAATTTTACAATCATATGTGAAATTTGTAAACTTGACAGAAGAGGATAAAAGAGGAAAATCCTCTCAAATAGAAAGGGATACTTTAGCGACCATATACAAGCGGTTCAAATGCATCAAAATGAGAGGAATCCGTTACTATAAGGAATTTTTTTTTGTGACTAATTTAAAAAAATGATTTAAACTATAACTATCAGATGCAGTTTTTTTAACGAATCTATTGATACCAAAAACTATTGATACCAAAATGGAGACAATCTGACAATTCTTACTTTAGATTAAGATGCAGAAGGAAAAAATACATTGGAATAATTCAATTTTTTTATTTCCATTTAATTTAATCAAATTCGTGTTTTTTAACAGATTTTTCAGGTGTTTTCAAAAATTTTAGCCAATCTGAAACTTCTGACATTCAATTCGAATTCAGTATCCGAATTCAAAAAGAAATACACTATTGTAGTGTCTAAAGGATTTTTTTTTTTTTTAAATTTGCCTCTAATTCGTGTTTTTCAACAGTTTTTGAGTTTAACTCAAAAACTTTAGCCAATCTAAAACTTTTGACTTCAGAATCGGATTCAGCACAAAAAATCACGTAGTAATACACTAGTTTGTATTTCAAATCTGTAACTGTGTCATTATTCCTTTAATGACAAAATTGTTAATTTCACATATTAACTAGATTTCAATTCCAAAATCGCACAAATTGAAGACCTTCTCATTGAGGATGAGAATGTAAAAATGAATTTATTAAAAATTAACAAATTTTTTAGAAAAGTCAATATTTCTTGATGCAGTTTTACTAGGGGTGATAAATTAAAGTAAATAGGAAGGACAAACCGAAAGTTTATTCATTTTTTTGAAAAATAATAGAGTTTCTGTATAGGATTTACCCACTTGCTGTTCCCTTTTTTGCACGTGTAAACTTAAAAAATTCGTATCTTTCTGGATTTGCTTTATATCGAAAACCTTTATAAACAAAAATTGTTTAATTTTACTAGAACTTTAAGAAACAAATTTTAAAAAATTTGATTAAACATTTTTTTGATGTTTGAAAATTTCCTATTTTTGATAATTTTGGACGGAAATAGCTGTCTAACGAAGTTAACCTGTATTTTTGTACCTAGAAAAAGAGTAGTAAAGATGAAGTTGATCCGACAATTTTCACTCATGTTATCCGATCTCAAAATTTTGATACAGACAGACAGACAGACAGACATCTTCGTAAAACCCATTTTTTTGGAATCAGGAGGTCTCAAAACGTCAAGAAATGTGAATTTTAGCAAAAGACCAAAATCGCACAAATTGAAGACCTTCTCATTGAGGATGAGAATGTAAAAATGAATTTATTAAAAATTTACAAATTTTTTAGAAAAGTCAATATTTCTTGATGCAGTTTTACTAGGGGTGATAAATTAAAGAAAATAGGAAGGACAAACCGAAAGTTTATTCATTTTTTTGAAAAATAATAGAGTTTCTGTATAGGATTTACCCACTTGCTGTTCCCTTTTTTGCACGTGTAAACTTAAAAAATTCGTATCTTTCTGGATTTGCTTTATATCGAAAACCTTTATAAACAAAAATTGTTTAATTTTACTAGAACTTTAAGAAACAAATTTGAAAAAATGTGATTAAATATTTTTTTGATGTTTGAAAATTTCCTATTTTTGATAATTTTGGACGGAAATAGCTGTCTAACGAAGTTAACCTGTATTTTTGTACCTAGAAAAAGTGTAGTAAAGATGAAGTTGATCCGACAATTTTCACTCATGTTATCCGATCTCAAAATTTTGATACAGACAGACAGACAGACAGTCATCTTCGTAAAACCCATTTTTTTGGAATCAGGAGGTCTCAAAACGTCAAGAAATGTGAATTTTAGCAAAAGACCAAAATCGCACAAATTGAAGACCTTCTCATTGAGGATGAGAATGTAAAAATAAATTTATAAAAAATTAACAAATTTTTTAGAAAAGTCAATATTTCTTGATGCAGTTTTACTAGGGGTGATAAATTAAAGTAAATAGGAAGGACAAACCGAAAGTTTATTCATTTTTTTGAAAAATAATAGAGTTTCTGTATAGGATTTACCCACTTGCTGTTCCCTTTTTTGCACGTGTAAACTTAAAAAATTCGTATCTTTCTGGATTTGCTTTATATCGAAAACCTTTATAAACAAAAATTGTTTAATTTTACTAGAACTTTAAGAAACAAATTTGAAAAAATTTGATTAAACATTTTTTTGATGTTTGAAAATTTCCTATTCTTGATAATTTTGGACGGAAATAGCTGTCTAACGAAGTTAACCTGTATTTTTGTACCTAGAAAAAGTGTAGTAAAGATGAAGTTGATCCGACAATTTTCACTCATGTTATCCGATCTCAAAATTTTGATACAGACAGACAGACAGACAGACATCTTCGTAAAACCCATTTTTTTGGAATCAGGAGGTCTCAAAACGTTAAGAAATGTGAATTTTAGCAAAAGACCAAAATCGCACAAATTGAAGACCTTCTCATTGAGGATGAGAATGTAAAAATGAATTTATTAAAAATTAACAAATTTTTTAGAAAAGTCAATATTTCTTGATGCAGTTTTACTAGGGGTGATAAATTAAAGTAAATAGGAAGGACAAACCGAAAGTTTATTCATTTTTTTGAAAAATAATAGAGTTTCTGTATAGGATTTACCCACTTGCTGTTCCCTTTTTTGCACGTGTAAACTTAAAAAATTCGTATCTTTCTGGATTTGCTTTATATCGAAAACCTTTATAAACAAAAATTGTTTAATTTTACTAGAACTTTAAGAAACAAATTTGAAAAAATTTGATTAAACATTTTTTTGATGTTTGAAAATTTCCTATTCTTGATAATTTTGGACGGAAATAGCTGTCTAACGAAGTTAACCAGTATTTTTGTACCTAGAAAAAGTGTAGTAAAGATGAAGTTGATCCGACAATTTTCACTCATGTTATCCGATCTCAAAATTTTGATACAGATAGACAGACAGACAGACATCTTCGTAAAACCCATTTTTTTGGAATCAGGAGGTCTCAAAACGTCAAGAAATGTGAATTTTAGCAGAAGACCAAAATCGCACAAATTGAAGACCTTCTCATTGAGGATGAGAATGTAAAAATGAATTTATTAAAAATTTACAAATTTTTTAGAAAAGTCAATATTTCTTGATGCAGTTTTACTAGGGGTGATAAATTAAAGTAAATAGGAAGGACAAACCGAAAGTTTATTCATTTTTTTGAAAAATAATAGAGTTTCTGTATAGGATTTACCCACTTGCTGTTCCCTTTTTTGCACGTGTAAACTTAAAAAATTCGTATCTTTCTGGATTTGCTTTATATCGAAAACCTTTATAAACAAAAATTGTTTAATTTTACTAGAACTTTAAGAAACAAATTTGAAAAAATTTGATTAAACATTTTTTTGATGTTTGAAAATTTCCTATTCTTGATAATTTTGGACGGAAATAGCTGTCTAACGAAGTTAACCTGTATTTTTGTACCTAGAAAAAGTGTAGTAAAGATGAAGTTGATCCGACAATTTTCACTCATGTTATCCGATCTCAAAATTTTGATACAGATAGACAGACAGACAGACATCTTCGTAAAACCCATTTTTTTGGAATCAGGAGGTCTCAAAACGTCAAGAAATGTGAATTTTAGCAAAAGACCAAAATCGCACAAATTGAAGACCTTCTCATTGAGGATGAGAATGTAAAAATGAATTTATTAAAAATTTACAAATTTTTTAGAAAAGTCAATATTTCTTGATGCAGTTTTACTAGGGGTGATAAATTAAAGTAAATAGGAAGGACAAACCGAAAGTTTATTCATTTTTTTGAAAAATAATAGAGTTTCTGTATAGGATTTACCCACTTGCTGTTCCCTTTTTTGCACGTGTAAACTTAAAAAATTCGTATCTTTCTGGATTTGCTTTATATCGAAAACCTTTATAAACAAAAATTGTTTAATTTTACTAGAACTTTAAGAAACAAATTTGAAAAAATTTGATTAAATATTTTTTTGATGTTTGAAAATTTCCTATTTTTGATAATTTTGGACGGAAATAGCTGTCTAACGAAGTTAACCTGTATTTTTGTACCTAGAAAAAGTGTAGTAAAGATGAAGTTGATCCGACAATTTTCACTCATGTTATCCGATCTGAAAATTTTGATACAGACAGACAGACAGACAGACATCTACGTAAAACCCATTTTTTTGGAATCAGGAGGTTTTAAAACGTCAAGAAATGTGAATTTTAGCAAAAGACCAAAATCGCACAAATTGAAGACCTTCTCATTGAGGATGAGAATGTAAAAATGAATTTATTAAAAATTAACAAATTTTTTAGAAAAGTCAATATTTCTTGATGCAGTTTTACTAGGGGTGATAAATTAAAGTAAATAGGAAGGACAAACCGAAAGTTTATTCATTTTTTTGAAAAATAATAGAGTTTCTGTATAGGATTTACCCACTTGCTGTTCCCTTTTTTGCACGTGTAAACTTAAAAAATTCGTATCTTTCTGGATTTGCTTTATATCGAAAACCTTTATAAACAAAAATTGTTTAATTTTACTAGAACTTTAAGAAACAAATTTGAAAAAATTTGATTAAACATTTTTTTGATGTTTGAAAATTTCCTATTCTTGATAATTTTGGACGGAAATAGCTGTCTAACGAAGTTAACCAGTATTTTTGTACCTAGAAAAAGTGTAGTAAAGATGAAGTTGATCCGACAATTTTCACTCATGTTATCCGATCTTAAAATTTTGATACAGACAGACAGAAGACAGACATCTTCGTAAAGCCCATTTTTTTTGAATCAGGAGGTCTCAAAACGTCAAGAAATGTGAATTTTAGCAAAAGACCAAAATCGCACAAATTGAAGACCTTCTCATCGAGGATGAGAATGTAAAAATGAATTTATTAAAAATTAACAAATTTTTTAGAAAAGTCAATTTTTCTTGATGCAGTTTTACTAGGGGTGATAAATTAAAGTAAATAGGAAGGACAAACCGAAAGTTTATTCATTTTTTTGAAAAATAATAGAGTTTCTGTATAGGATTTACCCACTTGCTGTTCCCTTTTTTGCACGTGTAAACTTAAAAAATTCGTATCTTTCTGGATTTGCTTTATATCGAAAACCTTTATAAACAAAAATTGTTTAATTTTACTAGAACTTTAAGAAACAAATTTGAAAAAATTTGATTAAACATTTTTTTGATGTTTGAAAATTTCCTATTCTTGATAATTTTGGACGGAAATAGCTGTCTAACGAAGTTAACCAGTATTTTTGTACCTAGAAAAAGTGTAGTAAAGATGAAGTTGATCCGACAATTTTCACTCATGTTATCCGATCTTAAAATTTTGATACAGACAGACAGAAGACAGACATCTTCGTAAAGCCCATTTTTTTTGAATCAGGAGGTCTCAAAACGTCAAGAAATGTGAATTTTAGCAAAAGACCAAAATCGCACAAATTGAAGACCTTCTCATCGAGGATGAGAATGTAAAAATGAATTTATTAAAAATTAACAAATTTTTTAGAAAAGTCAATTTTTCTTGATGCAGTTTTACTAGGGGTGATAAATTAAAGTAAATAGGAAGGACAAACCGAAAGTTTATTCATTTTTTTGAAAAATAATAGAGTTTCTGTATAGGATTTACCCACTTGCTGTTCCCTTTTTTGCACGTGTAAACTTAAAAAATTCGTATCTTTCTGGATTTGCTTTATATCGAAAACCTTTATAAACAAAAATTGTTTAATTTTACTAGAACTTTAAGAAACAAATTTGAAAAAATTTGATTAAACATTTTTTTGATGTTTGAAAATTTCCTATTCTTGATAATTTTGGACGGAAATAGCTGTCTAACGAAGTTAACCAGTATTTTTGTACCTAGAAAAAGTGTAGTAAAGATGAAGTTGATCCGACAATTTTCACTCATGTTATCCGATCTTAAAATTTTGATACAGACAGACAGAAGACAGACATCTTCGTAAAGCCCATTTTTTTTGAATCAGGAGGTCTCAAAACGTCAAGAAATGTGAATTTTAGCAAAAGACCAAAATCGCACAAATTGAAGACCTTCTCATTGAGGATGAGAATGTAAAAATGAATTTATTAAAAATTTACAAATTTTTTAGAAAAGTCAATATTTCTTGATGCAGTTTTACTAGGGGTGATAAATTAAAGAAAATAGGAAGGACAAACCGAAAGTTTATTCATTTTTTTGAAAAATAATAGAGTTTCTGTATAGGATTTACCCACTTGCTGTTCCCTTTTTTGCACGTGTAAACTTAAAAAATTCGTATCTTTCTGGATTTGCTTTATATCGAAAACCTTTATAAACAAAAATTGTTTAATTTTACTAGAACTTTAAGAAACAAATTTGAAAAAATGTGATTAAATATTTTTTTGATGTTTGAAAATTTCCTATTTTTGATAATTTTGGACGGAAATAGCTGTCTAACGAAGTTAACCTGTATTTTTGTACCTAGAAAAAGTGTAGTAAAGATGAAGTTGATCCGACAATTTTCACTCATGTTATCCGATCTTAAAATTTTGATACAGACAGACAGAAGACAGACATCTTCGTAAAGCCCATTTTTTTTGAATCAGGAGGTCTCAAAACGTCAAGAAATGTGAATTTTAGCAAAAGACCAAAATCGCACAAATTGAAGACCTTCTCATCGAGGATGAGAATGTAAAAATGAATTTATTAAAAATTAACAAATTTTTTAGAAAAGTCAATTTTTCTTGATGCAGTTTTACTAGGGGTGATAAATTAAAGTAAATAGGAAGGACAAACCGAAAGTTTATTCATTTTTTTGAAAAATAATAGAGTTTCTGTATAGGATTTACCCACTTGCTGTTCCCTTTTTTGCACGTGTAAACTTAAAAAATTCGTATCTTTCTGGATTTGCTTTATATCGAAAACCTTTATAAACAAAAATTGTTTAATTTTACTAGAACTTTAAGAAACAAATTTGAAAAAATTTGATTAAATATTTTTTTGATGTTTAAAAATTTCCTATTTTTGATAATTTTGGACGGAAATAGCTGTCTAACGAAGTTAACCTGTATTTTTGTACCTAGAAAAAGTGTAGTAAAGATGAAGTTGATCCGACAATTTTCACTCATGTTATCCGATCTCAAAATTTTGATACAGAGAGACAGACAGACAGACATCTTCGTAAAACCTATTTTTTTGGAATCAGGAGGTCTCAAAACGTCAAGAAATGTGAATTTTAGCAAAAGACCAAAATCGCACAAATTGAAGACCTTCTCATTGAGGATGAGAATGTAAAAATGAATTTATTAAAAATTAACAAATTTTTAAGAAAAGTCAATATTTCTTGATGCAGTTTTACTAGGGGTGATAAATTAAAGTAAATAGGAAGGACAAACCGAAAGTTTATTCATTTTTTTGAAAAATAATAGAGTTTCTGTATAGGATTTACCCACTTGCTGTTCCCTTTTTTGCACGTGTAAACTTAAAAAATTCGTATCTTTCTGGATTTGCTTTATATCGAAAACCTTTATAAACAAAAATTGTTTAATTTTACTAGAACTTTAAGAAACAAATTTGAAAAAATTTGATTAAACATTTTTTTGATGTTTGAAAATTTCCTATTTTTGATAATTTTAGACGGAAATAGCTGTCTAACGAAGTTAACCTGTATTTTTGTACCTAGAAAAAGTGTAGTAAAGATGAAGTTGATCCGACAATTTTCACTCATGTTATCCGATCTCAAAATTTTGATACAGACAGACAGACAGACAGACATCTTCGTAAAACCCATTTTTTTGGAATCAGGAGGTCTCAAAACGTTAAGAAATGTGAATTTTAGCAAAAGACCAAAATCGCACAAATTGAAGACCTTCTCATTGAGGATGAGAATGTAAAAATGAATTTATTAAAAATTAACAAATTTTTTAGAAAAGTCAATATTTCTTGATGCAGTTTTACTAGGGGTGATAAATTAAAGTAAATAGGAAGGACAAACCGAAAGTTTATTCATTTTTTTTAAAAATAATAGAGTTTCTGTATAGGATTTACCCACTTGCTGTTCCCTTTTTTGCACGTGTAAACTTAAAAAATTCGTATCTTTCTGGATTTGCTTTATATCGAAAACCTTTATAAACATAAATTGTTTAATTTTACTAGAACTTTAAGAAACAAATTTGAAAAAATTTGATTAAATATTTTTTTGATGTTTGAAAATTTCCTATTTTTGATAATTTTGGACGGAAATAGCTGTCTAACGAAGTTAACCTGTATTTTTGTACCTAGAAAAAGTGTAGTAAAGATGAAGTTGATCCGACAATTTTCACTCATGTTATCCGATCTCAAAATTTTGATACAGACAGACAGACAGACAGACATCTTCGTAAAACCCATTTTTTTGGAATTAGGAGGTCTCAAAACGTCAAGAAATGTGAATTTTAGCAAAAGACCAAAATCGCACAAATTGAAGACCTTCTCATTGAGGATGAGAATGTAAAAATGAATTTATTAAAAATTAACAAATTCTTTAGAAAAGTCAATATTTCTTGATGCAGTTTTACTAGGGGTGATAAATTAAAGTAAATAGGAAGGACAAACCGAAAGTTTATTCATTTTTTTGAAAAATAATAGAGTTTCTGTATAGGATTTACCCACTTGCTGTTCCCTTTTTTGCACGTGTAAACTTAAAAAATTCGTATCTTTCTGGATTTGCTTTATATCGAAAACCTTTATAAACAAAAATTGTTTAATTTTACTAGAACTTTAAGAAACAAATTTGAAAAAATTTGATTAAACATTTTTTTGATGTTTGAAAATTTCCTATTCTTGATAATTTTGGACGGAAATAGCTGTCTAACGAAGTTAACCTGTATTTTTGTACCTAGAAAAAGTGTAGTAAAGATGAAGTTGATCCGACAATTTTCACTCATGTTATCCGATCTCAAAATTTTGATACAGATAGACAGACAGACAGACATCTTCGTAAAACCCATTTTTTTGGAATCAGGAGGTCTCAAAACGTCAAGAAATGTGAATTTTAGCAAAAGACCAAAATCGCACAAATTGAAGACCTTCTCATTGAGGATGAGAATGTAAAAATGAATTTATTAAAAATTTACAAATTTTTTAGAAAAGTCAATATTTCTTGATGCAGTTTTACTAGGGGTGATAAATTAAAGTAAATAGGAAGGACAAACCGAAAGTTTATTCATTTTTTTGAAAAATAATAGAGTTTCTGTATAGGATTTACCCACTTGCTGTTCCCTTTTTTGCACGTGTAAACTTAAAAAATTCGTATCTTTCTGGATTTGCTTTATATCGAAAACCTTTATAAACAAAAATTGTTTAATTTTACTAGAACTTTAAGAAACAAATTTGAAAAAATTTGATTAAACATTTTTTTGATGTTTGAAAATTTCCTATTCTTGATAATTTTGGACGGAAATAGCTGTCTAACGAAGTTAACCTGTATTTTTGTACCTAGAAAAAGTGTAGTAAAGATGAAGTTGATCCGACAATTTTCACTCATGTTATCCGATCTCAAAATTTTGATACAGATAGACAGACAGACAGACATCTTCGTAAAACCCATTTTTTTGGAATCAGGAGGTCTCAAAACGTCAAGAAATGTGAATTTTAGCAAAAGACCAAAATCGCACAAATTGAAGACCTTCTCATTGAGGATGAGAATGTAAAAATGAATTTATTAAAAATTTACAAATTTTTTAGAAAAGTCAATATTTCTTGATGCAGTTTTACTAGGGGTGATAAATTAAAGTAAATAGGAAGGACAAACCGAAAGTTTATTCATTTTTTTGAAAAATAATAGAGTTTCTGTATAGGATTTACCCACTTGCTGTTCCCTTTTTTGCACGTGTAAACTTAAAAAATTCGTATCTTTCTGGATTTGCTTTATATCGAAAACCTTTATAAACAAAAATTGTTTAATTTTACTAGAACTTTAAGAAACAAATTTGAAAAAATTTGATTAAATATTTTTTTGATGTTTAAAAATTTCCTATTTTTGATAATTTTGGACGGAAATAGCTGTCTAACGAAGTTAACCTGTATTTTTGTACCTAGAAAAAGTGTAGTAAAGATGAAGTTGATCCGACAATTTTCACTCATGTTATCCGATCTCAAAATTTTGATACAGAGAGACAGACAGACAGACATCTTCGTAAAACCTATTTTTTTGGAATCAGGAGGTCTCAAAACGTCAAGAAATGTGAATTTTAGCAAAAGACCAAAATCGCACAAATTGAAGACCTTCTCATTGAGGATGAGAATGTAAAAATGAATTTATTAAAAATTAACAAATTTTTAAGAAAAGTCAATATTTCTTGATGCAGTTTTACTAGGGGTGATAAATTAAAGTAAATAGGAAGGACAAACCGAAAGTTTATTCATTTTTTTGAAAAATAATAGAGTTTCTGTATAGGATTTACCCACTTGCTGTTCCCTTTTTTGCACGTGTAAACTTAAAAAATTCGTATCTTTCTGGATTTGCTTTATATCGAAAACCTTTATAAACAAAAATTGTTTAATTTTACTAGAACTTTAAGAAACAAATTTGAAAAAATTTGATTAAACATTTTTTTGATGTTTGAAAATTTCCTATTTTTGATAATTTTAGACGGAAATAGCTGTCTAACGAAGTTAACCTGTATTTTTGTACCTAGAAAAAGTGTAGTAAAGATGAAGTTGATCCGACAATTTTCACTCATGTTATCCGATCTCAAAATTTTGATACAGACAGACAGACAGACAGACATCTTCGTAAAACCCATTTTTTTGGAATCAGGAGGTCTCAAAACGTTAAGAAATGTGAATTTTAGCAAAAGACCAAAATCGCACAAATTGAAGACCTTCTCATTGAGGATGAGAATGTAAAAATGAATTTATTAAAAATTAACAAATTTTTTAGAAAAGTCAATATTTCTTGATGCAGTTTTACTAGGGGTGATAAATTAAAGTAAATAGGAAGGACAAACCGAAAGTTTATTCATTTTTTTTAAAAATAATAGAGTTTCTGTATAGGATTTACCCACTTGCTGTTCCCTTTTTTGCACGTGTAAACTTAAAAAATTCGTATCTTTCTGGATTTGCTTTATATCGAAAACCTTTATAAACATAAATTGTTTAATTTTACTAGAACTTTAAGAAACAAATTTGAAAAAATTTGATTAAATATTTTTTTGATGTTTGAAAATTTCCTATTTTTGATAATTTTGGACGGAAATAGCTGTCTAACGAAGTTAACCTGTATTTTTGTACCTAGAAAAAGTGTAGTAAAGATGAAGTTGATCCGACAATTTTCACTCATGTTATCCGATCTCAAAATTTTGATACAGACAGACAGACAGACAGACATCTTCGTAAAACCCATTTTTTTGGAATTAGGAGGTCTCAAAACGTCAAGAAATGTGAATTTTAGCAAAAGACCAAAATCGCACAAATTGAAGACCTTCTCATTGAGGATGAGAATGTAAAAATGAATTTATTAAAAATTAACAAATTCTTTAGAAAAGTCAATATTTCTTGATGCAGTTTTACTAGGGGTGATAAATTAAAGTAAATAGGAAGGACAAACCGAAAGTTTATTCATTTTTTTGAAAAATAATAGAGTTTCTGTATAGGATTTACCCACTTGCTGTTCCCTTTTTTGCACGTGTAAACTTAAAAAATTCGTATCTTTCTGGATTTGCTTTATATCGAAAACCTTTATAAACAAAAATTGTTTAATTTTACTAGAACTTTAAGAAACAAATTTGAAAAAATTTGATTAAACATTTTTTTGATGTTTGAAAATTTCCTATTCTTGATAATTTTGGACGGAAATAGCTGTCTAACGAAGTTAACCTGTATTTTTGTACCTAGAAAAAGTGTAGTAAAGATGAAGTTGATCCGACAATTTTCACTCATGTTATCCGATCTCAAAATTTTGATACAGATAGACAGACAGACAGACATCTTCGTAAAACCCATTTTTTTGGAATCAGGAGGTCTCAAAACGTCAAGAAATGTGAATTTTAGCAAAAGACCAAAATCGCACAAATTGAAGACCTTCTCATTGAGGATGAGAATGTAAAAATGAATTTATTAAAAATTTACAAATTTTTTAGAAAAGTCAATATTTCTTGATGCAGTTTTACTAGGGGTGATAAATTAAAGTAAATAGGAAGGACAAACCGAAAGTTTATTCATTTTTTTGAAAAATAATAGAGTTTCTGTATAGGATTTACCCACTTGCTGTTCCCTTTTTTGCACGTGTAAACTTAAAAAATTCGTATCTTTCTGGATTTGCTTTATATCGAAAACCTTTATAAACAAAAATTGTTTAATTTTACTAGAACTTTAAGAAACAAATTTGAAAAAATTTGATTAAACATTTTTTTGATGTTTGAAAATTTCCTATTCTTGATAATTTTGGACGGAAATAGCTGTCTAACGAAGTTAACCTGTATTTTTGTACCTAGAAAAAGTGTAGTAAAGATGAAGTTGATCCGACAATTTTCACTCATGTTATCCGATCTCAAAATTTTGATACAGATAGACAGACAGACAGACATCTTCGTAAAACCCATTTTTTTGGAATCAGGAGGTCTCAAAACGTCAAGAAATGTGAATTTTAGCAAAAGACCAAAATCGCACAAATTGAAGACCTTCTCATTGAGGATGAGAATGTAAAAATGAATTTATTAAAAATTTACAAATTTTTTAGAAAAGTCAATTTTTCTTGATGCAGTTTTACTAGGGGTGATAAATTAAAGTAAATAGGAAGGACAAACCGAAAGTTTATTCATTTTTTTGAAAAATAATAGAGTTTCTGTATAGGATTTACCCACTTGCTGTTCCCTTTTTTGCACGTGTAAACTTAAAAAATTCGTATCTTTCTGGATTTGCTTTATATCGAAAACCTTTATAAACAAAAATTGTTTAATTTTACTAGAACTTTAAGAAACAAATTTGAAAAAATTTGATTAAACATTTTTTTGATGTTTGAAAATTTCCTATTCTTGATAATTTTGGACGGAAATAGCTGTCTAACGAAGTTAACCAGTATTTTTGTACCTAGAAAAAGTGTAGTAAAGATGAAGTTGATCCGACAATTTTCACTCATGTTATCCGATCTTAAAATTTTGATACAGACAGACAGAAGACAGACATCTTCGTAAAGCCCATTTTTTTTGAATCAGGAGGTCTCAAAACGTCAAGAAATGTGAATTTTAGCAAAAGACCAAAATCGCACAAATTGAAGACCTTCTCATCGAGGATGAGAATGTAAAAATGAATTTATTAAAAATTAACAAATTTTTTAGAAAAGTCAATTTTTCTTGATGCAGTTTTACTAGGGGTGATAAATTAAAGTAAATAGGAAGGACAAACCGAAAGTTTATTCATTTTTTTGAAAAATAATAGAGTTTCTGTATAGGATTTACCCACTTGCTGTTCCCTTTTTTGCACGTGTAAACTTAAAAAATTCGTATCTTTCTGGATTTGCTTTATATCGAAAACCTTTATAAACAAAAATTGTTTAATTTTACTAGAACTTTAAGAAACAAATTTGAAAAAATTTGATTAAATATTTTTTTGATGTTTAAAAATTTCCTATTTTTGATAATTTTGGACGGAAATAGCTGTCTAACGAAGTTAACCTGTATTTTTGTACCTAGAAAAAGTGTAGTAAAGATGAAGTTGATCCGACAATTTTCACTCATGTTATCCGATCTCAAAATTTTGATACAGACAGACAGACAGACAGACATCTTCGTAAAACCTATTTTTTTGGAATCAGGAGGTCTCAAAACGTCAAGAAATGTGAATTTTAGCAAAAGACCAAAATCGCACAAATTGAAGACCTTCTCATCGAGGATGAGAATGTAAAAATGAATTTATTAAAAATTAACAAATTTTTTAGAAAAGTCAATTTTTCTTGATGCAGTTTTACTAGGGGTGATAAATTAAAGTAAATAGGAAGGACAAACCGACAGTTTATTCATTTTTTTGAAAAATAATAGAGTTTCTGTATAGGATTTACCCACTTGCTGTTCCCTTTTTTGCACGTGTAAACTTAAAAAATTCGTATCTTTCTGGATTTGCTTTATATCGAAAACCTTTATAAACAAAAATTGTTTAATTTTACTAGAACTTTAAGAAACAAATTTGAAAAAATTTGATTAAACATTTTTTTGATGTTTGAAAATTTCCTATTCTTGATAATTTTGGACGGAAATAGCTGTCTAACGAAGTTAACCAGTATTTTTGTACCTAGAAAAAGTGTAGTAAAGATGAAGTTGATCCGACAATTTTCACTGATGTTATCCGATCTTAAAATTTTGATACAGACAGACAGAAGACAGACATCTTCGTAAAGCCCATTTTTTTTGAATCAGGAGGTCTCAAAACGTCAAGAAATGTGAATTTTAGCAAAAGACCAAAATCGCACAAATTGAAGACCTTCTCATCGAGGATGAGAATGTAAAAATGAATTTATTAAAAATTAACAAATTTTTTAGAAAAGTCAATTTTTCTTGATGCAGTTTTACTAGGGGTGATAAATTAAAGTAAATAGGAAGGACAAACCGAAAGTTTATTCATTTTTTTGAAAAATAATAGAGTTTCTGTATAGGATTTACCCACTTGCTGTTCCCTTTTTTGCACGTGTAAACTTAAAAAATTCGTATCTTTCTGGATTTGCTTTATATCGAAAACCTTTATAAACAAAAATTGTTTAATTTTACTAGAACTTTAAGAAACAAATTTGAAAAAATTTGATTAAATATTTTTTTGATGTTTAAAAATTTCCTATTTTTGATAATTTTGGACGGAAATAGCTGTCTAACGAAGTTAACCTGTATTTTTGTACCTAGAAAAAGTGTAGTAAAGATGAAGTTGATCCGACAATTTTCACTCATGTTATCCGATCTCAAAATTTTGATACAGACAGACAGACAGACAGACATCTTCCTAAAACCTATTTTTTTGGAATCAGGAGGTCTCAAAACGTCAAGAAATGTGAATTTTAGCAAAAGACCAAAATCGCACAAATTGAAGACCTTCTCATTGAGGATGAGAATGTAAAAATGAATTTATTAAAAATTAACAAATTTTTTAGAAAAGTCAATATTTCTTGATGCAGTTTTACTAGGGGTGATAAATTAAAGTAAATAGGAAGGACAAACCGAAAGTTTATTCATTTTTTTGAAAAATAATAGAGTTTCTGTATAGGATTTACCCACTTGCTGTTCCCTTTTTTGCACGTGTAAACTTAAAAAATTCGTATCTTTCTGGATTTGCTTTATATCGAAAACCTTTATAAACAAAAATTGTTTAATTTTACTAGAACTTTAAGAAACAAATTTGAAAAAATTTGATTAAACATTTTTTTGATGTTTGAAAATTTCCTATTCTTGATAATTTTGGACGGAAATAGCTGTCTAACGAAGTTAACCAGTATTTTTGTACCTAGAAAAAGTGTAGTAAAGATGAAGTTGATCCGACAATTTTCACTCATGTTATCCGATCTTAAAATTTTGATACAGACAGACAGAAGACAGACATCTTCGTAAAGCCCATTTTTTTTGAATCAGGAGGTCTCAAAACGTCAAGAAATGTGAATTTTAGCAAAAGACCAAAATCGCACAAATTGAAGACCTTCTCATCGAGGATGAGAATGTAAAAATGAATTTATTAAAAATTAACAAATTTTTTAGAAAAGTCAATTTTTCTTGATGCAGTTTTACTAGGGGTGATAAATTAAAGTAAATAGGAAGGACAAACCGAAAGTTTATTCATTTTTTTGAAAAATAATAGAGTTTCTGTATAGGATTTACCCACTTGCTGTTCCCTTTTTTGCACGTGTAAACTTAAAAAATTCGTATCTTTCTGGATTTGCTTTATATCGAAAACCTTTATAAACAAAAATTGTTTAATTTTACTAGAACTTTAAGAAACAAATTTGAAAAAATTTGATTAAATATTTTTTTGATGTTTAAAAATTTCCTATTTTTGATAATTTTGGACGGAAATAGCTGTCTAACGAAGTTAACCTGTATTTTTGTACCTAGAAAAAGTGTAGTAAAGATGAAGTTGATCCGACAATTTTCACTCATGTTATCCGATCTCAAAATTTTGATACAGACAGACAGACAGACAGACATCTTCGTAAAACCTATTTTTTTGGAATCAGGAGGTCTCAAAACGTCAAGAAATGTGAATTTTAGCAAAAGACCAAAATCGCACAAATTGAAGACCTTCTCATCGAGGATGAGAATGTAAAAATGAATTTATTAAAAATTAACAAATTTTTTAGAAAAGTCAATTTTTCTTGATGCAGTTTTACTAGGGGTGATAAATTAAAGTAAATAGGAAGGACAAACCGAAAGTTTATTCATTTTTTTGAAAAATAATAGAGTTTCTGTATAGGATTTACCCACTTGCTGTTCCCTTTTTTGCACGTGTAAACTTAAAAAATTCGTATCTTTCTGGATTTGCTTTATATCGAAAACCTTTATAAACAAAAATTGTTTAATTTTACTAGAACTTTAAGAAACAAATTTGAAAAAATTTGATTAAACATTTTTTTGATGTTTGAAAATTTCCTATTCTTGATAATTTTGGACGGAAATAGCTGTCTAACGAAGTTAACCAGTATTTTTGTACCTAGAAAAAGTGTAGTAAAGATGAAGTTGATCCGACAATTTTCACTGATGTTATCCGATCTTAAAATTTTGATACAGACAGACAGAAGACAGACATCTTCGTAAAGCCCATTTTTTTTGAATCAGGAGGTCTCAAAACGTCAAGAAATGTGAATTTTAGCAAAAGACCAAAATCGCACAAATTGAAGACCTTCTCATCGAGGATGAGAATGTAAAAATGAATTTATTAAAAATTAACAAATTTTTTAGAAAAGTCAATTTTTCTTGATGCAGTTTTACTAGGGGTGATAAATTAAAGTAAATAGGAAGGACAAACCGAAAGTTTATTCATTTTTTTGAAAAATAATAGAGTTTCTGTATAGGATTTACCCACTTGCTGTTCCCTTTTTTGCACGTGTAAACTTAAAAAATTCGTATCTTTCTGGATTTGCTTTATATCGAAAACCTTTATAAACAAAAATTGTTTAATTTTACTAGAACTTTAAGAAACAAATTTGAAAAAATTTGATTAAATATTTTTTTGATGTTTAAAAATTTCCTATTTTTGATAATTTTGGACGGAAATAGCTGTCTAACGAAGTTAACCTGTATTTTTGTACCTAGAAAAAGTGTAGTAAAGATGAAGTTGATCCGACAATTTTCACTCATGTTATCCGATCTCAAAATTTTGATACAGACAGACAGACAGACAGACATCTTCGTAAAACCTATTTTTTTGGAATCAGGAGGTCTCAAAACGTCAAGAAATGTGAATTTTAGCAAAAGACCAAAATCGCACAAATTGAAGACCTTCTCATTGAGGATGAGAATGTAAAAATGAATTTATTAAAAATTAACAAATTTTTTAGAAAAGTCAATATTTCTTGATGCAGTTTTACTAGGGGTGATAAATTAAAGTAAATAGGAAGGACAAACCGAAAGTTTATTCATTTTTTTGAAAAATAATAGAGTTTCTGTATAGGATTTACCCACTTGCTGTTCCCTTTTTTGCACGTGTAAACTTAAAAAATTCGTATCTTTCTGGATTTGCTTTATATCGAAAACCTTTATAAACAAAAATTGTTTAATTTTACTAGAACTTTAAGAAACAAATTTGAAAAAATTTGATTAAACATTTTTTTGATGTTTGAAAATTTCCTATTTTTGATAATTTTAGACGGAAATAGCTGTCTAACGAAGTTAACCTGTATTTTTGTACCTAGAAAAAGTGTAGTAAAGATGAAGTTGATCCGACAATTTTCACTCATGTTATCCGATCTCAAAATTTTGATACAGACAGACAGACAGACAGACATCTTCGTAAAACCCATTTTTTTTGGAATCAGGAGGTCTCAAAACGTTAAGAAATGTGAATTTTAGCAAAAGACCAAAATCGCACAAATTGAAGACCTTCTCATTGAGGATGAGAATGTAAAAATGAATTTATTAAAAATTAACAAATTTTTTAGAAAAGTCAATATTTCTTGATGCAGTTTTACTAGGGGTGATAAATTAAAGTAAATAGGAAGGACAAACCGAAAGTTTATTCATTTTTTTTAAAAATAATAGAGTTTCTGTATAGGATTTACCCACTTGCTGTTCCCTTTTTTGCACGTGTAAACTTAAAAAATTCGTATCTTTCTGGATTTGCTTTATATCGAAAACCTTTATAAACATAAATTGTTTAATTTTACTAGAACTTTAAGAAACAAATTTGAAAAAATTTGATTAAATATTTTTTTGATGTTTGAAAATTTCCTATTTTTGATAATTTTGGACGGAAATAGCTGTCTAACGAAGTTAACCTGTATTTTTGTACCTAGAAAAAGTGTAGTAAAGATGAAGTTGATCCGACAATTTTCACTCATGTTATCCGATCTCAAAATTTTGATACAGACAGACAGACAGACAGACATCTTCGTAAAACCCATTTTTTTGGAATTAGGAGGTCTCAAAACGTCAAGAAATGTGAATTTTAGCAAAAGACCAAAATCGCACAAATTGAAGACCTTCTCATTGAGGATGAGAATGTAAAAATGAATTTATTAAAAATTAACAAATTCTTTAGAAAAGTCAATATTTCTTGATGCAGTTTTACTAGGGGTGATAAATTAAAGTAAATAGGAAGGACAAACCGAAAGTTTATTCATTTTTTTTAAAAATAATAGAGTTTCTGTATAGGATTTACCCACTTGCTGTTCCCTTTTTTGCACGTGTAAACTTAAAAAATTCGTATCTTTCTGGATTTGCTTTATATCGAAAACCTTTATAAACAAAAATTGTTTAATTTTACTAGAACTTTAAGAAACAAATTTGAAAAAATTTGATTAAACATTTTTTTGATGTTTGAAAATTTCCTATTTTTGATAATTTTGGACGGAAATAGCTGTCTAACGAAGTTAACCTGTATTTTTGTACCTAGAAAAAGTGTAGTTAAGATGAAGTTGATCCGACAATTTTCACTCATGTTATCCGATCTCAAAATTTTGATACAGAAAAGGAAAGTAAGCAATTTTTTTCACTGTTCGGAAGTTTTTTTATCTCTAACGTCACTAACCTAAAAACTGCGAGTGCTGACCCGCTAACGCGTACAAAACACGAGATTTTCGTACATCTGTGATAGAAAATAGCATATGCACCTCGGGAGGCCGATTTTTTGTCTCGCACAATGTTCTCCGAACTCCGAACTCCGAAACTCGACTTCCCTCCCTTGATGCATAATATACTATTTAAACTGTAGTAAACTCCGCCTAAATAATTAATAAGAAAAATTGTTTGAATAATATTCATAAAAATTAAATATTTAATTAAAGTTGTGCTAGTTTTAGTCTATATAAAGAATTCAGAATTTTCTAACTTTTCATTTTTGAGGATTCACTTTTGAATTATCTAATTGTTAAATCTTTATATATGGCAACTTTTATTGATAACAATAAAGATTAAAAATTATAATAATATTATTAAAAAAAATAATTTTGAAAATACTTTAATCTATAAGAATAAAGTGTTTCAATTTTTTTTAAGTAATAAAATACTACAACAACAATTAAAATAATCGAAAATGAAATACGACTGCCAAAACAGTACATCAATATTGGTGCAGTACACATACATCGTTACAGCCAGTACCGCGCCGACTCTGGCAAGCCAACCCTTGGCAGAAATAAGAAGCGCGGTACCGCGCCAGCATTGAGCTGGTACTGACTGACAATTCTGGGCATCAATATTGGCGCAGTACTGATACAGCGTTGCAGCCAGTACTGCACCGACTCTGTCAAGAAATTTTATTACAGACCTTGGCAAAAACAACAGCCGCTTTACTGCGCCAGTATTGGGTCGATATTTACTGTCAATACTGGGTATCAGTATTTGCGCAGTAATGATATAGGTTTATAGCCAGAACCGACTTTGTTAAACATTTCTATGACAGACCTTAGCAGAAACAACAGTTGCGGTACCGCGCCAGCATTGGGCTGATACTGACTGCCAATACTGGACATCAATATTGGTGCAGTACTGATACAGCGTTACAGCGAGTACCGCGCCGACTCTGGCAAGCCAATCCTTGCAGAAACAACAGGCGCGGTACCGCGTCAGTTGTGAGCATCGGCATAACTCAGAAATTTTTCATTGGGCTAGAATTGTACTTTAAACAGAAGTACTAAGTATTTTGCGTACCGAATCATTTCAAATTTGCAGTACTCGCATTTGCCTGGACCACCCAAAATTGGGTTTTCTCTACAGTAGAAAGCGAAAACTGTTAGAAAAACCTCTTCTGAATTTAACCGCTTATTTTACTATTCGAAAAAATAATCCCAGGCTATCGGGTGCAAACCAAGCAAGCTTAACTTGGTGCGACCGCAGAATCTAGGATTCAACCAACTGAGCGAACCCCGTGGTTTTATTTAATTACCAGCTTTCGAGCCTGCTTTTGGCGGGCATCGAAATATAGTGGAGTGCCATTAACAGTATTTTTTTACCAAAAGCATTTTCTGACAGAAATTATTTTTTGACAATAAGTATTCTCTGACAGAAATTATTTAAAGCAAATTTTTCTAAGCAACATAATTCTCTTCCAAAAATTATTAAATTGCAATATCTTATATTTGATATTTTTCCGATTAGCACATACTTTTGATTTCATTGAAACTACGTATAATTACTCATTTTGATGCGCCGATTACGAATGTCATAATAAAAATGGGCGCAAATTTCATTATAATGCTAAAAAACAAGAAGGAACCATAACACAGGCACACAAAAAATAAAAAGTGTCATGTACTTTTAACAAGACCACACTACTCGTATGTATTTTGGTCCTCTGAACACGAATTTGAATTCAGTTTCGTTACATCACGTCAGGATTTTTTCTTAACCTCAAAATCAATAAAATGGTACTTTTTGTTCATTAGCATCAGAACCCGACTTAACATTAATAAATGCCTAGAGCCAATAAAAACCTTGAATTATAACCTAAAACGCTTTTTGTTCTACGATAATTTTAACGAAGATATGATATGTTTTACAAAAAATAATGTTTTTCATAATTCACTAGTCACGCATTTTTAACATTTTAAAAAAGTAATATGTTAAGTAAAAAACATCATAACTTTCTTAAAAATCATTGTAGAACAATGTTTAAAAAAACGTTTTAAAGGTCATAATTCAAGCTTTCTATTGGCTCTAGGCATTTATTAATGTTAAGTCGGGTTCAGATGCAAAAGAACAAAAATGAGTAGTGATTGGTGTACTAAATAAGTGCACCAAGTATTAATTAAAAATTATTAACATTTTTCAAGATATTTGCAATGCAAATTTCAGGTTACTTTTTTCATCTTAAAATAACCTTCTTATTTTCGAAAATTATGAAAATGATAAAGACCTTTTTTATTCAAAAGACATTAAATTTTAATAAAAAAAATTAAAAATTAAAAAAAAAAATTTTAAATTATTTATTTAAAAAAAGAAATTGTTTTTAATTTTTAAGTACCAGCACCACTTCAGATCGACTTAAAAAATATCATTTTAAAGCTTAAGATATCCTTAAAAAACCCTCCAATTTTCAAGATGGCTTCTGTTTTTGTCTTTAAGTAATAAATTCTCAAAGTTTTTAATCCTGAATATCCAGTACTGCGCCGGCATTACATACCTACTTATAAGGGTGGTTCATAAAATGAAAAGTTTTTAATATTGTTTAAATACGCTCGGAAATCAAATACATGAACTCGGTACATTCTTAAATTAATTTGTAATTGTTCTTAATTGATTATTTAAACAATTAAAATTCTTTAAAATTAATTACTCATTAAAATAAGCTACAATCCTGTAGTTTTTTTGCAATTTTCATTGGAAAACTATAAAGAAGTTATTTATTCACAATTTACAATATACATTTAATTGTTTAAACAATTTAAATTTGTTTAAATAATTGTTTCTTCTTATATTTTCGAATTTAAATAATTTTTTACTAGCTGTCGATTCTGTAGTAACAACAGTCAGAAAATTCGTCCATTAAATATTTTGTTTATTTGTTTAAACAATTTAAATTTAATTGACAAATTTTCTATCAGTTGTAACTAAAAAATCGACAGTTACTAAAAGAAATTATTTAAATACGAAAATACAAAAAGAATCAATTGTTTAAACAAATTAAAATTGTCTAAACAATTGAGTGTATATTGCGAATTGTGAATAAATAACATCTTTATAATTCTCCAATAAAAATTGCAAAAAACCACATGAATCTAGCTTAATTTAATGAATAATTGATATTAAACAGTTTTGATTGTTTAAACAATAAATAAAATTAAATCGATGAAATTGAAGTAATTGAATTGTTTTTCCTTTTGGTATTTAAAAAATGGTATGCTTTTAGGATACCTATTTAATTAAAACAGAAAATATGAAAACAATTGTTTAAACAAATTAAAATTGTTTAAACAATTTAAAATTAATTTAAGAATGTAGCGAGTTTATGTATTTCTTTTCCGAGCGTATTTAAACAATATTAAAATTTTTGATGTCATGAACCACCCTTATAAGTAGGTATGTAATCCCGGCGCAGTACTGGATGTTCAGGATTCAAAATTTTGAGAATTTACTACTCAAAAATAAAAACAGAAGCCATTTTGAAAATTGGAGGGTTTTTTAAGGATACCATAAGCTTTAAAATGATATTCTTTTTAAGTCAATCTGAAGTGGTGCTGCTACTTAAAAATTAAAAACAATTTCTTTCTTGTAAATAAATAATTAAAAAATTTTGTTTTTTTATTTTTAATTTCTTTTATTAAAATTTAATGTCTTTTGAATCAGAAAGGTCTGCATCATTTTTTCATAATTCTCAAAAATAAGATGGTTATTTTAAGATGAAAAAAGTAACCTGAAATTTGCATTGCAAATATCATGAAAAATTTTAATAATTTTTAATTAATACTTGGTACACTTATTTAGTACCCCAATCAATACTCATACACAAAAATACAGACAAATCTGAGACATGACCTGTCGCCTTCCCACGAAATGACCCATTTGAGAGTTTTCATACCAAAAAGATCAAAGTTGTTTTTGATTTTTATCAAAGTTAGTCAATTTGTAGTTTTTAGGGGTAGTAATAACTTAGTCAAGTATTCTTGAAAAATTTTCAAAATTTTAGGAATTACGTCACTTTGAATTTTTTACCCTTTATTTTTTCAAATTCTTGTCATTTAAAGAGTTTTTCTTCATCCCCTATCCGAAAGTACGCTCTTCCTGGACTAACTTCGCTCCAGGAACAACGACTTTTGCTGCCTGCTCGAACAGTCGGGCGCTCTGATTGGCTACGAGATTTTGTGGCTCGTTATCATAACAAAGTTCATCATGGTTCCTGTATTGTAATTTTGGACAGGAACTGTGTTTAACTTAATAACCACACAATATTTACAAAAAAAGAATAAAAACATTGTTCATTTTAAATTCTAACCTTCCAGGCAAGTATCATATCAGTCACTAAATTTTTATATTACTTAAAATAACTAAAAATATATTTTAAATCATCTGTCAAAATGAAACAAAACAATAAATAATATTTGTCTTTAATATTTTGACACATTAAAGACTAAACATTCTTCAGTATTAAAATTTAAAAAAATAAAAAATCTAAGTGACTGATAAGATACTTACCTTTTTATATGTTTTTACTTTTGTTGATGCCTGCCCAGACCAGCAAAATCCTCGGCTTCGCCTCGGTTTTGCAAAAGTCGGGCGGGCAGATCGAATTTCCAAACTAGAATTCAGCTAAACCAGGAACATTTTGCGAGACGCTTTGCAAGGTGTCCAGTAGAGCGCGCTAACACAGGCCACAAAAGTTAGAATAGTAAACAAATATGGCTGACAGCAAGTTAGCATCCGTCAACCTCTGTCAACGCTTTTTTGTATATTTTTTAACGTACTTTCGGCTGGGGGCGAAGAAAAATCGTATACGGCAAACGGCCAGAAGCTGGATGCCCTGTCAAGCGAGATATAAAAGCGTAATATTATATCACGCTTGCCAGGAAATCCAACTTTCCGGCCTAGTATCGTAATATACTATTTTCTGAAAAAAATGTTTTTGCTACGGGAGCTGCAGGCATGGACTTTTGGCCTTCCCCCCGACAAAAATTACTGGCTACGGGCCTGGACAGTAACTCAAAAAACTGAAAGTCATAAAAAAGCATTGCAGATTGATTTAATCTTACTTTACTACTAAACTTTAACCATTGGTTTTTTGTTACTTACACTTTAAGCCTAGTAGTTATTCCTATTAATTTATTTTTAAAAATTGAAAAAAAGTAAAAATAAAAAACTGAAACAATCTTCTGATTTCGCTATTGTTGAAGCTCATCAATACTACGTAAATTATTGTTAAAAATAGACCAAAACGTATTTACAACTATACATATATATACATATTTACTAGATTATTCGACTTCATATGGTTGCCGGGACTATTTCATCGTTTTGCTTTTCAAGTAAACTTCTTTTATAGAGCAGATTTCTGTGTATCTACAGTGTTTGTGTTAATGAAAGCAGAAAATCGTTTGCAGAGAATCTTCAAAATCGTTTGCAGAGTATCTTGGAAAATTTTTTCCAATTAATTTTCTGCTTCCATTGATTCAGAAACTGTAGATATCCAGAAATCTTCTCTAAAAAAGAAGGTTGCTTGAAAAGCAAAACGAAATGGTCCTGGTAACCACATTAAGTCAAATGATTTTGTAAATAAGTATATAGTTATAAATGTATAGTTGTAAAAATTTTCTGGTCTACTGCTAACAGTTATTTAGGGGAAACTGACCTATGTTGGATAGCCATTCCAACAGTAGATAACTATATATATATTAAAAATTATTCATTTTACCGAAACCAATCTTAGAATTTAGAAGTAAATTTAGACTAAATTAATCTGCAACGCTTTTCCGTAAATCACTAACAGAAACAGATCTTCAAACTTACTATCCACGATATTCAAATATACTAATTTTAATATCTGGGTATTATGTTTAAATATCTAAATACTAAGTTTCCAAATGTGGATGCTAAATTTAAATATCCACGAATATCCATATTTTTATGCCTTACAGTTTTTTGTATCACTGTCGACAAAGAAAAATTTGTAATATACATTTTTCATTGTTTCACAATTGTTAGATTATTAATTCAGATCGACAAATTTATCACCTTCAATTGCATTTAAATTTCTGTCTTATTTGCGGTAAAATTAATTGAATGAAAACTATTTTTAAACTTTTTGACACTACCATTGGTTATTTATTCATAAATATTTATTTATTTCTTATAATATTCATAGATAGTAGTCAAGAATAAATCATTGTAGTTTATTCATTTACATTATTTTTAAAAACAAATAAAATTAAAAAATGGTTATGCTCATAGGATAGAAGACGTTAAGCGTAATACTATCTACTTCAAATTTATTTAAAACCTTATAGTTTTCTATATACACCCTATAAATTTCATTGAAATCGGTTAAAAACTCTTTAAATGACAATAATTTGAAAAAATAAAGGGTAAAAAATTCAAAGTGACGTAATTCCTAAAATTTTGGAAAATTTTCAAAAATACTTGACTATGTTATTACTACCCCTAAATACTACAAATTTACCAACTTTGATCAAAATCAAAAACTTGACATGCAACTTTGATCTTTTTGGTATGGAAACTCTCAATTATCAAATGTTTGTTTGAGGCGCAAGCCACATTACAAAACATTTTTTTTGACATAGGGGGGTATCATGCGGCATGGAAATTAATCATAAACACTGAAAAATGTGAAACAATTTTATTCCGACCACTAATCGATGATGTAAACAAAAAATACAAAAGGGTGTGGCGAAACTTTTGTCTGAAAGCGAAAGCTAATGGCGATGAGGTCATGCAACACAAAAGATCCGTCAAGTAGCTGGGCGTAATCCTGGACGATAGACTAAAATATTTAAATCATATAGATGAATCACTGAAAAAAACGAAAGCGGCGTATTTCAAGTACAAAGGTTTATTCTTATCATCACGCCTGAATTTGAGGGTAAAGGTGATCTGTTACATGCTCTTGATTAGACCTATTCTGTCTTACGGGTGCCAGATATGGTATGGGGTGGGGCCACCTACGATGGAAAAAATTAGAGTGTTCGAGCGTTCATGTTTAAGGGCGTGTGCCAGAATTTATCGTGACCCTGTCTACGATTTTGGGCGAAATGTCTCAAATCAAAAGTTATATGATTCAACGGAGATACCAAGAGTCGACTGCTTCATTGTAGGCATTATCAGATAGAAACTAAATTGCTAATGCCTGCAAGAATCAGGTAAACCCTTTAATATCGTTGCCCTTTCTGAGGCGAGACATGGAACTAAAAAAATGGTGGACAGCGGACACTTAACGCCGGGAACATTTTTATACCTTGATAAGCGCGGTTTCATTCAGGACAGTGGAAATGTACCCATTCTGTGGCATGTCTTAAGGCACGCATGGGACAGAACGGTGTCGATAAATGCGAAAATGTTGGAAGAAAATCCAGGGATTGTGACCAGGTACTCAACGGACAGGTGTAAAAATATGTATAGGAGGAACTATCGTGAAGAATCTGTTAAATATTGGTGGTTATCCGATGAATAAAAAAATTCTTGTTTTTCTTTCTCTTTCACCTATTTTTACAATGTTACTTAAGTGTCTCCAGGTATAATATGTGTAGCCTGTAGCTCAAGAACCAACATTTGTTAAGATAGAATTATTAAACAAAAGTGTAAATATGTATACATAATATTGTAAAGAGTAGACCCAAGATGGGCAAAAATTTAAATTTCAAAAGTTATTTAAGAAAAGGGGGGTGGGGATTTTAATTTTTGTATTTTAATTCTCACTATCGGAGGGCTTAAGAGTAGCTCTTGAGAGTAAGGATTCCTGCACAAGTTTTTGATGCTCTAAGCAAATTTTCTTGGCGAACGTGAGCGATGGTGAGGGTGCAGAGAAGAGGGTACTGATTAGGTACCATTGTACGAATGGATCAGAATGTTATTAAAAAAAATAAAATAAAATAAAATTTTGTCGACGAGTAGGCCGAATCTTGGTCCGTTACTGACTACAAAGAAATTTACCATACCCTTGTTACTGCGTAGGTTTTTTATTAATTGTTTTACCGCGCATATTCTCATATGTATATTGTTTGTTGGCAATAAAATAAATAATAAAAAAAAAGTTTAGGTTCTGCGTTGCGTGCGTAACATCCCGTGTTCAATCCCCCTGATGCGTGCGATTTTTCTTCTTTAATATAAATGTTGTATATAATCGTTGTAATAAATGTATAAATATTTGTGTAATGTTAAGTTCCAAACATTGTTTAAACATGACTTAAACAATTAAAAAAATTTGTTTTTGCTTTTCCGACTAATTCCGGATGAAGCCGGACTAAATCCGGATTACAAAAAAAGTTTAAACAGATTAGTTCCGGACTCTACCGACCTACATCCGGATTTAACCAACGATTAGGACCGGATTTGTTCCGGACTGTACCACCCCCACAGCACCGAAAATTTCCTGAAAATGTATTAAAAATTATTTGAAAACTTCGGAATATTTAGGTGCAAAGCTTAGTGAAAATTTTGTAAAGATTTAAATGTCCCGATTAAATAAATGTTTAGCGTAAAAATTGACTGAAGATTTAAATTACATTTTCGTGAAATGTTCGAAGTAAAAGTTGACTGAAGATTTTAATTAAATTTTCATGAAATGTTTGTCGCAAATGTTGATTCAACATTTAAACTAAATTTTCGTGAAATTTTCGTAGTGAAAGTTGACTGAACATTTAAACTGAATTTTTGTGAATTGTTTGTCGCAAAAGTGGATTGAACATTTAAGTGAATATTTGTTAAATGTTGAGCGGAAAGTTGACAGAATAAAAAAAATTATATTAAATAGAAGGGGAACAAGTAAATTAAACAATAATTAAATTAATATAAACACATTTATTGAATATTATTATTTAACATTTATTTTAGTTTTAATTTTCAGTAACAAAACAAAAGAAATGCAACACACAGGGAATTGTAAGTTGAAAGATTGTATTAGATTAAGGATTTGTAAAACATTACAGAATCTTCAAAATTGTATTCAATAAATGTGTTTATATTAATTTAATTATTATTGTTTAATTTACTTGTCTCCCTTCTATTTAATATAATTTTTTTTGTTCGGTCAACTTTCCGCTCAACATTTAGCAAATATTCACTTAAATGTTCAATCCACTTTTGCGACAAACAATTCACAAAAATTCAGTTTAAATGTTCAGTCAACTTTCACTACGAAAATTTCACGAAAATTTAATTTAAATGTTGAATCAACTTTTGCGACAAACATTTCACGATAATTTAATTTAAATGTTGAATCAACTTTTGCGACAAATATTTCACGAAAATTTAATTTAAATGTTGAATCAACTTTTGCGACAAATATTTCACGAAAATGTAATTTAAATGTTCAGGAAACTTTCGCGACGAAAATTTCACGAAAATGTAATTTAAATGTTCAGGAAACTTTCGCGACGAAAATTTCACGAAAATTTAATTTAAATCTTCAGTCAACTTTTACGCTAAACATTTATTTAATCGGGACATTTAAATCTTTACACAATTTTCACTAAGCTTTGCACCTAAATATTCCGAAGTTTGCAAATAAATCTTTAATAAATTTTCAGGAAATTTTCGGTGCTGTGGGGGCAGACTTTATTCGGATTTAAACAGCATTTCGAACCAGATTTGTTCCGGATTGTACCGGACTACATTCGGATTTAAACAACGCTCCGGACCAGATTTGTTCCGGACTGTACCGGACTACATTCAGATTTAAACAACGCTCCGGACCAGATTTGTTCCGGACTGTACCGGACTACTTTCGGATTTAAACAACACTTCGGACCAGATTTGTTGCACACTGTAGCGGACTATATCCGGATTATATACGGTCGGATTTATTTCGGATAAGACCGGACTAAATTCCGTGCCAAAAACCTACGTTAAATCGGACACTGTCGGACTAATTCCAGATCTGGAATTAATCCGGACTTGTCCGGAATTTTGTCTGGAATTTGTCCGGATTAAATCCAGATCTGAAATAAGTCCGGATTTTTTAGTAGGGTGCATTTTCTAGAAAAGTAATTCGAAAAATTTTAAAATACACGTGGAAAAGTGAATAGAAAAGGCAACTTTCATACTATTAGTGAAGACGCAACAGTCAAGTAGATTTTCGACGGACAGAATATATTAGTACTTATAAATAAAGACAGTCTCACTTGTTATTTTTGTCAATAATAAATGTAAATAATTCCTTTGATGGCCTGTACTGGTTTTATATTGGTAGTTTTTATTTCAAGTCAACGTTTCGGTTGGGATCCCAACCCTTTTTAAGACTATAAACAAATATAAAATTTATAATATTTGTAACTTAACATAAAGAGGTTATATATTTTATACGTCGCTTAAGTTATAATTACCTCTAATTGCGCCGACGAAAACATTCTTATGGATTTATTGTTATAATTTGGATATAAAATCCAAATTATAATATATTGATGTTCATTACATTTTGATAGAATAATGAAACTTTAAGAAAAAATGAAGAAACTAAAGTATTCAATTATTCAAACATAATCCATGAGTGGTATAGTTAAAATATTCATCAATTAAACTATAGTGAGATTGATAAGCGACATCTTGCGTTCGAAATTCGTACTATGTTTGAAATTAAATTATGTAGATTATTTAAACTTTTAAATTTTAGACAAAATTAATAGATTGGATAAAAATAATTTCATTTTATGAATTTAATAATATTGGAATAAATATTACTAAGTCCGTTTATATCTGACCGGAAATTAATACTATTTTTATTTTGAATGTATGTCATTTCTAAAAAATTTAACTTTCTTCTGTTTGATTCATAATCCAAAATTTTAGGTTCATTTAAGTTAAAATTATGATTAAAGTATATTACATGTTGTGCAAGGGTTGTATTAGTTTTCTTATTTTTAATATTACGAGAGTGTTCATTAATTCTTTCTCGAAAATGTCTGATTGTTTGACCAATATATGATTTTTTACATTGATTACAAATTATTTCATATATTATTTAAAATCTTTCTTTTATAGTTGTTATATCTTTTGACGGTTTTAAAATTTTCTATTGTATAGTATTTGCAGCTGTAAAAACTATTTTTAAATTAGTGTGTTTAAAAATTCGATAATAAATATCTTCAAAGTTTTATATATGAGGCAAAACAATAATTTTTTTAGAAATCAATGTATTATCTTCTAAGCATTTATTCAATTTAAAATTTGTATTTTTAATTATTTGTTTATAACGATTAGATATTTTGTCATTTAGTAAATCTATAGGATAGCCATTTTTAGTTAGTGTTTCTTTAATAGTATTTAAGTTATTAATATGATATCTATTATCCGCTAATTTCATTGCTCTGTCTGTGAGAGTATATATTATACCAATTTTAGTGGCAATACTGTGATTAGAGTAGAAATTAATATATCTGCCAGACCAAACTTCCTTCCTGTACCAGTTAGTTATTACTTTGTTATTTTCAATAGTTAAAGTTAAGTCTAAGAAATTAATTGAATTATTTTTAGAAATCTCCAAAGTAAAATTCAAATAATTGTCAATTCTATTAAATCTGTTTAAAAAGTCGTTGATATTATCTTTATGTAAACATATAAATGTGACGTCTATGTATCTTCCGTAAAAGGCTATATGGCATGGCAGATCATTTAGAATTTTATTTTCAATCCTATCCATAACTAAATTGGCTAGTACCGAAGATAAAGGTGAACCCATTATTTATATTAACTGGTTCACACTAAACTAATAATAAATGTAAGCTATTCCATGGATTGTATTTACTTTTTTTTGCAGATAAATCTAAATATATAAAAAAGCAGTAAATTCTAAAGATATTATTGTCATGAAACATTTAAATAAAAATTAATTTTCAAACTCTATTTGTAACTTTTGACAATAAATTGAGTAATTAAATTAAAAATTTACGTAAGAAACATTGACCAATTGACAATATTATAAATATAAATAAATAAATTATTAGAACGCGCTACTTTAAGAAAACTTTACTATTTAATTAATATTAAATGTAATAATAAAGAATTAATTTAAAAAAACTTTTAATATACAGTCAACATTCCATTCCGCGGATAGCAATTTGACGTGTCCGCGAAAGAGAAGGTCATTAAAATGCTATTAGTGAGTAAACGTTCAGGGATGTAACAATTATTTTAAATCATAGGATCATTAAATATGAAATGGGAATTATAATAATTATTAAATAATATTTTATTTATTAATTTGGGCTACAATAACAAATAAAAATGTGTATAAAATTTGCTCAAGTCAGTCTTCTAACGTTAAGGGGTAGTTTGAATGAGCTAGTCAAGGTAAAAACTTCTTTTTTTCTAAAATGCCAATTGTGAAATAAAAAGTTTTAGATAAAATTAAATTTTATATTTTTAAACAATATTCCTTGTGTTCCGACATTAAAAAATGTAAGTAATAAAATTTTAAAGAAAAATAATAATTTTTTGAAAACCATAGCGCAGAGCATTTAGAAATCTGTCAAACTAACCATGATTTCAATGACAGCTAGAGAATTTTCGATTCTAAGTTTATGACTATTATTTAAAAAATATTTTGTTTTTTAACAGTTGTTGAAACTTTAACTAAATAAATTTATATTTTATTAGAAGTTTTTTGTTATTTCCCTTTTTAAGACATAAAATTCGTTTTAAAATTTGTCTTTTTATTCTGTCCCGCTTAAGGCGAACGAAAACACGAGGTTTTATTGCATTTGTGGTAGAAACGTTATTTTGTATTGCTCAAATTAAAAGATTTTTAGGTCCTAATTATAAGTATTTGCTAATATGAATAAACTAAACTATTTGTTATGTGATTAATTAACTAATTTCTTTAATTGATTAATGTTTAAACCTTTAATTTTGAGTGTTGCATAAAATTTTATTTACTTATGTTTGAAAAAATAACATCTCTTAAAATAAATTTTATCTCAAAATGATACGTACTTAAGTAAAAGTTATCTTTCAAAAAAGTAAAATGTGACTTTAGTAAAAGTCCAAGTTAATTTTCAGAAAAGTTTAATGAAATTAACATGCAACTTTTATCAGAGTTAAATATAAATTAAGGAATTTTAAAGTTAACTTTTGTATAAGATGGAGATAACTTTCAAGAATGTTAAACGTTCGTGGTAAAACATTATTTTAATTATACTTTAAATACCTTACAATATTAGACTAAAAAATAATCCCTTGCAACCTGTTAAAAACAGGATTGTATACATGTAAATTATCTCTGGAAAATTACACAGGTTTTTAAGGATAAATCGGACAAAGAATATGGACAAAAGTTAGTGACATTTCAAGAAAATCTATATTTGCAAAAATAGACAGTTGAGCAAAAGTTTTTTTTACAAACCAATATAAATATTAGATCATTATTACTAAAACGTCAACATTTTTTACTTAAACTAATGTTTAGTATAGGATATTAGAATTTTTTGTCAAAAAAAAAACAAAACTTTTGACAGTAACCGTACGATTCGGAAACAATAATCAGATTTATTTTAGTGTAATACTAGGAAAAAAAGCACGCGCTAAAGCGCACGACAAATTTGATTATTTCTTAAAATAATGTTCCATTTATTTATAATTATGCGAAATGTAAGAAATACATAATTAATGATATAAAGAGATTGCAATATATTTAAATTGATGCGATTTTTGATTCATTGTGTATATTATTTTCAAATTTTGATTAATTGAAAATTAATTAAATAAAATAAAGATGAAGAATATGAAGAATAGTTATAAAAAATTATGATATACCTAATACTATTTAGAATGTTTATGTAATGTAGAATTAGCATTTTCATCTGGAATCTCAGCTGAAATATACTGATCAACACTCAATGCTTTTAATATTTTAGAACCTTCTTCTAATATAACCAATAAATGAATGTGTATTAAACCGCGCTTTTGAAATTCAATAACATAAACATAAGACTCACTTGTCCAAATAGTTTATCATCTACTATAGTTTCGATTAATTTTTTTACTTTTAAATGAAAGACTCCTGCTGTACCGTGTCAGGTCTATCAGAAGCAGACTGAGTAGGTAATAAATTTTCTTCAATTTCTTTCTATTTTGAACTAAATGTCATTGTAATAAATAAATCTGGTTTACCATGAAAAGCTACAATGGTCATTGCATCTTGATATCGTTCTAACATGTTACGAGGTGATCCTACACATGCTGAAGTCAAAACATCTAGCCAACATGTACATTATTTTCAATTTCTTGATTATGTAAATGATTAATTAATCCATTGTAAGTTCCAATTCTTAATTTTGTTTGATTAATTTTACAAAACTGTAACCTAACTTTTTTAACTTTGACATAATTATCATCTAACCATTGCTGAAACAATCTTTCACCATATAAAAATTGATTGAAGATATGATCTCTTACTCCTATTTTATATTTTATATAAGCAGATCTTGACACAGTTTGATTTCTGGTTCGCTTGTCACTATCAGTACAAATCATAATGACACTATAACCCTTGCTTCCAAGAGGATGAAGTATAGGATATATCCAAGGCTCAACATTTGGATCTAAATGACTAACCAATTGCAATTGTTTAATCGATTTATTATAAATCGTTACATAAGACTCTGGTATTAAACCTTCATCATTTATATTTAAAATAGCAGCAACGTCATTACACCTTTAAAAATTGTAGCTTCCTTTACCCAATCCTTTTTGTAAAGTAAACTTTAGTTGTAATTCTAGAATTTCTTCACTATTTTTTTTTGCTAACGCAGTTTTCATTTTAATGATCTCAAACATCATAAAAAAAGACTTTGTATATGCGTAACAATCTCTCAATAATTTGTCAATACTAATATAATACAGTACTCTCTCACTAACTGACCAAAAACGGGGCTGTAGGGGAATAACATGGTTACTTATCGAAAGCCCCCACTCTCTATTGCATTATATGTAGATTTCATGTAAAAACAATTGTATGTTAATAAACTCGAAAATGAAATAGTTCACGGTAAATTTAAAATGACTGAAGAAAATATTTAAAAAATGTTGAGATATCTTTGTTTACTGAAAATTAAGAGCATAAGGAAAAATAAAATTAAGGAGAGTCACTTGTCAACTATTAACCCTTTCATATTGGTAATGTTTTTTAATATATATAGTTTAGAGATCTAAAATTATCGTATCATAAAAAAAATAGGAGTATAATTTTGACCAGCTTAGCATCTGTATTCTTAAAAAAATTGTAATGTTTGAAATTTGAACTCCTTCCACAATTTTTAATAGGTTTTTTTTAGAGAAAGAGAATTATCATCACTGAAACTCATAAATTTCGATGGGTTGAAATTATTATTATTGACTTGTCCACGAAGACTACATATAAAATAATAAATTTAGTTAAAAATTGATAAACGATAAACTTTATCTTTTATTTTAAAATTCAAATTTTTTATTGTCTACAATTATTAATTCTTTGCGAAGAATCTTTATCGAGTTTACTCTTAGGTTTGTTTACGTCTATTTTTGGTTATTTAATTATCTATCATTTTTCTAACACTTGAAGTTGCTAATTTAAACTTGACTTTCATTTAATCGCGTTTGCTATGGTGGGGAGCAAATAATGTGTGTGTAAAAATATGTGTGAAGGGGAACGGCTACTTACTAAGCGGGCACTTAGTGAGAGAGTACTGTATATCCACATTTAAGTTGTCATGTTTGTTTAATCTATAGCAAACAGGATCAATTGACCAGAAGATGGATTATTATCAATTTCAGCAAATAAGGAATTGTTGATTTGATAATAAATTCGACCTTGAATTTTATATCAAAATAATCCCAGCCTTTTATTATTAAAATTAACTACATTGGCATCTTCAGCTGCAAAAGCAAATGAATTATTGTAAAGTCTTATATTATTCCTAAAATGGCCAGATTTCCTATGACATCCATCTAACAAGTTTCTTAATTCATGAGGGTATTTTTCTGAAGGCAAAAGTCTTCTTTCTGCTCTAGTTTTTCTACTTTTCTCATTAGAATTGCTAAAAAATGTCTTCTTACTACTATTGTTTCTAATATTTTAAAATGATCATCTTCTTTTACTACTTTAAAAGAATTTGACGCATTTTCCACATGTTTTTTCTTACAAACATTTAAATTTCTGTCACTATTTACACTTTCCATATTTGTAATTTGTCTCTCTTTCCCATCTCTCCTTTTAACTTAAGTCTTTTACAATACATTTTTTGATATTTAGTACTGCTTTTTTTAGTTTCTTAGTCAGGAATATTAACAAATTTTCTCTGTCCTATTTTTGTATATAATAAAGGACTACTACTATCTCCTTTCATTTCTGTAAAGCTGTCATTGGTTTGATAATCTAATTTTCTCTTCTGTGTCGCATCTTCTACATTCCTCACATGTAAATTATTGCTTTTTATTTATTCGATATTGCCAATTCCAAGTTTATACAATTTTGTAAAATTTTCGGAAAAGATAACATATTTTTTTCAAACATCATATACAAATGAGTTCTCATTTATGCATGATTATATAGAACATTTTCAGGTTTAATATTAAAATATGAAGAAACAGCAAACGCAATCGCGTATATACCACAATCAACAAAATTTGGTTGTTGTTGTACTCTTAAAAAAACTACATTAGGTTTAAATGGATATAACCTGCATAAATATTCTCTTTGATCTTCATTTAAACAACCTTCATTAAGACTATAATAAACAAACAGTTTATTTCCATCATAGTAAGTGCAAATCCAGTGACCCAAAAGTTGATTCCCACTAAACAATATTTGAATATGTGATTTATTCTTATTAAGGCCGTTGGAGACACAGAGTCCGCAGAGAATCTGTAGGGGGGAGCAGTGGTTCTCAAAGACTGTCCCCATGCGTTTTGAAGACTTAGGAAATTTTCGCGACAAAGTCCAACACTTTTCCCACAAAAGAACATCGTACTGCAAATTCTATTGAAATAAAGATTTAGAAAAATACATACTTTTGATAAATCAAGTATTTCCTGAGCTTTAGTGTCTCGAGGAAATTCGTGTGATGAAAACAACCTCCAATGATGTTCCATGTTTGGCAATTTTTTCCAATAAAACCAGACACTTTTTCCGAAAATGAAAATCGTAGTGAAAATTTAAATTTAATTAGCACTTTTTCACTTATTTTGTTTTTGGCATATGAGTTTTTAAATCGCGTCAGTCTCTCGAGGAAATACAAAATCACTTGACACTTCACTCACTGATTCCCACTTTGACAATTTTTTTCGGCAAAACCAGACACTTTTTCCGAAAATGAAAATCGTAGTGAAAATTTAAATTTAATTAGCACTTTTTCACTTATTTTGTTTTTGGCATTTGAGTTTTTAAACCGCGTCAATCTCTCGAGGAAATACAAAATCACTTGACACTTCACTCACTGATTCCCACTTTGACAATTTTTTTCGGCAAAACCAGACACTTTTTCCGAAAATGAAAATCGTAGTGAAAATTTAAATTTAATTAGCACTTTTTCACTTTTTTTGTTTTTGGTATTTGAGTTTTTAAATCGCGTCAATCTCTCGAGAAAAGTAAATTTTTTTCAATTTCATCAATGAAAATGTCAAACAATGTAGCAGAATATAGTTTGTCGTGCGCTGTTCTGATACGGCATTTTCGGGTACTATAATTCACACGGCGCCGCCTTTGAAATTATAGACAGGCGTACATTATATTCATTATATTAATCAACCTATTTGGGTGAGACCAGCCCTAAAAAATAAAAGTTGTCCCCTAGTTCTTCGATTTCGATGAAACTTGGTAAAATAGTAGGTGAATATATGCGGATGAAAAGTCTAAAAGCAATTTTTAAAAATTTTGAAAATTTTTGGATTTACGAGGATTCAAAAAACTTTTTAAAAATTTTGAATAAGCTGTATCTCCGAGAAAAATTAATGAAATTTGATGATATTTACAGGGTCTACTTACATTTTACTAACATTTCAGAAAAAATTTTGACCAAAAAAAAAAAAATTTTTTTATGCAAAAAAATTGAAAAATAATTTTTAAATAAATTTATTATTGTGAAGTACTACTTTTTTTTCTTTCTAATACCGATATTTCCATTCCTGAGGATTTCATGAGTATTTTGAAAAAAAAAAATCTTTGGAGGGTCTGAAACTTTCGGAGATATTGAATTTTTTGTTCTTGCGCGCAGCCGCGCATGGCGCATACGGGCGATGCCGCTGCAAGCAAACAAATATTCAAAATTACCCGTAGCCTGCAATTCTTAACCGAATTAAATTTTTGTTTTTGGAAATTGATCAGGAATACATTTCTGAAGAAACTATTTTTATTGTTTTTATAATTATTTACGAATTTACATTTATAAATAAACAAGCAAGCAGAAGATATTTACACAATTTTTAGAATTCAGTGTTTTTTAGGATTATTGGCTATAAAAGAAATTTATTTATCTTATCAAAATTATTGAAATTAACCTTTTGAAAGAAGCAATATTCTATCAACATTATTATATATTGTTATTAACAATTATTTTAAACAATTTTTCATTATAACTAGATTTCTAACAAACCTCTTTTTAAAAAATATATACATATTTTTATTCGTTTTAGAATAAAAGTTTATGACAACTTTTTCTTGGCAAATGTTGTATATTAAATATAAAATTGTTATTATTATTTTTAATATAATTAAATTTTTTTTTATTCTAAACATTGTGTTTCGATAAATAATTTATTATTGTTATTTTTTATCTTTTATAGCCAAAAAAGTCGTCAATAATTTTGTATATTTTGTAATTTTTGTTGTCTGTAACAACATTTTGTTTTAAATATCTGCTTGAGAGTGATTAAAACACAATATTTTTATGTTGTGGAGGGTGCCATCGCCCCTATTGCTCTCCGATAGAGCCGCCCTTGAGTACCCCATACTTTCCATACTGCTTGCGCCGCCCCTGGTTGGATTGAATTACGCATGCGCGGGATAGAAACGTACCAAAGTGGGGACTGAGTTGCATTCATTTGTCTTTGAACTTTCGTTCGGAATATATCTCTTTCACAGTAATTGTATTTGATGTTTATGAGCTAAGGTTGTTGCGACAGTTTATTATTTTATTAATCTAAATAAATTATTATTTGTTTTACAGTTCTTCCTTATTTAAATTTTATTTCACTTATTTTGCTTCGTGTTTTTTTTTAATTATATAAATTTCTTTATTCTCTAGGTATTTTTTCTTTCTTTATTCATTGTTTCTTAGATTAAGGTTAACCTTGAGTATAGTTGTAATTTAAACTAATATAATGGGTTTTAAGTTTTGTTGCAATCCCTTTAAAAAGGGAAATCATGGGAAAAAAAAAATGCAGAAAGAAATATTCGTTCTGTTACTGTTTTGCTGCAGGAAAAATTTGGACTCAAAAAAGGAAGTCTTATATGTGACACTTGTAGGCTAGATGAAAAAAGTAAAAACGTTCCTGTAGAAGAACAAAAAAATGAGGAACTAAATACTTCTTCCATGTCTTCGATGGAAGTGATTAAAGAGCAGTCAACAGCTCAGAGAATTCCACATGAACATATTGCAATAGATGATGTTGGAAATATTAACAGCGAAAGAATCGAAATAGAAGAGACTGATAATACAGAAAAAAGTATCGAACAAGATGAGAGTTTAAAAAAATTAAATGAAATTCTTACGCTTTTGGGTGTTTCACATATTTTGAAAAAGAAAGATTTCCGGTCATATGTAGCTCGAAAAAGAAAAATTGAAGAAATTAAGACAGCTTTAAATGCAGTTTTAAAAAAAGTATTTGACTTAGCAGATGATGATTCTAGTGAAAATGAAATTCATGAAATTGTTCAAGAAATCAAAGAGATGACAAAGAAAACAAAAAGTAAAGCTGAGATTGTAAGGCTTCTTACTATGACACCAAAAAGTTGGAGTGCTCGGAAATTGGAAAAATGTTTTGAAGTTTCGTACACTTTGGCTCGTAATGCTTTTATACTTCACGAAAAAAAAGGCATTGGTGCATATCCAAATCCTCGAAAAGGAACGGTGACTCTACCTCAGGAAACCGTAGATTTGGTTAAATTATTTTATTATAATATTGAAATCAGTAGGGTTTTGCCTGGAAAGAAGGATTACGTTTCTTGTATAGTAGATGGTGTTCGCACTCAAGTACAAAAACGATTATTACTTGGAAATCTGAATGAAATTCATGCTCTTTTTAAGATAGAATATCCTCATTGTAAGATAGGATCATCAAAGTTTGCTGAATTGCGTCCAAAGGAATGCGTATTTGCAGGAACTGATGGAACACATCAAGTCTGTGTCTGTAAGATTCATCAGAATGCAATATTGATGATTCTGGACGTTCAATTAGAAGAATTAACAAAAAATGTTAGTGAAGCTTCCTTTCTAGGCTCGTATAAGACAATTCTTCAAAAAATGGTTTGCAATCCTCCCTCAGCTTCATGTTTCTTACTCGAATGTGAAAAATGTAATGACATGGAAAAACTAATTGATATTTTAATCAATCTCTTCGACAGTAATTGTATAGACACAGTAACGTACAGAAGTTGGGTATCTACTGATAGAACCGAGTTACTCAATTGCGTTGATAAAGTAGATGATTTCATTGAAAAATTTTTAATGCACTTAGAAATTCTTCTGAAACATGACTTTATTGCTAACGAGCAAAGTAAGTATCTTTCCAATTTACAAAAGTCTCTGAGACCTGGAGAATTTTTGGTGTTAGGCGATTTTTCTGAAAACTACGCAGTAGTGATTCAGGATGCAATTCAGAGTCAATATTGGTCCAAAGACCAAATTACTTTACATCCTTTCGTCGTTTATTTCATAAATGAATTAGGTGAACTTAAACATGAAAATTTTGTAATAGTTTCTGAGGATCTTAGCCATGATGCAAATGCGGTAAACTTGTTTATTAAGAAATTAATCAATGATTTGAAAAGAAGGCATATTATTGAAAGAATTGTTTATTTTACTGATGGAGCTGCAGCGCAATACAAAAATAGGTATAATTTTATTAACCTTGCCCATCATTTTTCTGATTTTAAAGTGCACGCTGAGTGGCATTTTTACGCTACTTCACACGGGAAAGGACCCTGTGATGGAATTGGAGGTACAGCAAAAAGACTAGCTACTCGTGCAAGTCTTCAAAATGTTAATAAATCTATACTAACGGCTAAAGATTTTTATGAATGGGCCTTAACCGGACTGGAAAATATCTCTCCTTTGTTCTGCACTAAACTTGAACATGAGGAAAATCGAAAACTTTTAGGAAACCGTTTTTCAAAAGCCAAAAAATTGATTGGAACAAGAAGTTTTCATTGTTTTAAACCTCTCAATCTAAGAGACATTGAATGCAAAACGTATTCAAATGCAAGAGAAAGCAAAACCCTAAACATTCAATAAGAAATATCACGTTTAAAAAAGTTATTTCATAACTTGTTGATCAAAAGTTTTAATAACAGAATTTATATAACAACATAAAAATATTGTGTTTCAATCACTCTAAAGCAGATATTTAAAACAAAATGTTGTTAAAGACAACAAAAATTACAAAATACTTTTATTCTAAAACGAATAAAAATATGTATATATTTTTTAAAAAGAGGTTTGTTAGAAATCTAGTTATAATGAAAAATTGTTTAAAATAATTGTTAATAACAATATATAATAATGTTGATAGAATATTGCTTCTTTCAAAAGGTTAATTTCAATAATTTTGATAAGATAAATAAATTTCTTTTATAGCCAATAATCCTAAAAAACACTGAATTCTAAAAATTGTGTAAATATCTTCTGCTTGTTTGTTTATTTATAAATGTAAATTCGTAAATAATTATAAAAACAATAAAAATAGTTTCTTCAGAAATGTATTCCTGATCAATTTCCAAAAACAAAAATTTAATTCGGTTAAGAATTGCAGGCTACGGGTAATTTTGAATATTTGTTTGCTTGCAGCGGCGTCGCCCGTATGCGCCATGCGCGGCTGCGCGCAAGAACAAAAAATTCAATATCTCCGAAAGTTTCAGACCCTCCAAAGATTTTTTTTTTTCAAAATACTCATGAAATCCTCAGGAATCGAAATATCGGTATTAGAAAGAAAAAAAAATAGTACTTCACAATGAAAAATTTATTTAAAAATTATTTTTCAATTTTTTTGCTTAAAAAAAATTTTTTTTTTTTTGGTCAAAATTTTTTCTGAAATGTTAGTAAAATGTAAGTAGACCCTGTAAATATCATCAAATTTCATTAATTTTTCTCGGAGATACAGCTTATTCAAAATTTTTAAAAAGTTTTTTGAATCCTCGTAAATCCAAAAATTTTCAAAATTTTTAAAAATTGCTTTTAGACTTTTCATCCGCATATATTCACCTACTATTTTACCAAGTTTCATCGAAATCGAAGAACTAGGGGACAACTTTGATTTTTTAGGGCTGGTCTCACCCATTTATAAAATTCAATGTTTAGATATTAATTGTAAAAATTTAATATAAAAAATTAATGTCAAGTTCCAAACATAATTTTGCTAACTTTGTACAAAAAATAAAAGTTGTTTGTTATTTCAAGTGTAATTAGCTCTATTGAAAAGACGCATTTAAAATAATTTAAACCATTCAAATGCAACAAGTACATTATTTATTCTAAATCATACATTAATAATTTCTAAACAATTTAAATATTTTTTAAAATCTAAGAGTTGAAGGAAAAATAGTAGAGCTTATTTAGTTTATCAGAAGAATGCAACCCGACTTACAGAGGAGATGGGAAATAGATATTGTATAGGAACTGAAATAAGTGTTTCTTTTAATTTTTTAAAATTAAATAAACAGAGCATTCGATAAATATTTTATACATAACGTAAAAATTAAAGAAATAATTAAAACGCAAGAAAGGACTAAAAAAATAGTGTAATATCAAAAAAATTATATGAACAGGAAGAAAATGGAGAAATGTTTTTTTCTTAATCTAACAAACTGTAAAAAATGTAAAAAGTAAAAAAGAATAAGTAAGTAAGTTTGTAAAAAAACTCTCAAGAAATAGACAAGATGTGAAAAGAAATTGAATAAATTTACAAAAAAATAAGTGTATTTACTTTTAAAAGTATAGAAATAATTATTAAAATTAACGTAATAAAAAGTTTAATGAATGTATAAATAAGAAAACTGTGTAATATAGTATTAAATAATTTTTATAAAAAGAAGAAAATTAAAGAAAATCCTAAAAAGAACAGAGACAAATACCAAAAAAAAAATATCAAAAATACCTAAACGGAGAAAAAATTTTAAAAATGTTGTAAAAATAATAAATTATAATATAAAAATGAAAGTAAAATCTCTTAAAAATCTTGTAAGAATATTACCAAAGGAAGGATTATTGTGAATATGGAAATTAATTAATATTATTGAATTAAGATGCATTGAAATTTAAATTAATTTAAATTTAAAAGTTGGTACAAATTGGAATATGAGTTCATTGACGTTTGGAATTTATATAACTTTTAATGACTTAAAGATATACAAATCTAATATTATTTTTTGATAACTTGATACCAAAAATTTGTAAATTGTAGGTATTTTGATCATCTGTATTAATACAATTTTTTAAATTTTATAACGAATAAAATATTAAAATTTTCAAGATTTATCCACAAATTTCTGTTTTTTTTATGATTTGCGATACTTTACATGCAATATTGGACATCCGGAGAATTGAAAAGTTTTTTTTCCATTTAAATCAATAACAGCCCTGTTTATAGATTACATTTATTTTATTTATTTCAAGCAATCTATACATATATCTTTGATGAATAATTTGATCTCTGTTTCCGAACTTCTATGTAAGTCGGGTTGCCTTCTTTCTCTACACTAAATAAACCATAAGGATTTATGATGTAACTCTTAGTATTTGAGAAATAATTTAGCAAAAAAAAAGATAAAATTTTTTCCTACATAAATTTTAATTTGTTAATTTTAAATTATGCAATTCTTTATTACAATATTAAATATAATAAACAAATTAATAATGTTCTAAAACAAGTATTAAAGTAAATTTCTTATTTCTTCAAAATAAAAGGGAGAATTTTTGTTACATAATATAAATATTATATATTTTTTTTTTAATATATTGAATGTTTTAAAAATAAAATAAATTAGTTCAAAAATGATATTAGATTAAACTACATATCTTTTAAAAATAAAATGTAAGAAACTACTTGGTAAATAAATTATATTTACTTATTTAATTTTAAATCATACATTTTTTAAACCACGTTTTTTTTTCTTATAAAAAAAGAGATATACATTTGTCTGTGTAGCATAAAATATATACAATTTATTGACAACATTTTCAGAAAAAGCTATCTCAAATTCGACCAATGCAGATGAAAATTCTAAACATGACAGTTAAATTTCAAAAATATTTGTTAACATGCCCAAGTTATTAAATATTTAACAAAAAAGATCTATAAAAACGATTTAGCTTTCAAGAAAGTGCAACATTCGCAGTTTACAAAATTTTTTCCACGACATTTGTAGAAAAGTTTAATTTTTGCTTCGGTCAGTAAGCACAAAGTTTCTTATTTCTGATCTAAATTTGTTAAATATTCGATAACATGACCAAGTTATTAAATATTTAACAAATTCGATCTATAAAAACGTTTTAGCTTACGAGAAAGTGCAAAATTCGCAGTTTACAAAATTCTTTACACGATATTTGTAGAAAAATTTAATTTTTCTTCCGTCAATAAGCACAAAGTTTCTTATTTCTGATCTAAATTTGTTAAATATTTGACTTACATAGAAGTTCGGAAACAGAGATCAAATTATTCATCAAAGATATATGTATAGATTGCTTGAAATAAATAAAATAAATGTAATCTATAAACAGGGCTGTTATTGATTTAAATGGAAAAAAAACTTTTCAATTCTCCGGATGTCCAATATTGCATGTAAAGTATCGCAAATCATAAAAAAACAGAAATTTGTGGATAAATCTTGAAAATTTTAATATTTTATTCGTTATAAAATTTAAAAAATTGTATTAATTCAGATGATCAAAATACCTACAATTTACAAATTTTTGGTATCAAGTTATCAAAAAATAATATTAGATTTGTATATCTTCAAGTCATTAAAAGTTATATAAATTCCAAACGTCAATGAACTCATATTCCAATTTGTACCAACTTTTAAATTTAAATTAATTTAAATTTCAATGCATCTTAATTCAATAATATTAATTAATTTCCATATTCACAATAATCCTTCCTTTGGTAATATTCTTACAAGATTTTTAAGAGATTTTACTTTCATTTTTATATTATAATTTATTATTTTTACAACATTTTTAAAATTTTTTCTCCGTTTAGGTATTTTTGATATTTTTTTTTTGGTATTTGTCTCTGTTCTTTTTAGGATTTTCTTTAATTTTCTTCTTTTTATAAAAATTATTTAATATTATATTACACAGTTTTCTTATTTATACATTCATTAAACTTTTTATTACGTTAATTTTAATAATTATTTCTATACTTTTAAAAGTAAATACACTTATTTTTTTGTAAATTTATTCAATTTCTTTTCACATCTTGTCTATTTCTTGAGAGTTTTTTTACAAACTTACTTACTTATTCTTTTTTACTTTTTACATTTTTTACAGTTTGTTAGATTAAGAAAAAAACATTTCTCCATTTTCTTCCTGTTCATTTAATTTTTTTGATATTACACTATTTTTTTAGTCCTTTCTTGCGTTTTAATTATTTCTTTAATTTTTACGTTATGTATAAAATATTTATCGAATGCTCTGTTTATTTAATTTTAAAAAATTAAAAGAAACACTTATTTCAGTTCCTATACAATATCTATTTCCCATCTCCTCTGTAAGTCGGGTTGCATTCTTCTGATAAACTAAATAAGCTCTACTATTTTTCCTTCAACTCTTAGATTTTAAAAAATATTTAAATTGTTTAGAAATTATTAATGCATGATTTACAATAAATAATGTACTTGTTGCATTTGAATGGTTTAAATTATTTTAAATGCGTCTTTTCAATAGAGCTAATTACACTTGAAATAACAAACAACTTTTATTTTTTGTACAAAGTTAGCAAAATTATGTTTGGAACTTGACATTAATTTTTTATATTAAATTTTTACAATTAATATCTAAACATTGAATTTTATAAATAGGTTGATTAATATAATGAATATAATGTACGCCTGTCTATAATTTCAAAGGCGGCGCCGTGTGAATTATAGTACCCGAAAATGCCGTATCAGAACAGCGCACGACAAACTATATTCTGCTACATTGTTTGACATTTTCATTGATGAAATTGAAAAAAATTTACTTTTCTCGAGAGATTGACGCGATTTAAAAACTCAAATACCAAAAACAAAAAAAGTGAAAAAGTGCTAATTAAATTTAAATTTTCACTACGATTTTCATTTTCGGAAAAAGTGTCTGGTTTTGCCGAAAAAAATTGTCAAAGTGGGAATCAGTGAGTGAAGTGTCAAGTGATTTTGTATTTCCTCGAGAGACTGACGCGATTTAAAAACTCATTTGCCAAAAACAAAATAAGTGAAAAAGTGCTAATTAAATTTAAATTTTCACTACGATTTTCATTTTCGGAAAAAGTGTCTGGTTTTATTGGAAAAAATTGCCAAACATGGAACATCATTGGAGGTTGTTTTCATCACACGAATTTCCTCGAGACACTAAAGCTCAGGAAATACTTGATTTATCAAAAGTAAGTATTTTTCTGAATCTTTATTTCAATAGAATTTGCAGTACGATGTTCTTTTGTGGGAAAAGTGTTGGACTTTGTCGCGAAAAATTCCTAAGTCTTCAAAACGCATGAGGACAGTCTTTGAGAACCACTGCTCCCCCCTACAGATTCTCTGCGGACTCTGTGTCTCCAACGGCCTTAATTGCTTTTATTTCACCACCTGATGCAAGTTCTAATAATTCCTGAAACTTATACATGTGCTGTCATTTAGCATTTCCCAATTACGAATATCCTAATCTTTATCATTTAAATTGAAATATCTCTTCTTTAACTGAGAACTCATTTTTCAAAAACAATTTAAAAAAAAAATTAACAAAAAATGAATTTTATTTTTTGTTTCTTACAATCTAACTCCATAATCACCTCTTTATCCTACATGTCATCAAAATATCTTTATATTTTAAGTCTTAATGTTTTTTTGTTTCTGTATCTCATATGTTTATCTCATATTTATTTATCCCATCTTATTATCTCATCTCTTTACCTGATCTCTCTCATTGTTTCATATGTTTGTCTTATTTCATTGTCTGCTGCAATGAATTGTCTCATATTTTTACCTCATTTCTCTCATTGTCTCATCTGTTTATCTCATATCATGGTCTCATGTTATTGTCTCGTATCTTTATCTCACCTTTTTTATAAAATTATATTATTAACACTTTTTTTACACTGTTACGACTGCTTAGAAACTTTATAATCACTTTATTATTTATTAAACATTCACAATTAATTTATTTATTAAACAGTTATCAATCACTTGTTTAATGAATCGACAATCCCATTTTATGGACACTTTTAGCATTTCATAACACTAACTTTATTGAAATTAAGAAGGAAATAAAAAATTTAAACACTTTCTAAATATTCTTACTTTAGTCAACAGATTTTGCACACTTTCATTTGAATCACTGTCACTTTTCACATTTATTTTTTACTGTATATTTACTATTAGAGTCATGTCATTATTTATTTTTTAACACTTATAGTTCATTTCTTTAATAAACACTTTCTGTCCACCGTATTAAGAACTGTTCAACACAAATTCTTAATAAGCAATAAGCATATTAATACTTTACACTTTTACATTAAATACATTTGTATTATAAACACTTAACAGAAAATACACAATAATAAGCACTATTCACTTCCACATTATACCCACTTAAGTTCTATTCATGTATAACGTTTACTACCATGCACTTCTATACCACGCACTAATGTATTTATCTCTCTTTTCGTTAAAGCTCGAAAATTGTTTCCCTTTTCCAAAACTAATTATAACCCTCATTATGCAAGGGTTGGATCGAAAAACGATGGGCTTATTTAGTCTATTGTTCGTGTTTAGAAACAAAAATTTAAATTTGAAGAGTATTTGAATTGAATAATGAGGTAAAATTTTAGAATATAATTTAATTTCTCTCTTTTCATTAGTACTCGAAAATTTTATCTCTTTTTCTAAAGCCATTAACCCTCATTATACAAGGATTTGCTCTAACGATGATTACACCCTGAAGGTAGTCTATTGTTTGGATTAAGAAATAAAATTTAAATTTTAAAGTAATTTGTATAATGAGCTGAGAGTTTCCTTTTTCGTGTAACGAAGACCTTCTCTCTCTAACCAAGGAACCAGGTATAAAAGTATCATTTTTCGTTAACTGTTAACGCTTTTTCGTTAACTTTTAACGCTTACCTTCAGTACTCGTTTTTTATATAGGATAAGTGTTATTTTTAATTTCAAAGTAACCTAAAAAGCGTAACAACATGGCATTTCTAATGGTACGCTCCAAGAAGACTAGAATAAGGAGGTAAAATTGGGCAGTTTTGCCACAGGGAACGATGGCGCGGTAAGCAGGCCACGGGAAGGCGCGTCTATTGGTTGGGGCTTTCCTCCGTTTACGAATTTGAGTATTTTACGCACACTAACACACGTACGCACATACGGGGAGCAAAAGGTGGGAATGAACAGCTGTGGAGGCTGTTTATAAATGTCGCCATTTGCTTAGTTACGAGCGTGACAGTTTTATAAAGAAATGTTTTAAGAAACAAGAAATATTTTTCAATATTTCTGTGGAGTTAAGTCATAAAGAATCTTTAGTAAAGTGTCTACTACAGATGAATAATGATTTTTTAACACAATTGCCCTTTTCTCTTTTTTTATGTTATCCCCAATAGCTTCAAGCCACAAATGTTGGAATTCCTTAATAGATAAATCATTTTCTATTGTATTACCAAATTTTAGGACAAAATGAAGATAAACATCTTTTGATCATTTCTATATTTTAATACCTTTTCAAAAAAATAAACTTACCTCATTTGATGGAAAACAAAATATATGCTATCTATTTTCCTTAGCATTTCTTTCATTTATCAAACAACTTTTTATGCAACAAACATTAACCATTTTTAAGCTTCAGTTTTCAAAAAACAAATTACATTAATTTATTTATTTTCCATACATACTTATATACACGGAGAAAATGTTTCAGATAAAGTTTACCATGTTAGCATGATACACCTCGGATGAAAGTGATTTTTAGAAAACTTTACCATTCAATTTATAATAGAAATTATTCAAGAATTAGAAATGTTTTATACAAAAATATGGATACACATCACTCTCCAGCATGGTAATTTGATGGTCGGAGGGCGATTCCTCGATTGCCAGAAAGTTGAGTAGTATTATACACAGCACGTGGGAAAACTTTACCATGCTGGATGACAAGGCGCTGAGCTCGAATTCTTGAGCTCAGCGCGCCTCGACAATGTTCTTGTCAAGGCTCCTGCTCACCAGCATGGTAAAGTTTTGCCAACTAGATGATCTTTTCTATTCAACCAAAAAATAAAAAGATTTCCTTCATATTAATTACAGATTTATTTCCTATAGAGATTACTTATTTCGCTAATTATAATTACATTTAACGATACAATCACGATCATAGTTTTAACCTTAAGATTAATTTAATATTCTTTTGAACTATATACAAGACGCGATTTACCTAAACTAAACTTACGCCGCAATATACAAATATCTAAATACACATTCACGCACACCGAACACGCTCGAATACATTTGGAATTAGAGATTCAAACTATCCTTATATACTAACTGAGTAGAATTGTATCCCTTTATGAGAAACGGTTTTAATTCTTATATCTTTAGACTGAATAATTTTAATTTAAAACAATTATGTGTTAATTATTGCTTCCTTCCTTGATCAATTTTTTATATAAATCAAGTTTCAAAATTTTGGTAATTTCTATTAAATCTTTCTTTTTTGGCTTGCAATAATCTGTGAATCAAATTCAAAATGTTAATTTAGAACTTATTTTGTATTTTAAATTCTAAAAAGTACAACCAAAATATTATAATAATGTCAAATAGTTTTTTAATTTAAAAAAAAGTTTTATTTAATGTATAAAGTTATAATTATGCAGTTCATTAATTAAATAAAACTTAAAGGTCTTGTTATAAAAATAACTTGTAGATATTTTAAAAAATATTTTTTATAATGTGTACAAATTTAACAATTATCTAAATATTAAAAATAGGTGTAATTACAAAAACTTTGACTTTATCTTTTATTCACTTTAGATCAATTTCACTTGTGTTAATTTCGATTTCCGAGACTCCTGTATTATATAATTTTTAAATAAAGTAATTTAATAATTAGACAGAAAATTCTTATTTATTAAAATTTTAATTCTTACAATGTTTAAAAAACCAAATATTCATTTATTAAAAATATATTATATGTATTATATATAAAAATATTAATATAAATGTTATTTAATATAATAATTTTTATAGGAACAAATTTGTATTTTCTGCATTAAAAGTTTAATAACCTAGAAAATCCTATCTGTTCTTTTAATCTGAATTAGTTAAAAATAATTAATTATTAATAATAATCAGAATTTTACTAAAATATTATCTATTTTGATATAACTTAAAAATAAACTAAACTAATAATTATTTATTTTTTACTAAATGATTAGTAGAAATATAGCTATTTGAATTAATAGCTAACTTTTTGATTTCAAGCTAGTTATTTTTAACTAACTCAGATTTAGAGAATTTTTTAAACGTTATTTACGAAAATAAATATTATTTTGAATAAGAATTTGAATAAATAAAAGTTATTACAACTAAAAATTGAAAGTAATGAATTAAGTAGATCTTATAAAGGTATAATAAATGAAAAGTAAGAAAAATAATAATTTTAAAAAATGACATTTAGCTATTTAAAAATAGTAAAGAGTAAAAATTACCATAATTGAAAATTTTCAAAGCAAGAAAGAAACTTTAAAATATAAAAAATCTGCCTTTAAATTACAAGAAATTTTTATTTAAAAAAATTTACAAACATAGAAGTTTAGAAGTTGTAAAATATATGTTTGATAGTTTAATTTTACAATGATAAAAAAACCAAGAAAAGCATCATATCTGAAATATTTTAGGTAATTTTCTTTTTAATTAATGTAAAATACAAATATTGTTTAATTTATTATAAAATTTATTATTTTAGTATTAAATGTAAATAAATATTAAGAATTAAACTATTTACAGAAATACACAATTAAAGAATCAAAATATTATAAGAATTTAAAAAATAAACTAATTGAAAGAGTAGTCAGTAAAATATGAAGTATCTAACAAGTTTTCGTTTAAAATTTGTTTGTCATAGTTGCATGTTATATAATTCAACGTAAGCTAGGCTAGCCTCTAATATAAGTATTAAAATTAATAATTTAAAGATCATTCTTTTTCCTTTTAATAGAAAGAGTTCTTGTGGAATTAACAGACAAATAATATGTGATCGCATCTGCAAATTAAAAATGGAAAAAGAGGGATAAAGTTTGATTTATCATGCGATAGGAATAAATTCCGAGTTTTGAGGAGAGTTTACCATGCTGGAGGGTCATTGGACTTGACGCTGAGCCCGAACTCCGATTACCCGTAGCATGGTAAACTTCTGCAAATTTCTCGGCAAACTCTTTTCAACTTTAATGCACATTTTACAGCTTTAAGCGAGTAGTCTTTTTCAGTCTACTTTTGACTTTCAAGTACCACGTATATGGGAAAATTTTTCTTATTTTTTGAAAATAACTATCAGAATTTTAAACAAAATATCTCAATTGTAACTTTGATCCGAGGTCCTGCATATAATATGGGAAAGATTACTTCAGACGTTTTCCCCGTGTATCTGTAGGACAAAAGCAAGAAAAGAAACCGGCGAAACAAAATCAACACAACGTTCCTAACCTAGAAAAACATCCTCTTAAATTCAAATAAATTATATACATTTGGTTTATGTGTAAGTGTGCGCAGAATACTCGAATTCGTATCTGGTGGCCTATTACCATGGATACCCTCTCCACACTCATTTCAGCTCCTTATTCTAGTCTTTTTGGTACGCTCACACCTCTGTGGCTGACTCCCAGCCTGCCGGAGTTAGCATGGTAACGTGTGAGAGTGAAGAGTTCAGACAATGAAAATTTGAATTGTCTGAACCCTTCACTCCCACAGCTGCCAAGAGCTGTGCGAGTACCTTAAGTTTTATTTTTCAAAGGCTGGTAGCAGCGTTTGAGCATCGTAGCGTTAGGTTGCTTGTTGTTTGAGTTTTGACAACTATTGCGCGTAAACACGTATAAATCACGGTGAAATTGAAATGACCGTTAAAAAAAAAAATAAATTTATTTATATATAAATAAATATTTATAAGTGGAATAATATTTAAATATTTATAAATAAAAAATAATTGACAATCTGTAAGTGAATTAAAAAAACTTTAATATTGATGAATTTGAATTTAGCGCGCTTGTAGCCAGAACTTCTTACCTGATCAAACCTAACTTACGTAACCTACGTTCTTTACTGCATTTGACAGCTTTAAAGCGTTGCCGCATCTAGACTGAATAGTTCGAAGAATCTTGAGATATTTTTGACATTTTTACTTTTAAATTATCTTTAAGGTGACCAAAAATGTTTAATTTATTAAACCTTAAATATTCATCTTTTAAATACAATTATTCCAAGAAAATCTGGCATCAATACACTGAAAAAAAATGTTTGTATGAAAAACAACAATTTTGCTATAGTTGAGTCCGTTTTAGTTAAAATGACAAGGATTCCTTGTTCAGTTGTCATCCGAAGAGAAGTTAATTCTAATAAGTCAAACTTGTTCGACTTGTAATTCTTAAAAACCGAAAAAAAATTATAAATCAGCTGAAATGTTACAATTTTTCAGTGCAAATAAGTTACTTTGTGTCAATTAATCTTTAAAATAATACCAAAGTTTACTAAAGTTTTAATAGTTTTTTCTGAATATGTCAAATCGACATAACCTTCAAATATATGGCGACCGAAACTGGTATTATTTACCTTAACCACTAATGTTTGAAAAAGAGAAAGTATTGACAAATATGTTTCAGATAATACCCTAACGGTAATTATGCAGTTAAGCGGCTTTTCCGAATTTTCAAGTGTTTTAATCGGGACCAAGCCTAAGTGGTGTATTTTATCACCAAAACAAATAACAAGGTGGGGGAGGTTGAAAAAGTTCACCGGTTTTTTATATTTTTGTAAAAAACTTCAATTTTTTTACCATTATGAATAAAGCATATTTCATCACTTTTTTCTGTGAAAACCACTTTAAAATGTTAATTACTGATTGTAAACGCACAATTATAATAAAAATCGAAAAAGTAACTATCACTTTGACAGCTGTAAATATTATCCGGGTTGTGCAGAGATACTTGGTCTTTTTTTCTCTTGTTACATACAATGCAACGCAAAACGGAGTCATGGGATGCAGGCCTTAGGCTGCAGTCCCATGTGAAACGAAAGCGTTTAATCGAAAGCAGAGATGGATAGTTCCAAAATGCACTAGCAAAATTCTCATTTTGCGTGAATGTGTATGTTCGTTATCTTATTGTAATTCTGACTTACGACTTTGGTCCATTATATATTACACGACATGAAGACCACATGTTGCGCGGCCTGCGGCCGCGCAAGGACCTATATACTGGGGGGTTGGGGTGCCACTGTGGTTGGGGTGCCACTGTTAGTGGCACCCCAACCCCCCGGTATTTTGGTCCTTGAGCGGCCGCAGGCCGCGCAACATGTGGTCTTCATGTCGTGTAACATATATTGGACCAAAGTCGTAAGTCAGAATAATACGTCTTTTACATAATGTAGAAAACCATGTACTATACGTAGAAAACCTCGAGTTTTCTACATTTACCCATCTCTGCACAACCCGGATAAAATTTACAACTGTCAAAATGATAGTTATTATTTCGATTTTTATTATAATTGTGCGTTTACAATCAGTAATTAACATTTTAAAGTAGTTTTCACAGAAAAAAGTGATTAAATATGCTTTATTCATAATGGTAAAAAAATTGAAGTTTTTTACAAAAATATAAAAAACCGGTGAACTTTTTCAACCTCCCCCACCTGATTATTTGTTTTGGTGCTAAAAGTACTTTCAAAGTACCTTGGTTACCGTTTTTCCATAAGAGACTATGATAAATTAATTTTTTTTTAACTTCTAAATTATCTAGCAAAAAATTCTCAAATTTTGACATACTTTTTATTGCTGTACCAAATAATATAATTTCTCAAAATTTAAAAAATTTCTGGCATTTTTTAATGTTTGTCCGATTCCTCATTAACGTGTATTACCTATGTAATTTACCTTTCTACATTTCTACATGATGTAACCTACGCCAGTTCACGTACATTTAATCACGTGCCAGCGCGCGAAAATTAAAATTTTAAACATGCTCAGATAACCAAGCACACTAATCCAAAATATCTGGTAAACCAACACTATCCTTGCCATGTACCTTCGTCTTGTATAATAGAATGATACGAGTAAAACGTAATTTTCTTCAATTACTTGCATTAAACTGGTACAATGACAGTATGTGCATACTCTTTTTTCAACAGTATGATGTACTGGTCCTGTACTTGGATTATAATCTTACTAGGTACTCAAATCTTCAAATTATCTTTTATGACAGTAGATTAATACAACTCTGGTACTACTCCATATTTATTTAGTACACCATACAAACTGAAAATGTTGAAAATTCTATGAATTACATACAATTGTAATACTAGTACGATACAAGGACGTCGTATTAATTTACACTAGCGTAATGAACCTCGCTCGCTCACGCTCGCTCGGTGATTATTATTTATTCAATTGCTTATTGATGTGGACATTTTATAAAATGTTAGTGAACTTATTGTTTATTGAATGTTTAATATTTATTTTACAAATTTTTTATATTCTAATAATTTTTATTGTCATATTTTATTACTATAAAAATATTTAAAAATTAATTATCATATTAAGGGGGGGGGGGGTATGATCTCACGGGCGAAAAAAAACACCTTTTAAACTATTTTTTATTACGAAACTACTAAATATTTATAAATGATTTTATTTTTACATTATTTTGTAACATGTGAAGTGAGTTCTCACTTAAAAGGAAAAAAAATATTTGAAATTAATGGACTTGCAGCCACTTGATGTAGACCATGTCAAAAATTGAGTCTGTTGCGGTGCCCCTAATTAAAAATCGTGGAATCATCTGAAACTCATGGGGTTAAAAAAAATTAGTTATTTGGAAGTATATCTCCCAACCAACGGTCCCCTATTATTAAAAAAAATTTTTTTTCATTTTTTTTTAAGGTCGGTTAAGGGGGTCACCCCATGTGATAGGTTCGAAAAATCGATTTTTTTGTCGTCATATATCGCACCTATAACATATGCAGAATATGTGGGTAAAGTGATTTAAACATATTCGTCGCTGTTAAAAATTTTTTACAGTGAGAAGGTAGGATGTTCGAGCGCGCGGTCAAGCTTTCAACGAAGTGTGTCACTGAACCTTTTGTGTCGCTTCTGTTTTTTATCCGCGAATTTTATTATTACATACACATATATGTAAGTAAAAAATAAATACATTTAGAAAAACTTTAGTTTCCTAAACTATATTTTCGAATATAATGGCTGTTTAAGTAATAGTTTGGAATTCATGGCTTTATTCGTACTTGAATTTTGAAACGCGTTTTTCTCGAAACCACATTTTTCAAACTGGCGACCATGATTTCTCAAAAACGACTTTACCGATTTCGTTCAAATTTATAGAGTATATTCAGCTCATGTGTGGCTATCGCCCGAACCAGGATAATTGAAAAAGGTCAAGTCGTTTTTTTTATATACAAGAAAATAGACGCAAAAAATCGCATTTTTTTAAAAAAAAATTCAAACCCACGTAAAAAATTCAATTTTTAATATTTTCAAAATATCCTGGTTCCGGTGATAGCCGCATAACCACAGATTAAAATGCTATTTCATTTTTTGATTTCTGTTCAGCCAATCATTTGGAATCGTGGTCGCCGATGTACCACTTTTTTATCACCAAAAGCCACTTTACAGTGTTATAAGTCGTAAATATTGAAATATTTTTAATTGAAAAAATTTGTATTTGTAGTTAAAATATCACTAACTATATGGAAAAAAGTCCGAAATTCTAAGTTTTCATGGTTCTGAAAAAAAAATTTAAGAAAAAACGCTTAAAAACGGCCCGTTACATGGGGTGACCCCCTTAAGGTAATAGTTATTTGTATGGCAAGGGCGCAAAAATAGGGGGATCGAGAGTCGTGTGAAGTTTGCCGCACGAGAGAAGCGAGTGTGGCAACCACACGGCTCGAGATTCCCCTAGTTGTGCCCATGCTACACACACTATTTTCTCTAACACCTCGTGTTAAAAACTCGTGTTTTTTACGCACATGCTTGCAAGAAAAGAGCAGAGGACTCTTTCCACGCGCACTTTACCCCATGAACACTACTCTTTAACAGTGCTGTCAAGTTCGGATACACAATATTATATTAGATATTTCAGTAAACACAAAGTGTCATATGTTAAAATGTTCATTGATACCCAATAAAGTTTTCTGGAAAGTTTCATTTGAATTGAAATTATCGTAAAAAAAATATAAGCAATAATATTTTCGCTGCGCAATGGGCTTCATCTGAGAACTGTCATAATAGACGTAGCGCTATGCATTAGTTTTTGATAATTTTCGAGTGTTATATAATGTAAATTTGTGATTGATTAATTCAATATTTTCTAATTCGAATAATAATTAACAATAACAATAAATAAATTACTTGAAGTACAGTATTGACATAATTTTTAATAGTAAATAAACCTTTAAATGGATGTATTTAGTTTACTGCATTTTATTCAATTACAAATTTACATTATATATTATAACACTCGAAAATTATCAAAAACTAATGAAAGAATGAGCAAATGAATAATAATAATAAAATTCAATACCTTACTTTTTGTAGATGTTCTAAGAGAGATGGTTCACTGCTCTATAAATATATTACTAAGTAAAACATAACTTTTTTTAATGAATGTATAATTTTTTAATTTATGAATAAGTAAAATTTTCATTTAGCAATAAGTGATATTTTTACTTTCCTTAGATATATATATATATGTTGTGTTTTTACGTTTTATATTTCGACTTAGTTCACAAACAGTTTTTGTATGTGCTTCCTTGTACAAACGTTCAACGCAAGCTTGCAGGCATGTAATGGGCAGATGAAATCACATTGATACGTTAAACTTTGCGTCGCGACGCTGGTGTTTACGGTATTTCCCTCCGAAAGAACTTGGAGCTTATGGGTGGTAAACCATATTTGGAAGAAAAATGTATTCTATTTTTTCTTAAAAATTAATTAATTATTCACAATTCAGTAAAATTTAATACAAGGTAAACTAATTTTAACAAATTTGTAAATATATATAGTGAATATTGAGTGGCCAAAATTGATTTTAAGTCAAAGTGTTTATATAACTTTTAACCTAAATTTTAAAAGTTTGTTGAAATCAATTTTAATGTTTATGGAGTGAAATAAATTGATCCATAACAGATAAAGAATAAAGAAACCTATTTATGCAAAACAATTGTTTTATTTTTACATGTTCTTTGTTTATTTATATTGTTTGAAAAAATTAAATTTTTTTCGATTCCGTCATTAAATAAAACGTTGCTGTCAATAGATGTTTATAGCCATAAAGTTTCAAAATTTTCTTTGATAATTAGTATAATTAAGGCAACATGTTTTTTTGCTCAAATCGCTCGGTCCTAGGAGACGAAAAACACATTTAGATCTCAAAGATGGTCAGTTTACACCCCTTTTTTGGTAAAAACATACATTGAACTTGCGAAATCTAAAATTCCTTCACAATGTTCGCCTTTCAACCAATCACGGTTTTTAAAACTGCCTTGTAGCAAAAAGTTATGTCAAATAGAGGCTGTCTAATCCCTGAGCTCCAATCGCTCTCGCAGTGAAATACCGTGAACAAAATATTTTCAAATATTTTATAAAATTGCTTTTATTGGATCGCATGTATTACCTCCAAAACCTAATTGACTGAACTTATAATTGACCGAACTTATAATTGCCAGAAATTTAATTATCCGAATTCGTAATTCTCTTAATTTGCATTTGTCAGAATTTTTAATTATCAGAACTTGCACTTGTCCTAACTTTTAACTTCCCGAATTTGTATTTTTGTTAAAATTTTAAAATTACTAAACTCGCATTTGCAATTTGCATTTCTTAACATTTTCAAATTCTCGAAATCGTATTTTATTTATTTATTGAAGTTCCTAGTGCTAAAACTTTTAAACTTCAAACTTTTAGTTGCCTGAACTTTTACATCACTGAAATTGCATTTGTCCTAACACTAAATTTGCATTTTTTTCAATCTTTAAAATCACCGAACTCGTATTTAGCAAAGTATTAAACTACCCACATTTAGAACTGTAAGAACTTCTAAATCCCTGAATTTCGATTTGACCGAACTTAAAAAAAACCAAACTTACATTCGTCAAAATTTTGAAACACCCAAAATAGCATTTGTGCGAACTTTGAAATCACTGAACTCACGTTTGGTTAAATTTTAAAATCTCAAAATTTGCATTTGACTAAAGTTTTAAATGACGGAAGTTGCATTTATTCAAACTTTCAAATCACAAAACTTACATTTGTCATATATTACATCGATCTATCTTCAATAACATTTTTTTTATTTTTTACTTTTTTTATAAATGCTATTTTCTTTCTTCTGATATTTGCTTACAATTTATTTTTGACAATTGTCAAAAATCAGGAAACTGAAAAATTAATATTTAGTCGACATTTAGGAAAGCTTAAGTTAAACAGACCTTTCAATTGATAGTTCAGGTAATTCTAACGATTTTCGTCACAAAATATAAAATAGACTTCAGAACAATAGTGATACAATTATTACAACCCTATTCCCGTTACATCATACTCTATAAGCTGTCCTCTATTTAATCATATGTTTAAATGCCACCATGAAATGGCGCGCGTAGCGCGAGGCTTTTGCTCTAGTTAATATAATAGAAGATTACCATGTACAATTTTGTGAATTCTGGAAGAACTTTTAAACTCTTTATTCTCAATAAATAAGTAAATTTTTACAAAACATTTTTAAACACTCATTAATTGGAAGATTTTCTGACAGTATGTAAAATAATTATAACCCCCACCCCCCTCAGTACCACCAGAAAATGGTATTTTGAAGTATGAAAAATTGAAAACTTTCAGAACAAAATTTGTTACATTTTATAAATATTTTAAAGAAAAAAAGAAAAAAATTAATCAAATTAAATACATTTTTAACGTTTTTATTAGTTTTTATATTCAATAATATAAATATTTCTATTAAATTTCTTAAATTTCAATATTAAGATTAAAATTGAATATTCTTTTCTATTATGGGTCATTAATTACGATAATAATGGAAAAAACCAATTTTAACCGATATTTTACATAATAGTACTTTTGCGGAAGTGCACTTACAATGCTACAGTTTTACGCATGCGCAATAATAAAACGGATTTCTACTTGCGCACTTATTAAAAAAAGTATACTATATGTACTGAAAAATTAATTATCTGGTAAAGCACAGCACTGCGCATGCGTAATTTCTAAATATAGTCAGAGAACAGGTGTAACTATCATTCTGCATTATGCGCATGTGTAACAGCAATACAAAACAACTGCGCATGTAAACATTTTGTTTTGTAGTGCGCACGTTTACAAAGTTGTGGTGCACTACTGCGCATGTGCAACAATATGTTGTGCATGAAAAGATGTTCAGTTTAACATGCTTGACAGGAATAGTGCCAGTGCGCATTGTTACAAACTGAAATAACATGGTAAAATGAACATTTTTGTAAGTTGCCTATTAGAAAAAGTAGGTGAACTTTAAAGTGTGTACGACGATGAACGAAGTTTTTTCGGTATCGTATTAATATAATAGAAGATTACCATGTACAATTTTATGAATTCTGGGAGAACTTTAAAACTCTTTATTCTCAATAGATAAGTAAATTTTTACAAAACTTTTTTAAACACTAATTAATTGGAAGATTTCCTGACAGTATGTTAAATAATTATAACCCCCCCCCCCCTCAGTACCACCAGAAAATGGTATTTTAAAGTATGAAAAATTGAAAACTTTCAGAACAAAATTTATTACATTTTATAAATATTTTAAAGAAAAAAAGAAGAAAAATTTATAAAATTGAATGCATTTTTAACATTTTTAAATTTTTTAATAATATAAATATTTCTATTAAATTTCTTAAATTTCAATATTAAGATTAAATTTCAATATTCTTTTCTATTATTGGTCATTAATTACAATAATAATGGAAAAAACCAATTTTAACCGATATTTTACATAATAGTACTTTTGCGGAAGCGCACTTACAATGATAAAGTGTTACGCATGCGCTATCATGAAAAGGATTTGTACTGCGCACTTGTTAAAAAAAAGTATACTACATGCACTGAAAATATACTTATCTGGTAATGTACAGCACTGCGCATGCGTAATTTCTAAATTTAGTCAGAGCACATGTGTGACTATCACTGTGCATCATTGCGCATGTGTAACAGCAATACAAAACAACTGCGCATGTAAACATTTTGTTTTGTAGTGCGCACGTTTACACAGTTGTGGTGCACTACTGCGCATCGGGCTCTCCAAGCCGTAATGCATTGGTGTGATACACTGGTTACTTTCTTGCCCGGCTACTGCGGCGCTTTTGTCGCTGCACACAGACGCAAAATTTGTATAGCAACATGACAGTGATGTGTGTTAGTAAATACCAATACATATAACTGTCATGTCGCTATACAAATTTTGCATCTGTGTGCAGAGACAAAAGCGCTGCAGTAGCCGGGCGGGAAACTAACCAGTGTATCACATTAATACATTACGGCTTGGAGAGCCTGCTGCGCAAGTGCAACAATATGTTGTGCATGAAAAAATGTTCAGTTTAACATGCTTGACACGAATAGTGCTATGGCGCATTGTTACAAACTGTAATAACATGGTAAAATGAACATTTTTGTAAGTTGCCTATTGGAAAAAGTAGGTGAACTTTAAAGTGTGGACGACGATAAACGAAGTTTTCTCGATATCGTATTAATATAATAGAAGATTACCATGAACAATTTTTTGAATTCTGGGAGAACTTTAAAACTCTTTATTCTCAATAAATAAGTAAATTTTTACAAAACTTTTTTAAACACCAATTAATTGGAAGATTTTCTGACAGTATGTTATATAATTATACCCCCCCCCCCCTCTCAGTACCTCTAGAAAATGGTATTTTAAAGTATGAAAAATTGAAAACTTTCAGAACAAAATTTGTTACATTTTATAAATAATATTTTAAAGAAAAATCGGGTAAGTACGAGTTACACTCGTACCAAGTCGAAGGGTTCTGTACCGCTCTAATTTTTTTAATTATATGAGGCAGAGATTAAAAATTTTCCTCCAAGAAACGATTTTTAAAAATATTTTTTATTATTCACTAAACAAAACTTTATTGGTACAAATTTTTAGAACTATAAGCCAAAAATTTTGCAGCTAAAGGATCAGGGCCGTTTTTAGTCGGACTTTGTTGTCCGTCCGTCCGTCCGTCCGTCGTTTACAGCCAATAGCAGTCAATTTGAGGTTGTGTGCGAGAGAGAGGGAGATAGTGAAAGACAGAGACAGAAACATCCAACTGGTTCCGGAAACATCCGAATAATTCCGGAAACACCCGAATAGTTCTGGAAACAGCCGAATGGTTATGGAAACACCCGAAAGGTTTAGGAAACAAATGAATAATTTCGGAAACATCCGAATGATTCCGGAAACACCCGAATGGTTACGGAAATACTCGAATGTTTACGGAAACACCTAAATGGTTAAGGAAACACCTGAATAATTCCGGAAACATCCAAATGATTCCGGAAACACCCGAATGATTACAGAAACACCTGAATGGATACGGAAACACCCGAATAATTCCGGAAACATTCGAATGATTCCAAAAACATTCGTATGATTCCGGAAACATTCGAATGGTTACGGAAACACTCGAATGGTTACAAAAACACTCGACTGGTTCGGAAACACCCGGATAATTCCAGAAACTATCAAATGGTTTCGGGAACACCCAAATGGTTGCGGAAATATCAGAATGGTTATGGAAACATGTGAATGGTGACGAAAACACTTGAATGGTTACGAAACCACCTGAATGGTTCCAGAAACATAATATATTATACAAGAGTAACAGAATTAGAGACTGAGAAAGAAAGAAAACTAGTTTTTTACAATTTTTCTGGTTGTTTGTGAGAGGAAGGTTAGTGGGGATTAAGAGAAAGCCACAAAACCGTCAATTGTAGTGACATTGCGCCTGCTTTTTGTACTCTTTATTTAAATATGTTTTTAAAAAATACGAATATTGAATAGACCATTCTATGAAGACGAACATTAACAAACTTCTATATATTTTTCGCGTAATGTACACGTAAAGTTGCATATGTGTACGCAATTGCAGCATCCTTAGTTAAAATGTTTGGAAGTTTAGGGGAGATCAAATAGTTTAAAAGATTAGGGGGGGACATGGTCATTTTTTCGAATTTTTTTCAAAAAATCGTATTTTTTGGCTAGTAAATACTATGAAGACCGCATTTACGAAAACTTTCTGTAATTGTCCTGTAATCTACACGTAAATTTATATAAGTGTACCAAATTGCAGCATTCTAAGTCAAATAGTTTAAAAGATTAGGGGGGGGGGACATGGTCTTTTTTGCATTTTAGGGCAAAAAAGTGGTTTTTTCTGGATTTCGGCATGTTTATGAGCTCGAATCGCGTTTTCCATATCATTTTCGTAAATCCCAGGTGAAATTACATATGTGTACCAAATTGGAAGTCTCTAACTCATATAGTTTAGAAGTTAGAGGGGGTGCGAAAACGGACACACATAGTGATTTTAATAGGGTTCCGTTTTACGGTACGGAACCCTCAAAAAGAATAAAATTAATAAAATTGAATACATTTTTAACGTTTTTATTAGTTTTTATATTTAATAATATAAATATTTCTATTAAGTTTCTTAAATTTCAAAATTAAGATTGAATTTAAATATTCTATTCTATTATTGGTCATTAATTAAAATAATAGTGAAAATAACCGATTTTAACCGATATTTTACATACTAGTACTTTAGCGGAAGCGCACTTACAATGATAAAGTGTTACGCATGCGCAATAATAAAACGAATTTCTACTGCGCACTTATTAAAAAAAGTATACTATATGTACTGAAAATTTAATTATCTGGTAAAGCACAGCACTGCGCATGCGTAATTTCTAAATTTAGTCAGAGCACATGTGTGACTATCATTGTGCATCATTGCGCATGTGTAACAGCAATACAAAACAACTGCCCATGTAAAAAGTTTGTGTTGTAGTGCTCTCGTTTACACAGTTGTGGTGCACTACTGCGCATGTGCAACAATATGTTGTCCATGAAAAGATGTTCAGTTTAACATGCTTGACACGAATAGTGCTATGGCGCATTGTTACAAACTGTAATAACATGTTAAAATGAACATTTTTGTAAGTTGCCTATTGTAAAAAGTAGGTGAACTTTGAAGTGTGTACGACTATAAACGAAGTTTTCTCGGTATCGTAGTAATATAATAGAAGATTACCATGTACAATTTTATGAATTCTGGGAGAACTTTAAAACTCTTTATTTTCAATAAATAAGAAAATTTTTACATATCTATTTTCAGCACTAATTAATTGGAAGATTTTCTGACAGTATGTTAAATGATTATAACCCCCCCTCCTCCAGTACCTCCAGAAAATAGTATATTAAAGTCTGGAAAATTGAAAAGTTTAAGAACAAAATTTGTTACATTTTATAAATATTTTAAAGAAAAAAAGAATAAAATTAATAAAATTGAATACATTTTTAACGTTTTTATTAGTTTTTATATTCAATAATATAAATTTTTTTTTTATTTCTTAAATTTTAATTTTAAGATTGAATTTGAATATTATTTCTATTATTGGTCATTATATAATTACAATAATAATGGATAAAACCAATTTTAACCAATATTTTACATAATAGTACTTTTGCGGAAGTGCACTTACAATGCTACAGTTTTACGCATGCGCAATTATAAAACGGATTTCTACTGCGCACTTATTAAAAAAAGTATACTACATGCACTGAAAATGTACTTATCTGTTAAAGTACAGCACTGCGCATGCGTAATTTATAAATTTGGTCAGAGCATATGTGTGACTATCACTGCGCATCATTGCGCATGTATGTAACAGCAATACAAAACAACTGCGCATGTGAAATTTTTGTGTTGTAGTGTACACGTTTTCACAGTTGTAGTGCACTACTGCGCATGTGCAACAATATGCTGTGCATGTAAAAATGTTAAGTTTAACATGCTTGACACGAACAATGCCAGTGCGCATTGTTTCAAACTGTAATAACATGTTAAAATAAACATTTTTGTAAGTTGCCTATTAGAAAAAGTAGGTGAACCTTAAAGTGTGTACGACGATGAACGAAGTTTTCTCGGTATCGTATTATTATAATAGAAGATTACCATGTACAATTTTATGAATTTTGGGAGAACTTTAAAATTCTTTGTTCTCAATAAATAAGTAAATTTTTAAAAAACTTTTGGTAATTATTTAGAATCACGGCTTTTGCGAATTTTAAGGTTTTTTGATCGGGACCAAGCCTAAGTGGTGTATTTCAGCACCAAATTAAATAATCAGGTTGGGACGGTTGAAAAAGTTTATCTGCTTTTTTTATTTTTACAAAAAACTTCAATTTTTTAATATAATCAAATTTTACTGATTTAACCAATTTTCTTTGCTTAAATCACTTTAAACATTTTAATATCAGTTTTAGATTTATTGGTTCAATAAATATTTACACCTTTACTATTATTTTTACAGGTGTAAACATGCTCAGGGTTGTATAGGAGACTGTAGTGATACACAGAGGTAGGTAGTCTTCACCTGACCTCAAGTGACCTGTGACCGTTACAGAACCGAAATAATATAACAATAATTATTGTCAAAAAATACAGTAATTACTGCACAGCCGAAGGCGTGTTCCTATCGGCCAGCTTGAAAAAAAGAGAGAGTGAGGAGGACAGTCCTAGGGGGCGAGGGGGGGGGGGGTTCCAGTAAACAGACTGATATAAAATACACCAACTTCACGTATTAGTGGCACCCAACCCCCTCCTAGCTTGTCCCTCTCACTCTCTCTTTTTTCAAGCTGGTCGATAGGAACACTGTATTTTTTGATAATAATTATTGTTATATTATTTCGGTTCTATGACGGTCACCGGTCAGTTGCAGCCAGTGCTCTGTCACTACACAACTCTGGCCTTAGGGTGAAGTTCCATACGACGGAGTAGGGTATCAGTGGATTACAATAGACCAATCAGCTAATTGGTCACAATGGAAAGTTTTTTCTGATTGGTCTATTCTATTCCTCTGATAATCTATTCCTTCCCATGGGTCTTCACCCTTACGTGAGTGATCACTTTTAAAAGGATGCCTAACTGCCTGTCTTAGTGCAGTTAAAAAATTGAAGTTTTTTGTAAAAATAAAAAAAGCAGGTAAACTTTTTCAACCTCCCCCACCGGATTATTAACTTTAGTGCTAAAATACACCACTTAGGCTTGGTCCCGATCAAAATACTTAAAAATTCGCAAAAGCCGCGATTCTAAATAATTACCAAGCTTTTTTAAACACTAATTAATTGGAAGATTTCCTGACAGTATGTTAAATAATTATAACCCCCCTTCCCTCAGTACCTGCAGAAAATGGTATTTTAAAGTATGATAAATTGAAAACTTTCAGAACAAAATTTGTTACATTTTATAAATATTTTAAAGAAAAAAATAAAGAAATAAAATAAAATTGAATACATTTTTAACGTTTTTATTGGTTTTTATATTCAATAATATAAATATTTCTATTAAATTTTTTAAATTTCAATATTTAGATTACATTTGAATATTCTTTTCTATTATGGGTCATTAATTACGATAATAATGGAAAAAACCAATTTTAACCGATATTTTACATAATAGTACTTTTGCGGAAGTGCACTTACAATGCTACAGTGGTACGCATGCGCAATAATAAAACGGATTTCTACTGCGCACTTATTAAAAAAAGTATACTACATGGACTGAAAATATACTTTCTCTAACACCTCGCGTTGAAAACTCGTGTTTCCACGCACACGCGTGCGAGAAAAGAGCAGACGACTACTTTCCACGCACACCTTACCTCGTAAACGCTGTTCTTGAACAGTGCTACCAACTTCGAAAACCCAATATTTTCTAACTCTAATATAATATTGTGTATCCGAACTTTAAAGTTAAACTTGAAGCTTGAACTGTTAAAGAGTAGTGTTCATGGGGTAAAGTGCGCGTGGAAAGAGTCCTCTGCTCTTTTCTTGCATGCGTGTGCGTAAAAAACACGAGTTTTTAACACGTGGTGTTAGAGAAAATAGTGTGTGTAGCATGTGATTGCCACACTCGCTTCGCTCGTGCGGCAAACTTCACACGACTCTCGATCCCCCTATTTTTGCGCCCTTGCCATACAAATAAATATATCTGGTAAAGCACAGCACTGCGCATGCGTAATTTTTAAATTTGGTCAGAGCATATGTGTGACTATCACTGTGCATCATTGCGCATGTGTAACAGCAATACAAAACAACTGCGCATGTGAAATGTTTGTGTTGTAGTGTGCACTTTTAGACAGTTGTAGTGCACTACTGCGCGTGTGCAACAATATGTTGTGCGTGAAAAAATGTTGAGTTTAACATGCTTGACACGGACAGTGCCAGTGCGCATTGTTTGAAACTGTAATAACATGGTAAAATGAACATTTTTGTAAGTTGCCTATTGGAAAAAGTAGGTGAACCTTAAAGTGTGTACGACGATGAACGATGTTTTCTCGGTATCGTATTAATACAACGAGATCGATCTGCGCGCCGCGGCGCGCTTGTTATTTTTTTCTTAATAAAAGTTAGTAACAACACATGAATTAGAATAGAAACAAACATTCTAACCTTAAATTACTCATATAATAATAATTTAAAAGAATTAATAAAATATTATTTTTAATACAATAATAAATAATTAAATATATTAATTAAAAGTAATAAATTGTTAAGAGTTTTAATTTCATAAATAAAAAATGTAAATAATAAAAAAAAACAATTGTTTCAAATGTAAATAAATTAGAAATTTAGAAACAAAAGAAATTGAAAAAAGTTGTTATTATTCACTATACTTACAATTATCTTATAATTATCTTTATTATAACTATACTCATTTTATAAATTTAAAATAATTATTTAATAAACTAATGTTTTAAGTAAGCTTAATAAAATGAATTACTTGTCAAAAAACTTCAATGATAATTATCACATAATGTAATTATTAAATTACAATAGAAACAAACATCCTAACCGCAAATGACATTTATCAATATGATACTTAAATAAAAAAAATACAACTATTGAATTAATGTAATAAGAAAAAAGATGAATAAATTAGAAGCTTACAATAAAATAAAATGAAATTATTAAAAATTATTATTATTACTTACCTGTCACTAACCATTACTACGTTACTGGAGAATGATAACAAAAAACATAACCTTAAACATGGAAGTATAATATTTTTATTTTACTGAAACTTTAAAAGTTAATGAATTATAAACATATAATAAAACAAAATAAAGAACTAAAAATTATTATAACTTACCAGTTTCACAATTTCTAGGTCACCGAAAAGATATCCGATGACACATCACCACGTGCATTAGAATAAAAAGAAATATAAAAACCTTAAAAGACATAAATAATTATGATACTTTTAGGGAAAAAAACATTTAATAATAGAACTAAAAAACAGATAAATAAGTTGCAAATAAAATAAAAAGAAATAAAAAATTATGAATATTATTATCATTACTCACCTGTCAGAAACGAATGCCAATGTAAACAAAACATTATTTCACCCTAAACACTATAACCTTAACAACTTCACTAAAATCACTGTCACTTCTTAAACTATCACTCCTTAATTATTAGAATTTAATTTATTTTTAATCTATTATTATTTAATAAAATGCAATTATTTATTGAACGAAGATTTTAAATAAATTAAAAAATACTCCAAATAAACGTCTAAACTGTGATGTTATTGTTGACAAAAAATATCGAAAATCTGGTAGCCAATCAGAAGCCCGATAAAACGTGTTACACCTCTGAAGTTGATCGAAAGGGTTCTCGTATAGGGAAGTCAAGGTCAAACGTAATTTCTATGTATTTACTATTTTAAAAAAAAAATTTCTTATTTTAGATTGCTAACATTATAAGAAATTTTTTTCAAATAAACTTGAAGTTACAATATTTAATTAAAAGATTTTAATTCGTCTGCAAAACAAAAAATCAAAACTCAAAACTATCGATAGTGAGGTTCGATATGAACTGACCAATGGGAGACTCGGAAATGGAGTTACACGTCTGAAGTTAACCACAACGTCTGTTCTTTTTAGAATAGGATAGAAGATTACCATGTACAATTTTATAAATTCTGGGAGAATTTTAAAACTCTTTATTCTCCATAAATAAGTAAATTTTTACAAAACTTTTTTAAACACTAACTTTTTGTAAGATTTTCTAAAAAGTATGTTAAATAATTATAACCCCCCCCCCTCAGTACCTCCAGAAAATAGTATTTTAAAGTATGAAATATTGGAAACTTTCAGAACAAAAATTGTTACATTTTATAAATATTTTTAAGAAAAAAATTAATAAAATTGAATACATTTTTAACGTTTTTATTAGTATTTATATTCAATAATATAAATTTTTATATTCAATAATATAAATTTTTCTATTTAATTTCTTAAATTTCAATATTTAGATTAAATTTGAATATTCTTTTCTATTATTGGTCATTAATTACGATAATAAAGGAAAAAATCAATTTTAACCGATATTTTACATAATAGTACTTTTGCGAACGTGCTCTTACAATGCTACAGTGTTACGCATGCGCAATAATAAAACGGAGTTCTACTGCGCACTTATTAAAAAAAATATACTACATGCACTGAAAATATACTTATCTGGTAAAGTACAGCACTGCGCATGCACAGTAAAAACATGGGGATTATATTAGCACCGAAATGTATTCTAAAACAATACCGTGAACAAAAGAATACCTCTTCTAAATTCATTCGACAAAATAACAAAATCGATCAAGAGTTGGCTTCAAATTCGAACGATGTTCATTTCACAGTATCGCTGTACTATTTACAAATATTTGACCAACCTCTTAAGGAAAATATAAATTATGAAAATCTATAACTACCCTGCCGATAGAGAATACCTAAAAAATGACTGGCCAAAATAACTGAATGGATTCAGTCATTTTTGAGGTACGATTTGAATGATTTCGTACCTAGAAAATGTCAAATGGTTTTTTCTTTTTAAAATTGCCTTTAGACCATTTTAAATGCCACCGAGCTTCGTGATTCTTTATAAAATTGTTCAAGCGCACTTAAAAAATGGTTTATAACATTAAAACAATAAAAAAACATTTAACAAAAAAGTTTAAAAAAATAATGAAAAAATTAACAATTTTCATTGCTTATTCTAAAAATATGAAGCGAATATAATCCTAAGATCACATTAAATAGTATTCAACAAATTTATTACGAAATAGATTATTTTTTATATATTTAAAAATAAAAATGACTCAAAAATGACTGACTAGACATTTTTCAGTCATATTTTAGTCACTTTTTACCGATAGGGTAGGAAGCCCCCAAATATTGAACTAGTGAGGTGTGTTCAAATCATCACCATCCAACATCTCCGAATAAGTTAACCTAAAAAAATAAAATCGTCTACCAGAAAGTCGCACAATATCAAATCATATCCACGTCTTTTCTAGCCCACTTTTTCGTGGATGTTAACCTCAAACTGTAAAAATCATTAAGTATCGAAAAACCTGTGACAAACTTGTGTGCAGGTCATTTGCAGGCTCGAAAAAAGGGGTTGAAGAGGCAGAGGCTTATCTGCCACGGAGTCTGGGTCTCGTTGGAGCTCGACTTAAAAGATTGCTTAATATAAAAAGAGAAAACATGCACAAAAGGGGGTATTAAAATATTGAACAAGCCAATAGGGCCCATCCTCGTAGTTTCCACCGGGGTCTGAGCTGATTCTCCACGGCCCTGTTTATTTTTGACATTCTTTAGTTAAGTTATTCTCAAACTAATAAAATTGTCACCTAGGGAACATCCATCAAAATAGTGTCCAGATAATTTCTGGCATTCTTGTTCGGTTAAGTTGGTCTCAAAGTGTAAAAATTGTCACCTAGGAAAAATTCATCAAACTGGTGTCCAGGTCATCTCTAGCTAACTCCTTTTGGAAAATTAACCTCAAACTGTAACAATACCCTGTCGATAAGAATACCTGAATCATACCTAAAATATACCTATAAAATACCTTATTAAGGCATTTTCTAGGTATATTACAGGTACGTTTCAGGTACTGTGCATCGGTAGGGTAGTCACCTAGGAATCTTAGGACGCACCCAAGTATCTAACCAAGTATCTAGATCGCATTTCTATGATTTCTTAAGAATCGCATTTCTAAGATCGTGGAAGTTAACCTCAAACTGTGAAAATTGTAACAAAGGAATCCTCGAAGGGTCTATAACCTATATCTAGGCCACTTCTAGACAACATCTTTGAGAAAAGTAGCCTATAGAATTGTGAAAATCGTCAAGTAGGATACATCCTAGTATCCAATCGATGTATAGAGGTCATTTCTAGCCAATTACTTTGCGGGTGTAAACCTCAAACTGTTAAGTTCGTAAAGTATTGACAAATGTATCTAACTAGTTTTAAACCAATATCTAATTCATTTGTCATCAACTTCTTCTAGGAAGTTAACCTCAAACTCAAATTTAAATCTTAAAGTTCGTGAATGTAAGCCATCAAATGTTATTGTCGCTAAAAAGGATGTTCTAAAGAATTAATTTTATATTAAGGTTAATTTAGTTCAACTTCTTAGACACCGTATCGCATAAGTGGTCTACTTTTCGCTTCAGTATATAACAGGCATTCCTAGATTCATATCAATATTTAATTTGAAAAATCCTTACCAATGATTGAGGCATAGAATTTGAATCCTGAAAGGGGCCCTTGCATTGTTAGAAACCTCATTATTTAAAAAGTGCACTTATCAGAAATCTCATTAATCCAAAATTGCACTTGTCGAAAGACTCATTAATCGAAAAGAGCATTTAACAGAAATCTGATTTATCCAAAATTTCTTTTGTCAGAAATCTCATTTATCCACAAATGTATTAATCAGAAATTTCATGTATCCAAAAATACATTAATTAGAAATTTCGTTTATCTAAAAATGTATTCATCAATAGTCACATTTGTCCGAAATAGCATTTATCAGAAATTCCATTTGACAATAATTTCGATTATCAGAAATCTCATTCATCCAAAATTGCATTTATCAGAAATCTCATTTGTCCGATTACACGTTTATCAAAAACTGTATATTTATCAAACATATTATTTTCCACAACCTACAATAAGCTTCTGAGCAAAACTTTAAAAAGATACTGATTTTTATATGATATTTGCATTTTAGCGTTTAAATCGAAGCGATATCGGTTCTGCTTTATAGACTTGAAAAGGAATAGGAAACTTGCTTGAAAATAAAAATGTCGGGATGATTAAATTTTTTGGGAAAAAATTTTTTTTTATAAATGCCCTTTCTTATAATTGTAGATTCTGGAAAATAATATTTTGAATAAATACAGCTTCTTCAAATTTTCCTAGAATTTTTGATGTGGCATTTAGCTCTTGGTGAAGCTAAATGTCCGATATTTTTTCACAGAATTTCTTAGTTTAAATACAGCTTCTGCTAAATACGATTTCGGAAATATTAGATTTCCGATAAATGCACTTTCGGACAGATGAGATTTCTCATAAATGGAATTTTGGATAAATGAGTTTTCTGATATAATTAAAATTTTTGACAAAATAGCTTGCTGATGAATGCTATTTTGAACAAATGAGATTTCTCATAAATGCAATTTTGAATAAATAAGATTTCTGATAACTGCAATTATTGACATATGGAATTTTTGATAATTAGAATTTCTGACAAATCAGGTTTTTGATTAATAAAATTTCAGACGAATGAGATTTCTAAAAAATGCAATTTCGGAAAAATTTCATTTCTGGTAAATTAATTTTTGGATAAATGGAATTTCTGATACAAATATAATTTTGGATTAATGAGATTTCTGTTAACTGCAGTTTTGCATTAATGAGATTTCTGATAATTGACATTACTATCAAATTATATTTTTGATAAATAGTTTTTTAGTTAAATGAAATTCGTCAATATTTTATCTAGATCATCATGTATTAAAAGTTAGTAGAAAAGATTTAAATGTTTTAACAGATTTGTAAAATTTAAAATGATTTAATTAGACAGTTGTAAGATAAAGTCGTGAAAATATTTAACATAATTGTTTAAATCAGTCATTTTTTATCATGTAATAAATTAATTTAGTTCTGAAAACGTTATGCTTTGTTGTCCAAAAGAAATGGGTTTCAAGAATTGGGTTCAAAAAAGATTTTTGTTATGCCAGAAAAAAGTATAATTGAGCTAAGCATACATTTCATTACGGTAACAGAATACACTCATTAAAACAATTTAATCTCTTAAATACCAACCAAATTATTTGGTTGACCTAACCAAATTTTGATTGCTTAGACTAAATATTACTTTAGTATTACAAAATACTTTCTCAGTGTCCCTCCTGTAAATTCTTAGACAAGGGTTTTCACCTAATTGCACTTTATCATATCAAATCTGGAGTATTATTTAGATAGAATTAAGGAATATTTCTGTTTAACATAAATAAATAAATTTTTAACAATAGAAAGTAAAAATTGTATTTGACAAAAAGTTTTTAATGAATTAACGTTTATTACTAAAAAATGATAACATTTTTAACCAAGAAATAATGAAATATCGAATCCTCTAGCAACTATAGTATTTTGATCCGTTATAAAATCATTAAATTTAATTAAAACTGTCAATATAGTTAGAATTTAAATTCTATAGCTTATAAGTAAGAATCATGGTAACAAATTAAGTTTAGCAAATCTCTATAGTGAACTGAGAAATAATATAATCAACGGATCAAAATTTAATTTACTAGAAATTTTTTTTAAGAAATTCCTGCAGCCTTCAGAATTTTCATTACAAATAGTGACTTCGGTAAATTTGGTGTAAGCTTTGTAGCAGCTTCTCTAAAGACACAAGCTGATAATAGAAGTAATTCTTGTTTAAAAGCAGGCTTGAACTTGATACCAAAAATCCAGTATACGCATAGCAACAGAGGTATAGCTTCTGTAGCTTTGGCTTTAGATATGGCGCAGCTATCAACATAACAACAAAGTGTTAGAGAATCATCTTCAGGATTGCTGATAGCAGTTAAAAACGGAGGTGCATCTTTTGCTGGTTGAGTCTCCTTGATTGTAGTTCCAGGCTGGTAAAATGATGATAATTATTAGAATAACACTCCACTTTTTTTTAAAAAAATTAAGTGGCACTTACAAGAAATAAGTAATAAAGTACTATATTAAAGTTAAAGTTAAGGGCATGTGATGGAGTATGACGTCACTGGTATAGGAAAAATTTGTCCGTAACTTTTCTTTTCAAATATTGAATATTTTGTCATGAAACTTGGTAGAATTACTTAAAATGTCTTTAGGCTCAAAATTAATATTTAAAAAATTTTGCAATTTTTCGAAAATTTTCAAAAATTAATTTTTTGCCAAAATTCAAACAAACTCAGGTCTGAGAGACCTTCCTAATGTCATTTTAAGTAATTCTACCAAGTTTTATGACAAAATATTCAATATTTTAAGAGAAAAGTTAGAGACAAATTTTTGCCTATACCAGTGACGTCATATTCCATCACATGCCCTTAAGCGATTTCTTATGAGGACGTTTAAATCAAAAAATAAAAAAAACATTTTTTGTATTTGATTCTTAAAAAATCAAATCGATATTATTTATAATTTTAACAATATTTTCGTATAATGTCAAAATTAAAAATTGAAGGTTTGGTTATATGAAAAGTCGTATGTCAAAGTATAAAAATAATATTAACTTTTTAGCTTAGTTTACCTTATGAATTATGAGCAGACTTTCTGCTTTTTGATTTCCCGTCTGAAATAAACTATGTAAGTTTAGCAGCAAGTGTATTGTTTGACCGTTAGAATTTAGGCGTTGAGTGGGTGGCAACTTTTTTAAAATATTTGGAATGGCACTTATCCAATTTTTATTGAAAGCAGTTACTTTCAAATTATTATTAATATCACAAAACTCCCATTTAAGCTGAAAATTTGAGAAAAATATTAATATTTTTAAATATTAAGAATTAATTCTCTTACAACTAAATACACAAACTGTGATACAAAAGTTATATCAACTATGAATTTTTTTTAATTTAACAATTTTCATATTATAGAAACTATTGGTGCTAATAAATATACAAAACAAATTTTTTAGCTCCTAAATCGATGAGGGAGTTCTTAAAGTGTAAGCATTCGTATTGTCAAAATAAAATTCTGATTTAATGATTGAAAGAGTTTTTAATGGTTATTATTAATGAGGTTGTAAACCAAATTATAGTTTTAAACATTACCAATTCTGGGTATTGTAAGGCTTTGTATTTTTGGATCATATCAGATGCTGGTAATACTTTTGAATCTTCTTGTCTAAGAGTTCTGACTGAGCGTAATATCTCTCTAACTAGATCCATATTTTTACCACGTTCTTTTTCTAATTCCCTTTTCATAATTTGACATTGTTCTTGAAGCAAATCAGTTTTCGATTTTGCACTATTGTTATTTGTTTTCTGCTTTTGACGTTTCAAAGTATCATGGATTCTTTTAGACGTTCCAACATGTTCCGATTCAAAAGCACCCTTGAAAAATGAAAATTTTTGTACAAGTAATACGGTGACTTGCTTCACATGGTACTGCTCACTTTTATCATGCTGAAGCATATTGCTAACTATTAGTCTTATGATTTCTGCCTCCTGATTAACTGAAACCTTTCCATTTTCTATAGCAGTCAGCAAATTCGTCCGGTAGTTATTAGGAATAAGGTATTCTAGAGTTGTCTGTAAAATGATATGAGAAAGTATTGGGATGATTTGCTGATTAAAAAAATGTCAGAAAAACTTAAATAGAACCATAAAATTTTTTTTTAAAAATATGTTTATCATAAAGAGAAAAATTTTCAACTGAGTATTATTTAACATTTTGGGGTTAAAACAACCGAAATTCTATATTTTGACTAGAATACTAGCTATTGTAATATTTTTTATTTTTAATTACAGTCGTCCCTTGATTAATGCTGGTTTGTCGAATCTCAGAAATTCTTCTCACTTGAAGCTAAAAACTTTGACTCGAAGACCGGCTTGAACCAATTTTTTTAGTCCCAAAACTCAGCATTAATCAAGGCAACATGTAACTAAGTTTTGTTATTTCCTTCTATGTAATTTAAATACAGGGTGTCTACCGAAACATGATTTTTAAATTCCCGGCAAATTCCCGGTTTTCCCGGATCTAAAATCACATTTTTCCCGGATTTCTTTTATGTATGATTAACAGCTATAATATTAAAATAGTGAAAAAAGAAAGTGCGTAATACATAAGTTTTTAAGGTAAAATTGATCTTTAAAGAAAATAATTCCAAAATGTCAAAAATAATAGAAATTTGAAGAAAATAATTGGAAAATGACAAAAATAATTGAAATTTGAAGAAACAAAATGAAAGATGACAAACTAATTAAAAATTAAGTAAATAATTAAAAATTTGAAGAAATAAAAAATTATCATAAAATTGATAAAAATTTGAAGAAAATACTAGAAAAATGATAAAAATAATTAAAAAAAAAAAAAAAAACAATTGAGAAATGACAAAAATAATTGTACCTTGAAAAAAAATAAGAGATAGTAAAACTAATTTAAAATTATGCGAAAAATTTATGATTTGAAAAAGACGTAAAGAATAGAGAAACAAAATAAAAATTGGGAATTAATAATTGAAAGATTGGAGATAAAAATTCACGCTTAAAGAAAATAATTAAATTATGCAAAAATAATTGTAAAATCCCAAAAAATTTGAAATTTTAAGAAAATACTTGAAAAATGATAAAAATAATTAAAATTAAACATAAAAAGCAATTAACAAATGACAAAAATCATTGAAAAATAAAAAAAATTAAATGTAAATTAAAGTAAGGTATTAAAGAATCCATGACAATAATTTAAAGATATAAGAAAATAAGTAAAATTTGGAGAAAGAAATAAAAAAATATCGAAAATATTGATAATACTTGAGAAATGACTAAATTAATTAAAATTTTTAAAAGCCATTAAAAAATGAGAAAAATAATTATAATAGGTTAAAATAATCGAGAAATAACAAAAATAACAAAAATTTGAAGAAAATAATTGATAAATCACAAAAAATTTAAATTTGAAGGTAATATGTGAAAAATAACAAACATAATAAAAATTTAAGACAAATAATTGAAAAGTGACAAAACTAATTAAAAATTAATTAAAAAATATAAAATTTGAAGAAAAGACTTGAAAAATGATAAAAATAATTAAAATTTGAAAAAAACTTGAGAATTGACAATAATAAATGAAAATTGAAGAAATTAAAATATTCATGACAATAATTTAAAGATATAAGAAAATAAGTATAAAATTTGGAGAAAGTAACAAAACAACCTCGTAAATATTGACAATAAGTGAGAAAGTACTAAATTAATTGAAAATTTTAAAAAACAATTAAAAAATACCATAAATAATTAAAAATAGGAAAAAATAGTCGAGAAATGACAAAAATAATTAAAATTTGAGGAAAATAAATTGAGAAATCACAAAAAATTTTAATTTGAAGGTAATAGATGAAAAATACTAAAAAGTAATAAAAAATTGAGAAAAATAATTGAATAATGACATGAATAATTGATAACTGGTGTAAATAATTAAAAGAATGTAAGATTGAAAAAAAATTAATTGAAATTTGAAAAAATGGAACTTGTAAAAAATAATTGTCAATTGGTGTAAAGTATTTAAAAATTATTGATTCATAATAATAAAATTATTGAAGAAAATTGCTGAAATTTGAAGAAAAAAATTGAATCGTAGAAAAAAATTAAAAACTGTGTAATAAATTAAGAAATTGATAACCACAAAAAAATTTAGAAAAAAATTATTGAAATTTGATGAAAATAATTTTTAAATGTTAAAACAAATAGAAATATGCAGAAAATACTTGAAAAATAATAAAAATAATTGGAATTTGATGGAAAAATTGAAAGATGACGAAATGAATTGACAATACTGGTTTAAAAATTAAAAACTTGTATACATTAATTAAAAAATTGAAAAAGATTTCAATATTAATTTCAATATTATTGATAGTTTAAGAATGTAATTGTATATAATAATAATAATTATTATTATTTTACTAAGAAAGTGAGAAAAGGTTTTTTTTTAAAGTGAGTAATAGTGAGTGATTTTAAAAAAATATGAATATAAATGAGAAAAGTATTTCACTGGCTGCCCTGAAAATGCTCAAATTCGCTTGAAACTTGTTACACTTTTACTATTTTGAAAATCTAACTTCAGATTAGTAACCAAGAACATGGATTACCACCGAGAAGCAAGTTTAAGGTGAATTTGAGCAATTTTGCAAAATATGTGTGCCATATTGGACCCGCCATTTCGAATTTTGAAAAATTGGTAATTCTGACATCGTTTTCACAATCAGAGACTTCGAAAAAGAGTAATAAGTTTCAAGCGAATTTGAAGAATTATAAAAACGAATTAGCTGAAATTTTTAGAAATTCCCGGATTTAATTTTTTTTCCCGGCCATTTCTCGGGGTTTTCCCGGTCGAACTAAAATCCCGGCAAATTCCCGGTTTTCCCGGAATTCTCGGTGTGTAGACACCCTGTAAATATTGAAAAAAATAAGATGACGGCCTAATTTTTTTATTTTTTAACGTTTTTATTTTAGAATTATTAGAGGCATTAACAAAAGTTTGGTTTTTTAATTTAAATTTGCTTTCATATTTATAAAGTTTTACAACTTTTTATTTAAATATTATGTAGCAACCCAGTCGCGAGATTTTAGAATTAATTAAAAAGAGTTTACCCGGTAAAATATTCAAGAAACGTTGGAAAGAGAAAGGGGTGGAATCACTCGCGCTAGGAGGCACAAAATTCACTTGTCAGACTCCCTGTGGCACTGCGATGCAGATTTTAGCCTAGCCTGATTATTTGCGCGTATTTTGGAAAACGAAAGGGCGAGCACTGAGTACCAGGAATCATTATTTATTACTGCGATGGCCAATATACAGGTGACGGACTTACCAATGTTGATACGTGAAATTTGGTCGAACAGAAAACTCTGGAACCGCTAAATCCAGTGGATCAGGTGCAACAGGACACAACACAATCGGTTAATTTAAACAGTTGTTTATTGAATCACACAAAAGAATCGGATATACAATAATGTAATTCGCACGCGTCTAGCGTCTAGTGCCGCTCGCATCAATCTGATGCTTCTGCGTTTTGCCGTCAACGAACACGCGGTTTTTCGTCTGCTATTCGGACTACCGCGCGCGCCGCCTATACTATCTCGCGCGAATATTCAAATTCGCTGAATGCGAGTTTTAATATCATTTACGCGACGAGATCGAAATCGGGAGGTACGGCTACCCAAAATATTATTAAAAAACGATCTGGGTCGTTACAATTATTATATTGACAGTATTAAGATTTGTTTTTATATTAAAGTTACAAGGTTTTCTTTTTAATTTACAATGCAAATCACAAGTTTTATAAAAGCATTTGTATATAAAAGAATATAACCGTAAATAATAACAAAAGAAGAAAAAAAAGTTAAAGTAGTATCAGCATTTAAAAGATTGAGATAAATGAGTGCCGAATTGAACTTACATGCTGCTCACACAATGCACAAGTCTGACTACTTTTTTGTGTGTTTTTGGATGATTGTAATTTTTTACGATGTAAAAGAGAGGACTGATCATCAGATCTGGCAGATGATGGACCTGCTAACTGTGTATCATCACTCAAATCATGCGCATCTGCTGTTGCATTATTTCTATGCAAGATTAACGCATCGGAAAAGTTTCCACCCGAATTTAGTTGTGAAATACTTGAAACCTCTTCTTCATTCAACAGGGAGGTCGCAGATTTTTGGCTCGAATTAATCTCCAAAGTACTTGCAGCTTCATCTGAATTAAAAATTCCAAATACGTAGTAAGAATAATTTGTTAAGCCCGTTTTAAATTGGTGAGATGAAAAATTAATAAGATCAGATTTAGTAACTAAACAACAGGACAAAAATTTGAGAAGCATGAATATTCCCTAAAACCCACTTAGTCTGAATCCCATTCAGCTTTAAAACCTATTTAATATAAATCCTATTTAACCTAAATTTTATTTAACCTAACTTCTATTTAATCTTAATTCTATTTAACCTAACATGCATTCAGCCTGACTCCCGTTTAACCGAAATTGCATTTAGCCTAAAACCCAATTAACCTACAACTCATATAACCTAAAATGTATTCAGCCTAAAATTGATTTACCTAAATTCCATGTAACATAAATTCAGTTTAACCTAAATCTCATTTAACGTAAATCTCATTTACCCAAAATATCATTTAACCGAAATTACATTCAGTCTAAAACCCTTTTAACCTAAAACTCATTTAAACTAAATCTCATTTAACCTATAAAACTCAATTAACTTAATCCCTATTTAACATAAAATCCATTCAGCCTAAAGTTCATTTTACCTAAATCGAATTACAACAAGATTTAGGTTAAATGAAGTTTAGGTTAATGAGATTTAGGCTAAATAAATTTTAGGTTAAATGAGTTTTAGGGTGAATGCAATTTAGGTTAAATGCATGTTAGGTTAAATTGGATAATAAAGTTAAATAAGATTTAGGCTTAATGCATTTTAGGTTAAGTGAGATTAAGGTTAAATAAGATGTAGGTTAAATGAAATGTAGGTTAAATGGAATAAAGGCTGAATGCATTGTAGGTTAATTAGGATTTATGTTAAATGAGATTTAGGTTAAATGTGTTTTAGGCTGAATGTATTTTAGGTAAAATTGGATAATTAGGTTAAATGAGATTTAAGATGCATGAATTTTAAGTCTAATTGGATGTAGCCTGAATACATTGGGTTAAATAGGATTAAGGTTAAATGAGATTTAGGGTAAATGAATTATAGGCTGAGTTCATTTTAGGTTAAATGATATTTAGTTAAAATAAGTTTTAGGTTAAATGGGTTTTAGGTTAAATGTGTTTTAGCCCAAATGCAATTTAGGTTAAATGGTATTTAGGGTAAATGGGATTTAGGTTAAATAAGATTTAGGTTAAATAGAATTTCGGTTAAATAAGCTTTATGCTAAATGCATTTTAGGTTAAATGGAATATTGACTGAATGCATTATAGGTTAATTGGGATTTATGTTTAATGAGATTTAGGTTAAATGTGTTTTAGACTGAATGTATTTTAGGTTAAATTAGATAATTAAGTTAAATGAGATTTAGGTTTATAATAGAATTTAGGTTAAATTGTTTAATTGGATGTAGCCTGAATACATTTTGGGTTAAATACGATTAAGGTTAAATTAGATTTAGGTTAAATGAATTATAGGCTGAGTTCATTTTAGGTTAAAAGATATTTAGGGTAAATGGGATTTAGGTTAAATAAGATTTAGGTTAAATAGAATTTCGGTTAAATAAGCTTTAGGCTAAATGCATTTAAGTTTAAATGGAATATTGACTGAATGCATTATAGGTTAATTGGGATTTAATTTTAATGAGATTTAGGTTAAATGTGTTTTAGGCTGAATGTATTTTAGTTTAAATTAGATACTTAAGTTAAATGAGATTTAGGTTTATAAAAGAATTTAGGTTAATTGACATTTAGGCTGCATGAATTTTAGGTTTAATTGGATGTTGCCTGAATACATTTTGGGTTAAATAGGATTAAGGTTAAATTAGATTTAGGTTAAATGAATTATAGGCTGAGTTCATTTTAGGTTAAATGGTATTTAGTTAAAGTGAGTTTTAGGTTAAATGGGTTTTAGGTTAAATGTGTTTTAGGCCAAATGCAATTTAGGTTAAATGGTATTTAGGGTAAATAGGATTTAGGTTAAATAAGATTTAGGTTAAATAGAATTTCGGTTAAACAAGCTTAAGGCTAAATGCATTTTAGGTTAAATGGAATATTGACTGAATGCATTGTAGGTTAATTGGGATTTATGTTTAATGAGATTTAGGTTAAATGTGTTTTAGGCTGAATGTATTTTAGGTTAAATTAGATAATTAAGTTAAATGAGATTTAGGTTTATAATAGAATTTAGGTTAATTGACATTTAGGCTGCATGACTTTTAGGTTTAATTGGATGTAGCCTGAATACATTTTGGGTTAAATAGGATTAAGGTTAAATTAGATTTAGGTTAAATGAATTATAGGCTGAGTTCATTTTAGGTTAAATAATATTTAGTTAAAATGAGTTTTAGGTTAAATGGGTTTTAGGTTAAATCTGTTTTAGGCCAAATGCAATTTAGGTTAAATGGTATTTAGGGTAAATAGGATTTAGGTTAAATAAGATTTAGGTTAAATAGAATTTCGGTTAAACAAGCTTTAGGCTAAATGCATTTTAGGTTAAATGGAATATTGACTGAATGCATTGTAGGTTAATTGGGATTTATGTTTAATGAGATTTAGGTTAAATGTGTTTTAGGCTAAATGTATTTTAGGTTAAATTAGATAATTAAGTTAAATGAGATTTAGGTTTATAATAGAATTTAGGTTAATTGAGATTTAGGCTGCATAAATTTTAGGTTTAATTGGATGTAGCCTGAATACATTTTGGGTTAAATAGGATTAAGGTTAAATTAGATTTAGGTTAAATTAATTATAGGCTGAATTCATTTTAGATTAAATGAGATTTAGTTTAAATGAGTTTAAGGTTAAATGAGTTTTAGGCTCAATGCAATTTAGGTTAAATGGTATTTAGGGTAAATGGGATTTAGGTTAAATAATATTTAGGTAAAATGGAATTTAGGTTAAATAAGAGTTAGGGTGAATGCATTTTAGGTTAAATGTGTTTTAGACTGAGTGCATTTTAGGTTGAGTAGGATTTAAACTGATTGATAATTTTAGGCTATATGGTGGTAAGCTTAATGGGATTTAGAGTAAATGGGTTTGAGGGTATATTCATGTTCCTTAAAAATTTTACTTGTGTGAAATTCTATTCTCTTGTGCCATTTAAAGCGTCCTAATAGGAATTTGCAAGAAGTTTCCTGTATAATTCACATTGAAAGTTCATAGGTAGTCAAAGAAAACGTTTAGAAAAGTTCCTAAACATTCTTAAGATTCTGAAACCTCCTTTAAAACATCTTGAAAACTTTCCTTGGAAAATTTATAATGAAATTTACTGAAAATTTCGTGAAAATTTCCCTATCGCCTTGGTTAATTCCTGGAAAGTTTCCTTAAAAATTTCTTAGCAACTTTTTTAAAAATTTCAAGAAAAGTAATCTTAAAATTTTTTGTTTTAAACTTTAGGGAACAACTTTGTAGAAACTACTTCCTAGATACATATTCTGTTGTTACAAAATAAATACCTATGATTCTTGTTTTTCATATTGTAGAAGTGTGATCAATGTTATTTTTAACAAAATAAACTATGAAAATGTAAATTTGAATAAAAAATAACTAATTTTTTTATTTTCTGAAACAATTGTCTAATTTTGTGTTACATTAAATGATATTATTTAGTTTAAAATAACTATAAAATCGTACCTAATCTCATGTGCTTCGATGGAGTGCAACTGCAGTAACTGCAAGAATTTACATTTTTTGGGTCATTCTCAAAATAATCACACTCATTACAAGCAATGCAACGACCTCTTTTAATCCCTCTACTATCCTTAAAATTCATATTCTGTAAATTAAAAAAAAACAAAAAGATTTGGTTTACATAACAGCTTGAACTGACAGTTATTTTACTTTAACTAAGTTTCAAACAATAAAAAAATGAATTTTATATCACAAAGCCCAAATTTTAAAATAAAGAAAAATATATTTAAGAAATACTATTAAATCATGTATGAAAATAAAAACCATGTTTTACTGAAACTAAACCTAACAGTAAAATAATAGCTAATAATAGCAGTGAAAATTAAAAATCTGATTATTAAATAAATATTCTTATTACCAATCAAATAAAACAAATGTCAGTTTTTATAAGTATGAATATATACTCACTTCAATTACTAACCCGACTTCGCGATGAATCTAATCTCTGAAAATTATAATCACTTTCTAAAATTATTTTTCAAATTCTTTAACTGCCCTGATTTCAGTTCCTCGTTTCTTTCATCAAAGAGTTGAAAGAAGTTTACTTGATTGTGACAAACTTTCTTCCGGTATCCACAGGAAATGATGTCCAAGAGGTTGAGAAGTTTTTGACAAATAAAAGGCACACTCATTTGTTAACATACGTAAAACTGCATACGTAATTGCAAGCGGGAAACATAACTTTTTAAATAATTTAGGTTTATTTCAGTTTTTTTGTTTACATATGTATAAAAGCAATTCGACTTTTACTGAAGGAACAATTCATTCAAAAATTTTCTTATACAAAAACCACTTACCACAAAAACACACTGAAACACATTTACTGAAGTAAATGTTTCCAATTTAATGAACCAAAAATTTTATCTTAAAATTTAGGCATCGTTTCTTAGCAACGCTATAAACAATTTTAGTAGTTAATAATGAATAAAAGAAAACAAACTTTTCTTGAACCAGGATAGTCAATGGTTATTGTGAAAAACTTTAAAGATGTCAATTTTTGCAACCATTTCTTTCGAATCATGACAGTAAATAAATGAAATATTATTAAAAATTTCAACTTTTTCAAATTGACAAAATCTTTTTGAATTCGGATGAAAATTTAATGTTGTAATAAATTATTGAAAACCTTAATGTTTGAAAATTATATTGCGCTTGAAACTAGGCCTTTAATTAAAGTGAGTATAATTATACACTAACATATACTTACTCCTTTTTATTTGCTTGAAAATTATAACTCAGCGGCCGCTGATTACGAGTCTAGCGTCTGATTTTCAAAATTCAAAATTACCGATTTCTAAAAAGACCGTTTTTTAAAACTTAATTTGCTTATAACATTTATTTTGTTGACAATAAATATGTTTACTGCTTTTCGGTAGTAAGGGATTTTCTATAATACATTTTAAATACTTTTTGTCATTGAAATAAATAAAATATTGTTTGAAAAATACAAATAAGTGCAAAAGAATAAACGACACTCAGAAGTGTCTCTATGCAGCAAATGGTTAAAAGAATTTAGAAAGATTTACAGTTTTGCGAGTGGTGGCTGTTTCCGTTTTAAATCATACAGCTCGAATATGTTCAAAATTCAAAATCATGTTTAACATGATTTTTATTGTTTTCTAGGCCAATAATGAGACACGTATTTTTTTGTTTTGAGAAAATTTTTTTTTCGCAGAGTTACGAGCATTTGAAAGTTTTAGGACAAAGAGTGATTTTTGAATGAAAACGCTAACAAATTCTTTTAAAATCACTCTAGTTTTTTCAAAAAATTATATTTTTTAATTTTCTTTTCTGATAATACTTATGTTTTAGGTGCTCTTTCTTAGCAATTTTGAAAATTTAAAAAATTTTGAAAATTAAAAAAATTTTGAAAATTAAAAAAATTTTGAAAATTAAAAAAATGGCGGCCATTTTTGGAAAAATCAAAAAACTGAAATTTCTCAAAAACGTTTTTTTTTTTGAAATTTTTTTTGTAGTTACTAGATAAAACACTAGGTGTGAATTCTGTCCATTTCATGGACACTTCGCTTCCAAGGAAGCAAAACAATTTGCTTCCTCATAGAGGAAGCAATATTTAATAATATTTTAAATATTTTTGAAGTTAATAAAAACAAAAATTAAAAAAACATGAATTATTTTGATTAAAAAGATACTAAAACAATTTGATTAGTTAATTTCAAAAATCCCTAAGTTCAAATTTAGATATTTATGATTTTAATAACCAATTTAAATTTTATGGAAAATCCTCTACAAAATACTTTATGCACGCATACACATTTACCCATACATATGTACGTATACATAAATACACATACACATAAATAAATTAAAATTAAATTAAAACTTAATTTTTATAATATGGCATTCTTTTACATCAAAAATAGTCCCAGAAAAAAATTGGCACCGATAAGTAACATATATTTCGATGGGTTGAAATTTCTCAGGTGACTCCACTTAATGAACCAAATTTGATGATTTTCATTTCTCCCAAAAAATATGTTTTTTTCAGCCAATCAAAAATGGCTTAAACAGACTTAAGGTACATGTTTAAAGCTTTAAAAATCCACTTAGAAATTTTATTTATGTCTATTTTTGGTGTTACTATAGCTATTTGAAAAAAAACGACTTTTTAAAAAAGTACACTGAGAAAAATGGATGTTTCGAATTAGATGTTTAAAACAAGATAGTAACGCTTAACCTCTAAATATTAAAGGTTAATATCTAAGATATTAAATTTTAACATCTAGGTATTAAAGTTTAATATCTAGATGTTAACCTTGAACATCTAGATAGCTGTCCCTATGTTAAGTGATAAATATGTTAAGCGTTAACTTCCAGATGTTAAGGGTAAACATTCATTTTTCTCAGTGTATCTTTACATTTCTTGAAATATTTAAAAAAATATTAAAGACACATTAATTTAAGCTAAATATTCTTTTTCTACAGGTTCTGGCAATAAGTTTTTAAAAAAAGACGTCCCGATATGTTCATTAGGCTCTGAGCAATCAGCGTTTGAAAATCGCTAGGGTCCCGTAGACCCAATCTAGCAGTTACGTTAAATCCCGATAGTCTAGCAGTTGAGGGTTAATATTATTAGTAATATTATTATTATTATTATCATTATTTTACTAGGTGAAAATTATGTCCATTTCGTGGATATTTCGTTTCAAAGTTAGCAAACAAATTTGCTTTCCTATAGAAAAAGCAATATATTAATAATATAAAATTTAATTAGAGATATTCTTTAAAAAAAGGAATTTTAAGTGCAAAAAAATGAAAAAACATCAATTAATTTACGAATTTTTGATCCATTATAAAAGTTATATAGGTCAATCGATTTGTTTTGAGATAAGGAACATGATTTTTTTATTCATTAAGTTGTATTTTTAGCTTGGAAAAAAATGTTGGCAAAAAACGATTTTTTTCAATGAAAAAAGGTGCTCAACAAAATTTGATTGGGTATTTTCAAAAATCCCTGTGTCCAAATTTAGATACTCACGAGCTTAAAAAGTCATCCAAATTTTATTGAAATCCGTTGAAGCGTTCTCGAGATATCCTGGCGACAAAAAACGCTATACACACACACACGTACACACACACACACACACACACACACACACACACACACACACACACACACACACACACACACACACACACACACACACACACACACACACATACATACATCTGGACATTTGCTTGGGAATGAAAATTTACGCTTTTTAGATGAAAATGAGTCGATTTAGACTATTTTTGGAAAATCGAAAATCTTAACGATCACAAAGCTTCCTCTATGAGGAAGCAAAAATTATTCCAATTGGTTTAATGCGCGCTAAAACACTGTGGAAGGCGCAGCAATTTGTTTTGTGAAAATTATAAAAGTCATTTTTTTTACTAATACAGCGCCATATATTATTCATAATATATTTATTCTATTTCTTGATTTTACTTATGTTTTATGTGCTCTTTCTTAGCAATTTTGAAAATTAACAAAATGGCGGCCATTTTTTGAAAAATCAAAAAACTCAAATTTCTCAAAAACATATTTTTTTATGTTTTTGAAATTTTTTTGTAGTTACTAGATAATAAAAAAAAATTTCCAATAGGTTTAATGGGCGCTAAACACTGTGAAAGGCTCAAGAATTTTTTTTTTTTTAAATACAAAAAGTCATTATTTTGGCTAATGCAAAGATATCTTACAGTTGGAAAAATCACCTTGAATATTTTTTATTTGCTTTTTAAACAACTATTTTTTATTTAGAGAAATATAATTTTTAATTCCTTTTTCTATCTAGTAAATGAAAACAAATTTTAAAGAAATATAAAATATTGTTTTTGAGAAAATTAAGCTTTTTTATTTTTGAAAAATGGACATTTTAAAAATTTTTGAAATTCCTTAATTTGTAAAGAAAAAGCCTGTCAAACATTTGTCAAACATTACTAAAATAAAAAAAAATGGAATAATTTATGGCTCTGGTGTAGCCAAAGTAATGCCTTTTATAATTTTCACAAACAAAATTGTTGTGCCTTCCACAGTGTTTTAGCGCACATTAAACCTATTGAAAAAAATTTTTTTGTTATCTAGTAACTACAAAAAAAATTTCAAAAAAAAAAAAACGTTTTTGAGAAATTTCAGTTTTTTGATTTTTCCAAAAATGGCCGCCATTTTTTTAATTTTCAAAATTTTTTTAATTTTCAAAATTTTTTTAATTTTCAAAATTTTTTTAATTTTCAAAATTTTTCAAATTTTCAAAATTGCTAAGAAAGAGCACCTGAAACATAAGTAAAATCATAAAACAAAATTAAAAAATATAATTTTTTGAAAAAATTAGAGTGATTTTAAAAAAATTTGTTAGCGTTTTCGTTCAAAAATCACTCTTTGTCCTAAAACTTTCAAATACTCGTAACTCTGCGAAAAAATTTTTTTTCTTAAAACAAAAAAATACGTGTCTCATTATTTGCCCTAAAAAACAATAAAAATTATGTTAAACATGATTTTGAATTTTGAACATATTCGACCTGTATGATTTGAAATGGAAGCAGCCTCGTACGAAATTTGTTCTAAATGAGCTCTATTTTTAAAACTAGTAATTTTGCTTCATTTTCCCATTTTGCTTAATTGTTAGTGTTAGTTTTGCTGTTAGCTTTTCCTACTTATAGTTTTTTTTTAATATTTTAATATCATGTTGTTCCTTTTTTCAGTCACTATATAATTTCAATATAATTTCAAGATCCAACTATATGAATGGTAAAGATCCAACCTTGCCACCAAAGAAGTGTCTTATTTTTAAAAAGTATTTTTTATACAATATAAAATATAAAACTCTGTTTAAGATCATTAATCTTTTTTCTACCGGTTGAATCCATTTAAAATCATGTAGGCTGACTAACTTCAAGTTGTAGATTTAAGTGTCGCTAAAATATGTTATTCTACATGAAAAATAAAAGGACACGTGTTTTTTTATGTTCTATATAAGTTCAAAGTTATTCTTGAAAACTTACTACCACTTAAATTTTGAATGGTAAAACTCAAAATAACAGTGAAAAAGATAAGTTTCACTCGTAATTATTATTCTCATTAATATAATCAAATTTTGTTTCTTGGATCTTTTAGGTGGTCTTTTCTTTTTCTTTAAAATGCAGTCTGAAAATTTAAAGAAGCTTGAAAATTAACAAAATTAATTATGTTTTTCCAAAAATAAATAAGGTCCATTTTCTAAAAAACCCCACTTTTATTTTCTTTAAAATTTTGATCATAAATTCTTATTAACATAAGCAAATATTCCTATAAGTTTCAAGCATGCTAAACTACACTGGCAGCCAGGAGAATTTTTTTCTAAAATAATTCTTTGCTTAAAATTTGAGATTGTTAGTGTGCAAGTTTACAAACAAATGAAGTGCAATGAATTCAACTGAATTTTTTTTAAATAAAATCAATAATTAATGCACACTAACAAACTCAAATTTTAAGCAAAAAATTATTTTAGAAAAAAAATTCTCCTGGCTGCCAGTATGGTTCAGCAAGCTTGAAATTTATAGGAACATTTGCTTATATTGATAAGAATTTATGGTTAAAATTTTAAAGAAAAAAGATGGGGTTTTTGAGAAAATGGACCTTTTATCTATTTTTGGAAAATCATCATTAATTTTGTTAATTTTCAAGCTTCTTTAAATTTTCAAACGGTTTTTTGAAAAAGAAAAGACTACCTAATAAATCCAAAAAACAAAATTTGATTATATTAATTAGAAAAAAAATACAAGCGAAACAAATTTCTTTCACTGTTATTTTGAGTTCCCTATTTAAAAACCTTACGTAGGATCTGATGTTGGATCTTAGGTAAGATCTTAGGTAAGATCTTAGGTAAGTTCTTATGTGATTTCTTATGTAAGAAATGACGTAAGATCTTACGTGTGCATTTGGCAAAAGATCTTACCCAAGTTCTTATGTAATTTCTTAGGTAAGTTCTTATGTAAGTTCATAGGTTCTGCCAAAAATAAAAAAATTTAATTTTCATATTTTTAATTTTAAAAAACTGTTAATCAAAAAATAAATTAAAGTTAAAAATCTAAATTCATTAAATTTAATTAATTAAAGTTAATTAAAATTAAATTTAAAAATAGAAGATAGAAAAATCTTTTTTTAAATTTAATTTTTAGACATTTTTCAAAATGTCTGAAAAAAAATATTTAAAAAAATTATTAATTATAAGGTCATTCATAACCATTCATAATAGTTTGACGCACTTTTATTTTTTGTTAGAGGAACGACATCTTGTGTCTTATCCTTTTAAAATGCTTATTTCTTGATCCATATATAATACCTAAGAGTTCGGTCTCATTTGTGAGGCAGAATGATGGCAGCCCTCTGGCGGCGAACCGAAGAAACAATGTCGCGGGATTACTCAGTTTCAAACCGTTTCACCTGTAAAGTGTATAAGTCACGATAGTTTGTTTACATTGTGCAATGCTTCAAGTAAAAGGTTAAATATTGGTTAAATTAAAATTTTTTAAATAAAGTGTGGCGCATTAATAATTATAAGATGTGAGGATGAGGACGAGAAATTAGTGAATATGTACGTGACAGTTATAATATTGGTAAGTTTTTATAAGATAATTGTCTTTAAACATTTTAATAAAAGTAGGGTTATTGTTTTGAAATGTATTATATTCCATTTAAATAATAATACTAATTTGTTTAAATTATATATTGTATATAATTAATTATTAATTTATTAATATAATTTCGAAATATCTATTTTAATATTAATTTAACTAGTTTTGTCAAAGTAAAACTAAAATTTATAACAAGCTTTTTTATTAAATAACAATTTTGAATATAAATGTTTAAATATATGTGTTTAAATATTTTGTTATAAAATTTTTATTAATATAATTGAATAAAGAATTAAATGATATATTTTTCAAAATGTTTTGTACAATTTAAATTTTTCTTTATTTAAACTATATAATTTTAAAATAAAATTCATAAAATATCATCACCATTACTTTAACCATTAGGCTCAATTTAAATTTAAATATAAAATAATAAAATAAATATAAATATAAAATAAAATATTTAGAGAATTTAATACTATCTTTATTAAATTTTAATTTTTAAATTTAATCAAATCTATCATTATAAAACATAATGTACTTAATAGTTCTTCAATTTATTTTTAAATTATAAATGATCTTATTGTTTATTACAATAAATAACATTATAAAATAACATAATAAATATGCTTGCTATTTACCCTACCCTAATATAAAACAAATAAATATAAATAATTGATAAATAAAAGGATTTTATTGTTTTTTAATTAATAATAGTATTTTTATTTAACAGTTACAAATATTCAGGTTTTTACATTAAGCTTTATAATACTATAAATTACAAATTGTATTTAACTTAATACTAAACAAGTCAACTGTACATAGTTGAATAATCTACAACTAGTTTTAATTTAACTATAAACTAAACAGTGTTTTATAAAACTATTTTATCACATTATTGGCGTTCCTAAAAATTTTATTGATTAATCCATTAATGCTAAAATATATTGAAATTGGAAAAAATTGTAATAAATAATAATTCTTATTTTTTCCAGAAATATTGGAATACAAAAAATTTCTATTCTAAAGAAATTCCTCAACAGATGCTGTAGACTTATCAATATTTTGAAAATAAAGCTCCAAATCATGTTGATATTACCTTCGGATTCCTATGTACACCTTCGTCTGTGTTAAAAGTTATAATACTTTGAAGTAATATTTGAAAAATAACAAACATATTTTTAAAAAGGAAAAAATGAGCATTAAAGGTTAATGTAAATAATAATAATAATAACAATAATATAAGGCAACTAATATTTTTTGATTTTTTTGCAGGGAATCAACAACCAAAAAATATCCAAAGATGTTCGAATAACCAGCAGCCTTGATTTACAATTGATCCGTTATCAAGAGGCGACACCACCAGAGCAGCAAATCCAATACGAAAAAAACCATGGTTTCCAAAATAACAATTTAGTTCGTGAAGATACCACACTAAAAGAAAAATGTGATTGAGTCTTCTAAATTGAAAACTTACACCTTCAAACAGGTATTTTCGGTAATTTCTAAACACTTAACAATTATTCTCTGACCACTCAGACACAAATTGAAATTTTACTTTTAAAAACAACAAATTAATCACTTTTGTCTCTTTAAAAACATAATATTTAATCTTCTAACACAGAAATAAATGCCTTATTTTTCTCTAAGTGAAACTCTTCAATATTCCTTTGAAAAGTTATACTGGACAGTAATTAATATTAAAAACACATGCTTCAATTTAATACATTACCATACTTTTTATGTAAAAATTTATTAACAATATTTCAATTTTTAAAATTATTCTTCCCGGTAAAATTTCTCACATACAAAACACCTCATCCGCTTCTAAGAAAAATTTTATTTAGAAACCCAATTTGCAAAATTATGCTGCCCAGTAATTAACTTTTTTCGTAATTGAAAACAACAAATTATTATTGACTTTTACTTCTTTAAAAAACATTTTTAAATTTCTAACACAGAAATAAGTTTCGTATTCTTCTCTAAGTAAAATTATTCAGAATTCAAATTTTGAAAAATTATACTGGACAGTAATTTATTTATTTATTTTAAACATAACTTTTTTAATCATCTCTGGATTTCAAAAACTCATTTTTTAATTTAATACATTGCCAACTTTTATTAATCTTTTCGACAGTAAAAGTTTTTGAAAAATTCCAAATTACAAAATTTTTTTGCCAATTTTCTAATTTTTTCATTTAAAAAAAATTACTAATGTATCATTTTTGTCTCTTAGAAATACATAACTCATATTTTTACATAATAAAATTAAGAAGAAAGATATCTCACATCCCAATTTGAAAAATATAACTGCACAGAAATTAATTCTTTCTTTCTTCGAAAATTCCCGCAAGGATCGTAATAATATTCATATTGTAACAGTAAATTAATGTTTGCTGTGCAAATTTGTTAAAACTGTTAATATATTTGATACCACAGCGAACAAATTTGGTGCTAATTTTTTTATTTTTACGATAGTGCAAATTTTTAAAAATTCCAATTTTACAAAATTATTTGTTCATGTATTTTATTTTTGCTGATTTTAAAAATACCTAATTAATATTTTTTGTTTCTTAGAAACATATAATTAAATTTCTCACATTCAAACCAGTTACTTATTCGTCTCTTAGTAAGAATTTATTTAAAATTCCAATTTACAAAATTATACTTGACAGTAATTAATTCTTTCTATTTAAGAAAATTCTAAATGAATTATTTTTGGTTATGAAAAGCACACGCATCAGTTTAATGTATTCTCACATTTTCATCATTTTTCCGTCAGTGTAAATTTTTTAAAAATTTCAATTTACAAATTTATTTAGCCAGGTATCTAATGTTTGTCGCTTTTAACATTAAAAATTAATCACTTTTGGCTTTTAAAAAAACATAATTCAATTTCATACATACAAATCAATTTCTTTTTCTTCTCTAAATAAAAATTTATCTCACATTCCAATTTACAAAATTTAACTGGACCGTAGTTAACTTTTTTCGTTTTTAAAAATATATAAATAATTTTTTTTGCAACTTAAAAACAAGTTATTCAATTTCTTCTTACAAACAAGTTTTTAATCCTGCCCTTCTTCAAACAAGTTTGTAATTCTTCCCTAAGTAAAAATATATTTAAATTTACAATTTACATAACTAATGAGATGTTATGAAAATCTAAAAAATTAACTAGGAGCCAGGTTAATTCTTTTGATTCGAAAATTAAATAAAGTTTTTCTAATGCAAGAATTTAAAACTTATTTGTGAGTGTGAAATTGTTGTAAAGACGCAAAAATAATTATTTACGTTTTTATTCAAACGAAAAAAGTTCATTACGGTCTAGATATATTTTGCAAGTTGGATTCTGAGATATTTGTTATTCAGAAAAGAATAAGGAATTAGTTTGTATTTAAACAACTTATTACTTAAGAGTTTTTGAAAACGACAAAAATTAGATACCGGGACAAATAATTTTGAAAATTGGAATTTTTAAAAAATTACCACCGTCAGAAAGATAAAAATTGTGGGAATGTATTATATTGAAGCAAGTGTTTTTAATATCCAAAATGATTAAATAAGTTATTTTTAAAATAAAAAAAATTCATTACTGTCCAGGATAATTTTGTAAAATTGAAATTTTGAATAAATTCTTATTCAGAAAATAATCAGAAACTTCTTTGTATGTTCGACGCTAAAATAGGTTTTTTCAAAAACAAAATGATTAATGAGTTGATTTCAAAGACGAAAAAAATGTATTACTGGGGATTATAATTTTGCAAATTAAATTTTACTTAGAATAGGGTCATAAGGTAGTTTTTATTTAAGAAATTCAAATAAGATTTTAAAAAATTAATTACTGGGAAGTCTAGTTTTGTTAATTAGAATAAAAAATGAATTTTTACTGAGAGAAGGATTGGAAACTTGTTTGAAAGTGTGAAATTGAAAAATTTGGAAGTATTAATTTCTGTGCAGTTATATTTTTCAAATTGGGATGTGAGATATCTTTCTTCTTAATTTTATTATGTAAAAATATGAGTTATGTATTTCTAAGAGACAAAAATGATACATTAGTAAGTTTTTTAAATGAAAAAATTAGAAAATTAGCAAAAAAATTTTGTAATTTGGAATTTTTCAAAAACTTTTACTGTCGAAAAGATTAATAAAAGTTGGCAATGTATTAAATTAAAAAATGAGTTTTTAAAATCCAGAGATGATTAAAAAAGTTATGTTTAAAATAAATAAATAAATTACTGTCCAGTATAATTTTTCAAAATTTGAATTCTGAATAATTTTACTTAGAGAAGAATACGAAACTTATTTCTGTGTTAGAAATTTAAAAATGTTTTTTAAAGAAGTAAAAGTCAATAATAATTTGTTGTTTTCAATTACGAAAAAAGTTAATTACTGGGCAGCATAATTTTGCAAATTGGGTTTCTAAATAAAATTTTTCTTAGAAGCGGATGAGGTGTTTTGTATGTGAGAAATTTTACCGGGAAGAATAATTTTAAAAATTGAAATATTGTTAATAAATTTTTACATAAAAAGTATGGTAATGTATTAAATTGAAGCATGTGTTTTTAATATTAATTACTGTCCCGTATAACTTTTTAAAGGAATATTGAAGAGTTTCACTTAGAGAAAAATAAGGCATTTATTTCTGTGTTAGAAGATTAAATATTATGTTTTTAAAGAGACAAAAGTGATTAATTTGTTGTTTTTAAAAGTAAAATTTCAATTTGTGTCTGAGTGGTCAGAGAATAATTGTTAAGTGTTTAGAAATTACCGAAAATACCTGTTTGAAGGTGTAAGTTTTCAATTTAGAAGACTCAATCACATTTTTCTTTTAGTGTGGTATCTTCACGAACTAAATTGTTATTTTGGAAACCATGGTTTTTTTCGTATTGGATTTGCTGCTCTGGTGGTGTCGCCTCTTGATAACGGATCAATTGTAAATCAAGGCTGCTGGTTATTCGAACATCTTTGGATATTTTTTGGTTGTTGATTCCCTGCAAAAAAATCAAAAAATATTAGTTGCCTTATATTATTGTTATTATTATTATTATTTACATTAACCTTTAATGCTCATTTTTTCCTTTTTAAAAATATGTTTGTTATTTTTCAAATATTACTTCAAAGTATTATAACTTTTAACACAGACGAAGGTGTACATAGGAATCCGAAGGTAATATCAACATGATTTGGAGCTTTATTTTCAAAATATTGATAAGTCTACAGCATCTGTTGAGGAATTTCTTTAGAATAGAAATTTTTTGTATTCCAATATTTCTGGAAAAAATAAGAATTATTATTTATTACAATTTTTTCCAATTTCAATATATTTTAGCATTAATGGATTAATCAATAAAATTTTTAGGAACGCCAATAATGTGTAAAATAGTTTTATAAAACACTGTTTAATTGACTTGTTTAGTATTAAGTTAAATACAATTTGTAATTTATCGTATTATAAAGCTTAATGTAAAAACCTGAATATTTGTAACTGTTAAATAAAAATACTATTATTAATTAAAAAACAATAAAATCCTTTTATTTATCAATTATTTATATTTATTTGTTTTATATTAGGGTAGGGTAAATAGCAAGCATATTTATTATGTTATTTTATAATGTTATTTATTGTAATAAACAATAAGATCATTTATAATTTAAAAATAAATTGAAGAACTGTTAAGTACATTATGTTTTATAATGATAGATTTGATTAAATTTAAAAATTAAAATTTAATAAAGATAGTATTAAATTCCCTAAATATTTTATTTTATATTTATATTTATTTTATTATTTTATATTTAAATTTAAATTGAGCCTAATGGTTAAAGTAATGGTGATGATATTTTATGAATTTTATTTTAAAATTATATAGTTTAAATAAAGAAAAATTTAAATTGTACAAAACATTTTGAAAAATATATCATTTAATTCTTTATTCAATTATATTAATAAAAATTTTATAACAAAATATTTAAACACATATATTTAAACATTTATATTCAAAATTGTTATTTAATAAAAAAGCTTGTTATAAATTTTAGTTTTACTTTGACAAAACTAGTTAAATTAATATTAAAATAGATATTTCGAAATTATATTAATAAATTAATAATTAATTATATACAATATATAATTTAAACAAATTAGTATTATTATTTAAATGGAATATAATACATTTCAAAACAATAACCCTACTTTTATTAAAATGTTTAAAGACAATTATCTTATAAAAACTTACCAATATTATAACTGTCACGTACATATTCACTAATTTCTCGTCCTCATCCTCACATCTTATAATTATTAATGCGCCACACTTTATTTAAAAAATTTTAATTTAACCAATATTTAACCTTTTACTTGAAGCATTGCACAATGTAAACAAACTATCGTGACTTATACACTTTACAGGTGAAACGGTTTGAAACTGAGTAATCCCGCGACATTGTTTCTTCGGTTCGCCGCCAGAGGGCTGCCATCATTCTGCCTCACAAATGAGACCGAACTCTTAGGTATTATATATGGATCAAGAAATAAGCATTTTAAAAGGATAAGACACAAGATGTCGTTCCTCTAACAAAAAATAAAAGTGCGTCAAACTATTATGAATGGTTATGAATGACCTTATAATTAATAATTTTTTTAAATATTTTTTTTCAGACATTTTGAAAAATGTCTAAAAATTAAATTTAAAGAAAGATTTTTCTATCTTCTATTTTTAAATTTAATTTTAATTAACTTTAATTAATTAAATTTAATGAATTTAGATTTTTAACTTTAATTTATTTTTTGATTAACAGTTTTTTAAAATTAAAAATATGAAAATTAAATTTTTTTATTTTTGGCAGAACCTATGAACTTACATAAGAACTTACCTAAGAAATTACATAAGAACTTGGGTAAGATCTTTTGCCAAATGCACACGTAAGATCTTACGTCATTTCTTACATAAGAAATCACATAAGAACTTACCTAAGATCTTACCTAAGATCTTACCTAAGATTTAACATCAGATCCTAAGTGAGGTTTTTAAATAGAGTTTTACCATGCAAAATTCAAGTGCTCGTAACTTCGTTAAAAATAACTTTTATTAAAAATAAAAAATACGTGTCCTTTTATTTTTCATATAGAATAACATATTCTAGTGACAAATAAATCTACAACTTGAAGTTGGTCAGCATGCATGATTTGAAATGGATTCAACCTATTTTCTTCCCGTTTGAAACGATTTTTCATTCTTTACTCTTTTTCCTGGTATTTCTAATTCATTCAATATCTCTCTTTTATCCTCTCCCTAAACATACTGTTGACTTTCTTCCTCCTTGTCTTTTCAAAATATTATATTTATTGCTTAATCCAAATCTGATGTTAGAATGACCAAATTAGATAAATTTCAGAGATAATCTTAAGAAACTGCTCAAAAACACCAAAAAACATAAAACATGACGATGACCTAGTTGAAAAACAAAATGATTAATATATTATTAATATAATTATATTAGGAATAAATTTTAATTTTTGAAATAAACTAATTAAATTATATTAATTTTTTTTAAATTATTTATAATTAAATTGGATTATTATAATTGAATGACAAAATCAAATTGATTTTAATGAAATATTAGGAATTAATTTTTAATTTACTAAAAACAACTATCATAAAATAAATTTTGAATCTTATATTAAGAAGTATTTTTTAAAATTTAAATTAAAGATTTCAAATTTAATTTAAAAAATTAAAAGTTAATGTTATATGTTATATGAGAAAATAAAATATTTGTTGTTAATTTGATTTTTTTAAAAGTATATTTCAAATTTGACCACAGTGAATTTACGTGGGAGGATATCCAGCAATTTTACAAGATGATAAAAAGGGTAAATTACCCTTAAAAGTTTACCCTAAGAAAATTAATCAAAAATAATTTTTAAAAAATAAATCAATTTCCAGAAAAAATTTTAATCAACTTCTAAAACGAAATAATTTACAATGCAGGATAGCTATTAATTATATTTACGATTATTATTATTAAGGAAAACTACCCTTAAAAGTCAAACCTAAGAAAAATAATAGAAAATAATTTTGAAGAAATAAATAAACTTGCAGAAAAAAGATTTTAATCAAGTTATGGAACGATAAAATTCACGTGAGAGAATACCTCTTAATTATATAAAATTGTTACTAGGGTAAACTATACCTTTAAAAGTTAACCCTAAGAAAATGATTTAAAAATAATTTTGAAAATACAAAACGATTTCAAGAATAAAATTTTTAAATAAGTTCTGAACACATGGAATTTACGTGGGAGAATACCCAGAACGTATTCAAGATAAAGAATTTATAATAATAATAATAATTTCTGTTGTTCAGTTGTTATTTTGTTTGGATAATAAAATTGTAGTCAAATGTATTTTTGTTTTGTTCTTAAAAATCCATATTTATTAGTGTACAATAAAAAAAATTTCAATACTGCAACTCATTAATATTTAAAAGATATTATTATTAAGCTAATATAAGTTATTTTAAATAATAATAAGTTGCAGTATTGCAATTTTTTTATTGTACACTAATAAGTATGGATTTTTAATAACAAAGACAAAAAACATCTGACTACCAATAATAATAGCAACCAATAATGAGTATCAATAAAATCTATACAAATTTCTATCTATATTAAACGAAAGCGAAATTTGCTTCTAAACTGGAAGGGAAAAAACATTATCACAACCCCTAAAAGCCAAACTCAAATAAAATAATCGAAAATAATTTTAAAAAACATAAATTAATTTCCAGAAAAAAATTTTAAACAAGTTCTCAAACATGCGATATTTACATGGCAGGATATCCCTAATAGACCAAGAGCTGGCTACGAAAATTGGCACTGATAAGGTGCAAGGGAAATTTTTGCAGAAAAACCGTGCTTTTGGAAATACAAGCACATAGCCTTGCAGCCAGAAGTCGTTTCGTTGACCCGAAGTGGGGGTGGGCGGTTAAAATTGCAAATTTTTGATGGGAATGCACTGATAAGGTGCAAGGCTGAAATTTGGTGTGGTAGTACATTTCGGATGTAGAAACTGCAGAAAAATATTGCCAGAAGTCTAAGTGGTTGCTATCATCCTGCCAGAAGTCGATAAAGTTGCATGAAAATTGCTAAAATGGCACTTATAAGGTGCACTTCTGGCGATTTCGTTTTCTTATTGTCTCTATTTTAAAAAGGCTATATACTAACAGCCAGAAGTCAAAACGGTTGCAAAGTTGATAAAAAATGATAATATTTCCAAACACGGATAAAGAGGTAAATTATATTTTCTAATTAAAATATCCAGATACGGTCTTGACATTTTTTTTAATGCATACTGATTCATATATATAATATGATGTGATATGATACGATATATATATGTGTGTTTATAATATAGTATTATTTGATAAGAATAAAAATATTTGTAATATAGATATATTAAAATAATATTACAAGCGTTTTAAAACTGTTTAAAAATTAATTTGATTTTTTTATTTATCTGCATATTTAATTTGCTTTTTTTTACATCATACGGCACTGTTAATTGCTGATGTTTGCTATATTTCCTTACTTGTAATTGAAAATTGATGGTAAAAAACAGGCAGTGTAATTTAGCTCATGTTACGCCGTGCAGATGGCTGTATATCGCAAGAAAATTACACGTGGAGTTGACGATCATGCATCAGTAGTTTTTCCTTGCACATGTCAAAGCGTTACAAAACTATGTGCATCTTATTTTACAAAGTTTGTTTTTTAATATAAAAAAAATGGCATTTGAACCATTCTGTGTGTTCAAGTGCACTGACACCAAAGATAATGTTATTTTATTTAATATAGAAAAGTTGGAAAAGTGTAGAGAAATACTAAATATTCGTGTAGCATTAAAGTTAAAATATTCTGACGTTACACTGCCAGCTAGTATAACCGATAAACATGAATATCATTCTATTTGTTGTAAGAATTTTTTAGCAATGCAGCAAAAAAATATTGTTAGATATCGAGAACTTAATTCGTTGCAAACAACTTCCAAAGATATCTCAAAAGTTTCATACGTAAATGAAGCAGGTAAATAATAAAGCAATATTTTATTTACTATATTACAATATTTTATAGTTCCTAAATTTAAAGCTGTTAATTAAAGCTGATAAATTAATAATACAAATTTTTGTGCACAATTATATATATTTTTTATGATTATTTTGGAAATTTTTTGAAAGAAAAATATGAATTTGAATTATAAGTATTTTATTAGGATGTAAAAATAATTTGTAATAAAAAGTTTTTCTATCTATGGCGTCACTCAAAGACTGTTCACAGGATAATATGAAGGTTGCTGAAGAAAAAGGAATAGAGTCTGCATTCAAGAATAAATTAGGTAAAAAATAACGATGCCTCTCTAAAAAAGAAATATGAATTAGTTCTTCTGACAAAGGAAAAGCACGTGTATTTTAAAGACGAACGAGTTTGCTTTATAAAGAGAAATATTTAATATTTAATGATTTTTATTGATATTTTTGATTTAGTAAAAAAATTATTTTTGAATTTATTAAAAATTCTGTGTATTTTTAGTTTATTAATTTTTGAACAAATAGAAACTCTGAAATGATGCAAAATAATTTAAACAATTTCTCTTCTTACACAGCGCTGAAATTTTATAAAAAATTCCCTTAAATTTCAATGATTTTTTCCAAAATTTACAATTTAGTAAATTTAATTGTAAAATTTAAGGACATTAGTAAATAGTCGAAAATCCGCTTTCAGAAAATAATAGACACGAAACCTTGTTAAAATTCTACAAACATGTTCCGTGGAATTTGGTGAAAAATTAAATTTGTAGGAATGTTTCTTGAAATTAGTAGAATTGTTAGCTGAGAAAAATTTAAAAAAAGAGAGAAAGAATAAGAAGCAACAGGTGAGAATTAAATTTGTGATTTCTGTAATGCTTATGAATTCTTATATGTATTTCAAATTCAATTTTTACAAGCTTATTTCTAGATTGTTGATTTTTTATTTTTTCTGTCTTTTTTATTTCTTTTCACTAAAAATATTTTTAGGTTTTTTTCCGACTAATTTCAATGCAACATTTCTACAGTTTTACTTTTTAAATTTTCACAAAAACTTCACAGGACAGGCTTCTAGAATTTAACTGGTGAATTTTTCCGGAAAATATCATGACATTTCAGTTGAGAATTCTATGGTATTTCTATGGAAAATTACATAATATATTCATGCAAATCGTGCGTTCAATATTCCCAAAAATAAATAAATATAAATATGAAATTTACATTCTTCCTCAAAATTTCCTTGAATTTATCGTATAAATTTTGGAAAATGTTTTAAAAGTTTCATGTAATTTTCTAAAAAATTACAGTGCTGAGTGGATTATTGAACCTTTGTTAATTTTACTTTTATTTTACTACTTTTGATTAACACTTCGTTAATGACAATATTGAAATATTAAATTTTTTTATCAACAGACACAAGCGAAAAGATGGATCAGAAAGAAATGGAATTATCAGTGACCGAGGAAGCAGAGGTGAAAGTTATAGTAGAATCTACACCTCAAGGGTTTTGTTTTTTTTGCAATAAGGCACGAGTATATAAAAATAAGAGATTTTTGACAATTTCTACATCTACTTCAGTTAAATTACTTGATGATATAACTAAAAGTGCAAATTGCATTAATGATCAAGCTAGGCTCGAAAAAATTAATTCTTTGTCAGCTCCTACAATTTATTATCATAATAATTGTAAGACGTTATATTTAAAAAACAATATGAAAAAAGAGGAAAAAATTCAAACTGATTGGCAAAGAAATAGGACTTTTCATAATTTGGCTTTAAAAGAGATTATTACTTTTGTAGAAGAAAAAGTCGTTAGGGAAAAAGAATGTTACTTTTTAAAATTTATTGCTGATACATATAACAATATTTTGGAAAACCTGCATGCAAATGATAGCGATTCTTTTCATAGTGCTGCTAAAGATTACCGTGTGCTCGAAAAATTACAAGAGCATTTTAAAGATGAAATACAAATAATTTCAATGCACAATAAGAAAATTATATGTCCACAAGGCATAAGTAATATTACAGACGAAATTTTCAGTCATTTACAGGACGATGCAAATTTACAACATGCTGCATTGATATTACGCAAAAAGATATTAAAAATAACAAAAAAGCCACTTCCTGATGATTTAAAAGTTAACGATTTGATTTCTGGAGAGTGTGACATTCCGATAGAATTGTCTCATTTTTTACGGTCACTTATTTGTGGTCTAGATAAACGAACCAGAAGTAGTAAGAATTGTTCTCGAAAAATTGACTCTTTTTCTCAAGATATTATATACGCCTTTCATCATGGTAAATTAAAGACTGCAAAACACATTACTCTTGCAATATTGTTAAAGAGTATCACAAGTAGCAGAAAAGTAGTCGACGTAATAAATAGATTTGGTCATTGTTGCAGTTATAACGCCACTGTAGAATTAGAAACAGAAGCTACTTATTATGCATGTCAGAAATCTAACGTATGTCCAGAAGACACAATATTATCTCCTAAGTATTGTACAGGTGTCGCATTTGATAACTATGACAGGTTTGTTGAGACTTGCAACGGTAAGGATACCCTTCACGATACTGTTGGAATATTATATCAAAATGTAATTCCAAATGAAAATCTTACTTTTTATGAAAGTGATAACAGTCATAGCAACGATAGCTTATGTTCTGTTGGAAGAAAAAGAAGAAGAACATTAGATGTCGTCACTCCAGAATTAACTGCATATAATAAAAAACCAAAATTACGTGAGCATTTATTACCGATCGACAACGAATTGCGTGAGATTAGGTCAGCTAATTTAAAACCTATGACAGCTCTGGATATTTTGTGGGTCTTCTCTCATTATTATAAAATTCCTGACACGCCAATGTGGGTGGGATTTACTAGTAAAGTTTTGGAAGATAATAGTCTGAAGCAGAAAATTTCATATTTGACCCCCATAAATCAATCTCCTACTAATTTATCAGTTGTTTATGAAACTATGAAGCAGAGTCAGCAGATAGCAAAAGAATGTCAACAATCTTCTATCCAAGTTACATATGATTTGGCTATAGCAAAAATAGCATTGCAGATACAATCCGAGGAAAATCCTGATTTTAAAAATTTATTTGTGCATTTCGGCGGATTTCACATTATGCTTTCTTATTTCAAGTCAGTAGGAAAATTTATTGATGATTGCGGGCTTTCAGACATCATGGTTGAAAGCGAGCTTTTGGCAAGTGGCTCTGTCAACGGTTTTCTCAGTGGGAAACATTTTAATAGGTGTAAGCGCTTACACCCGTTAGTCGCTTTAGGCTTATAAATATTACATGTAGAGCAATTTTCAATTGAATATAACATTGAAGTTAGTGAGAATTTTATCGCACAATTAAAAAAACTACAGTCTGAAAAATCGTTAAATGATATTCTTGAAAACAAAGAGATTTCTGATGTTTTAGAAAAGTATTTACAATACAAGGAAGATACGAAAAATGGAAAATTTGGCAAAACAGCGCAATATTATATGCTGTATATCGAATTTGTAAATAATTATCTGATGTTTTCAAGAAGTATTCGAATGGGTGACTTTGAACTATTTAAATACATTATTCCGAAAATTAGCAATCTTTTCTTCATTTTTAATCATATAAATTATGCGCGATGGCTACAAAAATATTATGATAATTTATTACAAGTTGAACGAACACATCCAGATGTAGCCAATGACTTTAAGAAAGGATTGTTTGGTATTAAACGTTCTGATAAGCCAAATTCAAGGATACCAATCGATTTAACGTTAGAACAAACCGTGAATGCCGATGCTGCTCGAAGACTGACGGGTATAACGAATTTTACAAACTCAATATCAGCACGTCAGCGATGGGCTAAAAGCCACGGGATTCGTTCAACAGTTGCGTCAGACGTTCTCAAAAAATGTGGTCTGAAACAAACTCAAGACGTAACATCTGAATTGGAAAAGCACCAAATAAAGAAAGATACCTTGCAATTAAACGCATTTATTGAAGTGTTAACAAAAAATATCAATCCGTTTGATAGCAGCAAACTAAATGATAATAACTTATATAATATCAGTACAGGACGTTGCACGAGTGAAAGTGTTGTTGATTTTCTGCTTAAAGCTGAAGAAAATGGTGATCTGCAACGGAAAAACTTCATAACTAAATGTGCAGAAAGTATTAATGCTTTTGAGTCACCTTTTAAAAGAAATAAAATTTTTAATTTTTCAAGTGGTAACGAAAAGAAAAAAATTATTGTAAATAATAAAGTCCAAGAAGTTCGACTACAACGTGATCTTTTCGGTCGTATGCTAGCTATCTCTATGGAAAACAATGCAGATATTGAGAAAATTTTAACTTTTCCAGTCTCTCCAATACCAATATCATTATGCCACTTAGATGGGACTATTTGCAAGACAGATAATTCCAGTTTTATGAAATGCCTACAAGTTGAAAGTACTGCACCTACGAATACTGACATATTGTTGTATGATGGACTCTTTTTACTTCACTGTTTGAAAGAAATTCCAAAAACGTTTGGCGGTATTTCGAAAAAGATATTGCAGGTGATTACAAGTGATAGTGCATCAACTATTCATATTATTTTTGATCGATATTGTCAACCATCTATCAAAGATCACGAGCGTTCCACGAGAAGAAGACAAGCAACCGACCGTGATTACGTTATGACTGGTCCACAGCAAGTAAGGTCAATCGATTTCACAAAAGAACTTAACAATGATAGTTTTAAAACAGCTCTTGTGTCATTTTTAATAACTCACTGGGAAAGCAACGAAGTCGCTCCATTTATTTGCAATAAGAAGATCTTACTAAATTACTTTTATTGCTATGCATATGAGGTTGATAGCAACCAAAATGTAATTAAAACAAAAAGCAATGAATTTTCATGTCCCTCTCATGAAGAAATAGACACGAAACTTGTATTCCATACTACAAATATCGATTATGATTCCAATATAATGATCAAATGTTCTGCTATGGACATTTTAATTATTGTAAGTAATATTTGGATAGAATGCGGTGTATGAAGTAAGAGATGTATAATTTATGTTAATAAATTATACGATTCACTTGGAGACAAGTTGTGCAAAGCGCTACCTGGCTTCCACGCATTCACTGGCTGTGATTACAATTCAGCTTTTTTCAGAAAAGGCAAGCAGCGACCCTTTAAAATATTGTCTCAATCACAAAAATATATAAAGGCTTTTTCAGATCTATCAATCATGTCGTGCAATAAAGACGAAGTTTTCCAAACTTTAGAAGTTTTTACGAGCCATTTGTATTGAATAACATCCAAAAAAAGTATTCAACTAATTAATAGTACCAGATTTGAACTGTTTTTGAGAAATTATAAGATCAAAAATATTGATGAACCATTTAAAAAAAACATTTAAAAATTTTGATGCATCCAGTTTGCCACCTTGTCAATCAGAACTACGCCAGCAATTTGAAAGGTCAAGATACATAGCTAACGTTTGGGCAAATGCACATCTACCAGTTATAACTGATCTCGAACCCACTGATTGTGGATGGGTACAGAATGAAATCACGTACGAATTGAAGTGGTTCGATGGCCCACAATTACCACTAACAGTTAAGGATGTTATAATAAACAACAAAGAATCTGAAGATAAAGAATCCTTATATGACACCTATTTTTATATAAACTCTCTAAATGTGAATTAGTAAAAAGTGATTCACTAATCAAATTATTGGAAGTTTTTATTACTTTTTAGTAATTTTATTCTAAAACTTTAGTAAAAAAAGATAAGACTACTAAAGCAAGTAGTGAAATTTACTAAAAATTCGTAGAAATACTTACTAATTTAAATTAGTAACCCAATTTTGATTAATTCAAATTTATAGAGAACATATTTATGTACAAGTAAATTATTTTTTCAGATGATAATTCAGACACAGAGTTCAGCAGCGACGAGGATGCTGACAGTCAGTCAGATTATAAATTTTAATGTAATTAAATTATTATTTATTAACAGTGCCGTATAATATAAAAGAAAAGAAAATTAAATATGCAGATAAATAAAAAAATCAAATTAATTTTTAAACAGTTTTAAAACGCTTGTAATATTATTTTAATATATCTATATTACAAATATTTTTATTCTTATCAAATAATACTATATTATAAACACACATATATATATCGTATCATATCACATCATATTATATATATGAATCAGTATGCATTAAAAAAAATGTCAAGACCGTATCTGGATATTTTAATTAGAAAATATAATTTTCCTCTTTATCCGCGTTTGGAGATATTATCATTTTTTATCAACTTTGCAACCGTTTTGACTTCTCGCTGTTAGTATATAGCCTTTTTAAAATAGAGACAATAAGAAAACGAAATCGCCAGAAGTGCACCTTATAAGTGCCATTTTAGCAATTTTCATGCAACTTTATCGACTTCTGGCAGGATGATAGCAACCACTTAGACTTCTGGCAATATTTTTCTGCAGTTTCTACATCCGAAATGTACTACCACACCAAATTTCAGCCTTGCACCTTATCAGTGCATTCCCATCAAAAATTTGCAATTTTAACCGCCCACCCCCACTTCGGTTCAACGAAACGACTTCTGGCTGCAAGGCTATGTGCTTGTATTTCCAAAAACACGGTTTTTCTGCAAAAATTTCCCTTGCACCTTATCAGTGCCAATTTTCGTAGCCAGCTCTCCGTCTATAAATTATTCAAGATTGTACGAAGGGTAAGCTGCCCTTAAAAGTAAACATTTAAAAAAATAATTGAAAATAATTTTGCAATAAGAATCAGTATGAAAAGCTGGCCCACATAACCTATAATCAAAGGATTCGTGGATGTTACATGGATTTATTTGCTGCAATTTTGATTTATTGATTTGATGTATCGATCATTTGATTAATGAATAGATGAAAAACATTTTTTCAATTATTCACTTATTTACTCATTCACTCATTTATTCATTCACTTACTTACTCATCCATTTATTTATTCATTTACTCAATTATTCACTCATTTACCCATCCATGCATACACTTATTTATTCATTCACTCACTCATTTAATCATTCAATCATTTCTTTTCATTCATTCCTTTTCACTCATTCAAACTGAAGAAAAATAATCAAAAATTACATTGAAAAATAAATCAACTTCCAGAAAATTTTTTTTAATCTAATGTTAAATCGTACTTTTTTATAATTTTACAAAATTTTTTATCCTTATTTTCAACCCTGACATATTTCAGAGAGTTATTTTAATCTCTTTCAACCCTCCTTGTATTTTCTCTTTTTAACTCTCTTTTTAACTCTCTACATAACCCTAATTTCTTCTTTCTAATTTCCTCTTCTTGCTTATTTTTCTTCTCGTTTTTCTCTTCCGTCCCAGTTAACCTGAAAAACTTAAATTTACATATTTTACCCTTTCACTAAAGGCACCCTTACAAAAAAGAAGTACTGGATTCAATACTGGTTTCAGTACTGAGAAGAAGTACTGGGTTCAGTACTGGGTTTAGTTCTGGGTTCACTATTGGAAAACCAGTACTTTTTTCGCCATGCACTGTTGAAAATTTGTTGGGACGCCGGGTGATTCCATAAACCTAATTTAATAGACTGTCCAAATGTTCGAAATGAATAAGATAGAATTATATTTCGCATGAATTTTTATTTGAAGTAAGTTTCATTAGACAGTTTGCTTAAAATATCGAAATTTTATATAGCACAAAAATGTTAATAATATGAATATTCACTTGATAGAATTTTAATTTAGTCGAATATTGACATTGTCGAATTTATAATTTAACGAATTTTTAGTTAATAGAATGTTTATGTTACCAAACTGTCACTTGACCGAATTTCTATATTACCGACATATTAACTGTGTTGTTAAAGTTCGGACAAATCAACATTCGCACAGTTAATATGTCGGTAATATAGAAATTCGGTCAAGTAACAGTTCGGTAACATAAACATTCTATTAACTAAAAATTCGTTAAATTATAAATTCGACAATGTCAATATTCGACTAAATTAAAATTCTCTCAAGTGAATATTCATATTATTAACATTTGTGCTATATAAAATTTCGACATTTTAAGCAAACTGTCTAATGAAACTTACTTTAAATAAAAATTCATGCGAAATATAATTCTATCTTATTCATTTCGAACATTTGGACATTCTATTAAATTAGGTTTATGGAGTCATCCGGCGTCCCAATTTGTTCACGTTGCGCACCAAGTTTCTATGGGTCCTACGGCTGCGCAGTAGTTTTTTGTTGTAAATTAAATAGGGAGGAATACATTAAACGCAAAATCACAGTTCCAATAAAAATTTTAAAAAAAAAATTTGTTATTGTGCTTAAAAAATTATATTGCGCGAAAAAAGTACTGTTTTTCCAGTACTTACCCCAGTATTGAATCCACTAGTACTTTTTTGTACGGGCACCTACCTTTTTACCAAATCTTCATTTCTCTCTCTCTCTCTCTCTCTCTCTCTTTCTCTCTCACACACATATTTTTCCTCATCTTAGCTCAGTTACAACCACTTAAAGAATATATTATACCCGTAACCGAATTTCTGTAATCTGACCCTCTTTTAAGTGACATGTTTATTGTCTATATGGTGTTTCGCAGGAAAACATTGACGCTTTAAACAATGGAGTACGAAGATGATGATTCCGATGGCTCAGAATTTGAAGATGTTGATGGAAACAACATAGATGATAATGTTAGAAAACGAGCAATTGCTACTCTAATCTTGCAATTGAGAGCTTGTACAAATATCAACCAAAATATTATTGATAAAATGTTGGTAATTTTACGTGACATTCTTGATGTTCATATAAGACAATTTTATGATCACGTAGCAGAAATTTTGGAAGAGCATCAAATTAACCTTCAAGATTATGTTAATATTGACAACGAACTGGAATCTATAGATTGTACTGAAGGGTTACACAGCAAATATCTGCAAGATAAATATTTCGAAAACGTATTTTCCGTAATTCCGCCAAGGAGATGTGAACTTGGTAGAAACTTTGCAAAACATGGCACGGGTGTCTGTGGTGGTGATCGTCCAATCAAAGTTCAATCTCATGAAACGGTGTACATATCAATATGTGATGTCTTGCAGCAATGGTTAAAAAATGCTAGTTTTCAAGAGATCATAAAACATCACGTACCACAAGAAAACATCATAACTTCGGAAGAGGATGGACTACATTTTATCAACCATGCTTATTTCAGTCGATATCCAAATGCACTTCGTATTGGTCTTTATTATGATGGCGTGCAAATGTGTAATCCAATTGGATCTAAATCAACCTCTAAAAACAATCTCTGCTTTATATATTGGTCAATTCTTAATATTGAATCTAAGTACCTTGCAAATACTAAGTACATCAATTTAGCTGCTATAGTCAAATATGAAGATGTTGAGAAGTTTGGTATTAATGAAGTTTTACGTCCTATCGTAGAAGATTTACAGAAATCGGAAGAAGGAATTGAAGGCCCAAATGGTGAACGAGTATACGGATCATTATTTGTTTTAACTGGTGATAATCTTGGAGTTTATCAAGTAGCAGGTTTTAAAGAAGGATTTACCGCGCTACGTCCTTGTCGATTTTGCTTTGCGGATCTGAAACGAGTTAGAACATGGACAAAAGAAAACCGCGATGTCTTGCGAACAGAAAACACTTACAATGCTCAAGTTCAAGAAATCGAAGCTGCAAATGGAAATGATAAAACGAAGTTGGGCAAGAAGTATGGAATAAATAGAAACACTGTTCTCAATGAACTAATCGGATTCAGTGCTGTCACTGGAATACCACCTGATCCTATGCATGATTTGTTTGAAGGAGTACTTGCATTAACAATTCAATGCTTTTTAAAAAAAATTATGCTTCGATTTACAGTTAATAACACTCCAAGAACTGAATGATCTTATAGAAAATTTCGATTTCGGTTACACAGAACTAACTTCAAAACCTTCTGTGATAAAGAAACAACATCTTACAGGGAATCTACATCAAAATTTAAGTCAAACATAGCTTTTAGCTTCAATATTGCCATTTATCGTGAGAGGCATTGTAGATGAAGAATGTGAGTATACCAAAAACCTGTGTAAATTGTTGGAAATATCGAGCATTGTATTGGGTTGTTCTGCAAGTAACAGCACTCTTGATTACTTAACTGTTTCCATTTCTGAGTATTTGAGTGATTTTAGGAAATTATATGTAAACTTTGAGGCGAATGAAGAGAATGATGGAGAGGTACACGAAGCTGGGAATAATCCTATGGAGGTTGATGCGCCGATAGATGACGATGTAGATGACCTGGCAGCTGACAATGAGTCTGATGATGATATCGATGACGAATTCAATGGTAATTTAAAAAACTTGACTCCAAAACAACACTTCATAACACATTATCCCAGATTAATTACACATTTCAGACCACAAATAAAATACTGGTGCATGCAAATGGAAAGAAACCATTCAAAGTTTAAACGACGATCTCAATCCATGAGAAATTATAAAAATCTGACTCTTTCACTTGCACAATGTTTTTCACAGTCATGTTTCAGAAGGTTCAGTTTATCTTATTGTGAAGCATGCTTTTGGGAACATGAATTAATCTAATAAAATTTAGTTAATAATAAATTTAAAAACTAAATCGAATCTGACTTTTTGTCGCAACTGTAAAAGGTTTAATGGGACTTTAATTCTGTTCTTAACAAATATGAATTTGCTTTTATTTAATTTTTGCTGCCTTGTTATTTTTCTAAATTATGTTTTCTTTCTTTTTCTTATATAACTGGAAAATATCTTTTAACTAAAACACCTTGTATCTTAAAGCCTAGACGAGTATTTTCAATATAAATATATTTAATTCTCAGAAAATCATTAATTTCTAATTTGTATACTCTCAAAAATGAATTTCTATAATATAGAATTTATTTTTATGTTAGAAGTTTGTTTTTAAAAATTTCTAAAATTTAAAATTAAAGCTCAGATATTGAGTAAAGCTTCAACTACAGTTCCATGAAAATTCTTTATATTTTGCTATCCATTTATTGGATGTTATGCTTAAACTTAAATATATTGAAACCAAAGAAGCTGTAAAATCATATTGTATTATTGTTCGAGAAGTTCTTATTCCACTTTTTCATATTTCTGTAAAATAAAACCTTCCTAATATGTAAATTATATTGTTTAAATTCTTATAGACCATATCTTTTACATAGATGAGAGAACATTATGGCCTTTGGTCACCAAAAGCCATAATATTCTCTCAACTTCCTAATATGTTTTCGCTGCCTAAGTTTCCGCACTTAACCAAACTTAAAGAAGAACGTAAAAATTGTGCAGGGCAAATTACAAAAAAGAACGAACGAAAACGGACTTAAAATAATTTCGGAATTGATTGACGGATAAATTACAAACTTAACCGAACTCAATAGCGGGTCTTAAATTGTCCAACGCGAATTCAGAATAAGTACGGACAAAAACAGACAAGAAACGGACTTTACGCTGAAAAAATAATTTTGGAATCGATTGCCGGAAAAATTCCGAACTGAACCAAACTTAAAACCCATTGTAAAAATTGTGTAGGACAAATTCCGGATAAAACCGCAAAGAAAACGGACAAAAAAACAGACTTTAATCTGACTAAAAATAATTTCCGATTAGATTGGCTGTGAAATTTTTTGATCTTAAACAAACTTAAAGCAGAAAGTAAAAATTGTTCCCGACAAATTCCGGATAAAAACGAATAAAAATCGAACGAGAAACGGAGTAATCTTAGTCTAAAAATAATTTCGAAATCGATTTCCGAACAAATTCCCAACTTAACCAAACTTAATACAGATTTTAAAAATTGTGCCAGATAATTTCGGAAAAATAACGGACATAAACCAGGTGAGAAACGGATTTTCCTATGACTAAAAGTAATTTCGAAATCGACTGGCGGAAAATTTCCGAACTTAACGAAACTTAAAACCATTGTAAAAATTGTGCCGGACAAATTCTAGATGAAAACGGATAAAAAGCAAACTAGAAACAGACTAACCTTAGTCTAAAAATAATTTTGGAATCGATTTTCGGACAAATTTCGAACTTAACATAACTTAATACAGAATGTAAAAATTGTCCTGGATTTATTCTGGAAGATAACGGACACAAAATGGACGAGAAACGGATTTTACTCTGACTAGAAATAACTTCGAAATCGATTGGCGGACAAATACTGAACTTAACCAAACTTAAAAGATATTGTAAAAATAGTGGCGGATAAATTCTGCAGGATCACGGACAAAAAACGGACGAGAAACGGATTTTACGCTGACTAGAAATAATTTCGATATGGATTAGCGACAAGTTTCGAACTTAACCAAACAAGATGTTGTAAAAATATTGGTGGATAAATTCTGAAAGATTACGGATAAAAGGCGTTTGAGAAACGGCCTAACCTTAGTCTAAAAATAATTTCTGAATCGATTTCTGGACAAATTCAGAACTTAACCAAACTTAATGCCGATGGTAAAAATTGTGCGGTATAAATTCTGGGCGATGACAAAAAAATCGGACGAGAAAACGGTTAAGAAACTGACTTTAATCAGTCTAAAAATAATTTAGGAAAGAACTGACGGACAAATTTTGAACTTAACCAAACTCATTACCGATTTTAGAAATTGAGCAGGAGAAATTTCTGGTGAGGACTGACAAAAAACAGATGAAAAATGGACTTTACTGTCTAAAAATAATTTGGCAATTGAGAGCTGGACATATTTTGAGCTGATACGGATTTATGCATTCTAAATTTTTTGTGTGAGACTTTTGTCGAACTAATTTAAATTATTTGCGGACATATTTTGGATTAATTTCAGATAAAACTGGACAGTTGTTTACAGAATTTGTCCGGATGTCTATTTTGACAATCTGAGGCTAACTGTTTCGAAGTTATTGACAGGAAATGACGTAGATGTCTGTTCGGATCCTTGGCACTGTTTAGGTGCTTACTTTGTCAATTAAAATGTCTAGTAACGTCTTATCCAACTGTTCGATAATGTACATTATTTTTATTTATGTTTTCATACACCGACTTGAAGTAAGAAATCTGAATAGAACGAAAACAGATTCTAAAACAGACCACTGCGGGATTGTATTAAAACAATCTAAAAAGGATCCCACTTCAAAGTGAATCTCTAGTTTTTACTGTGTGCGTAATTTTTAAATTTGGTCAGAGCATATGTGTGACTATCACTGTGCATCATTGCGCATGTGTAACAGCAATACAAAACAACTACGTATGTGAAATGTCTGTGTTGTAGTGCGCACGTTTACACAGTTATAGTGCACTACTGCGCATGTGCAACAATATGTTGTGCGTGAAAAAATGTTCAGTTTAACATGCTTGACACGAACAGTGCCAGTGCGCATTGTTTAAAACTATAATAACATGGTAAAATAAACATTTTTGTAAGTTGCCTATTGGAAAAAGTAAGTGAACCTTAAAGTGTGTACGACGATGAACGAAGTTTTCTCGGTATCGTATTAATATAATAAGAAGATGACCATGTACAATTTTATGAATTCTGGGAGAACTTTAAAACTCTTTATTCTCAATAAATAAGTAAATTTTTACAAAACTTTTTTAATCACCAACTAATTGGAAGATTTTCTGACAGTATGTTAAATAATCATAACCCCCCTCCCTCAGTACCACCAGAAAATAGTATTTTAAAGTATGAAAAAAAATCTATTAAATTTCTTAAATTTCAATATTTGAATATTCTTTTCTATTATTGGTTATTAATTACGATAATAATGGAAAAAACCAATTTTAAGCGATATTTTACATAATAGTACTTTTGCGGAAGTGCACTTACAATGCTACAGTGGTACGCATTGGCAATAATAAAACGGATTTCTACTGCGCACTTATTAAAAAAAGTATACTACATGCACTGAAAATATACTTATCTGGCAAAGTACAGCACTGCGCATGCGTAATTTTTAAATTTGGTCAGAGCATATGTTTGTCTATCACTGTGCATCATTCCGCATGTGTACACGGAGAGAAAATTTGATAGAATGTACGTCAACTGAAACGGGGTAAATAGCTTCGATATACCATCGAGGCAATACCAGTTGAAGAACGACGAAAAGAAGGTTGATATTCGAGGCCCGCTATGTCGATAGTCTATCAGGGCGTATGGCCTCAACGATCAACTTGTATTGCCTCGACGATCCGATCAGGGGAAAATCCGCCAAATTTCAAAGCATGGGAACTTGTGAGCGCCTCAGAAGGGTGGGGATACGGAAAGGGTGACGGGGAGAGAGAGAATCTCTCTTTCCCCTCCGCTGGTCGAAAATTTGGACTTACGAATTTTTTTAAAAAAACCCAGACACTTTTTTGAAAAAAGGGCTCTGACTGACCATAGTATTTGAGATAAGGAATTTTTTAAACCTTTGTTTTACTCGAACTGGTGTATCAACGAGCGTCAAAATGTTCCCCCGTTTTGACATTGACAGATTTTCTGTAGAAGATGGCCATCCCTCGTCACCTGATCATATGGCAGGCCGGAAGTAGCGTCACCGTTACCATGGATTCCACTCGGGCTATGACAAGATGGACTCCGCACTCTGTTTACGATCTGTCAGTTTTGATGTCGAACGTGGAGATAATTTTCTCGCTCGTGGTAAAATTGTGTTTCTCAAATTCCCCAGTCCCTGCGAAGTTTGGCAAAAAAGTAATTTTCCTGTATAAAAGTGTCTAGTGTTTTATAAAACAAACGGCAACGATCGTGTGAATTTGTAGTGTTTTTATATCTATGTCTCGTTTTCTTCGAAAAGTGTTCACACACTGAGAAAAATAGGAGTCTTTCTTGATTCATAATTCCTCATAAAATTCCAGCAAATTTCTTCAATCTTTTTATTTTTCAATCAAATTCTCGGAAATGTTTTTATCAAGCACTATACTCTGACTTGATTAAATATTGACATTGACACATTTTCTGACCCGTCTGCTACAATCTGTCAGTTTCAATGACAAATTTGAAATTAATTTTTCCACTCATGAAAATGTCTATTCGTGAAAAATTAATTTTTCCTAAATTCCTCATTCCCCAAAATTTGACAAAAAAATAATCATCATATTAAAAAGTGTCCAGTGTTTTGTAAATCGAGACACTTTTATGAAAAAAATATTTTTATTGTCAAACTTTTTGAGATAAGGAAAATTTTCAATGTTTCTTTTATGCGAACAGATGATCCTACGAGCTTCAAATTTATCTCCCGTTTCGACATTCACAGATTTTTTGCATCGTCTGCAACATAAACATTCACATAACATAAAATATCTATTCCTATTAAATAAATTTTTTCCGAATTCCTAATTTCCCAAACCTTGAGAAAATCATAATCATACTTTCAAGAACGATTCTATTAGAGTTTTATGCAACAAACGTCAAAGAACTTGTGTTATTTATAAGTCAGGTTGCATTCGAAAGATTTCACTGGCAGAAAATAGCAGGTTTTTTTTCTTTTTTATCTTTTTCATTCTTCCTCTTATTTGTAAAATTCCGAAAAGTTTCTATTTCTCTTTTTTTGAATAAAATTCTCGGCATTGTTTTTATCCAGCAGTCCCCTGACTTATCGACCTTATTCCACGGCAAGCCAAACATTTGCCACATATTTCACAATTTTTTATTTCTTAATCAAGAGATTTGTCCGGAAAAAAATCTCTGTGTTGCCAAACTTTGTGCAATAACAAATTTTTCTACATGTTTCTTTTCTACGAAGAGATTAGAGTTCCGAAGAAGTAATATTACCTGGAGAACGGTAATGAGAACGAGAATATAACCGGGAATATAACCGACCAAAATTCTAATAGAGAAATTATAAGAATTTAAGTTTTTTATTTATTTATCAAATTATGTCAAATTTTCTCAATCACAATATGAAAATAGAATCTATAGTGTCATTCTTATTAATAATGATTTCAATTTCAATTATGTTAATAGTAATATGTATTTTAATTACTTTATCTTCGACAATAAAACAATTTCATAATTTATTGCAAATTTCATATTATTTATGGCAAAATGAAATTCACTCTTTTAATTCACCATTATTATTTTTATTCTGCAATTATTATCTTCAATTTTTTATCATTTTCATTATTTATCTGAATTAATTTTCTAAATTTTTAATTACTTTCATCATATATCAATTATTTCCTTCCATTTGTAATTACTAATCATATTTTGTAAAATTATTTTTCAAGTTTTTTAATCATTTTTCTCAAAATTTAATTATTTTCATTTTTTTTCATAATTTTCCAATTGTTTCATTAATTTTCTTAAATTTTAATTATTTTTAGCTTTCTTTAATTCTTTTAATCATTTATTAATTTATTCTCATTTTTTTCTATTTTTTTTTTTTTTTTTTGCGTAGGATGTGAAAACCTGCTACCAGGTACCCTGTAGCCCGTACTACAGGGTTATGCGGGGGTGGCGATGTTCTGCCGACCCGCTAAAAACACACCCTTATTTGGGACCTTAAGACCACTCCCAGGTAGAGCCAGTTTACTGACGTATCGCCTTCAGGAGTGGTCTTATACCCCATCGCTGCCGCCGAAGCAACTTTCTCCGGTCCACGGGACCTACTATCATTGACGGTCATGGAGGCCCTTAACGCACACAAGTTGAGTCAAGGGTCTCGACGAACCGTCATTTCGCTCTAAAAACGTTTCAAGAGGGAGAAAGCTTCCTCTATCCGCGTTTTTTTTTGCGACCTAGGTGGTCCTAAAGCGACTTCGCTTTAGGGCTTCTTCTTTCTTCGCCTGTTCCAGGACTTTTCTAAAACAGGCGCACTTTCCTGAGCCTGCAATATGAGACGTTTCCGCCTCATTTCCAGCCTCGGCCGCACAGAGGAAGCAGAACGCTTCCTTACTACATGCTGCAAGAGAGTGTCCAGCATTCCCACACTTAAAGCAAGAGGAGGATCTGTCCACTCCCTTGCAGTCTGCTTTCTTATGGCCGTAACCAAGGCACTTGTGGCACCTTGTGACTATAAGCCTTCTCCTAATTAGGCAACTTAAGAAACCCAATTTTATTCGGCCAAGCCTTTCCAAACGTTCCGCCTCCTCCCGGTCTGTGACCAGGATGGCGATTTTGTCGCCTCTGCTGTTTGGTCCGAGGACCGTTACTTGTCTTCTCTCTCGAGGAGTATTAAGAGCTACCTCGAGAGCAGAGACCACTTCTTCTTTTTCGGTTAAACCGTCAAGGTCGCGGATTTCCAGGGTCACCCTGTGGTCCTCCGGTCGCCTGACGGTACCGATTCCGCTCACTGCCTCAGAGACCTTAGCGGTAAACTTTTTCTGATCAGAACCTCGTCCTAATTTTAAGAGGAGGTTCCCCTCCTTCGTGGGTCTTGCACTCACGACTGTTGCCTGGCAAGAGCCCGGATCTACTACCTTCTTGAGCTTGCCAAGAACAGATGCAAATGTTTGTCCCTGGCAAACTCGGACTAACACGGTCTCTTGTTTGGGGCTGCTTGGCTCCACAACGATCTTGGGCGGTTCTTGTCTCGCCTCATTTATCTCTCCGACCTTTTTTCCCTTCGCCTTGTCGGCAGAAATCTCACCCTTCTTTTTCTTTTTGCGAAGCTCGCTATTGAAGGCATTCGATCCTCCTCCTCTCTTTTCCTTTTACATTCCAGGACTAAATTGCGCGTAGCAATAGCCTGAAACTTGTCTCTTATTCGTCGTCTTTCTTGCCTCGCCACATCAGTAATCTTGAGGCCATCGTAAAACCTGAGGTCAGCTCGAGCAGCTTCTGCGTGCTTAACTTTCAGGTCGGAGATCCATTGTTTGAACTTCTTCAGACCGCTCTGAATCTCCGCCGCTACGTTTCTTTAGACCTTGAGCTTCTCCAGCATGACCTCAAGTTCTGCCTCCATCGAGGTTACGATATCTTTCTCCTCTGAGCGCAGCCTTTCGCACTCTACACGATCCTTCTCACAGGACTCAAAGTCTTCAGCAGTGGCATGGCTAAAAGCACTGCCACAGCTGCTGACACTCGTTGCACTTCCTCGCCTAGATCTGAGGCCTTCGTCCACCCTTAAACGCGATGGACCTGGCGTTTGACCGTCCTGGCTAGCAGCATTCGATGCCGTCGAAGCTGCTTCGCCCCTACCTGTGCGCTGTTCATCATTTTCGTTTTTGTCAAAATATAAATCATCCATGTGATTCCCACGAGCCTTGGAGAAAAAACGGTCCACCCACACAGAGCTCCAATGTATGGGTAAGGCATTTGTACACTAGGAGGGCGCCCGGTATCCTAGCACCGCGCGCGACACCTCCGAACGTGTCACTGGCGACGACAGTGCGTCCACCATCCAGGCCCCCGACATCAACAACTGACGCCTGCGCTTTACAGACGCCAAATTGAAGAGCACGTAGGTTGGGCGACGTTCGCACCATCCCCGGCAGCTTCACGGCGGATTTTGTAACCCTGGTGCCATCCATCTCTCGGCACAGTGTAGAACCTTAGATTGGGTTAGGTGTCGTTGGTCAGATCGAACAGACGACCGGTCCATCGGGCGCCAGCCCCGGATCGAGGCTACTACACACCAACTTAGAAGAACCAAGAAGGCAGGAGTGTCCTATTCCTCCCAGAACCCATGTCGTCCACAGCTGACAAAGATGGTTAGCCCCCATTTGGAATCCGAATTAACATCATCCGCACAGGATAGCTAGTGCACAGGTTCGAAAAACGGCGACTACCCGAATTAACGGGGTCCCGTTCATTCCCCTGTGCCCAAACTTGTCAGGTATCGGGAGTCGATGAGTTCTGGGAAGAGCCGAACAGCTCGTCCAGTGATGGCGTCCGAAGGACAAGCGCCTGGCCGGTCCTAAGCCCCCTCACCACGACAAGGTGACACCACGAGGGGGCATTTTTTTCTATTTATTTCTCAGATCTTCAAGTATTTTCCTCAAAATTTAATTATCATTGTTTATTTAAATGAAAATTCTGCAGTTTTTTCAATTATTTATTTCAAATTTAAATTATTTTTTCAATCTATCATCATTTTATTTAATAATTCAATTATATCCTTAACTTTAAAATTTTATAATCAATTTTTAACTATTTTCCCCACCTTTTAATTATTTTAATTATTTTTCATTTAATTTTCTAAATTTTCAGTTATTATTCCAAATTTAGATTATTGTCTTCAATTTTCAATTTTTAAAACGATTTTCTATTATTTTATTTCGCTTAAAAATAAATTAATTAATTTTTCTATTATTTTCTCCCATTTCTAATTATTTTCATTCTTTTGCATAATTTTAAAAAATTTCAATAATTTATTAGAAATTTTAATTATTTTCATCATATTTCAATTAGTTTTTAAAAATTTTAATTTATTTTCATCATAGTTTCGATTATTTTTTTCACTTTTAATTTACTTTTGTCATTTTACAATTATTTCCCTAAATTCTTAATTATTATCAGAGAGAAACTGAGAGTAGGCACGTAATTCAAACGACGTGTTCCCGTACAATGGTAGCTCTTGCGGCCAAAATTGGTACTTAGGGAGGTAATTCAAATGCTTTTTAGTTGGCGGGTTGATTTAAGGATAATAAAAAGCATTTAGCAAGGATAGAAACCAAACTTCTTAATTAATGCGGACTTATCAAAAACGTTTAACTTTATTTTAGCTTAACTTTAACGTTAACATTACTTTAACTTTACCTAACCATACTTTAACGTTACTTTAACTTTATCTTAACTACACTTTAACTATAGTTTAACGTTTAACTTTACTTTAACTTTACCTGAACTAAACTTTAACGTTACATTAAATTAAATTTACTTTAAATACACTTTAAAGTTACTTAAACTTTACCCTGACTATACTTTAACGTTACTTTAACTCTACATTAACTTAAGTTTAACGTTACGTTAACTTCACTTTAATATCACTTAAAAATTACATAAACTTTACCTTAACTTTACTTTAACTCTAGTTTAACTTCACCTTAATTATTTTTTGTCACTCTACAGCAACGTTACTTTAACCTTACCTTAACTATACTTTAACATTACTTTAACTTTCCCTTAACTATGTTGTTATGTTACTTTAACTTTATTTTACCTTCTGTTTAATTTTATATTAATTATACTTCAACTTTATGTTTACTTTTCATTAATTATACTTTGACATTACACGGACGTTATTTTAACGTTATTTTGACTTTACCTTAACAATACTTTAACTTTAGTTTGACTTTAACTCAATTATTCGTTAATGTTAGTTTAACTTTAGATTAACTATACTTTAACATTACTTTGATTTTTATTAACTATACTTACACAGAAAATTGTTTTGGATTAAATTAATCTGGAACGCTCTTTTTTGGTACCAAATTGAATTTAAATAATCTGAAATTGGCTTAAAACAATCGCTCTGCAGATTATTTTAATACATACATTTTTCAGTGTAAACGATACTTTAACATTACTTTAACTTTACCTCAACTAAACTTTAACGTTACATTGTCTTTAGTGTAAATTTAGTTAAAGTATAGTTAAGCGTTACTTAATATTTAACTTAAGTATTATACCTTGACTTTACTTCAACTGTACTTTAACTTTAGTTTAACGTTACTTTAACTTCAATTTAACATTATTTTAAATTTACCTTAACTTTACTTTAATTCCACCTTAACTATTTTTGTAACGTTATCGTTTAACCTTACCTTAACTATACTTAAACGTTACTTTAACTTTACCTTAAGTATAGTGTAACATACATTAAATTTATTTTAACTTTACTTTAACTAAACATTAACTATATTTTAACTATACTTTATAGTCACCTTAACTTTACTCTAACAATACTTTAACTTCACCTTAACTATTTTTGTAACATTAGTTTAACGTTACTTTACCTTCTGCTTAATCTTATATTACTTATGCTTTACAGTACCGTCAGAAATTGTCAGTCCACCCATTTTTTAAGGTTTGAAAAACATCTTTAAACGTACAAAGTACAAATATTAAAATTTTTCTGTGTTTTTTTCCTTAAAGAAGATAAAATTTTTAGGAAAATAAGGCCTGAGTGAAGTGAGTTAGTCAACTTTCTTTGAAATATGTTAAAAAATGTTGAATTTTTAATGTTTTAGAAAAATTGAAATTACTCTCGAAATAATATAGGTTTTCTAAAGTTTCTATGCTTGTTTCAAAGGAAATTTTCTGGAGAATAAGACTGTTGTTTAGGCATAAATGTGCAATTTTTTCCTAGCATATGCAAGGCTCGGAAGTTGGACCAAAAAATATAAAAAAATTATTGTTTATATCTTGATATCAAATACAGCTATATAAAATATACCAAGGTCATAATTGTCAATAACTTTCGGAAGGAAGTAATATAATATATATATATTGGAATTTTAAAAATTATTTTTATGTCAAAATAGTGTCTTCAAAATTTGATAAATTTTTTGGTCCAACTTCCAAGCCTTGCATATACTAGGAAAAAAATTGCACATTAATGCTTAAACAACAATGTTATTTTCCAGGAAATTCCATTTAAAATAAGCATAGGAACTTTAAAAAACCTTTATTATTTCAAGAGTAATTTCAATTTATGTAAAACATTAAAAATTCCACATTTTTTAACATATTTCAATGAAAAACTAACTAACTCACTACACTCTGGCCTGATTTTCCTCAAAATTTTATCTACTTTAAGGAAATAAACACAGAAAAATTTTAATAATTATACTTTGTACGTTTGAAGACGTTTTTCAAACCTTAAAAAATAGGTGGACTGACAATTCCCGACGGTACTGTACCTTTACTTTAACTTCAAATTAACTATACTTTGACGTTATTCTAAAGTTATTTTAACATTACCTTAACTTTACTTTAACGTGATTTTAACTTTAGTTTGGCTTTACCTTAACTATACTTTAATGTTACCTTTACTTTAGTCTGACATTACTTCAATTATACGTTAATGTTAATTTAACTTTAGTTTAACTATACTTTAACATTACTTTAACTTTTCATTGACTACATTTTGATGTTACTTGAAATTTATCTCAACTTAACTTTAACGTTACATTCACTTCAGCTTTAATTTAGTGTAAGTATACTTAAACGTTAATTAATCTTAACCTTCAGTATACTTTAACTTACTTTAACTTTAGTTTAACGTTACTTTAACTTTAATTTAAGATTATTTTAACTTTACCTGAACGTTACTTTAACTTCACCTTCACTATTTTTGTAACGTTACTTTTAACTTCACTTTAATATCACTTTAAAATTACAATAACTTTACCTTAACTCTAGTTAAACTTTACCTTAATTATTTTTTGTGACTTTACTGCAACGTTACTTTAACCATACCTTAACTTTACATTAACGTTACTTTAACTTCACTTTAATATCACTTTAAAATTACATTAACTTTACCTTGACTCTTGTTTAACTTCACCTTAATTTTTTTTGTGACTTTACTGCAACGTTACTTCAGCCATACCGTAACTATACTTTAACATTACATTAACTTTACCGTAACTATGTTGTTCCGTCACTTGAACTTTATTTTAACTTCACCTTAACTGAAGTGGTCCGATATTACTCAGGAAAAAAACAGCGTTTAAGCACAAGATATAAAAATGAAACTTCACCTTAACTAAAAATTAACGTTATTTTAACTAAACTTTTGTCACTTTAACTTTACTTAAACCATACTTTAACTTCACCTTAACTATATTTGTAACATTAATTTAATGTTACTTTACTTCGTGTTTAATTTTTTATTAATTATACTTTAACTTCTCATTAACTATACTGTGACATTACTCTGACGTTATATTTTCACATTACATTAACTTTACTTTAACGTTAACTTAACTATTGTTTGACTTAACCTCAATTATTCGTTAATGTTAGATTAACTTTAGTTTAACTATACTTTAACGTTACTTTGATTTTTCGTTAACTATACTTTAACTTTACTTTAATGTTACTTTTACTTTACCTCAACTAAACTTTAACGTTACATTCACTTTAGTTTAAATTTAGTTTAAGTATACTTTAACGTTCCTTAATCTTTACCTTAAGTATTATACTTCAACTTTACTCAACTGTACTTTAACTTAAGTTTAATGTTACTTTAACTTTAATTTAATGTTACTTTAATTTCAATTTAACATTATTTTAACTATACCTTAACTTTACTTTAACTTCACGTTAACTATTTTTGTAACGTTATACTTTAACCTTACCTGAACCGTACTTTAACTTTATCTCAACTATACTTTAACGTTACATTAACTTTAGTTTTATTTTAGCCCCATTACACTTTAAAGTCAATTTGCTTTAAATTTAGTTCAATTTTAAATGAATAATACAATTTTTGGTTTAATATTATTTTAATTCTAATTAAACCTTATAGCTCCATACTACGTTTTGTATCCCTTGATAATTTTGCGAATTTCTAACATAATTATTTGAATTTTTTAAAGATGAAGACTGGAAATAGTTGGTATCAATATGACAAACCCTTTGAGTCTCTGGAGATATATATAATCCTCTGAATTTTTCAAGAGACTAAGATTATAAAAATTGTCCAGTTGTGTCATACCCAGTGTGGAATTTAAGGGTTAACTTTACATTAATATTACTTTAACTTTAGATTAATTTTACTTTTACCTTATTTTAACTTTACGTTAACTATACTTTTACGTTACTTTAAGTTTAGTTCATTTTTAGATTAACGTTAATTTATTCTCAGTTTATTAAGTATAATTTCATAATTATTTTTTAGGTTAGGTTTCGTCAAAATTAAAGTTCATATTAATTTTATTATAAGGTTAGGTTTAGGTTTGATTAAAAACTATATGAATTTAATAAAGATAGAACAGTAAACAATTATGTACTCAAGTTTAATTATGTTAGGTTAATTTAAAGATTAGATTTACATTAGATTTTAGGTTAGGTTTATATTTAATGTTTAATTTATATTTAAGGTTAGGTTAATTAAGAGATTTTAGGTTTTGTTTAACTTTCAGGTTAGTTTAATTTAAATATTTGATTTTAGGTTAAAATTAGTTTATATTAAAAAATTAGTTTTGAAGCTGTGTTAAGTTTAGATTTTAAGTTAGATATTAGGTTAGAATTGTCCATGCACGTTTAGACTTGTCTAGGCATGTTTAGACTTGACTAATACCTGCTTATCTACCTGAATACTAATATATATACATATATAAACATTACATTTAATTCTGCGCAACTCTATATTGCGCATGCGCGAACTAACCAGTCACAACAGCTGAGCTTAGAGCTGCGCGCGCAGACAATTCGTTGGACACGGTGTAGCAGCTGAAAATATCCACTCCAAGCGTTCAGGTTAATTACTTTGGCAGCCACCTTGGGTATCAGAGTCATGCGTCAAATATTTAAATTTGAAAAAAGGTAGCGATATTGAAATAACGTAAAGCGCGAATATTTAAGTGTTAAAAATATGAAATTCAAAATAAAGTTAAAGTTAAATGGCGGCCATCTTGAAGAGGCGTTAATATTTAAATGTTTAAAAGTGCAAATTCAAAATAAATGGTATCCATCTTGAAAATAGCTTAGGATAATTATCAGAAAAGGTCGGTGAGGTAGAATTATTATTACCTAAAGCGCCACCTGGTGGTAAAAAGTTGCACTTCATAAACTGATTCCACTTGACCAGCTAATGGTACTGCTATATGTAGAAAACTCGTAAGTAGCGCCATTTAGCTGAAAAATTTAAATTTCACTAAAGGAATCCACTTGATCAGATGATGGTACTAGTAAGTGTCGGTAACTCGCTACAGGCTCCATTTGGCGGGAAAATCAAAATTTCACTAAAGAAATCTACTTTACCGGCTGATGGTACTGGTAAATCACAGTGTGCCTCAAACAGTCGCAGGTGGTCTGAAAATGTAACAAAAAACGGCTAATGTGGAATAGTCCTAAATGGCTCCTAGATTTCAAATTTTCAAGATTTGAAATCCTACACTGAGAGAAATCTGATGCAATTATTGTATCAAACATAACCTCGATTAAGCATATGGAAGTACTCGTGACAATTTATGCTTGAATCCAAATAAAATTTGCAAGGAATCCAACTTTTCTTAGCACTCAGTTCTGCTTATAAAATTTGCTTGAACGCCAACTAGTTTTTAGGCGGAGTTTATACAACACAAGCTTACCCGCGTGTACACATAAAGGCGCGCAAACGTAAACACAGAAATCTGTGCGTATTTTATGTATACACGCAGGTAAGCTTGTGTTGTATAAACTCCGCCTAAAAACTAGTTGGCGTTCGAGCAAATTTTATAAGCAGAACTGAGTGCTAAGAAAAGTTGGATTCCTTGCAAATTTTATTTGGATTCAAGCATAAATTGTCATGAGTACTTCCATATGTTTAATCGAGGTTATGTTTGATACAATAATTGCATCAGATTTCTCTCAGTGTAGCTGCTCCACTTTTTGAGATTTCTACGTGGGAGTTCCATATTTACCACAAAAACGCCTAAGAGGCTATCAACTCAAGAAAATATCGGAATAAGTCGTGTCATTACGTATTATAACTGTAAGTGTCGATAGACCCGACTTTGTTAAAGGCGAAATACTTCTTAACAATAGACAAACCCTTTATTATCGTGGATAAAATTTAGATTCAATTCAATAAGCAATTCTGTCATCCTTGGGAAGGGATTGGGGGGCAGTTACATGGAGAGCTAAAGAGAGGGGAAAATGTTAATAAGGGTGGTTAGGCAAAGATCCTACAACGATGAGTATCAATAACATTTTTAATTATCGTGGATACAATTTCGTTTCATTTAATAAGCAATTCTGTCATTATTGGTTGTGAAGGGTTTGAGAGGGGGGTGTCCAATGCTAAAGACTACTTCGCCACTAACAAAGTCGTCTATAGGGACATTTACAGTTATAATACGTAATGACACGCCATATTTCGGTATTCTCTTGAATAGATAGTGTCTTACGCGTTTTCATGGTAAATATGAAACTCTTACGTAAAAAAATCAAAAAGTGGAGCAGCTAGGATTTCAAATCTTGAAAATTTGGAATCTGGGAGCCATTTAGAACAATTCCACATTAGCCGTTTGCTATTACATTTTCAGACCACCTGCGACTGGTTGAGGCACACTGTGAAGTGTTGGAAACTTGCTACAGGCCTTATTTGTCGGGAAAATTCAAATTTCACTAAAGGAATCTACTTTACCTGCTGATGGTACTGGTAATTGTTGGAAACTTGCTACAGGCTCCATTTGGCGGGAAAATTCAAAATTCACTAAAGGAATCTACTGTACGGGCTGATGGTACTGGTAAGTCACAGTGTCTATTGCGTCATCTAGCGGCAGCCAGCTTACATCCCCCTTGGTCGGTAAGGTAGAACTTAAAATACCCCCTACTCAATTGCCTGAAGTAGCGCCATCTAGCGGCAGCCATTTTGAAACACTCTAGCCCAATTGCCTAAAATTGCATTACCCCCTGTATAAGCAACCGGGGAATCCCAACTCGGTCGGTAAGGTAGAACTTTAAAAAACCGACTGAGGAAATAGACCCCAGCAGAAACCTGCATTACCACTGCTGATAAAGTAGAAATCTGCTTTACCGACTTGGCCGAGATCAAAACCCTGTTCCAGAATCGGTATAGCTTAACTACTAATAACAAATAGTTTCTAATTGAATTTTTTAGGACCAAAACTCTATGTACATCAATCGGCCCTTTTTAGGGCCAAAACTCTACATATATCAACCAGCGCTCTTCAGGTCCATCAAGTATTTGTATGATAAATAACAAATAGTTTTTAAATAGACCTTTTTACGACTAAAACTCTACTTACACTGCGATTCATATATGCTGTCCTTCCGGAACGAACCGGAAGGACAGCATTTATGAACAGCAGTGTATATCAATCGGCCCTTTTTAGGGACAAAATTCAACATATATCAACCCGACCCTCTTAAGGCTTTTACGTAGGTTTTAACATGTAATTGACTGTAGCACATAGGTATTTTACTTGTAATTTACTGTAGAAGACGTTTATTACATATTTAGTAAACTACATTATGTATATTACATCGAAAATCTCTAAGCTACTCGTAACTTTCGAACCCTGATCCTGGTGTTCTACGTACGTCACGTAAATACGTAACGTATGTAGCGTACGCATTACACGTAGAAATCGTTTCAAATGTTTGCTTCAGTAAGATATATATTCTTGACAATGCCAACCTTAATGTAAAAATCCTTCGTTTTTATAGAGTTTTTCATTATTTGCATTTTTCTCCGAATTCTGCCATTTTTTTGAAGAATGTATAAAATATAAAAAGTGTATTTTTATAAGATCTACAACTTTTCTTTGAGCTATTTTGAGGTATTTTTCATTCAATTCAATTTAATTCTATTTAGATTCTAATTAATTACCGTATTTTTATTATTTACCGAGATAGTGGAGAAAACTACAATTTTTAAATAATTTTCCATCCCTGGCTTCTGGCAATAAACTTTTCCAGGCTCCTTCACCTGATTATTTGTTTTGGTGCTAAAATACACCACTTACACTTGGTCCTGATTAAAAAAGTGAAAAATGCCGAAAAGTAAGACTTGTAAAATTAATCAACATACTATTGGGAAATTTTTTTTTTAATTGTGGTGTGAAATTTTTTTTTGAAAATTACACATATTTACTTAGAATAAAGGGTTCTAAAGTTTTTTAGAATTTCTACGTAGTAATTTCTTATTATATTGAAACGAAACCTTCGTCGTCAATAGAAATTCGTCGTTCAGTCGTTTTTCCCCTCCCACTTTGTTAACTACTTTTTCTTTTAAGCAACTTTTAAAATAAATTAACCTTTAATCTCTTTGAACTATTAACATTATATAATGGTGTCTCTACAATGGATGTCGATGGGATAGACACGCATGTAATGCACATCGGCATCTCGATGCGCGCGCACCAATGCTAAATGTCAAGAAATATTTAATCACTATTTACTTCATAAATTAATACCTATAATAATTATTGAAATACTCAAATTTAACTAATTCCGGAGTTGCTATGGTCTTTTTAGTAAATATTTTTTAATATTTGTGTTGTTTTATTATTATAAATAATTCTTTAAGGTTAGGAACGATGCGTGCGCACCGACATGATGTTGATGTCTCTGTGCATTACATGCGTGTCGATCCCATCGACATCCATTGTAGAGACACCATTAATATAACTTAGGCACTTAGACAATTAAGTGCAGTTGTCTGTCATGATAGTGACGCATGCGCAGATGATCAAATGGGTTCATTTGTATGCGTAGAAAATTAATATAATTTATTCTTATGCGCACTTGATCATTATGTTTATGACGCATGCGCACTAGATGTTTATGGCAATTGCACATGCGCAATAATGCAGTGTGGGATCTAACTAAGCTCAGTAGTTGTTACAATTCTTTTTAATTATAAGAGATATGTATTTTAACCCCTCCTTTTACCAACTTTGTAAAATTTGTAAACATAACTGAAATTTTATATTATTTTATTTAAATTTAAAAAATATTAAAATTTGTCAAATATTAATTTTTTTTCGTCTAACACCTAAAAAATCTAATAAATTTAAGGACGATCGATGGACAAATCCGATAGTGTTTGTCAAAGACTTTCCTCTCCTTTGGTGAAAATTTGCACTTTGACAATTTATTTTAAAAAAAACCTAATACTTTTCCACGAAATCGCTCTGGTTGACAAAATCGTAGGTAATAAGGAATTTAAAATTTATAACTTTTCGACGATTGGATGTTTTCAAGAGCTGGAAAAACGAAAACGGTAATAAAATTGACAGACTTGCTAAAGAAAATGTCCGCTATACGTCGCACGTATATCTCAAGAGACAAATGTGACGTGTCACGGCCATTTTCTGTAGCAAGTCTGTCAATTTTATTCTCGTTTTCGTTTTTTCTGCTCTTGGAAACATCCAATCGTGGAAAAGTCATAATTTTTAAATTCCTTATTACCTACGATTTTGTCAACCAGAGGGATTTTGTGGAAAAAGTGTTTGGTTTTTTTTAAATAAATTGTCAAAGAGCAAATTTTCACCAAAGGAGAGAAAAGTCTTTGACAAACACTGTCGGATTTGTCCGTCGATCGTCCTTAAACGCAAATGTTTTGAAATTTTTATTATTTTCACAACGTAATTCTTACAATAAAAGAGGAGGGGGGGGGGGTTTGAATTTATCAACATACTGTCAGAACCTTGTCATGTCAATTAAATGGTAAAAAATTTTAGAATTTAAGGCGTATTTTACTTATACACGCGCCATAAAGTCTAAGATAACCCACAAGTATTTTCATATTTTTAATAACCTTTTTCTGTGGGTACGCTGGGGGTGGGGTTAAAAATATTCAACATACTTTTAGTATAGGAAATTTCATCCTAATTGTCGTGTGAAAATGTTTTTTTTAAATTCACTTATTCACTTAGATTAAAAGGTTTTAAATTGTTCACTACTTTTTCTTATAGGCAACTTTTAAAATACTAGTACTCAAAAAGCGCGCTACGCGCGCGCAATTCTGTTGTACTTCAATTTTCTTTATTTTTCAAGTGTCCAATTTAATATTTTACTAATTTCTAATAATTGCTAATTTCCCAATAATGAAATCTGCAATGTCTCCATTTACCAGTTTACTAAATTTTCTATTGTGCTAATTTTCTTAATTAAAATTTTCTTTACTTCAACAATTTTGTAGTAAACAAATTTTCAATTTCCTAATATGCCAATTTTCCAATAACAAAGGCTCAGATTTCTCTATTTATTATTTCGCAAAATTTTCCAATTCTCGATTTTATCAATGTTTATATTTTGACAAATTTCTCAATAGAAATTCCTGTTTTTAATATTTTGTAATAATTCCTTTTCCACTTTCATAAAAGACATTTTAACTAAATTAAAATAATGAGCTACCTGCTATTATATTATACTTATCTTTGTTGTCTCTGTCTCTGTCAGCGTAATTGGGATAGTATAGCAGTATGGGGATACGATTATTTTTTTTGTGAAAAATTCTTTTAATTTGTACCATTCCTGCACCCTATCCATCAAATTCTTGTAATGCGATATCTGAAATTTGCTAGACTTTTGTAATTTGACAAATAAATTGCAGAAAAATTGTAGAGAACTTTGTTGAAAGCTATTATCATACTGTTCTTAAGAAAGTAACTCGCGATTTTTAAATACAAATAATGCTAAAAAATAAAATAATTTTACAAATGGAAGAAATGTAAAGTGTGTGTTCTGATCGCACTAACTTCCTTTTTGGAATACAAAAATTGTACAAAAGTGACAAATGTAAATTGTGTGTTATGATCGCACTAACTTTCTTCTTAAAATATCAAATCAAACAAACATCTTTGCTTTTTACTGTCAATAAATAAATATTTTGACAAGTGAAAATAGAAATTACTTTTTTTCTAAATCTTTTTAAAAGTGAAAGAAACCGAAATAGAAACATTATATTAACTATTCCACATATCACCAATTTCAAAAATTCCCGATTTCTTAAATAACCATTTAACCGAATAAAAAATCCACCGAAATTGTCATGTCAAATGTAGCAATTATGAATTTTCAAATTCAAGATTCTTCTCAGAATTCAAAAAGAAAAATTTTGTTTATTAAATATTTAATGAACAAATGATTTGTACTACTTAAGAAACAAATAAAAAAAAGTTTTAAGCAACAATGTTTATTTAAACTTTTTTTTTGATTTTGTTATTAACAAATAAATAAAGTTACATTTTAGTCGTTTTCGGCAATGTTATAAAATTTTTTTGATCCTAGATTGACATAATTGCAATTATTTAAGGTTTCAAAGTTTAATTTTTAAAAATCCATTTATTGTTTATAAAATAATTAATAATTAATCATAAAATAATTAACCATATTTAAATAATTTTGTTATGTTCAATTTCAACATCCTATATTTTTTTTTAAATTAAAGGTAGACAAATTTGACACCGAATCTTCTTCTCGGAAGTTTAAAAGAAAAATTTTGTATTTAATTAAAAAATTGAACAAAAAAATTTTTCCACTTCCAAAGAGTGCTATTTTCTTAAATTTACAAAATTTTATTTAAAAATGATTTGTACTACTTAAACGACTATTAAAAAATAGTTTAAAGCAACAGTGTTTATCGAAAAAAAATTTTGATTTTGTTATTAAGGGCATGTGATGAATTATGACGTCATTGGTATAGGCAAAATTTGTCCGTAACTTTTCTCTTTAAATATTAAATATTTTCTCATGAAACTTGGTAAAATTACCTAAAATGACATTAAGAAGGTCTCTCAGACCAGAGTTTGTTTGAATTTTGGCCCAAAATTAGTTTTGGGAACTTTTTGAAAAATTGCAATATTTTTTAAAAATCAATTTTGAGCCAAAATTCAAACAAACTCGGGTCTGAGAGACCTTTCTAATGACATTTTAAGTAATTCTACCAAGTTTCATGACAAAATATTCAATATTTTAAGAGAAAAGTTACGGACAAATTTTGCCTGTACAAGTGAAGTCATACTCCATCACATGCCCTTAAAAAATAAATAAAAACTTACACTTCAGTCGTTTTCGGCAATGTTTATAAAATTGTATTGTTTCTTAATTGACATAATGGCAATTACTTAGGTTCTCAAATTTTAGTTTTTAAAAATCCATTTATTCTTTATAAAATAATTAATAATTAATTATAAAATAATTAACCGTATTTAAATAATTTTTTTATGTTTAATTTCAATATACTTAAATTTTTTTAAAATTCAAAACGTAGATAAATTTGACATCAAATCATCTTCTAGGAATTTTAAAAGAAAAATTTTGTTTATTAAATATTTAATTAACAAATAGAACAAAAAATTTTTTTTCACATTCAAAGAGTAATATTTTTTTAAATTTACAAAATTTTGTTTAAAAATGATTTGTACTACTTGAGCAACTATTAAAAAATAGTTTTAAGCAACAGTGTTTAATTGACCAAATTTTTTGATTTTGGTATTAACAAATAAATAAAAAGTTACATTTATGTCGTTTTCGGCAAAGTTTATAAAATTGTTTTAATCCTAGTTTGACAAAATTGCAATTATTTAAGGTTTCAAAGTTCAGTTTTTAAAAATCCCTTTATTGTTTATAAAATAATAAATAATTAATTATAAAATAATTAACCATATTTCAATAATTTTGTCTAAATTTTTTTTTAAATTAAAGATACGTAAATTTGACATCAAATCTTCTTCTAGTAATTTTGAAAGAAAAATTTTGTTTATTAAATATTTAATTACCAAATAGATCAAAAAAAATTTTTCCACATTCAAAGAGTACTATATTCTTAAATTTACAAAGTTTTGTTTAAAAATAATTTGTACTACTTAAGCAACTATTAAAAAATAGTTTTAAGCAACAGTGTTCATTTGAAAATATTTTTTTATAATGTTATTAACAAATAAATAAAAAATTACTTTTTAGTCGTTTTCGGCAATGTTTATAAAATTGTTTTGATCCTAGATTGACAAAATTGCAATTATTTATTTAAGGTTTCAAAGTTTAGTTTTTAAAAATCCATTTATTGTTTATAAAATAATTAATAATAATTAATCATAAAATAATTAACCATATTTAACTAATTTTGTTATGTTATTATTATTATTATTATTATTATTATTAAGAGAAGAGGAATGGTTATACAATTAACAGCGCTTGGGTAATCCCTTTACGCCCCTCAAAAAATGAGGCATCTAATCCTTGGCCCAGAGCCCCCTTCACAAGGAGAGAACCCGAGCCGGAGTCATGGCAGCGATATCTGCCTCCTCAAGGAATGGTTTTTCTGTGAGGTGAAGTTGTTCGCTAGTTAGCGAAGGGCAATGGCAGAGAACATGAGTAGGGGTTTTATCCTCCGTCCCACATTTCCGACACTCGGGGTCATTGACGATGCCCAGGTTGTTTCGGTGATAGCGAAGATCCCCATGACCAATTAATATTTGCGTTAGGGTCTTGGCATCTATCCTGCTGAGCTTACAGAAGTCTGCAGCTTGTTTCAGGTTGATAGTGTTACCAAGGAGTGACTTAGCCTGTCTGCCACTATCATAGCCATTCCACTCCTTTTGGTGTTCTGCGCGTAACCATTGTTTGAATTCTAAGGCCAACACTGCATTAGAGACATTTACAAGCGGGTCATGGCCAGCAGTGCGGCTCCTGCTACCCGCCTTTGCTAGTCGATCCGCCATCTCATTATCCCTAATCCCAGAGTGACCTGGGACCCATAGGAGCGTGACGCGGTTAGTCTCAGCTAGGTGATTTAGTGCACGATGGCACTCCCAAACTAGATGAGATGTTGTTGAGTAATGATTCAAGGACAGTAAGGCCGCCTTGCTAGCCGAGAGGAAAAATATATTCCTACTACGACACAACCCCGCGATCTCACCGGCCGCATAGAGCAGTGCCGTTATCTCGGCTTGTAAAACAGTTACAGTGGACCCAAGCTTAAATGCAGAGCCCTCCATAGTTGTTTCATGATATAGACCTGTACCCGCAGCCACTTCCCCTTTGGCTCCATCCGTAAACCAGATGTAACCGTCAGTGGGAAGGACCACGAGTCAATTTTTCCAGTCCTCTTTTGCTGGTAAGCTGATTTTATTTATCAAAGAGGTATTGCGGAGAAATTCTATCCCTTTTCATTTTAAAGATAGATTTTTCCACCAAACTAGCGGGAACTGTCACGTAACCCTTTCCCCTGACATACTTCCGCCCAAGTCCATCATTTATTCTCAGGGCAGATTTAACCGCCTCTGCTTTGATGGTAAGATGTAGTGGTTCTAGCCCTATAAGTGCACCCAGGGACATTATGGGTGTAGTACCCAACGCCCCCGTTATGCACCTCAGGACCATTCCCCTTACACTTTCAAGTTGATCGATAGTCGACAACAATTCGACTCTGCTCCACCAGACCACAGATGCATAAGTTAGCCTAGGAAGCAGATTCGCCTTATAGATCTAGATTAGTGTATCCGGTTTTAAACCCCAGCTATGCACGATGACTCTTTTACATTACCAGAGGGCTGCCATGAATTTCTTGCACTTATCTTCTCGGTGTTCATTCCAGGTCAGTTTACTATCTAGGATGACTCATAGATACTTTGCTCGCGCTGACAGTTGAAGTTCTTGTCCCGAGAGCCTCAGCGTGCGTGTAGCTTTCCACTTATAGCGTCTCGTAAAGACAACAACCTCAGTTTTCTTTGGATTGACGGACTGGTTGACCCGTCGGCACCAATTGTCGACAAGGTTCAGTGCCTGCTGTACTATTCCAAATAGTTCCTCCAGGTGCTGGCCACGGACAATCAACAAGATGTCATCCGCGTACCCAATCACATGGATGCCGTTTTCTGTGAGTAACTTTGGCAGCTCATCAACCACCAGGCAGCACAGCAGAGGTGAGATAACTCCTCCCTGCGGACAGCCGAAATCAACGATCCCCCGCCGGGTAGTATCACCTTTACTCGTTATAAGGTTCCTATTGCCTAACATGTGCCTAACATAAATAATATTTAATTAATAAGAATAAAAAAAAGTAAATTAGATAGTAAAAATATTTAAAGATTTATATATATTTTTAAGAATACACAAAATAAATAAATATATTAAAAAAAATAAAAAAACGAGCGAGCGTCAGCGAGCGACGGATGTTTCGCTAGTTCCTATAATTTTGTATACCTCCAAAAATGGAGAAAATTAACGTTGAAAATGAGTACAAAAAAGTGTCCGTCCTGTCCTTAAAGGGTTGAATAACCCATTTGCTTCCACTTTCTTTTCAGGAGTTTTTACCGTCGCCCATTACGAATGGGAGGTTAGGATTTAGACAATTGAAAATAGCGAATTAAATGTGGGAGAAGAATTTTTATAAATCAAGCCATTTTGCTTGCCATTTGTTACTTTTCTGTTTCTTGGGTTTAAGATAATAATGCAAATCAACTTATAGACTTTACCAAAAATTATAATTGTACATTCCTCTCGCAATTTGTGCTCAAAGCGGTAAAAATGAGCACTTTACAACTATTTTTCGATTAATATCTGTTGTCATTTTTAGGGTTTCGTGGTTCGGGACAGAAACCCTTATAGTGAGACTTTGTCGTCTGTGTCCGTCTTACAGTGGGGAAAAAAACGATTTTCAATACTTTTTGCGAAAGGCGTCATACGTTTATTCAGTAATTATCCTTGATTTTCGGTTTATTTTCATTAACTTCTATGTCTATTTTATTCTTACAACTTTAAAATTGTAGTCACTTACACAATTATTTTACATGAAGACGCAGAGTCACTTCTCCTATCCGGGCCCTCAATTTTTCTTTAAAGAAATTGTAAAAACCTACAAATTTTATTTTCATCAAAGTTTTGGTGCTATATCCTTCCTTTCATTGTTATTCTGAAAACTGTTCTGAATGTGATAGTTTAAAGTTAGGAATTAATAGGTTAACGTCCCACTATTTGCTTATTACATTTCTCTAATGAAATAGGCGCGCATCCCTTTCTTGCTCTAGTTCTCAAAATTTGACATGTTGGGAAGAAACGGGCTTCGGTTTCGTATTCCGCCAAGAACGTAGCCAGGGAGGGTGTCAAGCGTGCTCGACCCCCCCACGAAATACTCTTTAAATACTCGCTAAATACGAATACTCTCTAAATCTGAATAAGTCAAAAACTACTATTTAGGGGTTAAAATCGTGAAGGAGTTTACTCTTTTTCAATCAGTAAAAAATAACTAATTAATAGTAAAAAACTACTAATTCATCAGTTAAATTTAACTATTTAAATAGTAAAAAATAACTAATGTAATTAGTAAATCTACTAATTAGTAATAGAAATCTACTAATTCTTTTAGTTAGTTTAACATAGCCTAAAATTACCTTGACTAACTAAATTCGTAGTTTTTTACTAAAGTATTAGTAAAAAATTACTATTTGAAATGGTAAACGAGTTTTACTGTTAAAATAGTAGTTTTTAACTATTTCAGATTTAGAGAGTATGTCTGCGATGTACAAGACGACCATTTGTTTCAAATATTTATAAAACACTGAGAAACAACTTTTTTTGCGCCGATGCAAAAATGCATTGGATCAAATATGAATATTGTTTATAATCGGTCCTATACACAAAAAAATATTCTAGTCGCATTAACCGTATGATTATTTTTAACAGTTTTTCTAGAACTTCGAATACTATATGAATGAATATCCCATAATGCATCGGTGCGCCACTGACAGTTCTACCTAACCTAAAAATATACATCGCAGTTTCACCAGTCATATGGCTAAAAGACAAATATCCGATAGCAGTATTTATATTAACAATATATTATGGGTGATTTATCCAGAATTATGGCAGAACCCTGAGTATGTAGCACGTTTTTATCGAATTTCGTTAAAGTTTTCACCAACTGTGATACGTTTTATTCGGTTCCCGTCTAAACCTTAAAATGTGTATGCAATTTCTTTCTGAATTATGTCCCAAAGATTTCCATATAATCTAACTATAATAATAATCCGCAAGATTCATTCATTCTTTTATTCATTCATTCTTTTATTCATTCTTTCATTCTGTCCGCAACTGAAGTTTGGCACTTAGATATTTTTTTGTTTTAAATCAGTTACGTTTAAACAATATATATCTTTAAATTAAAATTAGAGTCTACTTTGACACGAATCAATTTAACTGCATTAACAGAGAATAAATTACTTAAAGTGTAGTTTACCCTAAAATATTGAACTGGAATTCTCATACACTAAAATTTTTAGTAAATTAAAATTCAATTCTATCAATATAAAAATAAACTTGTAGTATTATTGTCATTAAATTAATTGATATTTAGATAATTGAAAATTGAGATCATTAAGATTTTGAAATAATTATTTTTAATAAAAATCTGAATTAGTAATTAAGAATAAATATATATTTAAGTTTAAATTTATTGAAGTTTGAATTCATCTGGTTTTTATTGGTTATAAGGCTTAAGGGGTAGACCACTGTGAACTTTCCAAAAAATCGAATTTTTTTTTTTAATTTAGAAAGCTGCCATAGAGTTTTAAAAATAAGAAACAATAAACATTATAGAAAGAAAACACCTTTAAAAGTTAAATTTTGAATCCGCGCGAAGCCCTACTTTGCGCAGTGCATTAGAAACGTCTATGCTCTTAAACTTTAAACACGTTTTTCTCGAAACCACATTTTTCAAACTAGCCGGTAACTTTTCTCGCACAATTTTCGATCGATTTACTAAAAAATTGGTATGTAGCTACAGATAACATTCTTTATGGTAGTACGTAGGGGTTTTGCTCTAGTAAAAAAAATAATTTTTTTATAAACAATTTCCTATCGATTTTTTTACCGAAAAACTAAAAATTTTGATTCAAATGTTCGCCATTTTCACAAAAACCGTTTTTTGCAGAAGCCTCTACGTACTTCTTTAGCTTTTATGTTGCAAATTCATAAAAATTTTGGATTTTGGCATCAATAGATGTCTAATAATAATAAATAAAACCTGGTTTTATCTCATTTTATCCTGCTCTCGTAAAAGAATCTTAAAATTAGATCTAATTTTCGTGTCTTACAGTGGTCTAACCCCTTAAATTATATAAATTTTAATCAATCCTTGCGTTTTTATTATTCTGAATATTAATAACTAAACAAACTAAACTGTTCACATTTTTAATATTTTTTTTGTAAATATAAATTTCACTTAATTTCAAATTCTATTAGGCCCAATTTTCATTGATTTAAATTATAGTCTAAATTATTATTTTGAAATATGGACTGATTAATATACAATAAAATTTTTTTGTATAATTAGAAGTTTTTATATAATGGTTAATGTTTAAAATAATTTAAATATGCATTGTTAGACTTTGAAAATATGTAAAGTTTATAATAGTTTAAATTTGAATTACATAATTAAAATTTTGATTAATTAAAAATTATTTAAGAAATAGATAATAAATAAAAATTTGAATTAATCGAAATAAAAATTAATTTGAGTCAACTATTCGTTAAAACTGTTTTAAGTATGGAACTATTTTAAATTTGAAAAAATTAAAACTTGAGTTGTTAGAACTTTTGAAGAATAGAAATTGTCCTCAATAGAAGTTTGCAACGATTGAAGTTCATATAAATTACAGAAGATTGAATACACTTTGTTAAAAATACTATTATTTCAACTTATTGTAATGTATCTGCCTACGCTATTTTTTCATTTATTTATTTTTTTATTATCAGCGCATAGCCCTTCGTATTACATTCCTAGAGGTGTAATTGAAGTCCCCCTCGATATCCATAAAAACCACAATATCAAAACCCTTTACTTCTAGCTGACTATCAATTAGATGCACAGCTCTAGTTAAGGTCGTTTCTGTAGAGCGTCCTGCTTTATAGGCGTGTTGATCTCTATGAAGAGGATGTCTAGACAGGATCTCACAGCGGTTTTATCTATCCACCAGTCTTTCTACTGTTTTTAAGACGAAGAATGTTAGGCTGATCGGTCGAAAGTCCTTCGGTGAGGTGTAACCAATTCTGCCTGCATTAGGTATGAAAACCACTTTCGTATCTCCATACTTTCGTACCCTCCATATCTCTGGAACATATCCCAGAGTCAAACTTGCCCTAGCAAGCCTTACCAACGTGACGACTACACTTTCGCCCGCCCTTTGTAAGAGAACAGGAGAGATGCCGTCCGGTCCGGGAGACTTGTAGGGACTAAAGGATTCAAAGGTCCACCTGATCCCGTCTGTGGTCACGATCCTGTTAGCCAACCCTCTACGAGGACCATATGGTCGACAAAATTTTGCCACGAGAGTAAACCATAGTGATTCTTATAGGATTTTTTCCGTAGATTACGAATCTGTAAGTGAAATTTGCCATTACGTCTCAATTTTGAGATAAACAAGGTTATAGTGTCAAAAAATAACCTTTTCGGCAGTTTTCAAACAGCTGTAAAAAATTAACGCGACGTGATAAGCATCTCAAATAGGGCTTAAATCAGAGCTAAAACCTTCCGCATTAATCGTCAAAAGCAAAAACCTATGTAGCAATAACAGAAAATTGCGGAGAACAGCTTTTTTACCCGTGCGCGCAGCAGTTTTCATATGCACCCGTGATTTGAAGCAATGTTTTATGTTCGGTTTAATTTTTTAAAATCCTTACAGCTATAACAAAATTTTTACTAGTCTGGTAAGTTTTTGGAGTCGCTGATTACTTATCTGAAGTCCGTTTGAGAAAATCAAAAATAACGGATCCAATATGGCTAACCAATTTTTGAAAAATTAATGGTTTTTCGTAAAATTTTGTATCTTGGGGTTTTTGTGGCTGCAGATTACGAATCTGAAGTCAGTTTGCGAAAATTCAAAATGGCGGATCCAATATGGCCAACAAATTTTTGGAAAATAATGTTTTTTCACAATATTTTGTTTTTAGGGGTTTAGCCAGTTTTACTAAATTAAAAATCCCAGAACTAATGTTGTCTTAACAAATAATTGATTGTTATCTAATTTAATGTTTATCATACATGTTGAATGAGACTTTGAAGGATGGGTAACAATTTACGTTTTAGCCAACTTTTATTGTAATAGTAATTTTGTTATTTCGGCTGTATCAAACACAAAGAAACTAATAGTATATGGTATATCCTAACTGGTTCTTTATAATGCTCAATATCCTGTAATACTTTTTTCGTACTGTCATGAGTCTCATTTATTTTTGTAACAGTTACTTAAGGAAAAAAATTCATTTCTTTTATAGCTTTAATAATTTTATTAAAATATGATTTGATTAACTGTGCAAAAAACTATTGTGCAAAAACATGATGTGCAAAAACATATTATGCAAAGGCTTTCTCTGATTACTTACATTTAAATCTAATTTATAGTTAATATTATTTAAAAAATAATTCTTACGTGTTTTTAGGCTATTTAGTAGAAATTTTACAAGAATTTTTCCAAATTCTTAGTTATTAAAAAAATCATATAAATTGAAAATTTCTAATATCCATATAGGATCCGCAATTTTAAATTTATACATACTGACTTCAGGTTCGTAATCTGCAGCCGTCAAAAACCCCAAAATACAAAATTTTACAAAAAACCATTAACTTTTCAAAAATTCGTTTGTCATCACGGTTGGCTGGAAAACATTTTAACCCTAAAGTTGCATCCCTTGAAAGATTCCTATTGAAACTTGTTCGGGGTTTCTCACTGACCATTTTTCATAAATATTAGCAAAATCCCCCGAGCGGATTTTTTTTAATACAACTTTATGTATTTTTTATGCGAAATTCGAAAAAATTGGTTGTGATGATTACATTACTAAGTTCTAAATGGTCTAATATTGTTTAAAAAATATAAAAATGCCTGCTTTTAATCGGAATTAATCAATTAAGATTTTCATTATAATTTTAATATCATCGTTAGAGATTTTTAATATTTAAATATTTATAAGTGATTACTGTTGTAATCACATAGTGATCGCAGGAGCTTTGATGGATAGTTTTCTTTCCTGATATCTGTTTTATAATTCGACCATGTTTTTGCAAAGTCGAAATGAACTGCTTCCATAGCTTGTTCGCTGTAGGATCCTAATTTAGTCTGCTTTCTTTCACAAAATTCAGGAACATGCACAAATACTGCATGAGCTTTAGACGTAACGCTTATATTTAAAACTCTGTAGCTGCTTTCAAATAATTTTTTTTTTTTAACATAATCGGACTTAAGTTCTTTTACAAAACAGGAATCCACAACATCTCTAAACTTCTGGAAAGCATCAACATACTTGAGGCATGAAATTGCGGTATCACTAAGAAGTCTGAATTTATCTACGTTATTTAGTAGCGTTTTACACGAATTGCCTTTAAAAGCAGATCCATTTTGTTTTAATTTGTGTTTGACGAAACATACTTCTGCAAACTTTTCGCTAATTGTTGGAACCTCTTTTGACATTTCAGTGTACATTTTATTCACAACGCCAATGAGCAAATGCAGTTCTGGTGGTCGTATAATGTCCAGTACTTCTGTGTCATCTTTGCAATTCTTCAATAGAGGATCTTCAATACAACTTTTAAATAATTTTGCATTTTCTTTCTTACACCCACCCCTTTTCTATTTAACGTAATTCTTTTGAATACTTGCAGTTGTTCATAGTGGAGCTTGTTTAAATAAATGTTGCAATGGTGCTTCGCACCACGTACACGGATAAGAACTGGAATGTGTGTTTAAGCCGATAATCATATTGGCAACTTTCAAATCAATAGCAAGAAAGGCTTGCAAATTATCTAATTTTAATAAGGCCCATAACTCTTTCAAACTATCATAATTTTCTTGCGCATTCTGGACCAATCCAATTACAAGTAGACGTTTAATACTTGAATCTTTAAATTTTTTATTAAATTCGCCATTGTAGAAGCTTTTATTTGGTGTTTCTGGGTCGGGAACCGGACCTTCCTCTGACTGAATATTCAAACAAACTTTTAAAAATTTCCCTCCGCTATCGATGCCTAATTTTAAAGTAGCTTCAGATACGCCACGATGATCCATCACTTTTTCAATTAATGCTTCTACATCGTTACAATAAATTTTAATTTTTTGACATTCCGTTACTTGATTTTTTACTTTAAAAACAGTATTTATTGTTTTGACATTAAAATAACCATTTAAAACATGATTGCCAACCGCAAGTTTTTCTTTTATTCCAGGCTCAAAGAGTTTTTTATTTTTTGTGATTGTTCGAAATGCCCTTACAATACCAGTCATAGTGTTGTTAGAAATATTAAACGCCATTTTGATCTTTTTAACACCATCTGCAGGAATTAAAACTGACTTTGTTTTGTTTCTTACATTGGGTTTTACAACAATGCTTAAATTTTTTCCACCTTTAGGTTGCTTAAGAGATTATTTGATGTTTTTTTCGTTAGAATCTAAATTTTGTTCAATAATTCTATCCTTTATTAATTCACTCACTGTCATTTCTTTCTCTGGAGCTGTAAAATTTGACACAATATATTTCGTTGCGCTGCTCACTCGTTCTCCACGAGAATGACTTTTAACTGGCACTGTCTTCTTTTTCTCCTTGCATTTTTTTTAACTTGTTTTTGTTAAAATTACTAGGACTGAAGCCAGGGGACAGATTCTTGTTAGGCAATGCAGTAGCAATTTGACAAATTTTGCAACAAAATCCTGAATTTTGCAATTTATAATGCGACCGCAAATTTTTTGATCCAATTATTATCGACAAAAGATAATCAGGCAGCTCTATTTTATTTATGCCTTCCACTCTGCATGTTTTTGCATCAAATGTATACAACTTTCTTTTACACGATTCACACAAGGAAGAAGGTAATCGATTGTCCTCGAAAGGGAATTCTTTGAGATCAAGGTTTTCCATGAATTTCTGCTTCAAACAGTCGGATAATATGTGCATTGTTTTTCCCTTTTTCAAACATAACAAACAGACCTTAGTAAGATTTTCTTCATGTGAATATTTTTTTTATGGCTCTTCATTTTGGTAGAACTAGAGAAAATATATGTATTGGTAATTTTTCACTTAATACACAATATTTTTAGTGGTGTCGTTTTAAAATTTCTCACCTCTATCCAAAAATAAATTCTGTTGTTAGTTAATGATTGTTTCCATTCTCAAGTTAACAACTTGTAAAATTTTAGAGTTTCATAACCATAATGTGATTAAAATTCGTTTGTTTTAGAATTTTTCATCAGAAACCAAATTACGCTACATGTCAGGGAACGATATTTCCGATAACAATTTATGTTTTAAAATACATAATGCTTTTATTTTAAGCCCTACTTTTAGCATCTTAATAATCACTTTTAACATTAAATTTATATAATTGTCCTTGAATAATATAAATTACTAGATACTTGAACCTTTTGTTCTATAAAGGGATTTTTAATAAAAATTGGATATTTTTTTTAAAATATTAGACCATTTAAAACTAAGTTATGTAATTATCAAAACCAATTTTTTCGAATTTTGCATAAAAAAATACAAAAAGTTGGATTTAAAAAAATCCGCTCGGGGGATTTTGCTAATATTTATGAAAAATGGTCAGTAAGGGACCCCGAACAAGTTTCAATAGGTTTCCTAAACTGACTTCAGATTCGTAATCTGGAGCCTCAAAAACCCCCCGAAACAAAATTCTACGAGAAACTATTAATTTTTCAAAAATTGGTTCGCCATATTCGGTCCGCCATTTTGAATTTTCACATACTGATTTCTGATTCGTAATCTGTGGCCTTAAGAACCCCCAAAAAACAAAATTTTTCGAATAACCATTTATTTTTTACAGGCGCGGATCCAGCCGAGGGCGATGCACAGTGGGGCAGAATCGTGAAAACATGCCGAAAACCTTAAAATATTCTTCCATTTATATAAAACTTAGTAATCACATGTTTTTGAGGTCGCTTATTACGAATCTGAAGTCAGTTTTCAAAAATTCAAAATGGCGGATTTAATATGGCGGATCAATTTTTTAAAAAGTTAACAGATTTGTATGAAAGTTAGTTATAGGGGGTTTTTGAGGTCGCTGATTACGAATCTGAAGTCAGTTTTTAAAAATTCAAAATGTCGGATTCAATATGGGGGATCAATTTTTTAAAAAGTTAACAGATTTTCATGAAAGTTAGTTATAGGGGATTTTTAAGGTCGCTAATTACGAATCTGAAGTCAGTTTTCAACAATTCAAAATGGCGGATCCAATATCCCGGTTGTAAATCCGTGTACAAGATCATTTACTGTACTTGTACATGGTTCTGGATAAAATCATGTACAGGTGCATTGACTTGTCTTGTACATATACTTGTAAAACATCAGCAAATGAATTTGGAACAACGAAAACGTACAAGAACAGGTGCATGTTTTTCTAAAGTCAGTTCTCGTGCGCAGGGGAACATGTGTCTTTGTGCGTGTTCATGCGTAGCTACAAAGCTGATTTAGTAAAGCAAGTTCCTACATACGTTCTCTTGTATTTTTATGTACACGTTCGTGTGCGTACACTGAGAGACTTTTAATTACAGTTTTTGCTTTTTTCAATTTCTATATTTGTAATAAAACATAAGAATTTAGGGATAATCGAGGTACGATCATAATAGTTCTTTTAAAAAAAAGAGATTGTGTTACCTTGTTTTCTATTATTGAAATTTCGTAAGACAAAAAATTAATACATCTAATTAGAATTAGTATTATTTGAGGTTAGAGGAAAGTAAATGTGAAAAAGCGATATTCATTTTTAACATATTTTGATCTATTTATTATGGCATGTCTAAAATTTTATTAGACTTTTTCGACGACAGTTTTTCGAGCAGCCATATGTCTCATGAGCTATTCTACCACTTCACAATATTTATTCAAAAATATATTTAAAAAAAATCGATCTCTAGAAAAATTTCGTATGATCCGAAATACTGTGTTGTTAATTATTATTACCATTTTCACTTCAATTTAGTAAAAAACCACTTCTCAAACCACATGAAACTTTTGCTGGTTAATATATCAGGAAAGTTAAAACACTCTGTTCTATAGCTACGCGCGCGATTATTCGACGTCATCGAAATGTTATATGTTTGTAGTTAAGGCTTAAAAGTGTGCGTAATGTATATGTCATAGTATAGGTTGTTCGTTACAGAGATTTCGTCAAATACCACTATAAAGATACAGAATACTTGTAACTATACAAACATCAAAGGCGAACTTGCATCTGTATCTCTGACCTGTCAAACAAATACTGCCATCTTTCTTTTTACTGCGCGCGCATCCCATGCTTTTATGTTTCTAACACACGTTTTATAATTCTTGCAATTCTTTATTTTCATCTCTCTTAAATTTTTTAGAGGTAATATATTTATGTGTCTTATGAAGTATATAACACTTTTACTACATTTTATCAAAAAGACAACTGTTGCATCTAAAACGTCTTTTCTTAAACAGTGTATTAGTTTTTATAACCACATTTCGATTATCCCTAAACTCTTAAATTTTATTGTACATAATAATAAGCAATCAATCAGATATTAAAATCAAAAGTTTCTCAGTGTAGCTTAAGAAAGGTAAAAATCACTATGAATGATCTTGTACATGAACGTGTAGAGAAATCTAGAAATAAAATTTTTCGAATGCAAGAACATGTACCGGATGTTGTACCCTGCAGGTGCAAGAACATGTTTGATTTTTCCGCAAAGAATTTTCATGGTGCACATTCTGGTACACGAACATTTACAGTTTCCCGTATGAGACGCTTCACAGATTCCTGTAACAGAACTTTTAAAGATACACGGAGAGAAATCTCTTACTTAAATTGCATGATGGACGGTTGCCATTTTTGCATGGTTGTTTATGATGTCAGAATCGTATATCACAGTAACTATTTTTCCACGAAAATCATACCTTTCTGGTACTAGGTTATTCGGTGCGTGAATTTCAAACCACTTGTACAATATCTCCATCTCTATGGCGCTAAAAACGCACGTTTTATTTCTGTACTAGTAAAGCAACAGAAGTTCATGCGCTTTGTCGCATGTCACGTTGAAACAAATGCAAGGAAGGTCGTGCGAAAAGCGCAAGGGCTACGTGCAATTCTAGTACCCAAAATTGACGTGAGCTATCAGCGCCACTGTAGAACGATATTAGTAATGAGGCATTTACTATTTCTGTACAGAACTTTGCCCTACTATTAATTCATGAATTTGTGGAATAAAAGCACGACACTTTAGTTGCGATTAGCTAATGTTAGATTTCCATGCGTTAAAGGTAACAGATTTCTCTCCATGTACATGTAAAATAAATAGTAGACTTTCATTTACGTTACTAATGACTGTTTTTCAAGTTCTTGAGCAGGAACTTGCACAATATATTCTACAGGTACTTTTTTTAGGATGTTTATATAATAAAATGCAAATTTTATTTTTTTAAGAATAGTTTATTACAATGCAAATTTTAAGTTTCCTGTAAAAAGAGATTTATTAGAACACATGGTATTTTTTAATTCGAAGTAAGGATTGTTGTAATTAAAGAAGTGTTTATTTTTTAATTAGAACTAAAGCTTCAATTAATGAAGATGTATTTCCTGTAAAAATTGACAGAAAGAATGCTGTAAGCTGTACAAAAGAATATTAGAGCAATTTTATTAATTAATAAGGAACATATGTAGGTAACTTTAAAATTAATATTTTAATTGAAAAACAAATATTAAGTTATAAGACTGACTTACAAAAATTGACGGTTTAGTCTCCTGGAGGACGCCACGCTTATTCGCACACATAACCTTTCCTGTCAGAATCCAATGGCGTCTTCGAGCAGACTACACCGTCAATTTTCGTAAGTCAGTATTATAACTTAATATTTGTTTTTCAATTAAAATATTTATTTTAAAGTTACCTAGATATGTTCCTTATCTATTAATAACATTGCTCGAATATTCTTTTGTACAGCTTACAGCATTCTTTCTGTCATTTTTTGCAGGAAATACATCCCCATTAATTGGAGCTTTAGTTCTAATTAAAAAATAAGCACTTCTTTAATTACAACAATCCTTACTTCGAATTAAAAAATACTATGTGTTCTAATAAATCTCTTTTTACAGGAAACTTAAATTTTGCATTGTAATAAACTATTCTTAAAAAAATAAAATTTGCATTTTATTATATAAACATCCTAAAAAAAGTACCTGTGGAATATATTGTGACAGTTCCTGCTCAAGAACTTGAAAAACAGTCATTAGTAACGTAAATGAAAGTCTACTATTTATTTTACATGTATCTTTAAAAGTTTTGTTACAGGAACCTGTGAAGCGTCTCATACGGGAAACTGTAAATGTTCGTGTACCAGCATGTGCACCATGAAAATTCTTTGCGGAAAAATCAAACATGTTCTTGCACCTGATAGGGTACAACATCCGGTACATGTTCTTGCTTTCGAAAAATTTTATTTCTAGATTTCTCTACACATTCATGTACAAGATCATTCATAGTGATTTTTACCTTTCTTGAGCTACGCACACGAACGTGTACATGAAAATACAAGAGAACGTATGTAGGAAGTTGCTTTACTTAATCAGCTTTGTAGCTACGCATGGACACGCACAAAGACACGTACAATTTTTTATGCGTGTTCTTCTACTAAGTAAGAACTTGTGCATGATCACGAACGCGTTCCCTTACGTGGACCTTTGCTGTCTTTTTGTAGCTTCCAAGAACACGCACATGTTCCCCTGCGCACGAGAACTGACTTAAGAAAAACATGCACATGTTCTTGTACGTTTTCGTTGTTCCAAATTCATGTGCTGACGATTTACAAGTTCACGTACAAGACAAGTCAATGCACCTGTACATGATTTTATCCAGAACCATGTACAAGTACAGTAGATGATCTTGTACACGGATTTACAACCTGGATGGCTGATCAATTTCTTAAAAAGTTAACGATTTTTCATGAAAGTTAGTTATAGGGGTTTTTTTAGGTCGCTGATTAAGAATCTGAAGTCAGTTTTTAAACATTCAAAATGACGGATCTAATATGGCGGATCAATTTTTTAAAAAGTTAACGGATTTTCATGGAAGTTAGTTATAGGGGGTTTTTAAGGTAACTGATTATGAATCTCAAATAATTTGGACATTTTCATTATATTAACCATTTTGGATCTGCTTAGAGACAAGTTATTCGATTTTGTACCTTTGAAACAAAATTAATAAATTAACCTATAAACAATACAAACATGACTTTTTCTATTATTTATTATCTAACTGAATTAAATATATTATGACACAAAAAACTATTCACACTTTACATAAATTCCAAATACAATTTTTAATATTTAAAGAAATCTACATTTTTTCCATTTTGGCATATTTTATGACTATTTTTTAAGTAAACTGATGTAATTATTATATTTTTTACCTGAAATTGAAGCTTCCATGATCGTGAAAAAAAGTAATCCCAAAATCGGATTTGTTTAGGATCCTTAATAATTAATTAAAAAAAAAGAACTAAGCCGGATTCTGATGAAGTCATAACTTTTTCAACTGCTTTTGAAAAAAATGCATATACCACTTTATACAAGTTTTTATTGACTTCTTCATTTAATAGTTCTTTTTCTTGTTGATATAATGAATTATAAAACATGGAAGAGTGTTCTAGAACTTATCATGAGACGACTCCAATTTAGAGACTGAAAATACGATTAAATTTGAGCTTTTTATAGTATTTTTACGAACGCAAAGTATTTCAAATTTTAGTTTCTAGTTTTGAAAAATACGAAGGCTACTTTTCAGCAAACTGTAGAAGAAGAATATTGCCTTCATGATCACGAAAAGATACGTCATTTTACTTTTCAAAGGTCACAGATTAATGCTAAGTATATCAAACATCCTTAAAAAATAATTTAATTTCAGGGTTTTCGGCACGTTTTCAAGATTCTGCCCCACTGTGCGATGGGGGCGGTCGCCGCCCTCAAAGACCTTAGAGATTATCATATGAGAGAGAGAGAGATGGCACTTTATTCTTATCTCTTCCTATCCCGTATATCGCCCTCTTCAAAACCCCCGTCTGGATCCGCCTTTGATTTTTTAAAAATTTCTCCGCCATATTGAATTTGCTATTTTGAATTTTCATAAACTGACTTCAGATTCGTAAACTGCGAGTTCAAAATCCCCCAGAAACAAAATACTACGAGAAACTATTAACTTTTAAAAAATTGGTTCGTCATATTGGATCCGCCATTTTAAATTTTCACAAACTGACTTCAGATTGATAATCTGCGGCCTCAAAAACTCCCAGATACAAAATTTTACGAAAACCATTAATTTTTCAAAAATTGGTTAGCCATATTGAATCCGTCATTCAGGATTTTCACAAACGGACTTCAGATAAATGATTAGCGACCCCAAAAAATTACCAGACTAGTGAAAATTTTGTTATAGCTGTAAGGATTTTAAAAAATTAAACCGAATATAAAACATTGCTTCAAATCACGTGTGCATATGAAAACTGCTGCGCGCACGGGTAAAAAAGCTGTTCTCCGCAATTTTCTGTTATTGCTACATAGGTTTTTGCTTTTGAAGACCAGGATACGGGATCACCACTATCAGACCTTGTGAAGCCCGAAAAGTGTGTCCTGATCAGGTGCACCAATGTCACCTCGTTCGATTCGGAGAAGGTTTCATCGGGTAATTTCATAGTGCCCATGATTGAGTCAGGGTTTTTAGAAAGCAACTTATCCAATCTGGACGCGTCCCTTCCCTTGTTTATATTGAAGCAAAAGGAAGCCCAGCTATCTTGCTTAGCCTTCCTAATTGCATTCCTATAGTTGTTCCTTGTCTTGGAATAAATGGCCCAACTTACGTCCGTGCGACTTGTTCTAGCACGTCTAAACAACCTCCTGGTTTGCTTACGGAGGTTGTCCAAATTATTATTCCACCAACAGATGGTAGTAGCTCTATGAGTTTTAGTTGGAACACAACTACACTCAAAGGCCGTTTAAACGGCTTTTGTAAAAATCTCCGCAGCCCTATCAAGAGTCTCAGTATCCCTGATTTTCTTTAGAAATCCAAACAGCGCTTTCTTAAGCTCAGTCCCATAGCCAGCCCAATCCGTTTTCCTGGGATTACGGAACCATTTAGATGTGGAACTAACCGTGGTCATCAGCTCGAAGGTTATCTGTAAATGATCAGAAAGTGAATGTTCATCCGATACTCTCCACTTCCTTATCTTATTGGATATGGAATCAGAGCCGAGTGTAATATCTAACACCTCCTCTCTATTCTTAGTCCTGAAAGTCGATGTGGAACCTGTATTTAAAATGCCTAAATTAGTATTAATTAGATAGTCCAACAAATTCAAACCTCTTTGATTAATATCAGAGCTCCCCCATAGTGTGTGGTGCGAATTAACATCACACCCCAACATCAGGGGAAGCCCCCTTACCGTACAGTAATCAACCAGTTTTGCAACCTCTACTGGTGGATTGGTCTTGCCGTCGTAGGGAAAGTAAGCCGATCCAATGACGGTCCTTCCAATTCCCTTAAAGTCAGTGATCACCGCCATTAAGTCTCCAGTGCACATGTCCAACAAAGAAGTAACTGATACACCTTTCATCAGGATGCACGCTCTTGGTCTCTTAGCCGTGGGGTCTCTGTAACAAATGAAACTCTTTCCCCGAAGCCTTCTAATGGTATCTCGTACAACCCAAGGTTCTTGGATCATCGAGATTCCTGTGTGCATCCTTGCCATACCCCTCATCAGTACTGCTGAGGCGTCTTTGCAGTGATGCAAGTTAATTTGAGTAAATTTGAGTGCATCAGTTGCCATTAAGGTAGCTGATCACTTCTTTCACTCGTCCCGGGCTCATTCTCCACTCGGCGAGTGACTTTAAAAGTCACTCTGCACAGGTGGTACAATGGCCTGTAGTCGAGGACTGCACACTGGGCCAGAAAACCCGATTTTTGTCCAAAAGTCGAAAAAGTGCAAAGATTTGCTTGAAACTTTTCACTCGGGAGTTTTTGGGGTCGCTGATTACGAATCTGATGTCGAATTTTCAAAATTCAAAATGGCGGATCTAATATGGCGGACATGAAATATAAAAAGACTATAGATTTGCTTAAAACTTTTTACTCGGGGGTTTTTGGGGTCGCTGATTACGAATCTGATGTCGAATTTTTCAGATTCAAAATGGTGGATCCAATATGGCGTCCAAAATTAAAAAAAATGTTTATATTCGCTTTAAAATATTAAATATAATTTAAATAAAATTTTTGGATTTTTTCGAAACTTTATTTATGGGTTTTTTCGATGTTTCTGAATCCAAATTTTACATCAAAACCTCAACAAAAAAAAATGGTGAATCAAATAAGGTGGTTGAATATTTAAAAACTGAAAGGTTCGTTTGCCTGCAGTTAGCCTACTATCTTAGTAGTTACCAAGGTATACCACGAGGAGGTTGCAGTATAAGTCTACACCTCTTTTAATTATCTGGGAGGTTTTTGTGTGAGTTTCCCTATCCTCTCACATTCGGGAAGGTTTTTGTGTGAGTTCCCCTTTCTTCTCACATTCGGGAAGGTTTCTGTGTGAGTTCCCCTATCCTCTCACATTCGGGGAGGTTTTTGTGTGAGTTCCCCTATCCTCTCACATTTAGGGAGTTTTCTGTGGGAGTCCCCTTATTCTCTCACATTCGGGGAGGCTTTTGTGTGAGTTCCCCTATCCTCTCACATTCGGGGAGTTTTCTGTGTGAGTTCCACTATCCTCTCACTTTCGGGGAGTTTTCTGTGTGAGTCCCCCTATCCTCTCACATTCGGGGAGTTTTTTGTGTGAGTTTCTCTATCCTCTCACATTCGGAGAGTTTTCTCTGTGAGTCCCCCTATCCTCTGTATAGGATAGGGGTAATATTGTTGTGTATTAACAGATTTTGTATTTTAATAATTTTACGTTGAATTTTACATTTGTTTAAGCAACTTATTATTGACAAATTATAACTTTTTCAAATGAACAGAGAAAGTAGTAGCCATTTTAAAGCTTCTCTATTTTTTAGCTTTAGTTAGTACTAATCAATAAATAAAAGAAAAAATTAAGTTAAACTAGTAACAACTAATATTAAAAATTGTTTAAACAAATTTTTTTCTTAGTTACAAATTTTTTATACAATTAGCCTAGAAAAATGCATTTTTTTCGCAATTTTGCAATTTACCGTACTTTATATAATTATGCATAAAAATAAACAATAAAATTATTATTTAAATAATTTTTAAACAAATAATTCTTGTTATTTACTAATTTCTTACACAATACATATAAAAAATACAGTTTTTTTCTAATTTTGTTATTTACCGAATTTTATATAATTACCGATAACGATTATAAATAAAAATAGAATTTAAATATTTTTTAAAGGAATTATTATTATTTACTTACTTTTTAGACAATGCAGTTTGACGAAGCGCAGTAATTCGGTAAATTTCAAAAGAAGGAAAAAACTACATCTTTCTAGGTGCATTGTATTGGAAAATAACAATAATAATTTGTTTAAAAATTTTTTAAATAACAATTCAATGTTTAATTTTTATCTGTAATTACCGCGTCGATAAATTGCAAAATTAGGAAGAAACTGCATCTTTCTAAGCGCATTGTGTAAAAAGTTGGTAAATAACAAAAAGTATTTGTTTAAACAGTTTTTAATTAATAGTTTTAACTAAATTTACTCAGTATCTAATATAATTTATTGAATTTATACTAAGTACAATAAATCTTGATGAATTTAAGTATTTTTTACAAAATACAAATAAAAAACTTCTTAGCCACCCGACCTCAGGTGTGTGGCATGCTGTGAGGCGATCATAAACATCATTATTTATATTTTTAAAGTAAATTTATAAATTCGAGCAAAAATGAGCATTTTAAGCTTAAAGTACGTATAACAAAGAATACATAAACATGTACAACTTTTCAAAAAGTTGGGGAACCCCGGGGAACCCTTGAATCAAATATTGTCCTTTCCGCAAATTGTGCTCATTTTTATCTTTTATAGTGTTAAAATTGTGTGAAAATATATTATCCAATAATTAGTTATTGGTTTTTTCCTAGTTTGAGACTAAGGTTAGATGTCATGAAGTAACGATTAAAAAATATTAACTCCATTTTCTGAAATATAAAGTAATTCAACGAAAACTGCAAGAGAAATTTTTTAATATTTTTAAACTTTACATAGTCATTAACCTATCAGATTTTTACAAATTACTGAATTATTTACAAAATAGATGCCAAAAATATTACTAATTAAAATAACATAAACTACTTTAAAAAAAGATAAAGTTAAAAAAGTCGACTTTTGGCCAGAAAACCGGGTCTCCTGGCCCAGTGTGCAGTGCCTTGAGTACCTCCTTCACTTCTTCCGGCTCGCCCGGAATCCATGAAGTGGCCTTCAGCATTCTTTGGAGTACCTCCACCCCACTAACACGAAGCGTCACCCCTTCTTAAGGCTTCAGACCTTCCACCGCACTGGTGAGGCAGTCCTTAGCCGCTGGGTTGGAAGCGACGAAAATAAAGACTCCTCCCCTGCAGAAGGAAGCCTCAAACCTCGGCAATCTTTCAGCCGTTTCTCTTACAAGGAGCGGCATTACGGCCCTTCTAAAGAGCCAGAATTGCTCCCCAGTAAGAGCCACGTCGGGATAGCCGACGTCAGAGACCACCATCGTCAGGGGATTTGCCCTGATGGCCGCACTAATGCCTCCCTGTGTCTCACCGAAGGGACCAGCTGTCTCCCCTTTTTTGGCATGTGCCTGCTTCAATCTCCTCCACCGTCTTTTTACAGAACCGGGGAGGTGTTTCCTTCCGAGAGGCCTTCCAGCCAAGTCTGTACGTTTATTTTCATTTTCACCTGGCTCAGCAGACCCCGAAGAGCCCGAAGTTCCAGGTGATGGGTCAGTACCAGCTGCCGGGATAGGGACCTTTAAACTTTCAGCCCTAGATGGGACCTTAGCCTCAGCCGCCATATCCTTTTGGCTGGTCTTAAGATTTAAATTTTTTAGATTCAGATTATTTAGGTCCGTCATTTTGTTCATTTGAAAATATTTTTTTATAGTGTTATTAACAAATAAATAAAAAGTTACTTTTTAGTCGTTTTCGGCAATGTTTATAATAGTATATTAAGCAACAAGGGGTTAAAGGAAGCCATTTGTTTACGCTGATGTTTGTGTACGAGTGACAGTCGAGGGCCAAGCCCGAGACAAAACGAGTACACAAACATCATTGTAAACAAATTGGACTGACTTTAAACCCGTGTTGCTTACGATACTTTTTATTCCAAAGGCACAAAAGAGGTGATTTTAAATGCTTGTAGGTTAGGGTCAAAATGCGTTCATTTGTTTGACCGTATGAAAATGGCGTCCATTTTTTCCCTAAGGTGAAAAAAATGCATGGATCAGCTGTTCATTTTTTCCCTAGAGAAAAAATGGACGCCATTTTCACACGGCCGAACAAATGAATGCGTTTAGACCCAGCCTACAGGCATCTAAAAGCGCCATTTTTGTGCCTGTAGAATAAAAAATTGTTTTGATCCTAGATTGACAAAATTGCAATTATTTATTTAAGGTTTCAAAGTTTAGTTTTTAAAAATCCATTTATTGTTTATAAAATAATTAACCATATTTAACATTAATTATGCACAGATAACAATATATTGTTATCTGTGCATAATATGGTGCTATTCATTATCTAATTAGTCATATAAACAAATCTTAAAAACATTACCGAAAACGACTTAAATGTAACTATTTCTTGATTCGTTCAACACGACTTTCTATGAAATTTAAAATGACAACCACCTTCAAGCAGGTAATAAGGGTAAAAGAGGGGGAATTTTGTCTTCAATTTTTGAAATAACCAGTATACCTATTTCCATTATCTCTCACTGACTCTCTCTCTTTTAAGCTACCTGGCATCCCAAATTAGAATAATTAGGTTTAAGTCTTAATTATACAAACATTTTCAAATTATACCTACCTTTCTTATCTCTCAATCTTAAACTATTTTCAATCTTCGTTTCTCTCTACATAACCGTCCTGTGTAACATTTTTGCGTAACAGGCCCATAGCTACCTGATTTCTTATATAGGAAATTCACCATTAATTTTTTTGAACTTCTAACATTAATATAACTTAGGCACTTACAGAACTAAGTGTAGTAGTATGTCAGGATATTGACTCATGCTCAGTTGATCAAATGGGTTCATTTGTATGCGCTACTACCAGGTCATGAAATATGTGCAACTAGAGAACGCACAAATTTCCAATGTAAAATAGAAAGAAGAAGAAAGAAGAAGAGACATTTGTATTTGCAGTGAATTAATATTATTAATTTTCATGATCATTATGTTTATGACGCATGCGCACTAGATGTTTATGGCAATTACACATGCGCTGTAATGCTCTATACTGAGAAAATTCTATCTGTGATGATTACAGAACTAACCTGTACTGCTCGGACGAAATGACCATTTCTGTTTTATTTACTTATTAACCTTGTTGTTCTTAAGAATATGTCTGCTAATTTTACAAAACGTTCTGTAATCTGTCATAAGCTCTACTATACTTGGCATCAAATTTTTGTTCTGTTATTATTACAGTATTAGGAGGAAAAAAATTAACTTTTAAATACAGTGGTCTGTCATAAAAGAAAGTTAAATTATTACAAACTCATTATATAAAGCTGTAAGGTTCCTTTAGGCACAGAGTGCAGTATAGGCAAGATAATTTTACAGAACTGCTTTGTAACGTATTGCGTACGTAACATTAAAGAAGGTAACAGTCGGCAGCTTTCGGCTTCTTTCGCCATCTTACGGCTTCACTCGGCAACAGACGACGCTACACGCAACGTTGTAGTTCATATAGACGGGTCAAAACTAACTGACATGTGCTGTAATAGCTGTGGTCGTAAAGGCGTTCGTGATAGGGTCGGGTCGCGCGAGTTCGAATCTTTCACCATGCGAATTTGTATTCTAATAGTAAAAAAAAAATGTATTTGTACGCAACAGGAGGGAAAGTGTATCAGTAAATAAGTGTAGATTATGTGCGAGTTGCGTACATAAATTGACTGACAGAAAACAGCTAAAAAACTGGAAGAGAAATTTTTTATATGTGAACAGGTTAAATTACAGAACTGTTTTGTAACGTTTCACGGTGAGTTTATATCTTCTTTCAAGTTATAACATAAGTCTTTCTTAGACTCTTTAATACTCGTTAAGTATATTTTGTCCTGTAATTTTATTACTACGTACGTTAATTTCTTTGTTTCTGTAACATTAAATAGTATGAGACAATCTCGTTTTTTTTTATAAGATCATTTTATTTACTATTTACTGAAGGTGGCCTTTCGTCCGAGCAGTACCATAGCAGTTCTGTAATCGTTACAGATATAACTTTCTCAGTGTATGAGAAACTCAACTTTCGATTGAAACTATTTAGTTAAAAACTAAAGATATCAATTTGGAGCAAATAGCAAATTTATTTTTAATTTTCCAAAATCCAGATTAAGAAACTTAGAAGATAGGGGTTTTGAGGGTCGCTGATTATTAATTTATACATAATTTTTCAAAACTCTAAATGTCAGAAACAATATAGCGGCCAAAAATGCAAAATCGTTTCCAAAATTTATGAAACACAGTATATTGGGATATTTGAATTATTCTTTTTACATTAATTTACTGATCAAACTATTAAACTTAAATTATTTAAATTGTTGAAATTATTTATTATATACCTAGTATATTAATGATTACATTTTATTTACAATAAAAACAATTAAAATTTTTTAATATAATAAATATTTTATTTATTATTATTAAACATTTTTATTTTCCTTATCTCATTCCTAATTATTTTTATTAATATAATTATTTCAAAAAAGATTAAATTTAATCGTAATTAATTAACTATCTTTGAATGTGGAATTGACCCTTTAACTTCAGTACGTTTACCTTTGGTACCGCTTATCACGAATCCGATCATAATGAATGTAATGATGTGAGTAGTTAAGCTATGAGCGCACCAGCGCACAGTTACGATTTTGGCCACCAGGTGGCGCCCTAGTCAGTTACCTGCAGTGTATTTTTAGCGTATTTGTTGATAAATTACCGTCGGTCGGTAATGCAGATTTCGCGCGTGTTACCTTGTGTCGGTAATGCAGATTACTTGCTTGCTCGACGGTAAGGTAGATTTCCGAAATCGGTTACCCTTAGTATGCCGGCATTGTCTTGGGGATTCTGCTACGTCATTTAAAATTTTTACCCTTACTTTTGCGCGGGAATTTAAAAGTTACCTCTACTTTTAGGTTTTTTAAGCGGGGGATTTCTTCATAGACGGCGCTGCAATCGAATCGCACCAAGTTTAACTTAAAATCTTAACTTTTCTAATTTGCATAAACTGTGTATTGTTGTTAACTTTTATCTTAGGACTAATTGCAAGTGTTTATGACCCCATCCATCTGTAGAATTTGCATAAACAATAAATTGTTGTTAACTTTTATCTTAGAAATGAGTTACATGTCTTTGGTACTACCACCCACTGTCCACCTAGTATATGTTTTCAATGTATGTATCATATGCCTAACACCCCCCCCCCCACCCACCCACCAGCCTCTTAGTATATGTTTTGACAGAAACTATTCTATTTCCAACACCACCCACCTACCAAACCCAAAATGTATTGGGACTTAAATTTCAAAATACCGAGATTAGCGAGTAGATTAGGGGGTGGGTCACGATGGGCCTGACTTGACGTATGGTGCGCAACGAGATGCGCGTGGCCAATGTGAACGGATACTCAAGCGATGTATATTCGGTCTAGCTTAAAAAAGAAAGGTCCACGATCCCCCTAAAGGCCTAAGCAGATAAAAATACGGTTACGGGACCAGAGCATGAGACAGAAAAGGACAGATACAGTCTCTGTCCTTTATTATCTCATGTCCTGCTCCCGTAACCGTATTCGTTGTGCTTTGGGCTTAAGCCAAAGAGTTTTGCTATTTTTCTCTTCCTCTATCGCTGTTAATGACGCATGAAATAGAAAGGGACAAGGAGAGAAGGATGAAATTGCCACATCGTTTTAAAATTTACCTTCTCCTTTTAGTACAAATGTACTAAATTTTACAGTTGTAAAATACATCATTTACTCTCCACCAACAGAAAATGCATTGGAACTGTAAAAAATTTAATTGTATTTTGTATTGTCACACTATGAAAATAAATCGCTTTACGTAACACATAGTAAATTTTAACGTATTATGATGAAAATATTCGGTCCGATAAATAAATATTTCACTTATAAATTTCTTATTAGAAAGTAAAGGATTAGGTAAAGTAGTAAAAACACATTGATAGTAGTAGGGTTTATTTGAATAACACCTAGAATACATTCTACAGTTTCAATATATAAATTTGGAAAACAATTTTGAAGAGCTACTACATTCTTTACAGCTTATTTATCGAATCACATACAATGGATTGTACATGTAATTAACAATGAGTCTTTTTTAACATTCCTAAGCGCTAACATTCCTAAGAGCAGTCTATATCTTCTAAATTTCATATCAACAATTCTTTATATAAGAAATCAGCTAGCTATGGGCTTGTAACGCAAAAAGCGTGACGCTTAATGGTATAGAGAGAAAGGAAGATTGAAAATAGTTGAAGTGAGAGAGATAAAAAAGGTAGGTATAATTAGAAAATTTTCTTCTTCTAATGATCCTGATCCTAATTGGGGATGGCAGGTAGCTTGAAGAATTTCGAAAAATTGGGATGACAGGCAGCTTGAAGGAGAGAGAGAGAGAGAGAGAGAGAGAGAGAGAGAGAGAGAGAGAGAGAGAGTGAGAGATAATAGAGAGGGATGACAGGCAGCTTCAAGGAGAGAGAGAGAGAAAGAGAATGCTTGAAAGAGAGAGAGAGAGAGAGAGAGAGAGAGAGAGAGAGAGATTACGCAGGACGGTTATGCAGAGAGAAACGAAGATTGAAAATAGTTTAAGATTAAGAGAGATAAGAAAGATAGGTATAATTTGAAAATGTTCGTATAATTAAGGCTTAAACCTAATTATCCTAATTTGGGATGCCAGGTAGCTTAAAAGAGAGAGACAGAAAGAGGCAGTGAGAGATATTGGAAATAGGTATACTGGTAATTTCAAAAATTGGTGACAAAATTCCCCCTCTTTTACCCTTATTACATGCTAGGAGGTGGTTGGCATTTCAAATTTCATAGAAAGTCGTGTTGAACAAAGAAATAAATAGTTACATTGAAGTCGTTTTCGGTAATGTTTTTAAGATTTGTTTATATGACTAATTATATAAAGAACAGCACCATATTATGCACAGATAACAACATTTTTAAAGAAAGTTGAAATTGAACATAATAAAATTAGTTAAATATGGTTAATTATTTTATGATTTATTTATGTAATTTAATATTTAATTTTTATTTATTTGTTAATAACAATATGAAAAAAATTTCAAATGAACACTGTTGCTTAAAACTATTTTTAATTAGTTGCTTAAGTAGTACAAATCATTTTTAAACAAAATTTTATAAATTTAAGAGAATAGTACTGTTTGAAAGTAAAAAAATATTTTTTGTTTAATTTGTTAATTAAATATTTGATAAACAAAATTTTTCTTTAAAAATTCCGAGCAGAAGATTCGATGTCAAATTTATCTATCTTTAATTTAAAAAAAAATTTAGACAAAATTATTTAAATATGGTTAATTATTTTATGATTAATTATTTATTATTTTATAAACAATAAAGGAAAATAAAAAACTAAACTTTGAAACCTTAAATAATTGCAATTTTGTCAAAGTAGGATCAAAACAATTTTATAAACATTGATGAAAACGACTTGAATGTAAATTTTTATTTATTTGTTAATAACAGAATCAAAAAAAAAAATTCAAATAAACACTGTTGCTTAAAACTATTTTTTAATAGTTACTTCAGTAGTACAAATCATTTTTTAACAAACTTTTGTAAATTTAAGAAAATAGTAATATTTGAAAGTAAAAAATTTGTTTTGTTTAATTTGTTAATTAAATATTTAATGAATTTTTAAAAACTAAACTTTGAAACCTTTAATAATTGCAAGTCAAATTAGGATCAAAACAATTTTATAAACAATGCCGAAAACGACTAAAATGTAACTTTGTATTTATTTGTTTGTAACAAAATCAAAAAAAAATTTCAAATAAACACTGTTGCTTAAAACTATTTTTTAATAGTTGCTTAAGTAGTACAAATCATTTTTAAACAAAACTTTGTAAATTTAAGAAAATAGTACTCTTTGAAAATGAAAAAAATTTTTGTTCATTTTGTTAATTAAATATTTAATAAACAAAATTTTTCTTTTAAAATTCCGAGAAGTAGATTCGATGTCAGATATATCTACCTTAAATTTAAAAAAAAATTTAGATAAAATTATTTAAATACTAGCCCTCGTTCCCGTCTTCGAAGGGGTTTTAGTTCCTACTGATACATTTCAACTTTTGTCTTTACATTGCTTAAAATCTTCTTTACAATTTATGAAATTCATAAATGTTTTATTTTAGTTAGTTTTTGTTTATTTTCTACGATATTATTTCTAAGATCTGTCACGTGAAAGTAACCAATCATTCGTCTTCAAAAATAATTTTTCATAACGCAGTCTTAAAAATGGAGTGATTCGGTTCTCTGTAGATAACCAGAAAGTTGCAGATTTAAGAACGATTCACTATGTGACGTCAGAGTGCAAACAAGTACAGTCCAAATTGCATGTCCCCCACTTTTCTACTTTTCTTGCACGCACTGTTTGACCAACAGAACAGAGTCGATATCTTTAGCGTGAGTAGTACCGCTTCAAAATCTGACCTGACCGTATCACTAGCGCGGCGTGTTGACAAGTAAAAAAGTGTGAGACATTCAATTTGGATTGTATTTGTGTACACTCTGACGTGACATAGTGAATCATTCTTAATTCTGCAACTTTCTGGTTATCTATACAGAGAACCGAGTTACGCCTTTTATGACTTTGTTATGAAAAGTATCGTTCGTAACTGCGTGAACAAAGCAGTCGTTTTGAAACTCGCGCAATTTTTGCAACTCGTTTCACTCGTTGCAAAAACATTGCTCTCGTTTCAGAAACGACTGCTTGTTACGCATGTTACGAAATATACTATTAAAGTCTCATAAGAGTAGTCACATATTAAAGGATAATTGATATTCAAAAGTATAATTTACTTAAAAAGGACCAAAAAAGCAAAAATCTTACGAAAATTAATAGTTTTGTATTGTTTTGTTTACATTATATTATATTTATCATAAGAGTATTTATAATATACATTATGCAAATCTGTTTTAATTCCAACTTTAAAATAAAATGAAATTAATTTTAAATTAATTAATAAAATTTATATTGCCTATTAGTTACAAATATTATAATTCATGTTTATTAGAAAATGATGAAACTAACAAGAATATTTTTAGATTGTTAGAAAAATTGTTTAATCTCTAATTTTAAATATTTTTAAAGTTCTGTCAATTAAGGAACATTGTATAAAAGAAACCAATCCAAGAATGTACATTTTTCAAAATTATGTTGTGTCTCCCATTTCAAAATTCAATTCAATTAATTACAATTTTTTATTGAAGTATTGATTTGTGTCCATTAAATAATTGAATTAATTATTGTAATCTTGTATTTCTTAATTTTACTATTATGTATTATGCATCAAAGTAATTCGTTACAATTATAATTTTTTCAATTTTTTTTACCCCGATAACAATTTTTTGTTTTATCTCAGTTATAGAATAACATTTTTTTCAAAATTCTGCTAAAATGTGACGAATTCACATCCTTATATGATTAATTTAATTAAGTTAAACTTGTAATTTCTCAATTGTAGAAAGTTTAAAAATAGTCCATCAAAAAATATATAATTATAAAAATTTTAATTTTTTTAATTTTCTGAAAAAATAGTGTATCTCCCGTTGTTATTAATATTTTTCAATTTTGTAAATTTATAAACCCTACTTGAGTCAAGACCTATCACTCTGTCAAATTAGGTTTAAAACAAACAAAAAAATTTGAAAAATTAATATTTTTGATTTTTTGAATTTTGTAGAAATTTGAAATTCAAATTTGTAATTTATTTTTTCATTTTATTTTTAATGTTAAAATATTAATTAATTTAATAAATTTTATCTAAATAAAAGAGCTAAGTACATGGAAAAAATTACAGTTTTTAAGTTTTATATTTTTTTGAAAAAGTGCCATAATTTCCGTTTAAAAAAATATTTTTTAATGGGGTTTGGCTACAAATTATAATTCAATTACTAATCCCTGATCAATAATTGTCGAAATAAAAAGCTATAGGTACAAAGAGTTTAAGAGTGTTACGTAACAAATAAAAAAAAAATTAAATTTTTTGGTTTTTTGATTTTTTTGAAAAAATGTTACAACTTCCTTTAAAATTAATATTTTTTAATGGGGTTTTGGCTATAAATTTAAGTTACGCGAACACCTGACAGACTGCAAGATTTAACTTCAATCCGTGTAGCCGTTTTTAAGTGAAGCCTGGAAAAAATATCGCGGACATACATACATACATACATACATACATATATATACATACATACAATCATACAAACATACATAATTCTTTTAAACAGCATTTTTGTAATTGAAAACTTAAAACGAAAAAATAAACAAAAATTTCAAAGTTCTGTGCAATGTACAGACAAAACTCTTAGTTTATTAATACAGATTATTTATTATTTTTTAAACAATAAAGGGATTTTTAAAAAATAAACTTTGAAACCTTAAATAATTGCAATTTTGTCAAACTAGGATCAAAACAATTTTATAAACATCGCCGAAAACGATTTAAATGTAACTTTTTATTTATTTGTTAATAACAGAATCAAAAATTTTTTTCAAATAAACACTGTTGCTTAAAACTGTTTTTTAATAGTTGCTTAACGGTGTACCACAGCCAAAGTTTACGAAGACGTTGGGAGTTGCCCTCAACGCCTTTTTTCTTAATTACGGTCCTAACTTCCTGTTACATATAGCACAGTGTGAAGATTGGTGCATATGATCATCTCTAGCCCTCACATAATTGTTTATGAAATGTGTCAGAAAGTTCTATTCGTACTTCCCATCATAAATTGACATCCAATAATGAAATCTTTCCGTGTTAATTTTTTTAGTGCCGTAAAATTGTCAGGACGAGGCCTTTTTTCCAATTTGTATACTTTTTGTGCACAAATAATTAGTGAATTATATATACGAGTGAGAACCGTAGTTAGGAAAAAAAACGTTGGGGGCAACCCCCTACGTCTTTTAAAACTTTAGTTGTGGAACCGATACTGTTTCCGGTACCGATGAGTAGCTGACGCGATTGTGAAGGGAAAATAGTTTTATTTAAAATTTATTAATAATAACTTAAAAGTGGGCAGTGGAGTGATTGGTAAGTGTAGAGTGAAGTGCGAAGGTGTGAATGAAAAGAGTGTATGAAGAGGTAGTTAAATGTATGAATGGTAAAAAGAAGTGAAAAAGAAGGAAAAATTGTGAGGTTATGGTGAGAGCGAGCTGAGTGAGAGTGACAGATAGAGAGAGTGACGAAGATAACGATATCGAGAAAGTGTAGATAAGGTAGGGCGAAAGAATGACGGAGAGCAATGAGTGGAGTAGTGAAAGAGTGAATGATGACAGGGCGCGTCAATTTGAAAAGGAGGACATTATGAAAAATATTAAATGTAAAGATTGCCAAGTTTTACTTAGAGTAATGAAAAGCTCAATGAAGGATTCGAAAGAAAAATTTAATGAAGCTTGGGAGCAAATTGATGATTTTAAGGAATTAGAGGAAAACAGGTCTAGGCAGATTAAAATGTTAAGAAAGGCAGTGAAAGTGATTTTGAAGCGGTTTGAAGAGTGGGAGGCAAGTTGGGAAGAGAAGAAAGAGAGTATGTGGAAAAGAATAGAGAATGTACAGAAAGGAATAAGTATAGGTGAAAATGAGAAGAATTTGCGGAGAGAGAAGGTAGAAATGAAGAGAGTAGCATTTAATGATGAAAAAAAATGAAAAAAAAAAATATGAAAAAACTTATGGAAAGAGAGAAAAGGAAGAGGAATATTGCGATCAGAGGAATCAAGGTTGGCTGGACAGAAGGTAAAGAAAATGTAGAAGCACTGTTGTCAACGATTGGGGCTAAGGTTAGGATCAGAAATGTTAAGGGGGTGAGGGGAGATGATAAGGAAAAACCAAAATTGTGGATTGTGGAATTAGAGGATGAGGAAGATAAAAATGAAGTTATTAGATTAAAGCGTAAGTTAAAAGCATGTGTTGAGAGGATAAATGTGGATAGAACGTGAAAAGAGAGAAGGAAAAGATGGATGCTGGAACAAGCAGCTTGGGCGGAGAAAAGAAATAGAAGTGAGGTAAAAATGGACAGAGAAAGTGTTTGGGTAGATGGTGTAAGATGTCAGGTGAAAGAGAATACGGAAGGGGTCATCAAAGTGGGTCCAGAAATAGGCTTAGATATAGAAAGGAGAAGTTAAAGAGATCATGGAGAGGAAGGAAAACGTATAAATGGAAGAACGAGAAGGTTAGGATGATGTGAGGATGGCACGAGAGACATTGAGAGAAAGTAGTGAATGAAAGTTAGTGAATGAAAGGGTTAATGCTAAGAAGATGGAAGAAGAAAGCAGAGTTTGACCTTATAAAAAAGGGTGGGCGAAGAACGAGATGAACCCATTATAGGAAAAAGGAACAAGAAACGGAAGCCCAGGCACTTGTCAGTTAGGTGATTTAAGAGATGAGAAGATCTAGATGTAAAGAGAACGGAGGCCCTCGAACCCGTAAGGGATGAGTAAATAAATGTTACTCTTTGAAAGTAAAAAAATTTTTTTGTTCAATTTGTTAATTAAATATTTAATATTATTATAAAGATTTTGTAGTGTTTCGACTTGTTACTAATAATTAAAATACAGGTGTTAAAAAGTTTCTATACAAGTCCATTAAATTTTAGCTTTTCTTTATTTAAACTTTTCAACCAAAATTTTGGTCCTCTTCAGAATCTATCTACAAAAATTATAGTTATTTATACAACGAAGATTTCATTTTATAAACCATAATTGTAAAGATAAATTTACAAGAACCACTTACAAAAAACGTGGGGGTAGTCAACATTGAGGTTAAGAAAATTACCTCATCATTAAAATTCTTATATTATAGTCAAAATAGTAACCTATGTGCCGATGCCAACGGCACAAAAGGCAGTAGAGTCCTTAATAATTATGTTATTTACACATTATTGTGTTGTTTTTAATATAAAAAGTCAAGAAAAAATCAAACTTACCGTGCCATTAGCATGGTATTTAATAAACAAAGTTTTCTTTTAAAATTCCGAGAAGAAGATTCGATGAAAAATTTATTTACCTTTAATTAAAAACAAAATTTAGATAAAATTATTTAAATATGGTTAATTATTTTATGAATAATTATTTATTATTTTATAAACAATAAAGGGATTTTTAAAAACTAAACTTTGAAACCTTAAGGTAGTTCTCTTGGAAAAAATTTTCTTTGAATATTTTTCTAATTAAAGCATCATATAATAGAACATTCAAGGAATAGAATGATATTTTTTTAAAGGTAGGAAGCGGTGCTACTTATTAAGATATTTGAGAATGAAGTTAAATCTTTTAACATGGAAGAATGTAAAACACATAGTTGAAAAATACAAATTTACTAACCACGCAATGAATTTTCTTTAGGTTTAAAAATAAAAGCTACTAATTAATATTTTAAAGTATAAGAAATTCGTGTTCGGCGATGAAAAATCTATAAGAATATCATGGTCTGATTCTTGAATCATTTTTGGTGTCGACCAGTGTAATAGCTTCCAACAAAGTTCTTTACAATTTTTTAGCAATTTATTTGTCAAATTACAAAAGTCTAGCAAATTTTAGATACAAATAAAAAGCATTTTTCCCAAAAAAATAAACGTATCCCCATACTGCTATACTATCTCAGTAACGCTAACAGAGACAGAGACAACAAAGATAGGTATAATATAATAGAAGGTAGCTCATTATTTTAATTTAGTTAAAATGTCTTTTATGAAAGTGGAAAAGAAATTATTACAAAATATTAAAAAAAGAAATTTTTATTGAGAAATTTGTCAAAATATAAACATTGATAAAATCAAGAATTGGAAAATTTTGTGAAATAATAAATAGAGAAAGCTGAGCCTTAGTTATTGGAAAACTGGCATATTAGGAAATTTGAAATTTGTTTACTACAAAATTGTAGAAATAGAGAAATATTTAATTAAGAAAATTAGCATAATAGAGAATTTGGTAAACTGGTAAATGGAGACATTGCAGATTTCACTATTGTGAAATTAACAATTATCAGAAATTAGTAAAATATTAAATTGGACAATTGAAAAATAAAGAAAATTGAAATAGGGGAGACTGGGGCTAAACTGGACGGATTTGGTCTTTTGCAAAAAAAACCATATAAAGTCATATTTTTTGCCAAAGTGTAATATACCATTTTAAAGCTTGTTCCTTCAACTAAAAAATACTGTTGTTCCATTTACAAAATAATAGATAGTTTTGTTGGTAAGTCGCTTTGAATATGACCACCTCGAAAACGAGAATCCCAAAAATGGTGGGGTTAAACCGGACACCGTTCAAATTTAGCCAAAGTTGAACCACAAATATGCATTTTTGTAATTTAAAAATTCAATAAGAGTCTTCACTGATACATATTCAACTTATTTAATACAAAATATATTGTTTTCTTAGACATATTATTGAAATTAATGACTGATAGTAACTATATAAAAACATTCAGTAACAAAATGTCAAAAAAGGCAAAAAAAAGCTTTCCTTGTTTTCAGACTCATTATTTGGATCGATGCAACACTTTTGTTAAGAAATTATATTATTAGTGGTTCACAGAAACTCACTGTGAGTTTTACGTCAACATTCAATACAGCAATTCTGATTCGTCCGGTTTTGCCCCACCCGGTCTTCTCATAATGAAGGCGCAATATTTTTGTTCTTTTAAAATTATTTTTAAAAAGTTTTTTTTAACTTAATTCTATATGCCTTAAGCTATAAAAAACAGTTAGCAAATAATAAATATACTTTATTTACAGTGTCAAAAACCCAAAAAGTATAAGGAAAAAAATTTTTACTTTCAGTGAAAAAACACGATTTTTCACACTTAGACGGCCACTACTTCTATCAAAGTAATGAAAGGTCATTAAAACCTAATGAAGTATATACATCACATATCAACACATTGACAGAATGTTTAAACGGTGTAAAACACTCCGCAGATTTAAAGATATTTGACTTGTCCTGTTTAGCCCCAGTCTCCCCTACAACAGAATTGCGCGCGCGTAGCGCGCTTTTGGAGTTCTAGTATATTAAAAAAGAATTATCAAATATGCTGTAAATAATGATAAGGGTAATAATATAATGATATTATCGGTATTATAAAGCGTACAAAGCTGACCTTTTAGACATAACCTAAAAGATCCGGCCATCATATTTGTTTACATACGTCCTGGAGCTATAATGTCAAACGTAAGTACGCATGCTTTCATAATGCGCCGTTATTTGAAATTTTTAGAAATATATTACTATCTTTTAACATATTTATTATGATTAAATAATTTTATTTTAAGAAAAAATAAACTTCATGAAATATATTTTATAAAAATAAAGTATAAATACATTTTTTAAATATGTTTAAAATTAATTTATTAAAAGCATTTCTAATCAACGCGCGTATTTTGACCAATCGCACTTATGCCTGTACTTTATGTTGTCAGCAGTCAGGTTCGCCAACCAAAAAACAAAAAATGCTGCGTTGCAGCACCTTTTTTTAATTATTCATATCCAAAAAGAATTTTTTTTAAAAACACTTAGGTTTCTTTTCCTTTTATACCACAATATTTCTTATCACTTTATATTTATTGTTCATAAAAAAATCTATTCTAAAGAAAAAAATACTGTGGTTAAGATAGCAATATTTTATTTTGTTAAGTTGTTGTATAGTAACAGCCAAAATTTTCTTTATTTTACTAAATGTTTAAATTATATAATATTTATATTTTATAATTCTAAACTACTTTGGATGAAAGTAAAAATTGTTTTTTTTCAGGAAAACTAATACCTAACCTTTTAAAATAACTCTTCATTAATGTTCACAAAAACACACTCGATATGGGATTTACATGATAATTGTACTCAACTTTTCCAAAAGCTAACATATACTTTTCGGATAGTTAACTATAACTTTTCCGAAAGTTAACTTTAACTTTTACAAAAGTTGACTTTAACTTTTCAAAAGTTAATTTTAACTTTTCCGAAAGTTAACTTTAACATTTTCGAAAGTTAACTTACATTCTTATGGGATTTACATGTTAATTGCATTTAACTTTTTCACAATTTAACTTTTTCAAAAGTTAACTTTATTTTTTCCAAAAGTTAACTTTAACTTTACCTAAAGTTAACTTCAACTTTTCCAAAAGTTAACTTTAACTTTTTCAAAAGTTAACTTACATTCTTATGGAATTTACATGTTAATTGCATTTAACTTTTTCACAATTTAACGTTTTCAAAAGTTAACTTTAACTTTTCCAAAAGTTAACTTTAACTTATTCGAAACAAATCTCTAAACAATTGGATGCTTTGAGATTACTATATAGGTTGAATATAGGTTGATCTTATAAATTCTCATTAATTCTTCAAATTGCGAATTGTAAAATTCTTTACCTTTATCAGTTTGTAATTTCTTTGGAATGCGCATTTCCCACGTAATATACGTAGAAAACGTAGAAAGCTAGGTAATTTACATGTCAAATGTACAATGTATATCTACCCAGATAACCAGCGTACAATACGTACCATTGCATTATACTACTACTATACGAGTATAATGGGTAATAGGCCATTTGTCTGAAAGGCCATTTGTCTGAAACGGAAGTTGCTATAGTTTGGGCTGTTTTGCCCGGTTTGCCGCTTGCAGCTGTATGAAAGCTGCTTAAGTAGTCTTTAAGTAGAAAATATATATTATTGAGAGATGTTGGTTATGTCTTCGTGCTGAAAACATCGGGTTCGGTATTAATGTTGATAAAGTGACAGGTGGGGTTATGTGTTTGTTTTTGTGTATAAATATTTGTTGAGTGATAAACTAAAAAGTGATTAATCTTAAAATAAATAAATTAAGTAATTAATAAAAAATAAATTGAATAAATTAATAATGTTTGTCGAGTAATAAAATAAAAAGTGACTAATCTTGAAATAAATAAATAAATTAAGTAATTAATCATTAAAGTGAAGTTAATAGTGACTGTGATTGAGCTTATTTAATGGATTTAAAGAGATTACTTTTTGAAAAAGTGTTTTTAATTTTGAGTTGCAAAAAAGTGAAAAATATTAATTTATTGAAAGTTATAGAGAGTGAATTCATTGACTTTCGTTTGAGAGATTTATTTTTAAAAAATCTAGTTATTATTATAATGTGATAATCTACTTGTAAAAATTTATGCTTGTAATAAATAATTGCATTCTTTTTCTGAACTGATAAGTTTTGTATTTAGATTTTTTATTTTTAGGTTTTAAAAGTGAGTTAATATTAATATAATATTAACTTGCCTATCTTTAAAGTTTTAGGTTGGTGTTTTGCTTCGTTTAGGAAATACGAAATTTTAAAAATTGTTTTTCAAGTTTAGAAGAAACTTATTTACATTTGTTGTAAGATTTTACAGATGTTATTAAATAGTTTTTTAAATTATAACACGTTTTTAAAAAATGTGAGGTTTTATGTCATGAAATAAAGCAGTCAACCTCCTATTTTTCTTATTAGCAATAACATGGAAGGAAACAAAATTTTTATTGAAATATTGTGATTATTGCAATTAGGACATGTTACAGTTTGACATATTGAAAAAATAAAATTTTTAAAAACGTTTTCGCATAACATCTCTCAGACGAAAGTCAATGAATCCACTCTTTAGAAATTTCACTAAATTGGATTAGTTTTATTAAAAAGATTTTCAAAAGTGTAGTTGAAGAAAGAATGAGGAGAAAAAAATGTTAATTTAATGAATAAAGAAATTTAAATTTTTTACACGATAACAGCTTCTTTTTATTTATTAGAATAGAAAAAGTGTTGTAACATTTTTTTTATACATTTTTGAGAATTTTTGAAATTAAAATGTTTGAAACCATGACAACTCGTCTTGATTTTTGTAAAAAGGAAATATTGCAAGCTTCCTTTTATTTTTTTAAGAAATTGTAAAGAAAAAACTATTTACTTTTTTTCAATATTTTTCAGTTTATGCCTTTCTATTGGAACAAGATTTTTAATATCTTATCGACATCGCTGAGATCAACAGAGAATATAGATGCTTCAGTAATAGTCCAACATTTCAAAACTTCTTCCGAGCAACTAACCATTTTTAACATATCTTTTAACAAGGGCAAAGACGAAAAAATGTCCTCTACAGGATCGGCAATATTGGAAAGGAGAAAGCTTTCTTTTCACCAGGAAAAAGTAAGTTAAGTTGATATTTCTTAGATTTTTAAAATTTTTTAATATCCAGTATTTCGTTTTTTCATTGTAAGGAATGACTGATTTTAATACCTCGTTTCCAATCACATTGTAACCAATGTCTAAAAATTCTAATTTTTCAGTTTTAAAGAACTGTTTTTAATTAAATCAAAAGTAAAAAAAAAATTATTTTTTTCCATATTCTTTAAATTTTTCGACTTCACTTAATATCTACGAATACTGTTTGCTTCAATATTAAATGGTTATTGACTGAAGTAAACTTTTTCAACCTTGTTTGTTAACTGTCCATAAATTAAAATTTAATATACAAGATAACTTGTCTATATGTTTTATCTAACAAAATACTTCCAAGATTTTTTTAAATTCAATACAAATTTTAAAAACAAAGTTATTTCCTTATTTTTCAATATTTTTCAGATCACGGTTTCCCACGAGTACAACAAACAATTTATAGCGGTTGAAACTTGCTGAGATAAACAACTAATCATGATTTGACATAAGTAGTGCCACTTTAGAATAGATCCACAAGGAAAGTATACTATATTTCATCAGAAATAATTATTTTAAACGTTTTTTCTAAATATTTTTAAAGCAATTTTTCACTCCTTATAAAATATAATAAAATTAATTTTCTATACAATCAGTCAATCAGTTAATAGTTTCATCCAATTATTATTTTTTTCAATTATAAAAATTCTGATTCGACTCACACTATCTTTTAAAATATTTTTACACATATTTTATTCTTTTCTTTTCAGATTTTAGCAAAATTAAATAATTATCTTGCAATTGTCGTAAATTTTTGCTCTTTTCCAAATCCGACAATTATGGACTGCTATTATTTTTTTCTAATCACTATTTATTCAATTACAAAAATTTCCGCATAGATTCACAACATCTTTTAAAATATTTCCACACTTAATTTTGTAAGTTTCTTTAGATTTTAGGAAAATTAAATTATTGTCTCAAAATCTGAGAAAAACGTTTTGTCTTTTTCAAATCAGACAATTATATACTGTGATTAGTTGCATCCAATTATTATTTGCTACAATTATTAAAATATCTAACTCGATTTACAATATCTTTTAAATTATTTTCATATTTACTTTTTTTAGTTTTTTTTTACGATTTTCTCAAACTGTAACAACCATTTTAAAATCTGTGAATCTTTTTTTTCTATAAAATTTATTAGTTATAGACAGTTATTAATTTGTTGCAATTGATTTTTTCTTTTAATACTTAAATCTTTAATACGATTAAAAAGACTTTTTTTTTAATTTTTGGATATAGATTTTTGTTAGTTTCTTTGGACGATATATTGAAAATTTTTTACTTTTCTTCGAGTCTTAGGAAATTATTTCTTTTTTTTCAAAATACGTCAATTACGGACTGTTATTATGTTTATCTAATTATTTTGTTTTCTATTTTTAAAACCTCTGACTCGACTCACAACATCTTTCAAAATATTTTCAAACTTATTTTTCAACATTTTAGCAAAATTAAATTATTATCTCGAAATCTGAGAAAATTGTTTTGTCTTTTCCAAATCCGACAATTATGGACTGCTATTATTTTTTTCTAATCATTATTTCTTTAATTACTATAATTTCCGCATAGATTTACAACATCTTTTAAAATATTTCCACACTTAATTTTGTATTTTTCTTCAGATTTTAGGAAAATTAAATTATTATCTCAAAATCTGAGAAAATCGATTTGTCTTTTTCAAATCAGACAATTATGTACTGTGATTAGTTGTATCCAATTATTATTTGCTACAATTCTTAAAATATCTAACTCGATTTACAATATCTTTTAAAATATTTTCACATTTACTTTTTTTAGTTTTTTTTACGATTTTCTCAAACTGTAACAACCATTTTAAAATCTGTGAATCCACTTTTTCTATAAAATTTAATAATTGTAGACAGTTATCAGTTTGTTGCAATTTATTTTTTCTTTTAATAATTAAATCTTTAAAACCATTATTCCAATTTTTGGAAATAAATGAGTGTTAGTTTCTGTGGACGATATATTGAAATATTTTGACTTTTTTTCGAGTCTTTCGAAATTTTTTTTTCTTTCAAAATACGACGATTACGGACTGTTATTATTTTTATCTAATTATTATTTTTTCCTATTATTAAAATCTCTGACTCGACTCACAACATCTTTCAAAATATTTTAAAACTTTTTTTCACGATTTTATCAAACTTTTGACAACCATTACAAAATCTGTGAATCCACTTTTTCTATAAAATTTAATAATTGTAGACAGTTATCAGTTTGTTGCAATTTATTTTGTCTTTTAATAATTAAATCTTTAAAACGATTAAAACTAAATTATTATCTCGAAATCTAAAAAAATTGTTTTGTCTTTTTCAAATTAGACAATTATAGGCTGTCATTACTTTTATCCAATTATTATTTGTTACAATTATTACAATATCTTACTCGATTCGCAATATCTTTTCAATATATTTCTACATTTATTTGCTTAGTTTTTTTTACGATTTTAGCAAACTGTAACAACTATCTCGAAATCTGAGAATCTTGTTTTTCTTTTAAATTAAATAATTATAGACCGTTATTAATTTGTTTTATTATCTTTCTCTTACAATTTTAAGAACTAAAATCCCTCACATGATTCGATATTTCTTTTCTTTACTTCCGATATAAATTTGTCTACTTTATTTGGTACATTTTTTAAAGTTTTTATGATTTTCTCGAAATATCAGAAAATAGTTTTTTTTAAGTATCAGACAATTATTAACTTTTTAGCTATACTCAATTTTTTAATGATAATTGAAAAAATTGAAAACTCATTGGATTCAAACTTTTCCTTCTTTGTTACTGAATTAAATTTTTAAGCTTCTGTCAATGATTTGCGAATATCTTTTAAATTCTTAAAGTTTCTGATAAAGGATTTTTTTTCAAAATTGCACAATTTTAATAAGTTTTATCGTTGACAGGATTTCAAGTTTCTTTCATTGACAAGTTTTGCAAATTAAACATACACAGGTATGTAAAGGAAGGGAGAGATATTGTATTAAAATTATTGGTATTTAAGTAGGAAGTAGATTGTAAATTTTATTATTATAAATTTTATTTAAAACATGTTTACAATGTCCGTAGTAAAATTTAAGGAACTCGCATTACCGACATCAATAGAGGGAAACTACGGAAAAACCTCTACTAAGCTCTGTGCTTTACAAACAACTGAATATTTCTAATTTTCGCTACAGTGAGTGGTAGGGACGTTCCGTTAATCCTGTTGAACCTCCTGCAGTTTGCTCTATGTTTTCTGTATGGTATGTTGCTTTTGCTATCTCAGATGTTTCTGTAAACATGTATTTTATCTATTACTTTTGTTATTTGTGACGCTTGATGGAAGAAGGCAAATGCTTAATGCATAAATGTGTAATTTTCATGGATAAATGTTTCACATTATGATTTCATTATTCTGGAGAACTAAGAAAAAACTTAGGTAAGCGAAAATTTCAATAAGAATTAGTTTCTGATATCAATGGATTTGATAAAAAAAACTTCATCTGATACTTATAGTTTAAATTAGTTTTTAAAATTATTTGTTTCACAAAATTGTTATTAAAAATCTTAGAAAGTTCAAAAAATGAAAAAATACTTTGTAAAAACTTAATCAAAGTGCTTTACGTAGGTCAAAAATCGTACGAGGCTTTCAGCTTGTGTATTAAATAAGAAGGAAACAGTTTGGCAAAGACACTCGTGTCTTATTTGTATTTAAAACGATGTAGGAGCTGACAACTTGTTAAGAAGTATAAACTACGCAAAAGCCAACCTTCGGTTTGCCTAATTTCTTTAATCAGAAAGTAACAAAATGTGACGTCATTGGCGTTTGCCTAAGTTTTTCCATCCGATCAGCAATCCGCGCTCGCCTAAATATTTAGATTAAATGGGATTCGGCAAAAAATGGGCAAAAAATGGTAAAATTACTTGACATCAAGTCAATGTTTATTGTATTACCTGCTTTTTGTGCAGTTTTCATGATTAATGGATGCGGCACATTTGTCCTGTCAATCCTCGTCGCTGAAGAGAATTTGTATGGTTAATAATTTCATTGAAATACTAACTTTCAATAATCACAAAAAAATAATTAATGTTTTTTTCCTCACCATTTGCCTTTTGACTATTTGCACAGACATTGGAGGTGTTTAAAATTTTTCCAGTTGCTGAAACAAATTTTTATGAATCATTTTATTTATGTACTTCTTTCCTTGTTGCTTTATAGGGGAGACTGGGATTAAAATGTAAATTGACAAAATCTGTAATTTGCATTATCTTTCAACTGATAACACTTTTAAAGAAACATTTTTTAAAATAGAAGCCTCTTCTTACTAGAAAAGAACTTATATGGTTATTAGATTTTCAGTTCAATGTTGACATGTATATTATACAAAAGTATGGTTTTAACATTGCGTCGTAAATTTTTATTATGCTCAATGTTTCAATTTTCGATTACTTTTGTTGATATATTCTAAGAAAAAAAACTATTTTTATACATTTGTGGTCATATTTTGTGCGGTTGATTTGGAAACCGAAAACATACCGTGGGACTAAATGTTAAAATCTTGGTGGGACTCAATTATAAATGGATTCTTCTCCACTTTTTTTTGTGTGTTTCTGTCAGTTTTTGTAGTTTTGTTTTTTTCATTAAAATTACCTTCATCTAACATTTCGAATATTTGTACAAAGAAAAAAAAAAGAAAGAAAAAAGGAGTAACAAGAGAAAGAAAATTCTGCAGCGAAAAACCACAAGAAAATAAAAAAAAATGGCTGCTTATTTTTTTCTATCAGGTACAGTTTTCAAGAAAGACAGACATTTCCTTTACTAAATAAGCCGCTTATATATTCTTTAACTTATCCTCTTTTTAAGAAGGCTACAGAAATAGTTTAAGTACGCTAGAAATATATATATATATATATATGCTGATTTGGAGATTAAGTGCCTGAAAACAAATATTTTCTAATAATTTAAGTTTTAGTCCCACTCTCCCCTACTTTTATTTACTGTATTAGCGTATACTAAACCAATTCCTTTTGAAGTTATCATTTCAACTTTACCAGCTGGCAAGGTCTTCAGTTTTATAAACTTTTTTCCTACAACGAAAAATAATATAATCTACAAAAATTACTCTCCTGAATTCTGAAATTATGATTTTTTCGTCTTCCCACAATGTTATGATCTGCTTTTTCTTTTTCGAATATCTTCTCTGGAGTAATGTGACAACATGAAAATCGTTGTAAATTTTTTTATATTAAAACCGGAAACTCATTGCACGAAAGAAATTTAGTGTCTTTTGTCTCCTTACTAATTTTTTCGACTTAAAAAATCAAGTCAAATTAACCTGATTTTGAAAGAAGTTTTGTCTTTCTTTTAGAATTGAAGTTAATCACCATCTAAAATTGTTTGAATTAAATTACTTAAACTTTACAGCAATTTAAAAATACAGCAATTCAAGAACTAATATTGACTTAGAACATTTATTCAAGTTTATTTTAAATTTAATATTTTTGAATTTAATTTTAATAAAAATTTTAAATTTAGGTACATCGTATTAGTGGGAAATTTTAAGTTATTAGCTTTAATCCTAACATCAAAACAAAACCTCTTTCAAAAGCAGGTTAATTTCACTTCATTTTTAAAGTTAACAAAATTAATAGGGAGATAAAACCCATTACATTTTTTTCGTAAAATGGGTTTCCCGTTTATATGAAGAAAAATGTTAAAAGGATTTTAATGGTTTCACATTTGATCACAGAATAAGATATTCGAAAAACAGAAAGTAGGCTGTGCGAAGGCGAAAAAATCACAATTTAATAATGTGGGTAAGTAGTTATCAAACAATTTGCATTTATTTAAATATATTACGAGAATATGTCTCTCTATATTATAAAAAGATTTCGCTGCCACCGCCGCAGTTTCAGGAATTTTAGATATAACATATATGGGGCAAAATTCCTGAACTGTCCAGGTCAAAAAATAAAATTTATTCAAACTTTGCTAAAATGTTCCCATTGTTAGTGGAATTGTAAATACCAAATATTTTAAAATTCCATGAAACAGTTTTTGAGTTACACAGTTTTGAAAATTTGAATTTTTTAAAAATGTAGTTTTTTAAATTTATTATATTTCTAAGTAGATTGCATAAAAGTTAAAATATATATATTGATTTTTAAAGCTTTTTTTACAGGCTATTCGATGATAATAAATGTTTTTTTGTAAAAAAAAAATTTGACCTTTAAGTTCAAGGTCAAAGAGTTATTTTGATTGTATCTCGAAATCGGAGATTTAAAACAATTTTTAACCTATCTCAATGGAAAGCTTGACTTTTTCCTATAAGATATGTAAAAATTAGAGTGGGACTCTAAATAATTCTGTCAAAAATATATCTCAAATACCCGCGCGCGCTAGAGAAACAATGGTTACTCGCGCTATTAGAGCGCGCGCGGGTATTTAAGATGTATTTTTGACAGAAGTATTTAGAGTCCCACTCTAATTTTTACATATCTTATAGGAAAAAAGTCAAGCTTTCCTTTGAGATAGGTTAAATTTTTTTTTATATCTCCGATTTCGAGATACAATCAAATTAACACTTTGACCTTAAATTTAAAGGTCAAATTTTTTTTTTTACAAAAAAACCTTTATTATCATCGAATAGCCTGTAAAAAAGCTTTAAAAATCACTATATATATGTTACCTTTTATGCAATCTACTTAGAAATATAATAAATTTAAAAAACTACATTTTTAAAAAATTCAAATTTTTTAAAACTGTGTAACTCAAAAACTATTTCATGGAATTTGAAAATATTTGGTATTTACACTTCCACTAACAATGGAAACATTTTAGCAAAGTTTGAATAAATTTTATTTTTTGACCTGGACAGTTCAGGAATTTTGCCCCATATATGTTATATCTAAAATTCCTAAAACTGCGGCGGCGGCAGCGAAATCTTTTTATAATATAGAGAGACATATTCTCTTAATATATTTAAATAAATGCAAATTGTTTGATAAGTACTTACCCACATTATTAAATTGTGATTTTTTCGCCTTCGCACAGGCTACTTTTTGTTTTTCGAATACCTTATTCTGTGATCAAATGTGAAACCATGAAAATTCTTTTAACATTTTTCTTCATATGAACAAGAAACCCATTTTACGAAAAAAATGTAATGGGTTTTATCTCCCTATTAATTTTGTTAACTTTAAAAATGAAGTGAAATTAACCTGCTTTTGAAAGAGGTTTTGTTTTGATGTTAGGATTAAAGTTAATAACTTAAAATTTCCCACTAATACGATGTACCTAAATTTAAAATTTTTATTAAAATTAAATTCAAAAATATTAAATTTAAAATAAACTTGAATAAATGTTCTAAGTCAATATTAGTTCTTGAATTGCTGTATTTTTAAATTGCTGTAAAGTTTAAGTAATTTAATTCAAACAATTTTAGATGGTGATTAACTTCAATTCTAAAAGAAAGACAAAACTTCTTTCAAAATCAGGTTAATTTGACTTGATTTTTTAAGTCGAAAAAATTAGTAAGGAGACAAAAGACACTAAATTTCTTTCGTGCAATGAGTTTCCGGTTTTAATATAAAAAAATTTACAACGATTTTCATGTTGTCACATTACTCCAGAGAAGATATTCGAAAAAGAAAAAGCAGATCATAACATTGTGGGAAGACGAAAAAATCATAATTTCAGAATTCAGGAGAGTAATTTTTGTAGATTATATTATTTTTCGTTGTAGGAAAAAAGTTTATAAAACTGAAGACCTTGCCAGCTGGTAAAGTTGAAATGATAACTTCAAAAGGAATTGGTTTAGTATACGCTAATACAGTAAATAAAAGTAGGGGAGAGTGGGACTAAAACTTAAATTATTAGAAAATATTTGTTTTCAGGCACTTAATCTCCAAATCAGCATATATATATATATATATATTTCTAGCGTACTTAAACTATTTCTGTAGCCTTCTTAAAAAGAGGATAAGTTAAAGAATATATAAGCGGCTTATTTAGTAAAGGAAATGTCTGTCTTTCTTGAAAACTGTACCTGATAGAAAAAAATAAGCAGCCATTTTTTTTTATTTTCTTGTGGTTTTTCGCTGCAGAATTTTCTTTCTCTTGTTACTCCTTTTTTCTTTCTTTTTTTTTTCTTTGTACAAATATTCGAAATGTTAGATGAAGGTAATTTTAATGAAAAAAACAAAACTACAAAAACTGACAGAAACACACAAAAAAAAGTGGAGAAGAATCCATTTATAATTGAGTCCCACCAAGATTTTAACATTTAGTCCCACGGTATGTTTTCGGTTTCCAAATCAACCGCACAAAATATGACCACAAATGTATAAAAATAGTTTTTTTTCTTAGAATATATCAACAAAAGTAATCGAAAATTGAAACATTGAGCATAATAAAAATTTACGACGCAATGTTAAAACCATACTTTTGTATAATATACATGTCAACATTGAACTGAAAATCTAATAACCATATAAGTTCTTTTCTAGTAAGAAGAGGCTTCTATTTTAAAAAATGTTTCTTTAAAAGTGTTATCAGTTGAAAGATAATGCAAATTACAGATTTTGTCAATTTACATTTTAATCCCAGTCTCCCCTATAAAGCAACAAGGAAAGAAGTACATAAATAAAATGATTCATAAAAATTTGTTTCAGCAACTGGAAAAATTTTAAACACCTCCAATGTCTGTGCAAATAGTCAAAAGGCAAATGGTGAGGAAAAAAACATTAATTATTTTTTTGTGATTATTGAAAGTTAGTATTTCAATGAAATTATTAACCATACAAATTCTCTTCAGCGACGAGGATTGACAGGACAAATGTGCCGCATCCATTAATCATGAAAACTGCACAAAAAGCAGGTAATACAATAAACATTGACTTGATGTCAAGTAATTTTACCATTTTTTGCCCATTTTTTGCCGAATCCCATTTAATCTAAATATTTAGGCGAGCGCGGATTGCTGATCGGATGGAAAAACTTAGGCAAACGCCAATGACGTCACATTTTGTTACTTTCTGATTAAAGAAATTAGGCAAACCGAAGGTTGGCTTTTGCGTAGTTTATACTTCTTAACAAGTTGTCAGCTCCTACATCGTTTTAAATACAAATAAGACACGAGTGTCTTTGCCAAACTGTTTCCTTCTTATTTAATACACAAGCTGAAAGCCTCGTACGATTTTTGACCTACGTAAAGCACTTTGATTAAGTTTTTACAAAGTATTTTTTCATTTTTTGAACTTTCTAAGATTTTTAATAACAATTTTGTGAAACAAATAATTTTAAAAACTAATTTAAACTATAAGTATCAGATGCAGTTTTTTTTATCAAATCCATTGATATCAGAAACTAATTCTTATTGAAATTTTCGCTTACCTAAGTTTTTTCTTAGTTCTCCAGAATAATGAAATCATAATGTGAAACATTTATCCATGAAAATTACACATTTATGCATTAAGCATTTGCCTTCTTCCATCAAGCGTCACAAATAACAAAAGTAATAGATAAAATACATGTTTACAGAAACATCTGAGATAGCAAAAGCAACATACCATACAGAAAACATAGAGCAAACTGCAGGAGGTTCAACAGGATTAACGGAACGTCCCTACCACTCACTGTAGCGAAAATTAGAAATATTCAGTTGTTTGTAAAGCACAGAGCTTAGTAGAGGTTTTTCCGTAGTTTCCCTCTATTGATGTCGGTAATGCGAGTTCCTTAAATTTTACTACGGACATTGTAAACATGTTTTAAATAAAATTTATAATAATAAAATTTACAATCTACTTCCTACTTAAATACCAATAATTTTAATACAATATCTCTCCCTTCCTTTACATACCTGTGTATGTTTAATTTGCAAAACTTGTCAATGAAAGAAACTTGAAATCCTGTCAACGATAAAACTTATTAAAATTGTGCAATTTTGAAAAAAAATCCTTTATCAGAAACTTTAAGAATTTAAAAGATATTCGCAAATCATTGACAGAAGCTTAAAAATTTAATTCAGTAACAAAGAAGGAAAAGTTTGAATCCAATGAGTTTTCAATTTTTTCAATTATCATTAAAAAATTGAGTATAGCAAAAAAGTTAATAATTGTCTGATACTTAAAAAAAACTATTTTCTGATATTTCGAGAAAATCATAAAAACTTTAAAAAATGTACCAAATAAAGTAGACAAATTTATATCGGAAGAAAAGAAAAGAAATATCGAATCATGTGAGGGATTTTAGTTCTTAAAATTGTAAGAGAAAGATAATAAAACAAATTAATAACGGTCTATAATTATTTAATTTAAAAGAAAAACAAGATTCTCAGATTTCGAGATAGTTGTTACAGTTTGCTAAAATCGTAAAAAAAACTAAGCAAATAAATGTAGAAATATATTGAAAAGATATTGCGAATCGAGTAAGATATTGTAATAATTGTAACAAATAATAATTGGATAAAAGTAATGACAGCCTATAATTGTCTAATTTGAAAAAGACAAAACAATTTTTTTAGATTTCGAGATAATAATTTAATTTTAATCGTTTTAAAGATTTAATTATTAAAAGACAAAATAAATTGCAACAAACTGATAACTGTCTACAATTATTAAATTTTATAGAAAAAGTGGATTCACAGATTTTGTAATGGTTGTCAAAAGTTTGATAAAATCGTGAAAAAAAGTTTTAAAATATTTTGAAAGATGTTGTGAGTCGAGTCAGAGATTTTAATAATAGGAAAAAATAATAATTAGATAAAAATAATAACAGTCCGTAATGGTCGTATTTTGAAAGAAAAAAAAATTTCGAAAGACTCGAAAAAAAGTCAAAATATTTCAATATATCGTCCACAGAAACTAACACTCATTTATTTCCAAAAATTGGAATAATGGTTTTAAAGATTTAATTATTAAAAGAAAAAATAAATTGCAACAAACTGATAACTGTCTACAATTATTAAATTTTATAGAAAAAGTGGATTCACAGATTTTAAAATGGTTGTTACAGTTTGAGAAAATCGTAAAAAAAACTAAAAAAAGTAAATGTGAAAATATTTTAAAAGATATTGTAAATCGAGTTAGATATTTTAATAATTGTAGCAAATAATAATTGGATGCAACTAATCACAGTATATAATTGTCTGATTTGAAAAAGACAAAACGTTTTTCTCAGATTTTGAGATAATAATTTAATTTTCCTAAAATCTAAAGAAAATTACAAAATTAATTGTGGAAATATTTTAAAAGTTGTTGTGAATCTATGCGGAAATTTTTGTAATTGAATAAATAGTGATTAGAAAAAAATAATAGCAGTCCATAATTGTCGGATTTGGAAAAGAGCAAAAATTTACGACAATTGCAAGATAATTATTTAATTTTGCTAAAATCTGAAAAGAAAAGAATAAAATATGTGTAAAAATATTTTAAAAGATAGTGTGAGTCGAATCAGAATTTTTATAATTGAAAAAAATTATAATTGGATGAAACTATTAACTGATTGACTGATTGTATAGAAAATTAATTTTATTATATTTTATAAGGAGTGAAAAATTGCTTTAAAAATATTTAGAAAAAACGTTTAAAATAATTATTTCTGATGAAATGTAGTATACTTTCCTTGTGGATCTATTCTAAAGTGGCACTACTTATGTCAAATCATGATTAGTTGTTTATCTCAGCAAGTTTCAACCGCTATAAATTGTTTGTTGTACTCGTGGGAAACCGTGATCTGAAAAATATTGAAAAATAAGGAAATAACTTTGTTTTTAAAATTTGTAGTGAATTTAAAAAAATGTTGGAAGTATTTTGTTAGATAAAACATATGGACAAGTTATCTTGGATATTAAATTTTAATTTATGGACAGTTAACAAACAAGGTTGAAAAAATTTACTTCAGTCAATAACCATTTAATATTGAAGCAAACAGTATTCGTAGATATTAAGTGAAGTCAAAAAATTTAAAGAATATGGAAAAAAATAATTTTTTTTTTACTTTTGATTTAATTAAAAACAGTTCTTTAAAACTGAAAAATTAGAATTTTTAGACATTGGTTACAATGTAATTGGAAACGAGGTATTAAAATCAGTCATTCCTTACAATGAAAAAACGAAATACTGGATATTAAAAAATTTTAAAAATCTAAGAAATATCAACTTAACTTACTTTTTCCTGGTGAAAAGAAAGCTTTCTCCTTTCCAATATTGCCGATCCTGTAGAGGACATTTTTTCGTCTTTGCCCTTGTTAAAAGATATGTTAAAAATGGTTAGTTGCTCGGAAGAAGTTTTGAAATGTTGGACTATTACTGAAGCATCTATATTCTCTGTTGATCTCAGCGATGTCGATAAGATATTAAAAATCTTGTTCCAATAGAAAGGCATAAACTGAAAAATATTGAAAAAAAGTAAATAGATTTTTCTTTACAATTTCTTAAAAAAATAAAAGGAGGCTTGCAATATTTCCTTTTTACAAAAATCAAGACGAGTTGTCATGGTTTCAAACATTTAAATTTTAAAAATTCTTAAAAATGTATAAAAAAAATGTTACAACACTTTTTCTATTCTAATAAATAAAACGAAGCTGTTATCGTGTAAAAAATTTAAATTTCTTTATTAATTAAATTAACATTTTTTTCTCCTCATTCTTTCTTCAACTACACTTTTGAAAATCTTTTTAATAAAACTAATCTAATTTAGTGAAATTTGTAAAGAGTGGATTCATTGACTTTTGTCTAAGAGATGTTATGCGAAAACGTTTTTAAAAATTTTAGTTTTTCAATATGTCAAACTGTAACATGTCCTAATTACAATAATCACAATATTTCAATAAAAATTTTGTTTCCTTCCATGTTATTGCTAATAAGAAAAATAGGAGGTTGACTGCTTTATTTCATGACATAAAACCTCACATTTTTTAAAAACGTGTTATAATTTAAAAAACTATTTAATAACATCTGTAAAATCTTACAAGAAATGTAAATAAGTTTCTTCTAAACTTAAAAAACAATTTTTAAAATTTCGTATTTCCTAAACGAAGCAAAACACCAACCTAAAACTTTAAAGATAGGCAAGTTAATATTATATTAACATTAACTCACTTTTAAAACCTAAAAATAAAAAATCTAAATACAAAACTTATCAGTTCAGAAAAAGAATGCAATTATTTATTACAAGCATAAATTTTTACAAGTAGATTGTCACATTATAATAATGTATTTTTAAAATAAATCCATGTTCTCAACTTTTACAATAAACTAATTTACATTTATTGTAAGATTTTGGACACATTATTAAATATTTTTTAAATTATAACACATTTTTTTAAAAAATTTGAGATTTAAGGTTAAGAAATATAGTTGTCAATCTCTTATTGCTTTTAATTAGTAATAACATAAGAACAAACAAAATTCTTATAATATTATGATTACTGAACTAAAAAAAATGTTGAAGTTTCACGTATTTTAAAACTAGATTTTTTAAAAATAAATCTCTCAAACGAAAGTCAATGAATTCACTCTCTATAACTTTCAATAAATTAATATTTTTCACTTTTTTGCAACTCAAAATTAAAAACACTTTTTCAAAAAGTAATCTCTTTAAATCCATTAAATAAGCTCAATCACAGTCACTATTAACTTCACTTTAATGATTAATTACTTAATTTATTTATTTATTTCAAGATTAGTCACTTTTTATTTTATTACTCGACAAACATTATTAATTTATTCAATTTATTATTTATTAATTACTTAATTTATTTATTTTAAGATTAATCACTTTTTAGTTTATCACTCAACAAATATTTATACACAAAAACAAACACATAACCCCACCTGTCACTTTATCAACATTATAACCGAACCCGATGTTTTCAGCACGAAGACATAACCAACATCTCTCAATAATATATATTTTCTACTTAAATACTACTTAAGCAGCTTTCATACAGCTGCAAGCGGCAAACCGGGCAAAACAGCACAAACTATAGCAACTTCCGTTTCAGACAAATGGCCTTTCAGACAAATGGCCTATTACCAGTATAATGAAACTGATTTTTCAAGTACTGATTCTAAACGGGTGTAGTGCCAGTATGTATGTACCTTTTTATTACATTGACTGTTGACTATCTAATTATTATTTATGTTTAATTCCAATTTTATTTAATAGCTAAAGGTCCAAGCTTTCGATTAGTATGTTTACAGAACTTATCCGACAAATAGTTTTGATGTTATCATAAAAAAAAACTGATTTTTGTTACTTTCCTCCTCTCCCCTATGCACATACTGGCACTGTACCAGTTTAATGCAAGTAACTAAACGTGATTAAATGTACGTGAACTGACCTATGCCACATTATGTAGAAATGTAGAAAGGTAAATTACATAGGTAATATACGTTAATGAGGAATCGGACAAACATTAAAAAGTGTCAGAAATTTGTTAAATTTTGAGAAATGATATTATTTGGTACAACAAAAAAGCATGTAAAATTTGAAAATTTTTTGCTAAATAATTTAGAAGATAAAAAAATTATTTATTTATCATGGTCTCTTATGAAGAAACGGTAACCAAGGTACTTTGAAAGTAAATTTCTGATAGATATCGATGCCAGATTTTCTTGGGCTAATTGTATTTAATTTGGTCACCTTACCGATCATTTAAAAGCAGAAATGTTAAAAATATTAAAAAATTCTCAAGATTTTTCGAATTATTCAGTCTAGATGCGGCAACGCTGTAAAGCTGTCAAATGCAGTAAAGAACGTAGGTTACGTGAGTTTGGTTTGAGTCAGGTAAGAAGTTCCGGCTACAAGCGCGCTAAATTCAAATTCATTAATATTACAGTTTTTTCAATTCACTTACAGATTGTCAATTATTATTTATTTATAAATATTTAAATATTATTCCACTTATAAATTTTTGTAGGCATGCTCAAACGCTGATACCAGCCTTCGAAAAATAAAACTTAGATATGCCTTGTTGTTACGCTTTTTAGGTTACTTTGAAATTAAAAATAATAACACTTATATTACACTAAAATAAATCTGATTATTGTACATTGCGATATATTTTAGTTTATTAAATACTAAAATACGCTATTTACCATTAAGTTAAAAATAAATATGGAAATAAATTTCCCCAAATTTTGTTTTCTTAGGTTTCCGAATCGTACAGTTACTGTCAAAAGTTTTGTTTTCTTTTGACAAAAAAATGCTAATTTCTTATACTAAACATTAGTTTAATTAAAAAATGTTATCTTTAACTTTTCCGAAAGTCACCCTGAACTTTTCTGAAAAATGACTTTAACTTTTCCTAAAGTTACCTTGAACTTTTCTGAAATACATGTAAAATTAAGTTATACATATATAGTTAAGCTTTTTTAATGCTTTACGTTATTAGCAGTGACATGGTCGATCTTGCATTAACTTGCCTAAACTTGTTTACCTTCTGTAGAGAAGATTTGAAACTAATTTAGGACATACTGACACGCTTGTACTGTTGACACTGTATATTGTGTCAGCGCCAGGGATATTATACGTGATGTATTATACATGGTTTTCTACAGTATAATACGTACGTATTATACGTGAAAATTTCAAAAATAAGAGGGAGTGGCGGGTTTTCTACGTATAATACGTATTTTACATAATGTAGAAAACCACGTATTATACGTAGAAAACTTCGAGTTTTCTACATTTACCCATCCCTGGTCAGCGCATATTTATTTATTTATTTATTTATTTCATCATTTTACAGGCTTAATAAAACCTTTTACAATATTAAAAAAAAAAGAGAAAGAATTAACAATTTGGCAATATATACTAATACAAAAGATATAAAATCAGCGTAACAATTGACAAAGAGAAATAGCGGCAACCGAAATTTGTAATAGAAGTTATAAATTAAAAAGTATACACTATGTTAGCTGATTGGTTTGTGAATTTATATTCAGAGGCCTCAAAAAAGTCCAAGTCACTCCTAAATCTATTTGCCTCATTACACATTCTGCTGAATACAGAGTTATCAGCGTAATTAGTGCGATGTACATTTGTGTGAAAAAGCATAGGCTTAGGCTTTTTTGCCTTCTCACGTTTCTTAGAAAGAGGCTCATGATCAATATAATATAAAAGTAAATACTTTTTTCAAAAAGTTCTTTTTTAATTATATTTATATCGTATTTCAATCTAAAGACTAGGGTAAAATAGTAAAATCACGTTGATTTCTGAAACTATCAAATTCATTTATTCCTAAAAACTGTTTCAAATTAATTACAAAACAGAATTACAATTTTCATAAGAGGACTTCTGAGTGGTGTAAAATATAAATAAAATCAAACTTAATAATCGACGCCTTCTGTAGAACTTTTGATTCATTTGCTGTTTTGAGAAACTAATTGCGGAGCGTCATTACATTGTTTACAGCACATTCTCTAGTTTGTGATATGTGATGTGCATATAAAAACAATGAGGTGTCAGTTTCAATAGTTTTACTTGCTGGACAGTCTATTTCTTTAACATTTTGTACATTTAACAAATATTTTTTTAACCATTCCTTTTTTTCCACTACCTTTCATGTAGATAGTTTTTGCTGCTCGTAGTGTTTCTTCAAGAATGATAGGTAGCTTATCCAGTACCGAATTAAGGCAAATTGACACCCAGGGCACAACAATTTTTCAAGTAGTAACAATTCCAAAAATGCTGTTTAAAAAAATTATGTATGTTTGTATGTATGTATGTATGTATTATAACGGGATTTTTCATTAATCTTATTAATTAATAAATAAATAAATAAATACATTTAAATACTTTTCCCAAAAATAAAACCTCGTTATAATTTATTTGGCTTCTCAACGCCTTTCCAAAATTTTCCTCATAAAAATCAATTATTTCAAAATCCAGAACTTTATCCGTAAAATGAACATCGGATGCGCCAGACAATAATTAAAGTGAATTTAATTTTTGTCGCTCCAAATTTAACGACAACTTGAGATCGACTTATAACAAAAATGTCACCAGCTAGCTCGTCTAGTGCGGAGAGGGGCGTGAGTCGGCGAACGAACGAATTCTCCGAAATTCTGCCATGCTTCCTGGAAAGTTAGTCTGAACCTCCCTTTGATTCACCAAAATAAAAGTACCACGAAATAAATAAGGGAAAACCATTGGATATAGAATTAATAATATTTAATCAAAAAATTAGTTTATGAGAGTAGAAACATTAATCGTTACAAAAATAATTATCAACAGAAAACACTATAAATGATTATTCCGTTCGTGGATTTTCCTCTCTTAGGGAGGTGAGAAATCGGTTCTTAAAGAAATAAATCATCCCGACAGGAAGACAATTTAAATTGAGTAAAATTAGATTTGATTTTACCCGAACTGATTCGGGCTGAAGCACATGGCGATTTCAAATTCTTTTTTAAAGATCAAATTAAATAGCGAGCCGCTTACCACAGAAAGAAGACTCGCCGTGTCAATCGCCAGCCAATAACACAATAAAAATCAAATTCTAATTAAATCAAAACTTTACTTTTGTAAAACTCCCGCCACATGGCGGTTCAATATCACTTTTTCTATTTAAAATTATAACCGTTCTACTCGACGGCTCAACCAGGAAGGAAGATGGTGGCGAAAATTCGGGGGCTCGTCATGTGCCTTCCCCCTTCTTTCCCCTTGAGTCATCCTTCCTTCTAATCGGTGATTAGCAATCAAACTTATTTTGATTGCGGTAGATGTCCCTTGCTGTGCGATTTGGCCCCTTAGATTTTCGCCAAGAGAGTTTCGAAGAACGGGAATCTCATCCGCTCGACGCCCTCGTTGTACAACCCTCGGCTGCGCTCTTGGCGAAACCTGGCGCGACGCTGGCAATCCTCTTTGGACATCCCTCCACCCGATTGGGTGGTATTTCGTGAACAAATAAAATATAACAAAAATAAATAAACAAGTTTCTAATAAAGAGAATGTCTTCCCTCGAGCATGGAATCTCAAAACCGCCTCTCTCAACTCCATAATGGGAGCAAAACCCAATGGTTAACATAAATTAAAAATACATAAATTTCTTAAATTCTAATTTTGCTCCCTGGTTGAGTATTTTCGCGATTGGCTCCTTTGAGAGTTGGTTAGAGTCAAAGATAACGTGTCAGAAAGATTCTGCCACGTTATAGTATGTATATATGTCCGCGATATTTTGTCCGGGCATCACTCAAAAAAAAAAAAAAAGGTTGTCGATTTTATTTATCGAGATATTCGCATTTTTCTAAAGAAGATTCAGATTTTCGAAATTTTTTTTATTGCTGAAAAACAAACTACGTAATGTCCTTCGTCGAATCATGCATTTAGAATAACTTTATAGTAATTAAAAACACAAAGAAATCTTATTTTTAATTTTAAAAATGTATGGGCGCTAATGTAAATCTTGAACTTTAAACTCGTTTTTCTCAAAACTAGGATTTTAATACTTTTAACTTTGAATGCTTATAACTTTGTGAATTTTTCATCTAAAGGGGTCCAAGACCTCTCGAAATATTCGAAATTTAATAAAGAATATGGTCATATAGATAAGTCCAATAGTGCCAAAGTGGGCCCTTTTCATATGGACGTACACATATAGCTTTTTATTTCGACAATAATTGATAAGGGATTAGTAATTAAATAATAATTTCTAGCCAAACCCTATTAAAAAATATTTTTTTAAACTGAAATTATGGCACTTTTTCAAAAAAATTGAAAAATTAAGAATTATGATATTTATCACGTTTTGATGGATAACACTAACACTCTTTGTGCTTACCTTTTTCATTTTGATAAAAATAATTGAATTAATTCATATTTCAACATTAAAAATAAAATAGAAAAATAAATTTCAAATTTCTACAAAATTCAAAAAGTGAGTATTGCATGTGATTTCGTCACATTTTATCAGAATTTTGCAAAACTATTATTCTATAACTGAGATAAATTATAAATTGTTATCGGGATAAAAAAATAGAAAAAATTATAATTGTAACGAATTACTTTGAAGCATAATTGAGTGGTATTGTTGAGGTCTTTGATTAAGATTTTGATGTCGAAAGGATATATTTCAGAATAACAAATTCAAAATGTCAGATACAAATATTTGAGAGTTACTTAATAGTAAAATTAAGAAATACAATATTAAAATATTTAATTCAATTATTTAATGGACACAAATCAATACTTTAATAAAAAATTGTGATTAATTGAATTAAAATTTGAAATTGTGAGATACAACATATTTTTTAAAAATGTGCATTTTCAGATTTGTTTCTTTTATACAATGTTCTCTCTAAATCTGAACTAGTAGTTTTCTACTATGAATTAGTCAAATTCATGGCTCATTTTTCTCTAATTCAAATAGTAGAAAACTACTAATTCTTAGTAGAAAACTACTAATTGAAATAGTGAAACTTTACTTTTCAAAAAGGTAGATTTTTTTACTAATTTAATTAGTAGTTTTCTACTACAAGTTTAGTAGTTTTCTACTAATTCTTAGTAGTTTTCTACTAAAAATTAGTAAAATTCTTACTATTTTAATAGTAGCTCACTTTTCGCTAATTCATTAGTAGAAAACCACTAATTCAGATTTAGAGAGTTCCTTAATTGACAGAACTTTAAAAATATTAAAAAAGGGAGATTGAACAATTTTTCTAACAATCAAAAATATTCTAAATTTTATCATTATCTAATGTATGTACATGACTTCTAATATTTGTAACTAATGTGAAATAAAAATTTTATTAAATAAAATTAATTTAATTTAATTTTAAAGTTGGAATTAAAACAGAGTTTCATAATATATATTATAAATACTCTTATGATAAATATAACATAATGCACTGAGAGAAATAGATGTTAAGAACTTTATCTTTGATGGTAGAGAGGTTATGTTACACTCTACCATCAGAGATGCTAACTTGTACCATACAGATGCTATCTCGTACCATCTAGATTCTTGTCCGTATATTTAAGATCAGATATGGTATCTGGTACCATCTAGATGGTATCCCGTAGTATCTATTTCTCTCAGTGTGTAAACGAAACAGTACAAAACTATTAATTTTCGTAAGATTTTTGCTTTTCTGGTCCTTTTTAAGTGAATTATACTTATGAATATAAATTATCCTTTAATATAAGACTATTCTTAAGAGATTTAAAAATTATTTTTAAAGATGAATGATTGCTTACTTTGACGTGACACATCTCAGAAACAATATCGTAGAAAATAAACAAAAACAGAATAAAATTTATGAATTTTATAAATTATTGTAAAGAAGATTTTGAGCAATGTAAAGACAAAACTTGAAATGTATCAGTAGGAACTAAAACCCGTCGAAGACGGGTACGACAGCTAGTTTGTTAATAAACATAGGTTCCAAAATTTGTTTTAAAAAGTTATTTTAAAAAACTGATTTCGTCATATTGACTATAATGCACTGTTTGTATTCCAGCCAGTCGCTATTTTGAATAATACGCTAGCGGCCAAAATTGTGGGACCGCTTACAAAAATGATATTAAAAACATGTCCGCTTTAAAATGTTGATAATTTTCATTAATAGAAACGGAGATTAAAATTGAGAAAGACAGGTGAATTTTTATTTTTTTTCGTATTTTAATTGTTCAAGTTTGGTGGGCTGCATTTTCTAGAAAAGTAATGCGAAAAATTTAAAATTACACGGAGTAAAGTGGATAGAAAAGGCGACTTTAATAGTGAGACTTACTAAACAGCCGTTGTGTAGTTGTGATGTAAAAAGTAAAGTAACGGTTACTTCTAAACCATTCAAAAAGGGTACATATATTAGTACTTATAAAATTTAAACAGTCCTATTTGTTATTTTTGTCAATAATAAATATAACCTATTCTATGGATTGTATTTACTTTTTTGCAGATAAATCTAAATATATATAAATAAGCATTAAATTCTAAAGAAATTATTGTCATGAAATATTTGAATAAAAACTAATTTTCAAACTCTATTTCTAACTTTTGACAATAAATTAAGTAATTAAATAACAAATTTAGGTAAAAACATTGACCTATTGACAATATTATAAATATAAATAAATAAATCATTAAAACGCGCTACTTTAAGAACACTTTACTATTTAATTAATATTAAAAGTAATAATAATAATGCCTTTCTCTTAAATGTAACCCCTCCACTATTTGAAACCTTCCTAACTCCGTTGCTGATTGGTCTATATTATACCATGTGATCTTATATGTGCTGACCAGGGATGGGTAAATGTAGAAAACTCGAGGTTTTCTACGTATAATACGTGGTTTTCTACATTATGTAAAATACGTATTATACGTAGAAAACCCGCCACTCCCTCTTATTTTGGAAATTTTCACGTATAATACGTACGTATTATACTGTAGAAAACCATGTATAATACATCACGTATAATATCCCTGGCGCTGACACAATATACAGTATCAACAGTACAAGCGTGTCAGTATGTCCTAAATTAGTTTCAAATCTTCTCTACAGAAGGTAAACAAGTTTAGGCAAGTTAGTGCAAGATCGACCATGTCACTGCTAATAACGTAAAGCATTAAAAAAGCTTAACTATATATGTATAACTTAATTTTACATGTATTTCAGAAAAGTTCAAGGTAACTTTAGGAAAAGTTAAAGTCATTTTTCAGAAAAGTTCAGGGTGACTTTCGGAAAAGTTAAAGATAACATTTTTTAATTAAACTAATGTTTAGTATAAGAAATTAGCATTTTTTTGTCAAAAGCAAACAAAACTTTTGACAGTAACTGTACGATTCGGAAACCTAAGAAAACAAAATTTGGGAAAATGTATTTCCATATTTATTTTTAACTGAATGGTAAATAGCGTATTTTAGTATTTAATAAACTAAAATATATCGCAATATACAATAATCAGATTTATTTTAGTGTAATATAAGTGTTATTATTTTTAATTTGAAAGTAACCTAAAAAGCGTAACAACAAGGCATATCTAAGTTTTATTTTTGGAAGGCTGGTATCAGCGTTTGAGCATGCCTACAGAAAGGACCCCGCACACTTTCTATTGTAAATGGTTCTCGGCGAATTTTTTTTATACTTCGCAATTTTGCAGTTCTTAACCTGTAGATTAAAAGTGTCAATAGACTAAATGTCAAAAAATGGACAGTTTTCGAGATACAGGGTCCAAAAGATGAAAAAATGCAAAATGTTGGGTAAAACAGCCAAAACTTCAATTAAACATAAATATTGCATCAGGCAATTTTTCGGGTGGGGAAAAAATAGTAAAGAACAACATAATCTTCAGTCTGCCTAAATCATAGCAGTCAATCTTAGTATTTTTTCAAAAATAAAAACTTTTGATTTTGAAAATTCTGGCCACTCAGTAGCCATGGTTTGGCCAGACTAAATAAAATGTCATTTTTACACAAACTTTTTCCATGCTTAAAAATCCCTGCTTACTGGAAAAAAATACTATTAGCGGCAACGATATTATGGCTAAAGATCAAACAATTATTTTTGCAGAAAGAAGTCCTTTTCTAGCAAAGGAAAAGACTGTAGAAGACGACATTTTCATAAGTCTGGCTAAACACTCGCTACTGACTTAAGAATTTTTTTAGTAAAAATAGACAGTTTCTAGCGTGGGAAAAGTCTGGCAAAAGACGAACAAGTCTTTAGTATAGCAAAACCATGGCTACTGACATTATAGTTTTTTTGCTAAAATTAATCTGTCTCTAGCGTGGGAAGAGTCTGGCAAAGGACAACCAGATTTTTACTATGGCTAAACAATGGCTACTGACTTAACAATTTTTTTGCTAAAATTAATCTGTTTCAAGCGTGGGAAAAGTCTGACAAAAGATAACCAGGTCTTTAGTATGGCTAAACCATGGTTTCTGACTTTATAATTTTTTTGCTAAAATTAATCTGTCTCTAGCGTGGAAAAAGTCTGGCAAAAGACGACCAGGTCTTTAGTATGGCTAAACCATAGCTACTGACTTTTTAATTTTTTTGCTAAAATTAATCTGTCTCTAGCGTGGGAAAGTCTGGCAAACGACGACAAGGTCTTTAGTATAATTAAACCATGGCTACTGTCTTTAGAATTTTTTTGCTAAAATTAATCTGTTTCTAGCTTGGGAAAAGTCTGGCAAATGACGACCAGGTCTTTAGTATGGCTAAACCATGGTTACTGACTTTATAGTTTTTTTGCTAAAATTAATCTGTCTCTAGCGTGGGAAGAGTCTGGCAAAAGGAGACCAGGTCTTTAGTATGGCTAAACCATGGCAACTGACTTTATAATTTTTTTGCTAAAATTAATCTGTCTCTAGCGTGGGAAAAGTCTGGCAAAAGATGTCAAGTCTTTACCACGACTAAACCATGGCTACTGACATAATAATTTTTTTGCTAAAATTAATCTGTCTCTAGCGTGGGAAAAGTCTGGCAAAGGACGACTAGGTCTTTAGTATGGCTAAACCATGGCTTCTGACTTTATAATTTTTTTGCTAAAATTAATCTGTCTCTAGCGTGGAAAAAGTCTGGCAAAAGACGACCAGGTCTTTAGTATGGCTAAACCACAGCTACTGACTTTTTAATTTTTTTGCTAAAATTAATCTGTCTCTAGCGTGGGAAAGTCTGGCAAACGACGACAAGGTCTTTAGTATAATTAAACCATGGCTACTGTCTTTAGAATTTTTTTGCTAAAATTAATCTGTTTCTAGCTTGGGAAAAGTCTGGCAAATGACGACCAGGTCTTTAGTATGGCTAAACCATGGTTACTGACTTTATAGTTTTTTTGCTAAAATTAATCTGTCTCTAGCGTGGGAAGAGTCTGGCAAAAGGAGACCAGGTCTTTAGTATGGCTAAACCATGGCAACTGACTTTATAATTTTTTTGCTAAAATTAATCTGTCTCTAGCGTGGGAAAAGTCTGGCAAAAGATGTCAAGTCTTTACCACGACTAAACCATGGCTACTGACATAATAATTTTTTTGCTAAAATTAATCTGTCTCTAGCGTGGGAAAAGTCTGGCAAAGGACGACTAGGTCTTTAGTATTGCTAAACCATGGCTACTGACTTTTGAATTTTTTTGCTATAATTAATCTGTTTCTAGCGTGGGAAAGTCAAGCAAACGACGAAAAGGTCTTTAGTATGGCTATACCATGACTACTGTCTTTAAAATATTTTTGCTAAAATTAATCTGTTTCTAGCGAGGGAAAAGTCTGGCAGAAGACGACCAGGTCTTTATTATGGCTAAACCATAGCTACTGACTTTACAATTTTTATGCTAAAATTAATCTGTTTCTAGCGTAGGAAAGTCTGGCAAAAGACGACAAGGTCTTTAGTATGGCTAAACCATGGCTACTGTCTTTAGAATATTTTTGCTAAAATTAATCTGTTTTTAGCGTGGGAAAAGTCTGGCAGAAGACGACCAGGTCTTTATTATGGCTAAACCATAGCTACTAACTTTAGCATTTATTTGCTAAAATTAATCTTTCTCTAGTGTAGGAAAAGTCTGGCAAAAGACGTCAGGTCTTTTGTATAACTAAACCACAGTTACTGTCTTTAGATTTTTTTTGCTAACATTAATCTGTTTCTAGCGTGGAAAAAGTCTGGCAAATGACGACAGTTCATTAGTATAATTAAACCATGGCTACTGTCTTTAGAATTTTTTTGCTAAAATTAATCTGTTTCTAGCTTGGGAAAAGTCTGGCAAATGACGACCAGGTCTTTAGTATGGCTAAACCATGGTTACTGACTTTATAGTTTTTTTGCTAAAATTAATCTGTCTCTAGCGTGGGAAAAGTCTGGCAAAGGACGACTAGGTCTTTAGTATGGCTAAACCATGGCTACTGACTTTTGAATTTTTTTGCTAAAATTAATCTTTCTCTAGTGTAGGAAAAGTCTGGCAAAAGACGTCAGGTCTTTTGTATAACTAAACCACAGTTACTGTCTTTAGATTTTTTTTGCTAACATTAATCTGTTTCTAGCGTGGAAAAAGTCTGGCAAATGACGACAGTTCATTAGTATAATTAAACCATGGCTACTGTCTTTAGAATTTTTTTGCTAAAATTAATCTGTTTCTAGCTTGGGAAAAGTCTGGCAAATGACGACCAGGTCTTTAGTATGGCTAAACCATGGTTACTGACTTTTGAATTTTTTTGCTATAATTAATCTGTCTCTAGCGTGGGAAAGTCAAGCAAACGACGAAAAGGTCTTTAGTATGACTAAACCATAGCTACTAACTTTAGCATTTATTTGCTAAAATTAATCTTTCTCTAGTGTAGGAAAAGTCTGGCAAAAGACGTCAGGTCTTTTGTATAACTAAACCACAGTTACTGTCTTTAGATTTTTTTTGCTAACATTAATCTGTTTCTAGCGTGGAAAAAGTCTGGCAAATGACGACAGGTCATTAGTATGATTAAACCATGGCTACTGTTTTTAGAATTTTTTCTGCTAAAATTAATCTGTCTCTAGCGTGGGAAAAGTCCTGCAAAAAATGTCAGGTCTTTAGTATGGCTAAACCATGGCTACTGTCTTTAGAATATTTTTGCTAAAATTAATCTGTTTTTAGCGTGGGAAAAGTCTGTCAGAAGACGACCAGGTCTTTAGTATGGCTAAACCATGGTTACTGACTTTATTGTTTTTTTGCTAAAATTAAACTGTCTCTAGCGTGGGAAGAGTCTGGCAAAGGACGACCAGATCTTTAGTATGGCTAAACCATGGCTACTGACTTTAGAATTCTTTTGCTAAAATTAATCTGTTTCTAACTTGGGAAAATTCTGGCAAAAGACGACCAAGTTTTTAGTATAGATAAACCATGGCTTCTGACATAATAATTTTCTTGATAAAATTAATCTGTCTCTAGCGTGGGAAGAGTCTGGCAAAGGACGACCAGTTCTTTAGTTTGGCCGAACCATGGCTACTGATTTAAGAATTTTTTTGCTGAAATAAATCAGTTTTAAGCGTGGGAAAAATCTGGCAAAAGACGACCAGGGCTTTAGTGTAGCAGAACCATGGCTACTGATATTATAATTTTTTTTCTAATCTTAGTCAGTTTCTAGCGTGGCAAAAGACGACAAGGTCAGTAGTATGTCTGAACACCGTCTACGGACTTAAATGGTTGATCTAATATTACTAATTTAACATGTCAGGTGATTTGTTTGGAATTGCATGCATAGTACAAGAATAATTTTTGATGTTCTAAAGTTATTTCAAAGTAACTGCATTGCCTGTATTCTAAGCTAAACAACTGTTTTTAGAATTACTTGAAAAAATTGAAGAGGTGCGGATTAGTGAATCTAGCATGATCTATCTCTATTAGCTTATTCGGGTTATAGAATTGTGTAAGAAGTATCTGAAGATATGACGAAGTTCAGATGATGAAATGTAGCATAATTAAATAATAAAGGAGTATTTTAAGAGATCTCTTATGGACTTGATCAGATAGAATAGGTTGTCACAGTGATCAAGTATCGTCTAGATGATCTGATGAGTCTCCAGTCGAGTTTGATTAGTACTTCTGGACTTAATAATTGGCCCAGAGTAAATTATAGTGTTTGATGAGGTGCAAATCCGACGATTTGTTAATAACATTCATAAAAATGTCAATTATGCGGCCTCTTGTACACCCGTTTAGTAAAAATAGCTATAATAAATCATAAGGGTGACCCTGCAGGTGATGAATTATAGACATTTAATTATCTTTGGATATTCAATTATTTTTAGAAAAATTAAATACCAACTGATGTGAACATTTTATAACCTTACAACATTAAACAGTAAAACAACATAAATACATTTAAAACTTACAATGTTGAATTGACAACTGACTTAAAGTCCTTGAAAACTTATAGAATTAAACTCTGAAACCAGAAACTACCATAACTTATTATAAATATAACACAAACACAAAACATTCAGTAACATGGAAATTCTTAACTATTTTTTTTATACTTTTTATATTAATTTTTTAAAAAATTGAACTAAAAAAGAAGGGAACATGAGATTTTTCAAAGCAAGAGTGTAATGATAATCCATTAATTTGAATTGCACTATAAAATGATTTTAAGATTTGCTCATTTTATTCTTCTACTAGAACCCCAAAAATGCGCGCTACGCGCGCCCATATTCCCAAGCTAGATAGTTAGCATTACCAAGTAGAATTTCCATAATATGTTGAGCATAAAAATAAAGAATAATGTTGTACGCTGTAAAAACAGGTGTCTTACAAGTGTGTTATTTTAAGACATAAGAATTTAAAAAGCGTCTTACGGTTATTTGAAGTTATTTCATTAGTTAACAATTTTGTAAGACGCTTTCTCATTGGCTTAAAATTAAGACACCCTAAAACGTCTTAAAAGTGAAAACAAAAATGTCTTAAAATAAGACACCCGTTTTTGCAGTGTAAACAGCCTTATATATGCAGGGATGTAAAGGTAATTTACCTAACGTAAATTACATACTTCTTTACATGTAAATTACGTACGTAATTTACGCCCTGATTCTTTTAAGCAATGTATTTTTTCGGAGTGGGGGCTAATGAACGTAATTTACATAAATGTAATTTACAAATAATTTACGTAAAAAACCTCGAAGTTACGCGTAACTTTACATCCCTGCATATATGTGACACGGCAAATTAAAAGGGACCTACGGCCAAAGAATTCTATTTCTTATTGTTTAGTAATGCTGATAGGAAAAACGTTTCTTTATCTAAATCATTAATTAATAAAAAATCTATTTTTTCTGATCGTAGGTCCCTTCTAATTTTCCGTGTTACATACATATATACATTTCTTCCGTTTGAAATATCTCATGGTATATGAACAAAAATGAACTTCAAATTCTTCTCCAAAATGATAATTACTTTTCAATTGAAAGACATTTAAAAAATTGTTTTTAACATTAGTATTAATTGATACTGTAAGAATCCAATTTGCCTTTTTTCGTGTAAAATCATTTCATGTATCATTCTATTTAAAAAAATGTATATTAATTTATTTCGTAGAAGAAAAATCATGAAAATTATATCATTTGCAGTTAGATGAAGTGATGACATTCCACATAATATTAAAAGTCGTACCCATTGTCATATATTTTTTTAAAAAATGTCAATCTTCTAGTAGTTCAATTTTCCTATTTTCGATGAATCATTAATATTGAATTGTTTTTCGTATATTCGCAATTTTAGACAAATAAAATTTATGCATTTTCAAACTTATATGGGTAGTTCTACAGATGTGGGAATTTTGAGCGTCATAGCTAATTTCGGCTTATTTGTAATATTAATTTTGGAAAAAATAAATGTATTTTTCATGAAAAGTGTAAATATTAATAGTTTCTTCGACGTCAATAAAAAACAGCAAATTCTCTTATACATTTCTTAAAGAAAAAACACATCAAAGATTGAAATTCTCAGTTTCCTGGCATGTCCTTCATTGAAAATAAAAATTTACATATTGAAAAAAAGTTCTTTCTATATTATTAACAAAAAAATTCATAGTGCATTAATAACTTTAGATAGTTATACTTTACTAACATGTAAATAACTATAACATTAATCAATTAATAATCAATCTACTTTTTATTTGAAAAATAACCTCCCGAATTTTGTCCGCCAGGTTCAGTTATTAAGTAAAATAAAATAAATGTAACAACGTTAGTGATTTTCGTGATTTGAGTTTTTGTCAATTAGAATGGTTCTCACAGTGAACGACATTATGTAGTGTCCAGTCAAATTTTCATTTTCCTGGCACCTAGTTTTGATAAAAAATTTCAGTTCCTATTATTAAAAAAAAATGTCCGAAAATGGTAATCAGCTTTTGGATTTTTTGATTTAATGTTATTTGTCGAGTTTTTGTTAAAATTCGACAAAATCTTATGCATTTTGACAACTTTCATTTTCCTGGCACCCAGTTTTGGTAAACAAAATTTTTTTTTAAAAGATTTCTGTTCCTATTATTCACAAAACTCTCCGAAAATGGTAATCAGCTTTTTGATATTTTGACTTAACGTTATTTGTCTATTTTTTGTTAAAATTCGACAAAATCTTATGCATTTTGACAACTTTAATTTTCCTAGCACCTAGTTTTGGTAAAGAAAACTTTTTTTTTAAAAAAGATTTCTGTTCCTATTATTCACAAAACTCTCCGAAAAACGTAATCAGCTTTTGGATTTTATGATTTAACGTTATTTATCGACTTTTTGTGAAAAATCGAAAAAATCTTATGCATTTTGACAATTCTCATTTCCCTAGCACCTAGTTTTGGAATTTTTTTTTTTTTTAAGTAAAACTGACCTCCATTTTATAATTACTGACTGCAAACAATGTCGACCAGTAAGTTTTATAAAAATTCAATCACAATTTTTAATGTTATTGAGATTTTTCTATTCATAATCAGTTTCCTGCATATATTTTTTTTTTCAATAGCTGTAAAATCCGTAATTTTTAATTTTTTTACTGGCCCTTTTTCAATTATTTATAAATTATGCTTAACTTAAAGTCCATCTACTTCCCGAAACTTAAACGCAAAAAAAATGTCGTTACAAAATTAGCTTCATTTTCGTCCTTCGTTCGTAGAACTATCCATATAGGATATGAATTTGTGGAAATAAAGGAGAATAAAAAATGAAAATTCTAGAACATTCATACCTTTAATAATAATGAATAAACAAAACGTAGATTTTTATATAAATAAAGTATATAAACATAATATTCTTTAATAGTAAAATACTTATTAATAGTAGCTATTAATTGTAAGAACGTTCTAACAGATATTTCACATTGAAATTAGTATCCCCAATAACGCTGAATATTCCATTCACATTCCGGGTTGGAATATTCCATCCATATTCGAGGAATATTGAAATGTCCTACCTTGGGAACATTCTTTTGGAATATTGCAGGAATATTCCATCGGAGTATTGCAGGAATATTCCATTGGAATATTGCAGGAATATTCCATTGGAATATTGCAGGAATATTCAATTGGAATATTCATAAGTTTTTTAAAGCAAAAAAAAAATTTTATTTTTATTTTTTATTGTTTTTGTTTATTGATTGTTCATAACAAAAAGGAGAACAATTAAAAAATGTAACACATGTTCCTTTAGTAATTTTTCGCGTACAATCGATTGGCACTGTTTCATTTTTATTGTTTTTATTATTTTTCTATTTGTTTAAAACAAATTGTTTGAAGAAATTATTTTTTAGACAATTTTTAATGTCAAAATTCATTGTTTGGTAAACGGTCCTCTTTGCCGCAGTTAGTTTATGCATATCCATATTTCCCTAAACATAGGCTGAGATGGGTTCAAGGTTATTGTTATTGTTTATTAATTGTTTATAACAATTAGAGTGAAAATTTAAAAAATGTCTCACATTTTCCTTTAGTAATTTTTTACGTACAATCGAATGGCGCTTTTTATTTTTTATAATTTTTATTATTTTTCTATTTGTTCATAACAAATTGTTTAAACAATTTATTTTTTAAACAATTTTTAATGACAAAAATCATTGTTTGGTAAACGGTCCTCTTTCCCGTGGTCACTTTTTTGAAAGCCATATTTCCCTAAGCATGGGCTGAGATGGGATCAAGGTTATCGTTATAGTTTATTGATTGTTTATAAAAATAGAGTGAACAATTAAAAAATGTAACACATGTTCCTTTAGTAATTTTTCGCATTCAATCGAATGGCGCTGTTTATTTTTTATAATCTTTATTATTTTTCTATTAGTTTAAAACAAATTGCTTAAACAATTTATTTTTTAAATAATTTTTAATGTCAAAAATTATTGTTTGGTAAACGGTCTTCTTTCCCGTAGCCACTTTTTTGATAGCGATATTTCTCTAAGCATGGGCTGAGATGGGATCACGGTTATTGTTATTGTTTATTGATTGTTTATAACAAATAGAGTGAAAAATTAAAAAATGTCACACATGTTCCTTTAGTAATTTTTCACGTACATTCGATTAGCGCTGTTTATTTTTTATAATTTTTATTATTTGTCTATTTCTTTATAACAAATTGTTTAAACAAATTATTTTTTAAACAATTTTTAATATAAAAAATTATTGTTTGGTAAACGGTCCTCTTTCCCGTAGTCACTTTTTTGATAACAATTTTTCCCTAAGCATGAACCTTAATGTGTTCATTTTTGTGAACTATTTGCAACTCTGCTACAAAGTACATTCTATAATAATATTATATGTTAAGAATATATATTCTATTTTTACAAGAAGAATTATTCAAAAATTTCTTTGTACACATAATTCTTAATACATTTTCTACTTCTTTGATTTCCTAAATAAACTTTGATTGAATTAAATGAACGAACTCTTGATAATGCAACATATAATTGACCATGATTAAAAACATCTTTTCTTAAATCAATTGCAATTTTATCAAATGTCTGTCCTTGAGATTTGTTTATAGTCATAGCAAATGCTAGTTTAATTGGAAATTGTGTTCTTTTAAATGTAAAGGGATAAACATTTTCACAGTACAATAATATTCGATGTATGAACACAATATTTCCACGTTTATCTCCCGTTAATATTTTGCATTTTATAACATGATTAGATAAAGCTAAAACCATTAATCTTGTTCCATTACATAAACCTTCGTTAATACTAAGATTTCTTATAAGCATGACTACGGAATTTATTCGTAAATGCAAAACATGTGGTGGTAAACCAGGTGGTGATAGAGTGTTCAAGTAATCAGGTAAAATGACTTCATGATCATTATTATTATCACGATTATCTACACTGTCAATACTTCTATAAACTTTTTCTTCTCTCTTATCTAATAACTGGACAACATTATTATTAATTTCATCTACATCAATATTTCTCGGAGCTAAAATAGCACATAATGCCAAATCTTCAAACCTTTTCTGTTTAATCAACTCTCCATATACATCTGTACTGATATCAATATTTCCTTCTTCCAGAATTTTGTCTGGTAATTGAACACAATCTTTTACATCGTTAAATGTGCCATTTCCTACGTCAAGTAAAAAATTAACAAATTGTGTTTCTTCCGGTAAAGCTCGCATGTTTTCAGATAATGTAAATTTTGCAAATATCTGCCATAATTTGCTGTTTTTAATTGACAAATTTATAATTTCAGATCTTATTCCATTTTGTTTTATTGGTAATACTTGTCTAAAATCACCTCCTAAAATAATCGTTTTACCACCAAAAGGAACATCTACTTGCATAATATCTCTTAATGTTCTGTCCATAATCTCTAAGGCATACTTTGGTGACATTGGAGCCTCATCCCAAATGAAGACATCAACATTTTTCAAATACAACCCCTCTTTAGACTGCACTTTTATATTTGAAGATGAATCATTATATAATGGCACGGGTAAACCCAATATTTTATGAACTGTTCGACCCATGGGAAGTAAGGTTGCAGCTATTCCTGTAAATGCCATATTGCAAACAGTTTTACCGAGACTCCTCAATAAATGCCACAATGTAATATACATAAATGTTTTTCCTGATCCTCCAGGACCATCGACATATACACACCGACAAGTATTATCGTTATTATCATTTACTGCATTTAATATAAAATCGACTATATCTTTTTGTTTGACGTTCAGTTTATCATACCTTTCTTTTCCTAATTCCTTTTCCTCTTCAATATTTATAGAGTGGGTAACTACAAAATTATCAGTTTCATCTTCTACATCCATCAATCCAAGAAAATCATTTAACTTATAACCTTCATCAGATAACATATTTTTGACATGTATGTATGCCATTTTTTCGGCAGCAATGTTATCAACGTTTCTAGCATAATCTTCGGACATATAAATTTTGAATTGTTCCCAAAGTTCACCAGCATTTATAGGACGACAGTGAATTAAAATTCTGACAAATAATCGTCGAAGTGATTGAGGCATCATCCATAAAGTAGACTCTTGTAACGTTGCCTTCCATTCATGATCATCCTCTATTAGTCCTAATGCTAAACAAGCTGACGTAAATGTCTCATGTAATACGCCATTAACAGTCTTCAATGATTCGTATGAAATCGCACCTTTAGTTGTAAGTAATAATAATCTAAGGTGAAATAATTCTGTGTGGCAGGGATTAACAGAATAAATTCTGCCTATTGCCTTCTCTTTACGGAGTCTCTTGTTCCATTTACATTTTGTTTTATCCCATGAATAATATTCGGGAATCTCAGTATAAAAATACTGACGAGCATTTACATCACGTTCATTTAAAAGGAAGTAGTCCAATAATTTTGTATTTTTATTTAAATTAAATGATATTTCTTCCTCTGTATCTACTTGCCGAATAAGAATATTTTGCTCATTTTGTAAATGTATTGGTAAACGATTTATACTATGACTTTTTTTGGATAAAGTTTTACTTAAAATTCTCCATGCTGCTTCTACTGGACCAACATATCTATTTTCTTCATAATGATTGATTTCATTATGATTGATAGTAGCTTCTCCATTACTATTTGTAATAATAATTGATGCAGCATCATGACCCTTATAAATATATTTATACAAATATTTGACGGACTTAATACTGGATACAACTTCAACATTAATATGACAATTGAATGTTTGTGAAAGTTTAGGAGAATAAGGTACAACAAAACGATTATCAACAACATATTCATTAGGTCGTGTATACGTTTTACCTGTGTTTCTTCTTCTATATACCACATAACAATTTTCTTCAACAGTAGTGTCTTCTTGTAAAGGTTTAGGAAAATTTTTTGAACATTTTCCATCAACGAAACACCAATCTCCACAAGGACCGTGTATATTATTTGCCATAATAATTTCATGTAATCTAGGATTAATCAATTCATCTGGTATTTCAGCTGAAATATGTCCATCAACACTCTCTGGTGTTAATATTTTTGAATTGGACGTTAATATAACCAACAAATGGATATGTGGTAATCCCCTTTTTTGAAATTCTATAACATAAACGTAGGACTTGACATCTCCAAAACATTTATTCTTAACAATACATTCTATCAAATGTTTTACTTTTAAAGAAAAGACTCTCGCGACAATGTCAGGTCTATCAGCTACTGTTTGATTAGGTAATAAATTCTCTGTTATTTCTTTCCACTGTGGATTACATGTCATTGTTATAAATAAATCTGGTTTGCCATGTTTTGCCACAATAGCCATTGAATCTTGATATAATTCCATCATATTACGAGGTGAACCAATAAATGTTGATGGTAAGACAACTAATTTTCCTAGAGGTGTATCATTCCTTTGTGCAACATCATTAATGTGATCTATTAATCCTCTGTAACTTTCACTTCGCAATTGTGTTTGATGATTTGCGCAATATTGAAGCCGATCTTTTTCCATTTTAACATAATTGTCAACCAGCCACTGTTGAAATAGTCTTCCACCGTATAGAAACTGATTAAATATATCATCTCTAATTGCCATTTTATACTTTACATAAGATGCCCTCGAAATTCTATGTTTTTTCAATCTTTTATCTGTATCATTTCGAAGCATATCAATACAATAACCTTTTTCTCCAAAAGGATAAAATAGAGGATATATAAAAGGTTCTACACAAGGATCCAAACTACTAACTAATTGCAATTCTTTACTTATTTTGTTGTACACAGTGACATAAGAATCAGGTATTTCACCTTCTGAATTTGTATTAAAAATAGCAGCTACTTCATTAACGCTTTGAAAATTAAATCGCCGTGGATCTTTTCCTTTTTTTAAAGTAAATAATAATTTCAATTCTGGAATTTCTTCATCATTTTTTGTCGCTAACGCTGTTTCTATTTCTATAACTTCTTTCATCATTCTAAATGATTGACTGAACGTATTATGTTTTCTCATAAAATTCTCAATTCCTCTTACAATATCTCTATCTAATCTATCATTTTTATTCAACCTGTATTCAATTGCATCATCAGGATCATAAATAAACAATTGACCATAAGACGGATCATCACCGTTTTCAGGGTATAAAGCTTTATTCATTTGATAGTATATTTGACCTTGTATTTTAAAACAATACGGTCCTCTTCGTGTACCATGGAAATTAATAACATTAGCATTAAATGACGCAAAAGCAAATGAATTATTGTAACATCTTATATTCTGGCGAAAATGGCTTGATTTCTCATGTGAACCATCTAATAACATTTTCAATTCAGATGGATAATTTAAAGATTTTAATTTAATACCTCCATGGCTACAACAATCAGCGAAAGAATACTTTTTGTTATCATCTTTTTTATGTTTCAGATTTTTAGCATCTGAATTAGTAATTTTAGTACTAACTTTTTCATCTTTGAAGTGTTTAGCATCACAATGAGTGCAATAAAGTAACATTTTACCTAAATAATTCTCTGCATAAGTTCGTGAATGCAATTTATTTAATTCTAATTCTTCTGAACAATTACCTGATGCGCTCACTAACTTTTCCTGAGTTACATTAAAATCGAGAATTGATGGAGAATCATCATCCTCAATGGAATTTTGATAACTTATTTGACCATTTTCTGAATTTGAAAGTGTGTGAAATGATGTTGATGGTATTGAATTCACAACAAAAGTTTCACAATCTGCATTAGAAGTTACTTTTCTTACCTCTTTTGATACATTACTTTGTAATGCCTTTTTTTCTTTTAATTTAGCACGATAACACTTCATTCTTTCTTTTTCACGTTTTCGAATTTCTATTTGTTTCTCTGCAGATAAGCCTTTGCGATGACGTTTCACCCTTTCTGTATTAACAATATTTTTATCAACTTTTTGTGATTGTCCTACTTCTTTCTTTATAAATTTTCGTTTTTCTTCAAATCGTTTCCCTTTTTTTAAACTGGCACCACAATTTTCCATTTTTTTCTCTACAAAAATATTAATCTCTTTTCTATTTTTTTGGGATGTTTTTGTCCTTTTTATTTCGTCTATTGGATGCAACTTATACAAACATCTTTTTTCCGGAACTACAGTACTTTCTAAATCAATAATTTTTCTTTTACTTCGTTTTCCTACTCCACTACCCTGTAATTCGTTTTCCATTGATCTACTCTGCGTTTGTAAAACATCTGAAGAAAGACATTCAGAAATACATACATCATTATGAGTATTAACATCATTTACCAATCTGCAACACTTTTCTCCTTCGTCATTCAAATTATTCGTTTCAAGTAATATCAATCTTTCAATTTTATCATTTTTCAAATCATTAAATTCATCAATGTGTACTTTCTTCGAATGGAGAATAGATGAAGAAACATCATTCTCAATTAAATGTCGAGAAGTAATTTCAACATTTTCTGAATGTGAAAGTGTCTGATAAGATGTTCCCACACAGCACCGGAAATTCTCTGAATTTTCCCTGAATATCCGTCTACATTTCTCGAATATTCGAACCTAATATTCAAGGAAGTTTCGAGGAAGTAGTAAAATGTCCGCCTGGAAAAATATTGGGCGCGCAATTTCCCTGAAAATGTATTTCTAATTTTCAGGGAATTTCCGCATCTAACATTCCTTTAATATTCATGGTATTCGTATATTCACTGTACATGATGCGCACTGGTCGAACTTGGTTTCTATGACACTTACGGCTGCGCAGTAGTTTTTAATGTTCTAGAATCCTACGGATGTTGAATATCATATATTTTTGATCAATTACCAGATCAAAAAAAATTTTGGAAATTTTTTTTTAACTTTCCCTGAATATTAAAGGAATGTTAGATGCGGAAATTCCCTGAAAATTAGAAATACATTTTCAGGGAAATTCCGCGCCCAATATTTTTCTAGGCGGACATTTTACTACTTCCTCGAAACTTCCTTGAATATTAGGTTCGAATATTCGAGAAATGTAGACGGATATTCAGGGAAAATTCAGGGAATTTCCGGTGCTGTGTGGGTTGATGGTATCGAAGTCATAACAAAAGTTTGAGAATCTGCATTACAAATTTCTTCTTTTACCTCTTTTGATATATTACTTTGCAATCCATTTTTTTCTTGTATCCCTTTTTTTCGAAATTCCATTTCTTTCTCTACACTTAGATTCGCGCGATGACATTTTATTTCTTCTGTAATAACAATATTTTTATCAACTTCTTGTAATTGTTCTACTTCTTTCTCGGTAAATCTTCGTTTTTCTTCAAATGTGGAATCTTGATAATTTATTTGTACATTTTCTGAATGTGAAGTTGTCTGAAAAGATGTTGATGGTATTGCATTCTCAAAAAAAATTTGAGACTCTGCATTACAAGTAACTTTTTTTATCTCTTTTGATACATTACTTTGTAATGCTTTTTTTTCTTTTAATTTAGCACGATAACACTTCATTCCTTCTCTTGCACGTTTTCGATTTTCTATTTGTTTCTCCACAGATAAACCTGCACGATGACGTTTCACTCTTTCTGTACTAACAGTATTTTTATCAACTTCTTGTAATTGTTCTACTTCTTTCTCGGTAAATCTTCGTTTTTCTTCAAATGAGGAATCTTGATAACTTATTTGTACATTTTCTGAATGTGAAGTTGTCTGAAAGGATGTTGATGGTATTGCATTCTCAAAAAAAATTTTAGACTCTTCATTACAAGTTGCTCTTTCTATCTCTTTTGATATATTACTTTGTAATCTCTTTTTTTCTTTTAATTTAGCACGATAACACTTTATTCTTTCTCTTTCCAAATTTCGAATTTCTATTTTTTTCTCTGCAGATAAACCTGCACGATGACGTTTCACCCTTTCTGTGCTAACATTTTTTTTTTCATTCTGTGGTTTCTCCATGTTATTCGAAATTTTATTTATATAATATGAATATGTCAAAGTGTAATAAATCTCATAAAATCCGAAAAATGCAATTTCAAAATGTCGAAATTTCAAATAACCAGTTTTATAATTATGTACATAGCAATTTACACATTTGCCAATTACCTACCGAAAAATTTTCAATAAATAATGTTCTTAAAAATACATTTTCAAGTATCACAATTTTCCAATCTGTCAATGTTTAAAGAGAAATTAGAGAATTTAACATTTTCATATTTCACAATGTTACAGAAATATTATAATTAAGTTATTAGTTCTGAAATTGCCATAAAAAATTTCATATATTTCTAGTAATGAGATATTTCTAACAAAAAGTTTAACATTTCTGTCTTCTAATTCCATAAGTTACCAAAAATGATTGTTATTTAAAAAACAATAAACCATTTCAATAACTTCACAATATTTCAATTTACAAATGTCCTATTCAACTGTCTATTTTCACTTTCTGAAAATTGCAATTTACTTATTTTTCATTTCAAGAAATGAACATTAACTTTTTCATTTTCTAATTATATAAATTGAAGAAAGTGGTTGGTATTTAAAAACCAATATATCATTTAATTATTTTTAAAATGTTTCAATTTATAAATGTTCTATTATATCAATTTCCAAATTACAAATATTCAAGTTCCATTTTTCAAATTTAGTATTTTTTCAATTGTCCATTTTACCAATATTCCAATTTACCAAATTTCCAATTTGCCAATTTGCCAATTTTCCAATTTTCCAATTTGCCAATTTGCCAATTTTCCAATTTGCCAATTTTCCAATTTTCCAATTTTCCAATTTTCCAATTTACTTATTATCAATTTCAATAATTTGCCAATTTACCAATTTTTAAATTGGTCTCTTTTCCACTTCACCGATTTTACTGTAGACTTTCTCAATTCTTCAATTAATAATAGTCAAACTATTTAAGTATTGAATATTGTATTAAACTTAAAGTGATTATTATGAAAAACAAAAAATATAATTGAAGAACGTCCAGTAAATAATGAATCCTACAGCACTCACCAAGTGAAATACTGAGATCTTAAATCTGACATGAGAATGGAAATAAATTTAAATAAATTTAAAGAAATACTAATTTCTTAAATCTGCTACCTCTTATTGAACAATAACTTTCAGAAATTTAATTATTTTAAAATGGTATGGTGTACTTAAGAAACAAAAGAATTTCTATTTCCTGCCTGCCTTTTGTTAATTGTAAGGAAGTACATTTGTCTACCTGAAGGAAAGTTATCTCTCCATCTTTCGCTCTTTCTCTCTTTCTCTCTCTCTCTGTATCTATATATCTATCTTGCCATATATCTATCTATCTATCTATCTATCTATCTATCTACTGAAAGTATTCTTTACATATTTATACCTTCTCTTCGTAAATTTGTTTATATTTTGAGACGTATGCTTAAGTTCTAAAATGAATTATTTAGAATTTTCATTTCATACAATTTCATGTCTTACAAGTTTCTTGTAGCAGAAATTTTACATTTTCGAATTTGTATTTAATAAAATTTAAATGAATTCAAATTTTTACCTAACAGAAGTTTTAGACCATTGAATTTATATCTAAAAGAATTTTCATTTAAAAGAAATTCAATTTAAACGAATTTTCATTTTGGAAGAATTTTCATTTTATAGAATTTTAAGTTCTTAGAATATTTAAATGACAGAATATTCATCTGACCGAATGTTCATTTGTCAAAAATTATATTAGTACGAATTCAGATTGTACCTTTTATCTTTTCCATCAAATATGAATTCGTACTAATACAATTTCGGATAAATGAAGATTCGGTCAGATGAATATTATGGCATTTAAAAATTAGAATAATTTAAAATTTTATAAAATGAAAATTCTTGTGAATTAAAATTTGCTAAAATTGAATTTCTTTTTAATGAAAATTCTTTTAAATATAAATTCAATGACCTAAAACTTCTGTTAACGAATATGAAGTCACTTTTTAAAAATTCAAAATGGCGGATCCAATATGGCGGACGAAATTTTCAAAAATTAATTGGATTCGCTTCAAACTTGTTACTCGGGGGTTTTTGGGGTCGCTGATTACGAATCTGGAATCATATTTTTAATACATTCAAAATTCAAAATGGCGGACAAAATTTTCAAAAATTAATTGGATTTGCCTCAAACTTGTTACTCGGGGGTTTTTGGGGTCGCTGATTACGAATCTGGAGTCAGTTTTTAAAAATTCAAAATGGCGGATCCAATATGGCGGACAAAGTTTTCAAAAATTAATTGGATTTACCTCAAACTTGTTACTCGGGGGTTTTTGGGGTCGCTGATTACGAATCTGGAATCATATTTTTAATATTTTCAAAATTCAAAATGGCGGACAAAATTTTCAAAAATTAATTGGATTTGCCTCAAACTTGTTACTCGGGGGTTTTTGGGGTCGCTGATTACGAATCTGGAGTCAGTTTTTAAAAATTCAAAATGGCGGATCCAATATGGCGGACAAAGTTTTCAAAAATTAATTGGATTTACCTCAAACTTGTTACTCGGGGGTTTTTGGGGTCGCTGATTACGAATCTGGAATCATATTTTTAATATTTTCAAAATTCAAAATGGCGGATCCAATATGGCGGACAAAATTTTCAAAAATTAATTGGATTTGACTCAAACTTTTTCTCGGGGGTTTTTGGGATCGCTGATTACGAATCTGGAGTCACTTTTTAAAAATACAAAATGGCGAATCCAATATAGCGGACGAAATTTTCAAAAATTAATTGGATTCGCTTCAAACTTGTTACTCGGAGGTTTTTCGGGTCGCTGATTACGAATCTGGAATCATATTTTTAATATTTACAAAATTCAAAATGGCGGATCCAATATGGCGGACAAAATTTTCAAAAATTAATTGGATTTGCCTCAAACTTGTTACTCGGGGGTTTTTTGGGGTCGCTGATTACGAATCTGGAATCATATTTTTAATACATTCAAAATTCAAAATGGCGGATCCAACATGGCGGACAAAATTTTCAAAAATTAATTGGATTTGCTTCAAACTTTTACTCGGGGGTTTTTGGGATCGCTGATTACGAATCTGGAATCATATTTTTAATATTTTCAAAATTCAAAATGGCGGACAAAATTTTCAAAAATTAATTGGATTTGCCTCAAACTTGTTACTCGGGGGTTTTTGGGGTCGCTGATTACGAATCTGGAGTCAGTTTTTAAAAATTCAAAATGGCGGATCCAATATGGCGGACAAAGTTTTCAAAAATTAATTGGATTTACCTCAAACTTGTTACTCGGGGGTTTTTGGGGTCGCTGATTACGAATCTGGAATCATATTTTTAATATTTTCAAAATTCAAAATGGCGGACAAAATTTTCAAAAATTAATTGGATTTGCCTCAAACTTGTTACTCGGGGGTTTTTGGGGTCGCTGATTACGAATCTGGAGTCAGTTTTTAAAAATTCAAAATGGCGGATCCAATATGGCGGACAAAGTTTTCAAAAATTAATTGGATTTACCTCAAACTTGTTACTCGGGGGTTTTTGGGGTCGCTGATTACGAATCTGGAATCATATTTTTAATATTTTCAAAATTCAAAATGGCGGATCCAATATGGCGGACAAAATTTTCAAAAATTAATTGGATTTGACTCAAACTTTTTCTCGGGGGTTTTTGGGATCGCTGATTACGAATCTGGAGTCACTTTTTAAAAATACAAAATGGCGAATCCAATATAGCGGACGAAATTTTCAAAAATTAATTGGATTCGCTTCAAACTTGTTACTCGGAGGTTTTTCGGGTCGCTGATTACGAATCTGGAATCATATTTTTAATATTTACAAAATTCAAAATGGCGGATCCAATATGGCGGACAAAATTTTCAAAAATTAATTGGATTTGCCTCAAACTTGTTACTCGGGGGTTTTTTGGGGTCGCTGATTACGAATCTGGAATCATATTTTTAATACATTCAAAATTCAAAATGGCGGATCCAACATGGCGGACAAAATTTTTAAAAATTAATTGGATTTGCTTCAAACTTTTACTCGGGGGTTTTTTGGGATCGCTGATTACGAATCTGGAATCATATTTTTAATACATTCAAAATGGCGAATCCAATATAGCGGACGAAATTTTAAAAAATTAATTGGATTCGCTTCAAACTTGTCACTCGGGGGTTTTTAGGATCGCTGATTACGAATCTGGAATCATATTTTTAATATTTTCAAAGTTCAAAATGGCGAATACAATATGGCGGACAAAATTTTTAAAAATTTGCCTCAAACTTGTTACTCGGGGTTTTTTGGGGTCGCTGATTACGATATTGGATCCGACATTTTGAATTTTGAAAATATTAAAAATCTGATTTCAGATTCGAAATCAGCGAACCCAGAAACCTCCGAGTAACAAGTTTGAAGCGAATCCAATTAATTTTTGAAAATTTCGTCCGCCATATTGGATCTGCCATTTTTAATTTTTAAAAATTGACTCCAGATTCGTAATCAGGGACCCCAAAAACCACTGAATAACAAGTTTGAGGCAAATCCAATTAATTTTTGAAACTTTCGTCCGCCATATTGGATCCGCAATTTTGAATTTTTAAAAAGTGTCTTCATATTCGTAATCAGCAACCCCAAAAACCCCTTGAGTTACAAGTTTGAAGCAAATCCAATTAATTTTTTACAATTTTGTACGCCATACTGGATCCACCATTTTAAATTTTGAAAATATTAAAAATATGATTCCCGATTCGTAATCAGCCACCCCAAAAAACCCCAAGTAACAAGTTTGAAGCGAATCCAATTAATTCTTGAAAATTTCGTCCGCCATATTGGATCCGCCATTTTGAATTTTTAAAAACTGTCTCCAGATTCGTAATCAGCGACCCCAAAAACCCCCGAGTAACAAGTTTGAGGCAAATCCAATTAATTTTTGAAAATTTTGTCCGCCATATTGGATCCGCCATTTTGAATTTTGAAAATATTAAAAATATGATTCCCGATTCGTAATCAGCCACCCCAAAAAACCCCGAGTAACAAGTTTGAGGCAAATCCAATTAATTTTTGAAAATTTCGTCCGCCATATTGGATCCGCCATTTTGAATTTTTAAAAAGTGTCTTCATATTCATAATCAGCAACCCCAAAAACCCCTTGAGTTACAAGTTTGAAGCAAATCCAATTAATTTTTTACAATTTTGTACGCCATACTGGATCCACCATTTTCAATTTTGAAAATATTAAAAATATGATTCCCGATTCGTAATCAGCCACCCCAAAAAACCCCAAGTAACAAGTTTGAAGCGAATCCAATTAATTCTTGAAAATTTCGTCCGCCATATTGGATCCGCCATTTTGAATTTTTAAAAACTGACTCCAGATTCGTAATCAGCGACCCCAAAAACCCCCGAGTAACAAGTTTGAGGCAAATCCAATTAATTTTTGAAAATTTCGTCCGCCATATTGGATCCGCCATTTTGAATTTTTAAAAACTGACTCCAGATTCGTAATCAGCCACCCCAAAAACCCCCGAGTAACAAGTTTGAAGCGAATCCAATTAATTTTTGAAAATTTCGTCCGCCATATCGGATCCGCCATTTTGAATTTTTAAAAAGTGACTTCATATTCATAATCAGCGACCTCAAAAACCCTTGTATAACAAGTTTTATAAAAGTCTATTATGTTTTCCGTTTTTGAGCACATTGCTATGTACATGACTTAAAAAAATCCACTTTAACCGCCATTTTGTAGCCGCCATTTTGAAGTTTTTTTTTCTTAATAGTCTTATCTTATAGCTTTGTTATTTTTGACGCGATATTTATGATTTTTACAGATATTGCAATTCCATTGCTTATAAAAAAATTCAATAATTTGAAAATAAGACCTCAAAATTTCATGTTTTTGTTTAAAAAAACATCTATAATTTGTTTATTTGAAAATTTACAAAATTTTTCGATACGCCATTCGAAAGAGCGATTCTTGGACCATAAGATATGGCTATAGCAGAATTCTTTTCGTAAGGTTAAATTGATAAAATTTTGCGTCAAACTTCATGCCAAAAAATTGTACATTTGGGCGTTAAAGGGTTAAGGTTTTCCTGATTATGGATTTATAAATTTTGAGGTTAACTTCCTCGAAGATGTTGACCAAAAGTCACCGGAACATCGGTTCCGCACTTGGTGTTTAACTAAAAAAACTTACCTGGACATGGGTTCTGCAGTTATTGTTGTCCATTTTTAAATTTTTGTCTTCCTACACTTTTTTATTATTAAATTTTTAGGTTAACTTCCTCGAAGATGTTGACCAAAAGTCACCGGAACATCGGTTCCGCACTTGGTGTTTAACTAAAAAAACTTACCTGGACATGGGTTCTGCAGTTATTGTTGTCCTTATTACTGATTTTTAAATTTTGAGGTTAACTACCTTCAAGAAGTTCACCAAAAGTCACCTGGAAATCGGTTCTTCTCGTGGTGATTTCCTAATTATTGATTTTCAAAATTTTTAAATTCAAATACATAAATATGAGATATTGTGAACTCTCCTTTATGTTTGGTACGCTTTTGCCTATGACGTGTCATGCCCCGCCTACTTCATTTTTAAAACTTTTAAATTCAAATACATAAATAGGAGAAATTGTAAACTCTCCTTTATGTTTCGTACACTTTTACCGACCCCGCCTACTTGTTACTAACGTTTTTGCCGAAGGCGTGTCATTCCCCACCTACTGAGAAAGCTCTTTTCTGTTACGTACGCAAATTTCTACAGCAGTATATCTATAGCTATCACTAACTGATTTCTTATAAAGGAATACTTCCATTGATACCGTTGAGATTTTCGTTTTGTGGCTCATGTCTATTTCCTGCATCTTCTATTATGTTCAAGAGTGATGCGTCAGGATATTTTACATGCACTTGATGTCTTGCGTATCCTAAATACCAAAGAATACTGGCAACGTGGGCACAGCATCCAAGTGTACGTGCTCCAGACGGACAAGTGCAATAATATCCAGAAATAGGATTTTGATTATCATAATCTTCTTCTCCCTCTTTTGTATAGCTGATGAACACTTGATACCGGGTTGCATTTCTGAACCGCGAATATACTCTAATTCGAATAAACCCTGGTTCATTAAGATGTTCATCCAACTGCAGTTCTTCGTTATTTCTTATTAATTTATCTTCTATATAAGATGGCGCTCAATTAACTTGATATATTCCTACAGTAACATCTTTTAGAAATTCAAGCGTTAGGAGTGGAAAATCGGGAACATCCAAATGATTTATTCGTCTCCATTGAGCATTTCGAAATCTAAGATTATCCACTTTTACTCTTGCTTGAACTACATTTGGAATACGTGACCTTTCCAATATTTCTTGTGCCCTTTCAACCGTTGCGTCTGCCATTTCAATCAGCGGATGATATCTATTTAAAATTGCTCCACCTATTTTATAAAAGCTACCAAGATTCTTTGAGTGGGTGATACTAATCGTATGACCAAAGAACTTAAAAACAGTCTTGAGATGCCCATTTCTTGCCTCAACCACACGTCCTTATCGAACTCATTTCGCAGAATTTGCGCATCGTTATTACGTGAATCAGAGAAGTAAGGACCAAAAATGTCCAAAATGTAACCATCAGGAGCTACAAGTAAAGTTGGTTTTAGTAAATGACGGTTCTTATGAGTGGAATAAGATTGACGGAGGACCCGAAAATTTGAGCTTTTTTCAATAAAAGCATAAGTTCCATCAATTACTACTATGGTCTGTGGATTGTCGGGATGATTGTTGTACAAAATATTTGAAAATGCAGTTACATGCTGGGCGATATAATCTTGCCGTTCAATTGATTGAAGTCCTATGTTTTCCATGCAAAACCTCTGACTTAACGATTTTCGCACTTTACTTATTGTTAAACTAACATTCTGTCTACTTGAATAATCAAAAATTATTTTGAGAAAATCGTCACTTAACCCTTGTCTCATTTTACATAAAAAAACCAATAAATCTTTTTTAGTTATATACCTCAGTTTTCCAGACATTTCAACAGGATCGCAATGCGTGTAAAGATCTTGGAATTATTCCTTTGTTATAGGTGAGATGCATTGAAATTCAAGATCATTCAATTCATTATCATCTATGAATCTAGGTCTATTAGCAGCAGCAGTTCTTAACTGCTCCAAAAAAACACTTAATACCTGCTTCTTTAGAACGTATTGTTTATTGATGTATCGCAAACCGGGTAAAAGAATTTCCAAAATACATCCTTTTTCATCCAAATGATACTCGCAAGACCTTGCGTTTTCAGGAATATAGATATTTCGTTGTATTGCTATTTGACGCTTAAGGAGATTTTCGTCACCATTCATAAAAGACATCTGCTGCCTATTAAATGCTATATCACAAACGTAGCATGGAGAAACTCTTCGAAAAGCCATCTTAAGAATTATTAATAAGGATAGTTTTCCAGCTTATTAATATTAAAATTCTGAAACAATAGTTTAATCAATTAATCTAATTGACAAATCAAAGATTCCGCGCAAATCTTTGATATTTTGAACAAAAAAACAATAATTATGTTGTTTTTCAGTTTATTAACTTTAATATTCTCAAACCATAGTTTTATTAAGATATCTTAATAACAATTTGAGAATTCCGAACATATCATATATATTAACACTATTTTAAAAATATAGGAACCCAAATTATGTTTGTTTTACTAGTCGATGGTTTGAAAAGAATAGAAAAAGTAAATAATAAAAATTAATATACTACGTACCTAGGCAACTCGTTTTCAATTGTTTTTTTTTTTTTAAAGAAATGATTAGATAATATTTAAACTTTTAAATGTCATTTTAAGACTAATTAATAAACATAACTTTTCAGCTTATTAATATTAATTTCCTCAACGATAGTTTATTCAAGTTATCTAATTAACAATTAAAAAATTCTGAACGATCCTTAGATACTTTTAAAAAAAGAAACAATAATTATGTTGTTTTTTTACATCTTAAGAAATATTAATAACCATAGTTTTTTAGCTTTTTAATATTGATATTTTTTAACGATGGTTTAATTAAGATATTTAATAACAATTCGAGAATTACGAACAAATCTTAAATATTAACACTACTTTAAAAAATAGAAACCCAAATTATGTTTTTTTGTACTCGTCGATGCTTTGAACTGAATAGAGAAAGTAAATAATAAAAATTGATATACTACGTATCTAGGCAACTCGTTGTCAATTGTTTTTTTTTAATTAAATGATTAGATAATATTTAAACTTTCAAACCTCAATATGAAACGATTAAAAGAAAGTCCTCCAGATATGTAGTATAGCAATTTTTATTATTTACTTTCTCTATTCAGTTCAAAGCATCGACGAGTAAAAAAAACAAAATTTAGGTTTCTATTTTTTAAAGTAATGTTAATATTTATGATTTGTTCGGAATTCTCGAGTTGTTATTAAATATCTTAATTAAACCATCGTTAAAAAATATCAATATTAATAAGCTAAAAAAATACGGTTATTAATATTTCTTAAGATGTAAAAAAACAACATAATTATTGTTTCTTTTTTAAAAATATCTAAGAATCGTTCAAAATTTTTTAATTCTTAATAAGATAAATTAATTAAACTATCGTTGAGAAAATTAATATTAATAAGCTGAAAAGTTATGGAATTTTTCAATTGTCAATTAGATAAATTAATTAAACTATCGTTTGAGAATTTAATTTAATCCCTTAGATGCAAATTGTAGATTATGCATCAACTGTAACCGATCAATCTTAACAGAGATTCAACTGATTCAGCAAGATACAACATGCTTACGTTTGAACGTTCTGACTCAAACGGCAAGTCGATCAAGTATTATCTGTAATGCTGTAAATAATGTTTACATAATTTTTGCAGAATGCAAAATGAATGTATTTATACAACGAAATATTTATATTCCTGAAAACGCAAGGTCTTGCGAGCAACATTTGGATGAAAAAGGATTTATTTTGGAAATTCTTTTACCCGGTTTGCGATACATCAATAAACAATACGTTATAAAGAACCAGGTATTAAGTGTTTTTTTGGAGCAGTTAAGAACTGCTGCTGCTAATAGACCTAGATTCATAGATGAGAATGAATTGAATGATCTTGAATTTCAATGCATCTCACCTATAACAAAGGAACAATTCCAAGATCTTTACACGTATTGCGATCCTGTTGAAATGTCTGGAAAACTGAGGTATATAACTAAAAAAGATTTATTGGTTTGTTTATGTAAAATGAGACAAGGGTTAAGTGACGATTTTCTCAAAATAATTTTTGATTATTCAAGTGGACAGAATGTTAGTTTAACAATAAGTAAAGTGCGAAAATCGTTAAGTCAGAGGTTTTGCATGGAAAACATATGACTTCAATCAATTAAACGGCAAGATTATATCGCCCAGCATGTAACTGCATTTTCAAATATTTTGTACAACAATCATCCCGACAATCCACAGGCCATTGTAGTAATTGATGGAACTTATGCTTTTATTGAAAAAAGCTCAAATTTTCGGGTCTTCCGTCAATCTTATTCCACTCATAAGAACCGTCATTTACTAAAACCAACTTTACTTGCAGCTCCTGATGGTTACAAAATGATCCTGATGGTTCTAAGTTTAGCTTAGAATACAGGCGATGCAGTTACTTTGAATTAACTTTAGACCATCAAAATGATTCTTGTACTGTGCATACAACCACTCTGTCTGCTTGGGTCCCCTTTGATTGAACTTAGCTTTCAACAATAGAGAATCTTAGATTATAAAAAACACTTGTAATTCTTCAAAGCTATGTTTAAATAAAAAATCAGCGATTCCAAACAAATCACCTGACATGTTGAATTTGCCAGATTAGATCCACCATTTACAAATCGAGAAACACATATTTTAGTTTTTAATAAGAGTTCACCCAAACTCCTGTCTTATGAAAATGTACAATTATGTAAAACTGTGCGCCATTTTGGTTCAGACACTTTAAAATTCTGGAAAGCTGAGTTTAAATACAAAATCGAGTACTCAAACAATAAAAGATTTCAAGTCAACCATCGGTGTTTACAAATTCGATTGTTACGTTAGATAAGCCATGTTAAATCTACAATTTTCAATGTAGATAAAGCATTTTTTTATTTAAATAAGACTTCACGAAAATCTCAGGATACCAAGTTTTCTAAAAATCAAAATATTCCAAAAAACAACCTTATACGTTGAGACCGCCATATTGAATCCACCATATATAATTTCGATTAAACATATTTTAAATTTTAATTAGAGTTTACTAAAACTCCCAGATGACATCTTAAAACGACAAAATCTGTCAGATAACTGAGAAAAGATTAAAAAAGACTAAAGATTTTTCCCAACATCGGCAGAATTTCTAACCATTCCAGGGAAAAACATAAAAAAAACAGAAATACCAGGGTTGTTTCTAGAGCAAAAAAATCATGGCAACTGAAAATAGTACTGCTAAACAGGAAATCAAACATTATCGCGATGTACCAAATTATGAAAACTGACGAAAACAACCTTAGTCTTTCAAAACCATAACTAACAAACTTAGTATTTTTGTCGCAGAGACCAGACAATTTTTAGATTAAAAAATGTCGGGCAAAAGACGACATGATCTTTAGTCTAGCTGAACCATCGCATCCGACCTCAGAATCCTTTTTGCACATATCAATTATTTTCAGAGGTTGGAAAAGTTTAGCTCAAGACGACATGGTTTTTAATTTGGCCCAACCATAGCTACCAACCTCAAAAACTTTTTCTTGCAGAAAAAAGACCGTTTTTATCGAAAAAAGACTGGCGAAAGACAACACTAACACTAGTCTGGCCGAACACTAGCTACTGAACTCAGACTTTTTCTTGCACAAAAATGCCGCTACTAGCGTAAGAAAAGTCTGACAAAAGACAATAGTACCCAGTGTGAGGACATACTCCCAAGCTTGTCGCCGTTTGTAAACTATTCCCAAGCTAGAAACTAATTAAATTAATCAAAAAAATTCTAAAGTCAGTAGCCATCGTTTAGCCATACTTAAGACCTGGTCGTCCTTTGCCAGACTTTTCGCACGCTTAAAACAGCTTGAATTTAACAAAAAATTCATTACTCAGTAGCCATGGCTCGTCCGCACTAAAAAGCTGGTCGTCTTTGGACAGACATTTTCCCGCTCTAGAAACTGACTATTTTTACTAAAAAAAATTCTTAGGTCAGTAGCCATGGTTTAGCCATACTAACGACCTGGTCGTTCTTTGCCAGACTTTTCCCACGCTAGAGACAGATCAATTTTAGCAAAAAAAATTATAAAGTCAGTAGCCATAGTTTAGCCATCCTAAAGACCTAGTCGTCCGTTGCCAAACTTTTTCCACGCTAAAGAGAGATTAATTTTAGCAAGAAAATTCTAAAGTCAGTAGCCATGGTTTAGCCATACTAAAGACCTGGTCGTCCTTTGCCAGACTTTTTCCACGCTAGAGACATAGTAATTTTAGCAAAAAAATTCTAAAGACAGTAGCCATGGTTTAGCCATCCTAAAGACCTGGTAGTCTTTAGACAGACTTGTCCCACGCTAGAAACAGATTAATTTTAGCAAAAAAAATTCTAAAGACAGTAGCCATGGTTTAGCCATCCTAAAGACCTGGACGTCTTTAGACAGCCTTTTCCCACGCTACAGAAAGATTAATTTTAGCAAAAAATTCTAAAGTCAGTAGCTATGGTTTAGCCACACTAGAGACCTGTCATCCTTTGCCAAACTTTTCCTACGCTAGAGACAGATCAATTTTAGCAAAAAAATGATAAGTTCAGTCGCCATGGTTTAGCCATACTAAAGACCTGGTCGTCCTTTGCCAGACTTCTTCCACGCTAGAGACATAGTAATTTTAGCAAAAAAATTCTAAAGACAGTAGCCATGGTTTAGCCATCCTAAAGACCTGGTCATCTTTAGACAGACTTTTCCCACGCTAGAAACAGATTAATTTTAGCAAAAAAAATTCTAAAGACAGTAGCCATGGTTTAGCCATCCTAAAGACCTGGTCGTCTTTAGACAGACTTTTCCCACGCTACAAAAAGATTAATTTAACAAAAAATTCTAAAGTCAGTAGCTATGGTTTAGCCACACTAGAGACCTGTCATCCTTTGCCAAACTTTTCCTACGCTAGAGACAGATCAATTTTAGCAAAAAAATGATAAGTTCAGTAGCTATGGTTTAGCCACACTAAAGACCTGTCATCCTTTGCCAAACTTTTCCTACGCTAGAGACTAATCAATTTTAGCAAAAAATAATAAGGTCAGTAGCCATGGTTTCGTCATACTAAAGACCTGACATCTTTTGCCAGACTTTTCCCACGCTAGAAACAGATTAATTTAAGCAAAAAAATTCTAAAGACAGTAGCCATGGTTTAGCGATCCTAAAGACCTGACATCTTTTGCCAGACTTTTCCCACGCTAGAAACAGATTAATTTTAGCAAGAAAATTCTAAAGTCAGTAGACAGTGTTTAGCCATACTACTGACCATGTAATCTTTTGCCAAACTTTTCCTACGCTAGAAACAGATTAATTTTAGCAAAAGAATTATGGAGTCAGTAGCCATGGTTTAGCCATCCTAAAGACCTGGTCGTCTTTAGACTGACTTTTCCCACGATAGAAACAGATTAATTTAAGCAAGAAAATTCTAAAGTCAGTAGACAGTGTTTAGCCATACTACTGACCATGTAATCTTTTGCCAAACTTTTCCTACGCTAGAAACAGATTAATTTTAGCAAAAGAATTATGGAGTCAGTAACCATGGTTTAGACATACTAAAGACCTGGTCGTCCTTTGCCAGACTTTTCCCACGCTAAAGACAGATTAATTTTTGCAAAAAAATTCTAAAATCAGTAGCCATGGTTTAGCCATACTATAGACCTGGTCGTATTTGTCAGACTTTTCCCAAGCTAGAAATAGAATAATTTTAGCAAAAAAATTCTAAAGTCAGTAGCCATGGTTTAGTCATACTAAAGACCTGACATCTTTTGCCAGACATTTCCCATGATAGAAACAGATTAATTTTAGGAAAAAAATTCTAAAGACAGTAACCATGGTTTAGCCATACTAAAGACCTGGTCGTCTTTTGTCAGATTTTTCTCACGCTAGAGACAGATGAATTTTAGCAAAAAAATTCTAAAGTCAGTAGCCATGGTTTAGCCATACTAGAGACCTGGTCGCCTTCTGCCAGACATTTCCCATGATAGAAACAGATTAATTTTAGCAAAAAAATTCTAAAGACAGTAGCCATGGTTTAGCCGTCCTAAAGACCTGGTCGTCTTTTGTCAGATTTTTCCCACGCTAGAGACAGATGAATTTTAGCAAAAAAATTCTAAAGTCAGTAGCCATGGTTTAGCCATACTAGAGACCTGGTCGCCTTCTGCCAGACATTTCCCATGATAGAAACAGATTAATTTTAGGAAAAAAATTCTAAAGACAGTAACCATGGTTTAGCCATACTAAAAACCTGGTCGTCTTTTGCTAGATTTTTTTCACGCTAGACGCAGATTAATTTTAGCAAAAACATTCTAAAGTCAGTGGACAGTGTTTAGCCATACTACTGACCATGTAGTCTTTTGACAAACTTTTCCTACGCTAGAAACAGATTAATTTTAGCAAAAAAATTCTAAAGTCAGTAGCCATGGTTTCGTCATACTTAAGTCCTGACATCTTTTGCCAGACATTTCTTATGATAGAAACAGATTAATTTTAGGAAAAAAATTTTAAAGACAGTAGCCATGGTTTATCCATACTAGAGACCTGGTCGTCTTTTGCCAGACTTTGTGCACGCTAGAAACAGATTAATTTTAGCAAAAAAATTATAAAGTCAGTAGCCATGGTTTAGCCATACTATAGACCTGGTCGTATTTGTCAGACTTTTCCCACGCTAGAGACAGATTAATTTTAGCAAAAAAATTCTAAAGTCAGTAGCCATGGTTTAGCCATACTAGAGACATGGTCGTCTTTTGCCAGACTTTGTACACGCTAGAAACAGATTAATATTAGCAAACAAATTATAAAGTCAGTAGCCATGGTTTAGCCATACTATAAAACTGCTCGTATTTTTTAGACTTTTCCCAAGCTAGAAATAGAGTAATTTTAGCAAAAAGTTAAAAATTCAGTAGCCATGGTTTAGCCATTCTAAAGACCTGGTCGTCTTTTGTCAGACTTTTGCCACGCTAGAGACAGATTAATTTTAGCAAATAAATGGTAAAGTTAGTAGCTATGTTTTAGCCATTCTAAAGACCTTGTCTTGTTTTGCCAGACTTTCCCACGCTAGAAACTGTCTATTTTTACTTAAAAAAAATTCTTAAGTCAGTAGCCAGTTTTCGGCCAGACTTATGAAAATGTCGTCTTCTACAGTCTTTTTCTTTGCTAGAAATGGACTTCTTTCTGCAAAAATAATTGTTTGATCTGTAGCCATAATATCGTTGCCGCTAATAGTATTTTTTTGCAGTAAGCAGGGATTTTTAAGTATGGAAAAAGTTTGTGTAAAAATGGCATTTTATTTATTCTTGCCAAACCATGGCTACTGAGTAGCCAGAATTTTCAAAATCGAAAGTTTTTTATTTTTGAAAAAATACTAAGATTGACAGCTATGATTTAGGCAGACTGGAGATTATGTTGCTCTTTACTTTTTTTCCCCACCCGAAAAATTGCCTGATTTCTGTTTACAAAGATTCTCAGGTCAGTAGCCATGGTTCATGTAGATTGAAGACTGTTGCATCTTGCGCTAGATTTTACTTACCCTAGAAGGGTTACCCAGCCTTGTTCACCCAGATTAAAAACCATGCCTTTTTTAATTTTTAAAATCTTTGTTTTGTAATAAACGACACTCAATAACCTCTAACCATCTTTTTTCTGTTTAAATGCAAATTTATGTTTTATTGAAGTTTTGGCTGTTTTACCCAACATTTTGCATTTCTTCATCTTTTGGACCCTGTATCTCGAAAACTGTCCATTTTTTGACATTAAGTCTATTGACACTTTTAATCTACAGGTTAAGAACTGCAAAATTGCCAAGTATAAAAAAAATTCGCCGAGAGCCATTTACAATAGAAAGTGTGCGGGGTCCTTTATAAGTGGAATAATATTTAAATATTTATAAATAAATAATAATTGACAATCTGTAAGTGAATTGAAAAAACTTTAATATTAATGAATTTGAATTTAGCGCGCTTGTAGCTGGAACTTCTTACCTGACTCAAACCAAACTCACGTAACCTACGTTCTTTACTGCATTTGACAGCTTTACAGCGTTGCCGCATCTAGACTGAATAATTCGAAAAATCTTGAGAATTTTTGAATATTTTTAACATTTTTGCTTTTAAATGATGGGTAAGGTGACCAAATTAAATACAATTAGCCCAAGAAAATCTGGCATCGATATCTATCAGAAATTTACTTTCAAAGTACCTTGGTTACCGTTTCTTCATAAGAGACTATGATAAATAAATAATTTTTTTAACTTCTAAATTATTTAGCAAAAAATTTTCAAATTTTGCATGCTTTTTTGTTGTACCAAATAATATCATTTCTCAAAATTTAAAAAATTTCGACATTTTTTAATGTTTGTCCGATTCCTCAATAACGTATATTACCTATGTAATTTACCTTTCTACATTTCTACATAATGTGGCATAGGTCAGTTCACGTACATTTAATCACGTTTAGTTACTTGCATTAAACTGGTACAGTGCCAATATGTGCATAGGGGAGAGGAGGAAAGTAACAAAAATCAGTTTTTTTATGATAACATCAAAACTATTTGTCGGATAAGTTCTGTAAACATACTAATCGAAAGCTTGGACCTTTAGCTATTAAATAAAATTGGAATTAAACATAAATAATAATTAGATAGTCAACAGCAGGAATTTTTAATCAGCTCTTTGTTTGTTACTTTCTCCTCACCCTTGAGGTGGAAAGTAACAGCAAGAAGGAGGAAAGTAACACTTAAAAATTAAGGCTAACATTTCAAATATAAAACTGCTATTAATTAAAATTATTTTTATTATGAACATATAAAAAAGACAAAGTAATATTAACTACATTTTGTACATAATTGGCACATATTTTTACACTTTTTTGTAATCAAGCTTTTTTTATCTATTTAATATTCGTTCCACAGCTATGACGTTAAAAAGCATCGTTTTTAAAAAAATTCCAATTAAAAGTTCAATATTTCATCATTAAAATATGAAATCAACATATTAAATCACATAGTTATAAAAAAGGAGGATGTTTATAAAAATAAAGCATTGGGTGAGGAGAAAAGTAACAACGTGTTACTTTCCACCTCACCCCTCTTTTCCTTGGATCTCAAAAAACAAGTTTAAATTACAAAAAAGTATTTTATATTTTTTAATTATACACAAGTACAACCTAAAGGTAGATAATTAAGCTTCAAAATTACGAAAAGCACGAAATATCTATGAAATCAAAGAAATATGATATCTTGAAAATTTAGGCAAAAACTTACTTTTATCGTAATTTTTGCACAACATGTCAATATCAGACATACGGTTCCCAAACCAGCTCGCGCATGATATGGGGAAGGCAGAGGGGGTAAAACTGAACAAAAAATTACTTTGAGACCATGTCTCTTCGCTGATTGGTTTAGAAGTTATAAGCGTTGTTACTTTCCACCTCTGTTACTTTCATCCTCGGTCTCCCCTACTCTTTTTTTTCAACAGTATGATGTACTGGCCCTGTACTTGGATTATAATCTTACTATGTACTCAAATTTCCAAGTTATTTTTCAAGATGCTAGATTAGTACGACTTTGGTATGACTCCATATTTATTTAGTACGCGTACTAACTGAAAATCTTAAAGTTTCTATGAATTACATACAAGTGTAATACTTGTACGATACAAGTACGTCATACAAATGTAATAAAAAGGTACATACATACTGGCACTACACCAGTTTAGAATCAGTACTTGAAAAATCAGTATCATTATACTCGTATAGTAGTAGTATAATGCAATAGTACGTATTGTACGCTGGTTATCTGGGTAGATATACATTATACATTTGACATGTAAATTACCTAGCTTTCTACGTTTTCTACGTATATTACGTGGGAAATGCGCATTCTAAAGAAATTACAAACTGATAAAGGTAAAGAATATTACAATTCGCAATTTGAAGAATTAATGAGAATTTATAAGATCAACCTATATTCAACCTATATAGTAATCTCAAAGCATCCAATTTTTTAGAGATTTCTTTCGAATAAGTTAAAGTTAACTTTTGGAAAAGTTAAAGTTAACTTTTGAAAACGTTAAATTGTGGAAAAGTTAAATGCAATTAACATGTAAATCCCATAAGAATGTAAGTTAACTTTCGAAAAAGTTAAAGTTAACTTTTGGAAAAGTTAAAGTCAACTTTTGTAAAAGTTAAAGTTAACTTTCGGAAAAGTTATAGTTAACTATCCGTAAAGTATATGTTAGCTTTTGGAAAAGTTAAGTACAATTATCATGTAAATCCCATATCGAGTGTGTTTTTGTGAACATTAATGAAGAGTTATTTTAAAAGTTTAGGTATTAGTTTTCCTGAAAAAAAAACAATTTTTACTTTTATCCAAAGTAGTTTAGAATTATAAAATATAAATATTATATAATTTAAACATTTAGTAAAATAAAGAAAATTTTGGCTGTTACTATACAACAATTTAACAAAATAAAATAGTGCTATCTTAACCACAGTATTTTTTTCTTTAGAATAGATTTTTTTATGAACAATAAATATAAAGTGATAAGAAATATTGTGGTATAAAAGAAAAAGAAACCTCAGTGTTTTTAAAAAAAATTCTGTTCGGATATGAATAATTAAAAAAAGGTGCTGCAACGCAGCATTTTTTGTTTTTTGGTTGGCGAACCTGACTGCTGACAACATAAAGTACAGGCATAAGTGCGATTGGTCAAAATACGCGCGTTGATTAGAAATGCTTTTAATAAATTAATTTTAAACATATTTAAAAAATGTATTTATACTTTATTTGTATAAAATATATTTCATGAAGTTTATTTTTTCTTAAAATAAAATTATTTAATCATAATAAATATGTTAAAAGATAGTAATATATTTCTAAAAATTTCAAATAACGCGCGCATTATGAAAGCATGCGTACTTGCGTTTGACATTATAGCTCCAGGACGTATGTAAACAAATATGATGGCCGGATCTTTTAGGTTATGTCTAAAAGGTCAGCTTTGTACGCTTTATAATACCGATAATTATTACCGATATATTATTACCCTTATCATTATTTACAGCATATTTGATAATTCTTTTTTAATATAATTGTTGATATAAAATTTAGAAGATATAGACTGCTCAGCGCTTAGGAATGTTAAAAAAGACTCATTGTTAATTACATGTACAATCCATTGTATGTGATTCGATAAATAAGCTGTAAAGAATGTAGTAGCTCTTTGAAATTGTTTTCCAAATTTATATATTGAAACTGTAGAATGTATTCTAGGTGTTATTCAAATAAACCCTACTACTATCAATGTGTTTTTACTACTTTACCTAATCCTTTACTTTCTAATAAGAAATTTATAAGTGAAATATTTATTTATCGGACCGAATATTTTCATCATAATACGTTAAAATTTACTATGTGTTGAGTAAAGCGATTTATTTTCATAGTGTGACAATACAAAATACAATTAAATTTTTTACAGTTCCAATGCATTTTCTGTTAGTGGAGAGTAAATTATGTATTTTACAACTGTAAAATTTAGTACATTTGTACTAAAAGGAGAAGGTAAATTTTAAAACGATGTGGCAATTTCATCCTTCTCTCCTTGTCCCTTTCTATTTCATGCGTCATTAACAGCGATAGAGGAAGAGAAAAATAGCAAAACTCTTTGGCTTAAGCCCAAAGCACAACGAATACGGTTACGGGAGCAGGACATGAGATAATAAAGGACAGAGACTGTTTCTGTCCGTTTCTGTCTCATGCTCTGGTCCCGTAACCGTATTTTTATCTGCATAGGCCTTTAGGGGGATCGTGGACCTTTCTTTTTTAAGCTAGACCGAATATACATCGCTTGAGTATCCGTTCACATTGGCCACGCGCATCTCGTTGCGCACCATACGTCAAGTCAGGCCCATCGTGACCCACCCGCTAATCTACTCGCTAATCTCGGTATTTTGAAAATTTAAGTCCCAATACATTTTGGGTTTGGTAGGTGGGTGGTGTTGGGAATAGAATAGTTTTTGTCAAAACATATACTAAGAGGGTGGTGAGTGGGTGGGTGGGGGGGGGTGTTAGGCATATGATACATACATTGAAAACATATACTAGGTGGACAGTGGGTGGTAGTACCAAAGACATGCAACTTATTTCTAAGATAAAAGTTAACAACAATTTATTGTTTATACAAATTCTACAGATGGATGGGTTCATAAACACATGCAATTAGTCCTAAGATAAAAGTTAACAACAATACACAGTTTATACAAATTAGAAAAGTTAAGATTTTAAGTTAAACTTGGTGCGATTCGATTGCAGCGCCGTCTATGAAGAAATCCCCCGCTTGAAAAACCTAAAAGTAGAGGTAACTTTAAAATTCCCGCTCAAAAGTAAGGGTAAAAATTTTAAATGACGTAGCAGAATCCCCAAGACAATTCCGGCATACTAAGGGTAACCGATTTCGGAAATCTACCCTACCGTCGAGCAAGCAAGTAATCTGCATTACCGACACAAGGTAACACGCGCGAAATCTGCATTACCGACCGACGGTAATTTATCAACAAAAACGCTAAAAATACACTGCAGGTAACTGACTAGGGCGCCACCTGGTGGACAAAATCGGAACTGTGCGCTGGTGCGCCCATAGCTTAACTACTGATGTGGATGAAGCTTGTAATGAATTAGTATTTATTGTTAATGTAGCCTTTTCTGTATTTGTATATAGTTTTGTATCTACCAGTGCAGTGTGATTAAGGAGCCTTATCCATCTTGGTTTGATAGAGATATCATTAAGGGCAATAATATTAAAAATATTAAAGAAATAATTTACGACAAATTCGCGGACAAAAATTTATAAGAACATCGTATCATCTCCGTATTTCACTTTTCATCTCCCTTTCCAGTTTTGATACGGGGTTTTTCTAAATTTTCATCCTTAAATTGGTCGTAAATTATTTCTTTAATATTTGTATTGAACGTTAAGTTTGTTTTTAATATTAAAAATAGTTTTTAAAAAAGAGTTTTTTTTTGTTTTTGCAAGTACTCGGCTTCGTCTTTTAATGTTAATCATTAAAACATACTATTTTTGGTATTTTTCTCGGTAATTTTATGACGACTTTAGCTAATTGTACTTTTGTTTTATATTCTTACTTTTATATTTATACTTTTTTGCTGATTTTTTGCTATCTTTTATTATAACCCAATTATTGTCCTTTTGAACCGCGGGATGATCTTTGTGTAAGGGGTCGTCCATAAATCACGTGAGCCAACAAGGGGGGTGGGGGGTTCTGAAAATTATCACGGTTCATCACCTGGGGGGGTAGGGGGTTTCCCCTCTGATCACGTGATATTTTAAATGCAAATTTTTATTAAAAACAGAGACTTTCTAGTTCTACATTCCCGGGAATTCTTCGGATTATCTTCATTCAAAAATTAGATTTGCTTGGAATAATTTTTTTAAAATCTTTATTGCAGCATAAACATACGTGTTTTTTTGTAGTTCGTGGTTTGATAAAAATTACGAAAGTTATAAATTATTGATCTCGTTTTTCTCCGTTAATAACAAAAAAATGAGTAATATGAAAAAATAATTAATATGAAGAGCACACAGCACCAGAAATTCCCTGAATTTCCCCTGAATATTGGTCCACATTTCCCGAATATTCGAACCTAATATTCAGGGAAGTTTCGTGAAAGCATCAAAATGTCCGCCATAAAGAATATTGGATGCTAAATTTCCCTGAAAATGTATTTCTAATTTTCAGGGAATTTCCGCATCTAATATTCCTAGAATATTCAGGGAAAGTTAAAAAAAATTTCCAAAATTTTTTTGATCTGGTAATTGATAAAAATTGTATGTCATATTTGGCACCCGTAGGATTCTAGAACATTAAAAACTACTGCGCAGCCGTAAGTGTCACAGAAACCAAGTTCGACCATTGCGCATCATGTACAGAAGATTTACGAATACTGTGAATATTGAAGGGATATTAGATGCGGAAATTCCCTGAAAATTAGAAATACATTTTCAGGGAAATTTAGCGTCCAATATTCTTTATGGCGGACATTTTGATGCTTCCACGAAACTTCCCTGAATATTAGGTTCGAATATTCGGGAAATGTGGACCAATATTCAGGGGAAATTCAGGAAATTTCTGGTGCTGTGTGGGCTGCGCATTTTAATTAATTAGTAAAATTAGTTAATAAAATCTAATAATATTCTAATTTTCAAGATAAAAGGCGTTACTATAGTTTAAAATTTTCGTGAAAACATCAATTTTTTATGTCGTATAGTGTTTTTTATTTTCAGCTAAGGGCTGCAAAACATCATGCTCAAACGCTTAAAACCTCCAAAAAATATAAAAATTGTGCGAAAAATAAACGAAAAACTAAAAATTATAGGACTAAATAGCTACGAGATTTACATAAATTATTTAATCGCATTAAAAAAAAAACCTGAACAAGCATTATAATAAGAAAGAATACCCTCAAAATCATCCACTAAACATGAATTTTCAAAAATAATTAAAAATTCTTGAACAAGTAGACAAAAACATTCTTTAGAAAATTCACAAACTTTAAATATTACTAAGAATAAGAGTTGTATGAAACTTGCAACTTCAGCATCGAAAACCACCCTTAAAAATCTTCTCTTAATCTTTAATCCAAAAAATCGGGCAAGTACGAGTTACACTCGTACCAATTCAAAGGGTTCCGTACCGCTCTAATTTTTTACAATTATATGAGGCAGAGATTAAAAATTTTCCACCAGGAAACCATTTTTAAAAATATTTTCTATTATACACTAAATAAAACTTTATTGGTACTAATTTTAATACTATAAGTCAAAAATTTTACACATGAAGTGTCATTGTCGTTTTTTAAATATTTTTTCCAAAAATAAGGAATTAACCAATTATTATTTAACCTTTTTAAAAAAAACACGAATTTTAAATAGTACATTCTATGAAGACGAACATTAACAAACTTCTACATATTTTTCCCGTAATCTACACGTAAATCTACATACATTTACCAAATTGCATCATCCTAAGTCGAATAGTTTGGAAGATAAGGAAGGGGATATTATCATTTTTTCGAATTTTTGTCAAAAAATCGTACTTTTTGTCTAGTAAACACTCTGAAGACCGCCTTTACGAAAGTTCTCTATAATTTTCCTGTAATCTACACGTAAATCTACATAAGTCTACCAAATTGCATCATCCTAAGTCAAATAGTTTGGAAGATAAGGAAGGGGACATTATCATTTTTTCGAATTTTTTTAAAAAAATCGTACTTTTTGTCTAGTAAACACTATGAAGACCGCCTTTACGAAAGTTCTCTATTTATTTTCCTGTAATCTACACGTAAATCTACATAAGTGTACCAAATTGCAGCATCCTAAGTAAAATAGTTTGGAAGATTAGGGAGGGGGGACATGGTCATTTTTTCGAATTTTTTTCAAAAAATCGTACTTTTTGTCTAGTAAACACTATGAAGACCGCCTTTACGAAAGTTCTCTATAATTTTCCTGTAATCTACACGTAAATCTACATAAGTGTACCAAATTGCAGCATCCTAAGTAAAATAGTTTGGAAAATTAGGGAGGGGGGACATAGTCATTTTTTCGAATTTTTTTCAAAAAATCGTACTTTTTGTCTAGTAAACACTATGAAGACCGCCTTTACGAAAGTTCTTTATAATTTTCCTGTAATCTACACGTAAATCTACATAAGTCTACCAAATTGCAGCGTCCTAAGTAAAATAGTTTGAAAGATTAGAGGGGGGGGGGGGGCATAGTCATTTTTTTGCATTTTAGGGCAAAAAAAGTGGTTTTTGCTGGATTTCGGCATGTTTATAAGCTCGAATCGCGTTTTCCATATCATATTTGTAAATCCAAAGTGAAATTACATATGTGTACCAAATTGGAAGTCTCTAGCTCATATAGTTTAGAAGTTAGAGGAAGTGTGAAAACGGACACACAGTGATTTTAATAGGGTTCCGTTTTACGGTACGGAACCCTAAAAATTGACAATTTTTTATAGGTTTTTATTCTTATTGAATTTCAAAGTTTGTGAATCCTCTAAAGATTGTTTTTTGTTTACTTGTTTAAGAATATTTGTTGTTTTTTTAATTCGTGTTTAGGGGACGACTAGACAGCCACACAAAAAAAAAGTTCCCTGGCCTGGGTATGAGACCCATATTTTCCTATGTATTTTGATGCGCTGAAACCGAATCCGCCATCAGAATTAGTCCAGCGGGTCTGATTTTCGACCTAACCTAAAAATTAATAAAATGACACTTTTTTTTCTTTAGAATCTGAACCAGATTTAACTTTAATACATTACTAGGGCCAATAGAAAGCTTGATTTATGACCTTTAAAACGTTTTTTAAAGATTGTTCTACGATGATTTTTAACGAAGATATGATGTTTTACTTAACATATGATTTTTTAAAATGTTAAAAATGCGTGAATATAGTAACTTATGAAAAAAAATTATTTTATGTAAAACATCAAATCTTCGTTAAAAATCATCGTAGAACAATCTTTAAAAAAGGTTTTTAAGGTCATAAATGAAGCTTTCTATTGGCTTTAGTCATGTATTAAAGTTAAATCTGGTTCAGATTCTAAAGAACAAAAAGTGGCATTTTATTAATTTTGAGGTTATGTCCAAAATCAAACCCGCTAGACCAATTCTGATGGCCAATTCGGATTCAGCGAATCAAAATACATAGAAAAATATGGGTCCCATACCCAGGCCATGCGGAACTTTATTTTTTTGTGTGGCTGTGTTATAAAGGGTTGTTCCTTATTATAATGCTTGGTAAGGTTCGATTATTTCTTTGAATACGATTAAGTATTTTATTTAAATCTCCTAGTTATTTAGACTATAAATTTTATTTTTTCGTTTATTTTCCGCATAATTTTTATACTTTCTGTGGGTTTTTTTGGACTTTATGCATGATCATTTTCAATCCTTAGGTGGAAATAAAAAACACCATACGACATCAAAAAGTTGATGTTTTGGCAAAAATTTTAAGCTACAATAAAGTCTTCTATCTTGGAAATTAAAATGCACAGAGGGGTTGCCTAATTGAGAAAGAATGTCCTATATAGGAAAAAATAAAGAATATAAAACGGACTTCTAATTTAAATGAACGAGGAATTTGCAATAAAGAGTCTGTAAACTTATTGTTTAAATGCGTTCAGTATTTTAAGTAAATTTTATAGTTATTCAAAGTCACGTGATAATCGAGGGGGGTGGGGGTCCCAGAGAACATCACGGTTCATCACGTGGGGGGTGGGGGTCTAAAATTGGCATAAAACCTATCACGTGATTTATGGACGACCCCTAAAATAAATAAATAATATTTCTACCACACATGCACGAAAACCTCGTGTTTTACACAAGTATATTATGCATCGAGGGTTGGAAGGCCGTGTTTTTTTGCCAAGCACAAATGTTCGAAGAACGAGTGTAACACGAGCGTAGCGAGTGCAAACGAGTTCGGAGAACATTTCTGCGAGGCAAAAATCGGCCTCCCGAGATGCATATGCTGTTTTCTACCACATATGTACGAAAAACACATTTTTGTACTCGTTAAGCAATGCGCCTGCGCGATGAGAGTTTTTTTCACTGTTCGGAAGTTTTTTATCTCTAACGTCACTAACCTGAAAACTGCGAGTGCTGACCCGCTAACGCGAACGAAACACGAGATTTTCGTACATATGTGATAGAAAATAGCATATGCCCCTCGGAAGGCCGATTTTTTGTCTCGCACAATGTTCTCCGAACTCGTTTCGCACTCGCTACGCTCGTGCTACACTCGTTCTTCGAACATTTGTGCTTGACAAAAAAACACGGACTTCTCTCCCTTAATGCATAATATACTATTTAAAAATCATTATGGCGGACATGAATTGCAAAAATTGCTTAAATCTTTTTAAAAACTGTTTCTCGGGAGATTTTGATGTCACTGATTTTGAATTTTATATTAAAAAAAACTAATAATAAATAACTAATCTAATATGGCGGACATGAAATGTAAAAAACCTCAAGTCTTTGTAAAAATCATTACTCCGTTTTTTTAATCTTCCTCTGTATAAAAACCGCCATTTTGAAATTTAAAAAGTTTTAAGTAGATTTGTAGACAGCGAAACAAAAATCCCTATTTACCAAGTTTAATTAATTTTATTATAAAACTTGAAGATTTTTAAACAAAAATTTTCTTTTTGTAATACTATTCCATAGTAAAGCTACAATTTTTGTGATTTCTGGCTTTAATGGGTTAATGATATGTCCACAAAAAAAAAAATTTGTTCCAAGACCTTTTTTGTTGTGATTTCTAACGTAAAACATTCTAAAAAAACAATATTCAATTTTAGGTGGCACGTTTAAAACATTCTTACCTAGCAGATAACATTTATAAGTTAGATTATCACTATTAATGTGATGTTACATGTATTTTATTGAGTATTATATAATTCTGTAACATTTCAAATCATTTTATCATTTTACTGTTTTAGAAAATCAGGAGCTCCCATACCAATTGAGTACCTTCCAGCAGAGAATACATTAAATAGTCGTATTCGTTTATTAATTCTTTACCAAGGTAGACCAACTACAACAATTGCTGTTGGAGATCCACTCACATTTAGATTGGAGGCTCAAGACGGGTAATTATTTTATTATGTTGTAAAAAAATTTGAGATTGTTAAAGTAGTGGATGAAAATTTTAAACTTCGTCTTAGTTTTTTGTTTGCTATTTGATAAAGACTATTTTACCATTAATAATTATGTTATACAATTCGACGCCCCCCGTTAATAACATGTTTATTACAAAGCCAGTCCAATAAAATGTTATTTTAAAAAACAGTGGAAACTCATTTTTATTAATAATATTTTAAATACGAATTCTATTCAATTCTTTGTTTAATCAAATATCTATTGAAGTTACCTGTCATAAAATGTTAATTTTACCGAACATTCAATTTACTTGTTTATTTAATCAAATATGCAATAACATTCTATTTCCAACTTCAATTTTATATTATAATGTTAAAGTAAGGTTATATAGAATATTATATAGAAGGTTATTGCATATTTGATTAAATAAACAAGTATATTGAACGTTCGGACCAATTAACATTTTATGACACGCAGCTTCAATAGACATTTGATTAAACAAACAATTGAATAGAAATCGTATTTAAAATATTATTAATAAAAATGAGTTTCCACTGTTTTTTAAAATAACATTTTATTGGACTGGCTTTGTAATAAACATGTTATCAACGGGGGGCTTCGAATTATATTCTTTTGATACAATCTGTAGTTGACGTTACTTAAATAATGTAGAACGTTGTTGAAATGTTAGAAAAAGTTATAGAATTTTTAAAATATTCGTAAATTACTGAATGTTTTTTATTTATTGTGTAACGAGTTTATGAAAGGTTCCTCCACTGTGTTTTAGTAATTCGACAACTGGAATGCGCAGTGACGTTTGCGCATATATGTTTGCTTGTGACGCAAGATTTACATATTTAATCTTATAGGTACCTATATAAAATATTAGAAGTACACTTTGTTCTAGAAATTGGTCGATGGAAGTTACTTTTGGTAATATTTCTGACAAAAACAAAAATCTGTTTAGAGTGAGGTTTAGAGTAAATGTTATTTTTCAAAAGTTTTAAAAAATTTCACTACTAAGTATATAAGGACAGTTCGAATCTTAACGTTTAATGTGTACGCGCGCGTGTATATTTAAGTGTATGTGAATGTGATATTATATGTGTTTGAAATAAAATGTATATTAATTAAATTTAAAGCTTAAAATGATGTGTGTTTAAAATTACATTGGATCTATAACAGATACAAGAAATAACTGGCTGAATGTGGATAAAAATTAATTTTTTTACCATTCCTTGCAGTCATGGAAAGAATGCTTGACAGTTAATGAAAGGTTAGTTAACTGGTATCTCATAGTTCTTGAAAGTTTTCTAACTTTTTAAATAACTGTTTGCTAAAGTTTTCTAAAGTTTTTTAAATTTTAAATAACTGTTTTCTGAAGTTTTCTAAAGTTTTCTAAATTTTAAATAACTGTTTTTAAAATTTTATCCACTAGGCAAGCATTGCTTAGAAAAGAAGTTTTATGTTCTTTAAATGATTTAATGTCCTATCCAAAAGTAATTGACTAGTTTATTAAATTTTCAATAACTTTTTTACAGTGTACAGTACAAAAATATATTAAAACTTTTCTAGTAAAGACTTAACTTTTAGTGACAATATTTTGGAGTGTGAGAAAGTTGTATTAGTCTTGTAATTTAGCAAAAAACATTGAGTAATCAAAATAAGCATTGTCCAATGCAATACAGAAAGAAGTCATAATTCTAATTCAAATGTGAAATATTTGTCAGTGATATCACAAACTAGAGCGCATGGAACAAAAAAATCTTTTATATGTTTAGATGATTAGAATCTAATGCTAAAATATTTTATGAACTTTAGTAACGCCGCTAAACAATTAAAAGCAACATAAACTCTAAGTATAGGTTGAATTAAATTGCTGACGAATTATATAAATTAAAAATTTTAATTCACCTGTTGGAGCAAGATTGTGTAGACAAAATGCTTTTTTATATAAAATCAAAAATTAAAATAACACTAACACATTTATTCTCAAGATCAAATAGATAGATATTTACAACATTTCATCATAGCCTCACTGAGTAAATACCGAGGGGCTCTTTTAGGTTTTCAAATTCCCTCAGTATTTCGTAGAATTGGACAAAATGCCGAGAGAATCTTTTATCTTTAATAAGAATCTGTAGGTATTGAGTAGAATTGGACAAAATACCGAAGGGTTCTTTTAGGTTTTTAAGAATAACTCGGTATTGCGTAGAATTTGACAAAACGCAAACGAAAACCAGTCTCCCCGCACAGTCGCTCCTGCCTTCTCTTGGACGCTCTTTGCGCTGCCCTGCACGAGTAACTTTGCTATCGATTTTCTGGAAAACCATTTGACCTATCAATAAAGTGTATACAACATAAAATATGTATTTTTAGGAGGCCTACAACTTTTGTAAAATACAATTTTCTAAATTTTTAATATTTACTGAGTTATTTGCATAAAACAGAATTTTTATATAGTTTTTTATGGTTTTCACCATAAAAAATCAATTTGCGTCAAATTTTATTATTATATACGTCATCAGAGCATTAAAATACTTAGGGGAGTGGGTCCCAAGATGGACAGGGCCCCAGGATGGACATTTCGTAAAAAATTTTTGTTTAAGGTGACAGCGCCTTATGCTTTCTGTCATTTTTGTTGTGTGTATAGACGAAGGTTTTGATGCACATTTGAAGAAAATAAACCAGTTGGTTTTTCTTCTACACATACCACGTAATTTTGTGTCTAAAAAAAGTTTTGTAAAAGTTTTTTCTCAAGTTGGTAAAATTATTTTTTGTGATTTAGAATGAGTACTTAACGTTATAATATTTTTTATTTATAGTATAATAATATCCTAAAATGATTTTACTAATTCAGTGTTAGTGTAATTAGTTAAAGATTGATAAATTACAAAGTTAGGAAAAAATTGCATATTTGTAGGTTCTATGTGAAAAAAGTGGGTATTTAACAATAATACTTTATTTAAAAACTTTAGAGTAATAATTTAATTTGAATTATTTTTTGTAATTAGATAAAGCTCGAAAAATTGCAAATTTGGAGAAGACTGCATATTTGTAGGTTCCATGTGAACAAAGTTGCTATAGCTAACAAAAATAATTTGCTTAAAAGTCAGGGCCGCCGAGAGAAAATTCGGGCCCGGGACCAAATTTTTGCGGGCCCATATACATTTTTTGCAAAAAACTTTTTCAACTAATTTTAAGTAGGTGTTAAATAATAATGATGACAATTAACAATTAAATAATAATTATTATTTTTATTCTTTTTTTCATATAAATAAATGCGGGTGAACTATATCAATTAAATAAAAATAAATTTTAGTTTTTTTTATTTATATTGAGTTAAAATAGTATATTGTGCACCAAGAGCAGAAAGGAGGTGTTTTCCGACGAGTGCAAAATTTGCTGCCCGAGCGAAGCGAGTGCATTAATTTGCACGAAGACGGAAAATCTTCTTTCGCTCGAGGTCCACACGCTATTTTGTGCAACACCTGTTTAGGTAAAGCACTAATTAATAATTGCGCGGGTACCTACCAGACGGAAAAGTGTGCAGAAAAGTGCACTTTTCTGCACAGTATGCAGCAAAGTATACATTGTTGCTATGTGCAGCAATTACTTATTTTGCGTCTACTTTTCAGGCAAGATAAATGGTGACGGTGACATTCGGGGGTGTTTATTGTTATTATTATTATTGATTTTCAGTTTTTTGCATTAATGTCATAATGTCCGCTCTTTCTGGTGAACCAGCAACTTCACCAACGATTTTCTCCCAAACTATTAGAGATATAAAAAAAAATCAAATAACTTAAAATATGTATTTTTGGAATGCCTACAACTTTTGTTAAAAAAATTTTTCAAAATTTTTAATATTAATTGAAATAATTGCAAAAAACCGAATTTTTATGGGTTTTTTATGGTTTTTACCATGAAAATCAAATTTGCGCCAATTTTCATTATCATATTCGTAATCAGCGCATCAAAATACGTAAGTATACGTAGTGTCAAAAAAATCGGAGGTACCTCGCTTTCGGAACTATATCCCAATTTTTCAACAATAAATTGTTTAAACAAATTAAAAATTCATCATAACATTGAGAAAAAACTTTTCATCGGTCCTAGTATAAAATAGTATAGACTCAAGAATTTGAGGTTATGATAAACTGTTTTGCGCATGACAGAAGTCAAACAGACCCGAGTTTACGCAAAATAATATCTTATTCTTGGAACAAGCATAAGTACGATTTCTTTCAAGACAATCAATGTAAACACATTTTTATTCTTCGCAAAAGAAATCCTCTTTTCTCTGTGAACATTCGTAAAATATAATATTTGTTGATAAACAACAATAACAGTAAAAAATGTTTATAAACTTAATTTTTTTTTGCTACATACAAATAAAAGTCCGCGCGCGTATACAAAAATTTTCGGTAGCGCGAAAGTTAATATTGTTTAAAATTTCGTCGTTTATTTATTTGATGTTACCTAAAGTAATTTTTTTTTGTAGTTTTTTGATAGATTCGTTAAATTACCTACTTTAAGATCGTTTTCAATATAATCGTTTATTCAGTTTATTGGATTACGCAAAGTATTCCATTTTAAGATTTTTAGAAATCTTACGTTTAATTATGCTATCTATTTTGCAAACACTCAATTATTATTTTTAAAAAAATAAAAATCTTTTAATTATATCATCTAATGATGTATTTCAGTGTAATTGAACTTTTTCTGATGAAAGCATACTTTTAAACGAATTTAAGGGTAGTTATACAAAAATCTTACGTAAGAATATAGGGGGAGGGTCCGACAAATCTTATGTATGCTTACATGGGGGAGGGGGTCAAAATTAGCTAAAATCATGCTTACGTAATTAATGAATGGCCCCTAACTGATAAGTATTATGGATGAAATTGTAAAAAATAAATGAAGATTGAAGAATTGAATTAAACTTTCAAGAAAATAATTGATATATGAAACAAAACAGAAAATGACTAAAATAATTAAATATTAAGGAAAATAGTTTAGAAATGAGAAAAATAATTGACAATCGAAAGAAAATTTTTTAATCTGTCGAGAATAATCGACAACAGAACAAAATATCAAAAAAAATTAAGGAATATTAATAAAATTTAAAGAGAATAATTGTATATTGAAAACTGTTAAAAATTATAGCAACATAAACACGCACCTAGGCGCTCGAAAAACATTACATTGTTTCTGGTCATTTACAACCATAAATTGTTGCAAATACAAAGAAGATTAATATTTTAGATAAATATGACTTTCATTCTCTGTAAAGTAAAATCGCAACCGGCCTCAAGAAATAGATGAATAAATAAAAGTAAATAAAAAATCTTTTAAAAAAGCACGAAATTTCCAATTTTATATTTAAAAAGGGAAAATAATAAAAAAATTAAAAAAAGGAAAAAAAGCGTAGGCAGATACAGAAAGGAATTTGCATAAAGATTTCAGGTTCAACACTTGACAAGTTTCAACCTGTCTCTTACGTCATTAGAAAGGAATTTACAAGGTCAGCCCTTGACAAGTTTCAACATGTATACTCTCTTATATAATTAATTAGATTATTTATGGTTTCCGATTTCTAAGAATTTGTCAATTGTTTATAATTTATTGCTTTTGTTTATAAAGAATTATTTTTAATCTTGAGAATGAATAAGTCTAATTAGAATAAAGAAATTAAAAGAGGTGTTGCGCAATCGTGATTTCCAGTCCCACATTCCATTGAAGGTTTGTTTTGACTATCTTCCTTATAGTGCATTCAAGAGCGGATCTTTTGTTTATGTTAATTGTTTAAAAATCATGCATTTTGTTTATCAAGAATATAATTTATTGCTTCTTGAGTTTTGTTTATTAAAATTATTTTTTCCAGGAATTTTATTCTTATCATTTTATTAATAATTATTGGTTACTTCTTCCAGGAATCTTATTCTTATTATTAAATGTTTAAAAATCATGAATTTTGTCGGCTTTTGTTAAAGAAAAATAAAATTTATTGCTTCCTTCTGTCTAGACTTTAAGGAATTTGTTTATTTAATTTAAATGTTTAAAAATCATGCATTTGTCAGCTTTTGTTTATTAAGAATATAATTTATTGCTTTCTAAGTTTTGTTTAATATTATTTTTCCAGGAATTTTATTCTTATCATTAAATAGTACATTCCATAGCAGATTTTTTTTATCACAATCATGTCATTCTGTCGGCTTTTGTTTATCATGATTATAATTTATTGCTTCCTGGACAAGAATTTTGTTTATTAAAATATTAGTTATTTCTTCAAGGGATTTTTAGGTGTGGGAAGGAATGTGACAAATATAGTAAATAATGAGATAGAAAAGGATAAAGCATAAAGCGTTATCTATATATAAAAAAAAATCTGACATCGCGCTTCGCGCTCCGTCACATTCTCATCGCGCGCTTCGCGCGCAGGGCTCGCTTCGCTCGGGGCGCTTCGTCGTCGCGCTTCGAGCTCCGAAGTTTTAGTAATCGTCGCGCTACGCGCTCCGTATTTGGAATGAATGTCGTGCTTCGCACTCCGATCATTATTAATCTTCTCGTCAGGCTGCACGCTTCGACCATGTAATGCATGCTTGTCGTTATCGAAATTAAATACTCTCCCTACGACATGAGCCAGTTTAATCTGGCCTGTTTAGCGCTATTCTGAATTGGGTTTTCACTTAAAATGTAAAACTTTTTTTGTCTTAAAGTTCTACGCCTTTAAGGAATACATTCTCATCACGGCACTCGCGCTTCGCGCTCGATACTAATACTTTCCGGAATATTTGCGATTTACTGGAGAGAAAAGAAAAATCTCAGTTACTTAAATCTTCAAAGCAAAGGGTTGTTGCACCTAAATGTCATTAAAAAACACTACAATTTCTGTTTGAACTTATTGATATTAGTTGACTTCTGCCTCGATACAATTCCATGATTGAGTAAGACTAGTCTTCAAATCAATATAGTATGAAACTCAAATTTAGAATACAATTAAGAGCAATGTCTAACAAACAGAAATTGTACGTTAACACAATATGTCAGTAAGTATTAATACTTTAAACACGCTTTTTTTCCTCAAATTATTACTATGTATTTTTTTTATTTTTAAAATAATATAGACACTTTATTTGCGTGCAGTATAATAAATTACAAAAGCACCCAAAAAAAGTGTCATAGACAAGACACTACACTAGTGTATTGCTATGTAATTTTTCGCACTAATACACTGAAAAAAATGTTTAGTCATATCAACAAAAATTTGGTTGAGCCAACCAAATTTTTGTTGCTATGACTAAAAATTTGGTTAAGCCAACAAAATTTTTGTTCATATGACTAAACATTTTTTTCAGTGTACCTAATGTGGAGTTAGAATTGTCAGATTGGCTTGATTTGTTGAGTTTAGATCCAACACTGCAAAAAAAGGTGTCTTGTTAACGTCTTACGGTAAGACGGTTTTGGTGTCTAAGACGTGAAAAACGTCTTCACACAAGACATCTTTGCCGTCTAAGACACCGAAAGTGTCTTACCGTAAGACGCCTCTTTTTGCAGTGAAGTGCTCAAGAACACGAATATAAGCAAAAATAGGAAAATGAAATCGCCGAGATAGTACACTGCCGTACTAAGGAAAAACTTAGGGAAATGACATTTTGGTAGAACTGAGAAAATCAAGAAAAATTGTTAGCATTAAGTACCCGGATAAAAATTAAAAAATTGTTGAATTTAAATTCACATTGTGTATAAAATGATAATTTTCTATTTAATTATGAAATCAAAAGTTCATTGTTTAAACAAATTATATGAAAAAAAGGGAAATGCGAGTTTTTCTAAATGCAAGCATGGCGTTTGCGTATTTTTTATTTCGTATACAGCGCTCAGCTTTGACCACGTTTTTGATACACATAACACGCGAGTAACTTTGCCTAAGTTTTTTCTTCTGATCTTATACCCGAGCTCGAAGCCTTGTACGATTTTTGGACTACGCAAAGCACTTTGCTTAAGTTTTTATCAAGTATTCTTTCATTTTCTGGAGTTTCTAAGATTTTACTAATAATTTTTTACAACAAGCACAAAAAAAATTATCTCGTTAGCAGAGGAATATCCCTCTTCTATTATTACTCAATTGGTAAGAGAATTTTGCGAGAGCAAAAGGATTTTTGACACATAGCCACTCTTTTGTTTAACTTCAACCTAATTTAATAGTATAAAGAATTAAAAAATAATAAAAAATTCTGATACTTGAGATATATTCGGGAAATTATATACTCTAATTTTAAAACGGGTAAATTTTTTATGTAAAAAAATATCAAGTTTGTGACAAATTATGAATTTTACAATAATATGTGAAATTTGTAAATTTGACAAAAGAAGAAAGAAAAGAAAAATCCTCTCAAATAGAAAGGGATAATTTAGTGACCATATAGAAGAGGTCAAATTGCATCAAAATGAGAGGAATCCGTTACTCTTAGAACTTTTTTTTTGTAAATAATTTTAAAAAATGATTTAAACTATAACTATTACACTGCAAAATAGGTGTCTTAAATTGTTCAAAAATGTCTTAAAATAAGACATTTTTCGTGTCTTAGACACCAAAAATGTCTTAATTTAAGACATTTTTGTCCAATTTAAGATACCATGTTTTTGCAGTGCACATGCAGTTCTTTTCAACGAATCTATTGATACCCAAATAGAGACAATTTTCACTTTAGATTAAGATGCAGAAGGAAAAAATACATTGGAATAATTCAATTCGTTTATTTCCATTTAATGGAATCAAATTCGTGTTATTGAGCAAATTTTTGAGGTATTTTCAAAAAATTTTGCCAATCCAAAACTTCTGACTTCAAATTCGAATTCAGCACCCAAAATCAAAAAGAAATACACTATTGTAGTGTCTAAAGGAATTTTTTTTTGAAATTTGCTCTAATTCGTGTTTATCAACAGTTTTTAAGTCTAACCCAAAAAATTTTGTCAATCTAAAACTTCTGACTTCAGATTTGGATTCAGCACAAAAAATCAGATAGAAATACACTAGTGTGTATTTCTATTGTGTGCCTGTCTCATTATTTCTTTTATGCCAAAAATGTGATCTTAAAATATTCATTACTTAAAATTTATTCTTAATATATTACTAATAACCACATAATATTACTTATTCACAAATGTTTTAAATTTAAAAGAACTTCAATTTACTCAAATATTTAAATTTCAAAATATTAAAACTGTTTCTAAAGGCTGAGAGGCGAATTTCAAATTTTCCATTCAACCAAGACGAATGTGGCACTTATATAAAAAAAAAAAAAACTATCTTTTCGGAATCAGGAGGTCTCAAAACGTCGAGAAATGTAGGTTTTAGCAAAAGTTCAAAATCGCACAAATTTAATACCTTCTCATTTAGGATGAGAATGTAAAAATGAATTTATTCAAAATTTCCAAAATTTTTTAAAAAAGTCAATATTTTTTGATGCAGTTTTATTAGTTGTGATCAATGAAAGTAAATAGGAAGAAAAAACCGGGAGTTTTTTTATTTATTTAAAAAATAATAGTGTTTCTGTATATGATTTTCCCATATTATGTTCTATTTTTTGCATATATAACGTGTATTTTGAGGATTTTAAAGGTTTTTAGCAGTTAAATAGTTAGTTTCTTGTTAATTTCTACTTGAGTTTAGTAAGATGAGAATGCGTCAACAGGTTGCTAACCGATTTACACTTCCCCCCCCCCCCACTCTTCTCCTCAAACAAGACTTTTACACAATTGTAAAACTTTAAAAATTCATATCTTTTTGGGTTTGCATTATATCAAAAACTTTTATGAATGAAATTTGTTTGTTTTTTCTTGTACTTTAAGAAAAAAAATAGAGAAAAATTTTTTTTTAATTTTTTTTTTTTTTGAAGTTTGCAAATGTTTTATTTTTGACATTTTTGGTCCAAAATAGCTGGCTAACGAACTCGATCTGTATTTTTGGTCACTTAAAACGCATACCAAATTTCAAATTGATAGATGAATTTTTACTCAAGTTAATGGATTTCAAAAAATTTTACACAGACAGACAGACAGACATACAGACAGACACTTTCGTAAAACCCATTTTTTTGGAATCAGGAGGTCTCAAAACGTCGAGAAATGTAGGTTTTAGCAAAAGTTCAAAATCGCACAAATTTAATACCTTCTCATTTAGGATGAGAATGTAAAAATGAATTTATTCAAAATTACCAAAATTTTTTAAAAAAGTCAATATTTTTTGATGCAGTTTTATTAGTTGTGATCAATGAAAGTAAATAGGAAAAAAAAACCGGGAGTTTTTTTATTTATTTAAAAAATAATAGTGTTTCTGTATATGATTTTCCCATATTATGTTCTATTTTTTGCATATATAACGTGTATTTTGAGGATTTTAAAGGTTTTTAGCAGTTAAATAGTTAGTTTCTTGTTAATTTCTACTTGAGTTTAGTAAGATGAGAATGCGTCAACAGTTTGCTAACCGATTTACACTTCCCCCCCCCCCACTCTTCTCCTCAAACAAGACTTTTACACAATTGTAAAACTTTAAAAATTCATATCTTTTTGGGTTTGCATTATATCAAAAACTTTTATGAATGAAATTTGTTTGTTTTTTCTTGTACTTTAAGAAAAAAAATAGAGAAAATTTTTTTTTAATTTTTTTTTTTTTTGAAGTTTGCAAATGTTTTATTTTTGACATTTTTGGTCCAAAATAGCTGGCTAACGAACTCGATCTGTATTTTTGGTCACTTAAAACGCATACCAAATTTCAAATTGATAGATGAATTTTTACTCAAGTTAATGGATTTCAAAAAATTTTACACAGACAGACAGACAGACAGACAGACAGACAAACAGACAGACAGACATACAGACAGACACTTTCGTAAAACCCATTTTTTTGGAATCAGGAGGTCTCAAAACGTCGAGAAATGTAGGTTTTAGCAAAAGTTCAAAATCGCACAAATTTAATACCTTCTCATTTAGGATGAGAATGTAAAAATGAATTTATTCAAAATTTCCAAAATTTTTTAAAAAAGTCAAAATTTTTTCATGCAGTTTTATTAGTTGTGATCAATGAAAGTAAATAGGAAAAAAAAACCGGGAGTTTTTTTATTTATTTAAAAAATAATAGTGTTTCTGTATATGATTTTCCCATATTATGTTCTATTTTTTGCATATACAACGTGTATTTTGAGGATTTTAAAGGTTTTTAGCAGTTAAATAGTTAGTTTCTTGTTAATTTCTACTTGAGTTTAGTAAGATGAGAATGCGTCAACAGTTTGCTAACCGATTTACACTTCCCCCCCCCCCCACTCTTCTCCTCAAACAAGACTTTTACACAATTGTAAAACTTTAAAAATTCATATCTTTTTGGGTTTGCATTATATCAAAAACTTTTATGAATGAAATTTGTTTGTTTTTTCTTGTACTTTAAGAAAAAAAATAGAGAAAAATTTTTTTTTAATTTTTTTTTTTTTTTGAAGTTTGCAAATGTTTTATTTTTGACATTTTTGGTCCAAAATAGCTGGCTAACGAACTCGATCTGTATTTTTGGTCACTTAAAACGCATACCAAATTTCAAATTGATAGATGAATTTTTACTCAAGTTAATGGATTTCAAAAAATTTTACACAGACAGACAGACAGACAGACAGACAGACAAACAGACAGACAGACATACAGACAGACACTTTCGTAAAACCCATTTTTTTGGAATCAGGAGGTCTCAAAACGTCGAGAAATGTAGGTTTTAGCAAAAGTTCAAAATCGCACAAATTTAATACCTTCTCATTTAGGATGAGAATGTAAAAATGAATTTATTCAAAATTTCCAAAATTTTTTAAAAAAGTCAAAATTTTTTCATGCAGTTTTATTAGTTGTGATCAATGAAAGTAAATAGGAAAAAAAAACCGGGAGTTTTTTTATTTATTTAAAAAATAATAGTGTTTCTGTATATGATTTTCCCATATTATGTTCTATTTTTTGCATATATAACGTGTATTTTGAGGATTTTAAAGGTTTTTAGCAGTTAAATAGTTAGTTTCTTGTTAATTTCTACTTGAGTTTAGTAAGATGAGAATGCGTCAACAGTTTGCTAACCGATTTACACTTCCCCCCCCCCACTCTTCTCCTCAAACAAGACTTTTACACAATTGTAAAACTTTAAAAATTCATATCTTTTTGGGTTTGCATTATATCAAAAACTTTTATGAATGAAATTTGTTTGTTTTTTCTTGTACTTTAAGAAAAAAAATAGAGAAGATTTTTTTTTAATTTTTTTTTTTTTTGAAGTTTGCAAATGTTTTATTTTTGACATTTTTGGTCCAAAATAGCTGGCTAACGAACTCGATCTGTATTTTTGGTCACTTAAAACGCATACCAAATTTCAAATTGATAGATGAATTTTTACTCAAGTTAATGGATTTCAAAAAATTTTACACAGACAGACAGACAGACAGACAGACAGACAAACAGACAGACAGACATACAGACAGACACTTTCGTAAAACCCATTTTTTTGGAATCAGGAGGTCTCAAAACGTCGAGAAATGTAGGTTTTAGCAAAAGTTCAAAATCGCACAAATTTAATACCTTCTCATTTAGGATGAGAATGTAAAAATGAATTTATTCAAAATTTCCAAAATTTTTTAAAAAAGTCAAAATTTTTTCATGCAGTTTTATTAGTTGTGATCAATGAAAGTAAATAGGAAAAAAAAACCGGGAGTTTTTTTATTTATTTAAAAAATAATAGTGTTTCTGTATATGATTTTCCCATATTATGTTCTATTTTTTGCATATATAACGTGTATTTTGAGGATTTTAAAGGTTTTTAGCAGTTAAATAGTTAGTTTCTTGTTAATTTCTACTTGAGTTTAGTAAGATGAGAATGCGTCAACAGTTTGCTAACCGATTTACACTTCCCCCCCCCCCCACTCTTCTCCTCAAACAAGACTTTTACACAATTGTAAAACTTTAAAAATTCATATCTTTTTGGGTTTGCATTATATCAAAAACTTTTATGAATGAAATTTGTTTGTTTTTTCTTGTACTTTAAGAAAAAAAATAGAGAAGATTTTTTTTTAATTTTTTTTTTTTTTGAAGTTTGCAAATGTTTTATTTTTGACATTTTTGGTCCAAAATAGCTGGCTAACGAACTCGATCTGTATTTTTGGTCACTTAAAACGCATACCAAATTTCAAATTGATAGATGAATTTTTACTCAAGTTAATGGATTTCAAAAAATTTTACACAGACAGACAGACAGACAGACAGACAGACAAACAGACAGACAGACATACAGACAGACACTTTCGTAAAACCCATTTTTTTGGAATCAGGAGGTCTCAAAACGTCGAGAAATGTAGGTTTTAGCAAAAGTTCAAAATCGCACAAATTTAATACCTTCTCATTTAGGATGAGAATGTAAAAATGAATTTATTCAAAATTTCCAAAATTTTTTAAAAAAGTCAATATTTTTTGATGCAGTTTTATTAGTTGTGATCAATGAAAGTAAATAGGAAGAAAAAACCGGGAGTTTTTTTATTTATTTAAAAAATAATAGTGTTTCTGTATATGATTTTCCCATATTATGTTCTATTTTTTGCATATATAACGTGTATTTTGAGGATTTTAAAGGTTTTTAGCAGTTAAATAGTTAGTTTCTTGTTAATTTCTACTTGAGTTTAGTAAGATGAGAATGCGTCAACAGGTTGCTAACCGATTTACACTTCCCCCCCCCCCCCACTCTTCTCCTCAAACAAGACTTTTACACAATTGTAAAACTTTAAAAATTCATATCTTTTTGGGTTTGCATTATATCAAAAACTTTTATGAATGAAATTTGTTTGTTTTTTCTTGTACTTTAAGAAAAAAAATAGAGAAAAATTTTTTTTTAATTTTTTTTTTTTTTGAAGTTTGCAAATGTTTTATTTTTGACATTTTTGGTCCAAAATAGCTGGCTAACGAACTCGATCTGTATTTTTGGTCACTTAAAACGCATACCAAATTTCAAATTGATAGATGAATTTTTACTCAAGTTAATGGATTTCAAAAAATTTTACACAGACAGACAGACAGACATACAGACAGACACTTTCGTAAAACCCATTTTTTTGGAATCAGGAGGTCTCAAAACGTCGAGAAATGTAGGTTTTAGCAAAAGTTCAAAATCGCACAAATTTAATACCTTCTCATTTAGGATGAGAATGTAAAAATGAATTTATTCAAAATTACCAAAATTTTTTAAAAAAGTCAATATTTTTTGATGCAGTTTTATTAGTTGTGATCAATGAAAGTAAATAGGAAGAAAAAACCGGGAGTTTTTTTATTTATTTAAAAAATAATAGTGTTTCTGTATATGATTTTCCCATATTATGTTCTATTTTTTGCATATATAACGTGTATTTTGAGGATTTTAAAGGTTTTTAGCAGTTAAATAGTTAGTTTCTTGTTAATTTCTACTTGAGTTTAGTAAGATGAGAATGCGTCAACAGGTTGCTAACCGATTTACACTTCCCCCCCCCCCCCACTCTTCTCCTCAAACAAGACTTTTACACAATTGTAAAACTTTAAAAATTCATATCTTTTTGGGTTTGCATTATATCAAAAACTTTTATGAATGAAATTTGTTTGTTTTTTCTTGTACTTTAAGAAAAAAAATAGAGAAAAATTTTTTTTTAATTTTTTTTTTTTTTGAAGTTTGCAAATGTTTTATTTTTGACATTTTTGGTCCAAAATAGCTGGCTAACGAACTCGATCTGTATTTTTGGTCACTTAAAACGCATACCAAATTTCAAATTGATAGATGAATTTTTACTCAAGTTAATGGATTTCAAAAAATTTTACACAGACAGACAGACAGACATACAGACAGACACTTTCGTAAAACCCATTTTTTTGGAATCAGGAGGTCTCAAAACGTCGAGAAATGTAGGTTTTAGCAAAAGTTCAAAATCGCACAAATTTAATACCTTCTCATTTAGGATGAGAATGTAAAAATGAATTTATTCAAAATTACCAAAATTTTTTAAAAAAGTCAATATTTTTTGATGCAGTTTTATTAGTTGTGATCAATGAAAGTAAATAGGAAAAAAAAACCGGGAGTTTTTTTATTTATTTAAAAAATAATAGTGTTTCTGTATATGATTTTCCCATATTATGTTCTATTTTTTGCATATATAACGTGTATTTTGAGGATTTTAAAGGTTTTTAGCAGTTAAATAGTTAGTTTCTTGTTAATTTCTACTTGAGTTTAGTAAGATGAGAATGCGTCAACAGTTTGCTAACCGATTTACACTTCCCCCCCCCCACTCTTCTCCTCAAACAAGACTTTTACACAATTGTAAAACTTTAAAAATTCATATCTTTTTGGGTTTGCATTATATCAAAAACTTTTATGAATGAAATTTGTTTGTTTTTTCTTGTACTTTAAGAAAAAAAATAGAGAAAATTTTTTTTTAATTTTTTTTTTTTTTGAAGTTTGCAAATGTTTTATTTTTGACATTTTTGGTCCAAAATAGCTGGCTAACGAACTCGATCTGTATTTTTGGTCACTTAAAACGCATACCAAATTTCAAATTGATAGATGAATTTTTACTCAAGTTAATGGATTTCAAAAAATTTTACACAGACAGACAGACAGACAGACAGACAGACAAACAGACAGACAGACATACAGACAGACACTTTCGTAAAACCCATTTTTTTGGAATCAGGAGGTCTCAAAACGTCGAGAAATGTAGGTTTTAGCAAAAGTTCAAAATCGCACAAATTTAATACCTTCTCATTTAGGATGAGAATGTAAAAATGAATTTATTCAAAATTTCCAAAATTTTTTAAAAAAGTCAAAATTTTTTCATGCAGTTTTATTAGTTGTGATCAATGAAAGTAAATAGGAAAAAAAAACCGGGAGTTTTTTTATTTATTTAAAAAATAATAGTGTTTCTGTATATGATTTTCCCATATTATGTTCTATTTTTTGCATATACAACGTGTATTTTGAGGATTTTAAAGGTTTTTAGCAGTTAAATAGTTAGTTTCTTGTTAATTTCTACTTGAGTTTAGTAAGATGAGAATGCGTCAACAGTTTGCTAACCGATTTACACTTCCCCCCCCCCCCACTCTTCTCCTCAAACAAGACTTTTACACAATTGTAAAACTTTAAAAATTCATATCTTTTTGGGTTTGCATTATATCAAAAACTTTTATGAATGAAATTTGTTTGTTTTTTCTTGTACTTTAAGAAAAAAAATAGAGAAAAATTTTTTTTTAATTTTTTTTTTTTTTTGAAGTTTGCAAATGTTTTATTTTTGACATTTTTGGTCCAAAATAGCTGGCTAACGAACTCGATCTGTATTTTTGGTCACTTAAAACGCATACCAAATTTCAAATTGATAGATGAATTTTTACTCAAGTTAATGGATTTCAAAAAATTTTACACAGACAGACAGACAGACAGACAGACAGACAAACAGACAGACAGACATACAGACAGACACTTTCGTAAAACCCATTTTTTTGGAATCAGGAGGTCTCAAAACGTCGAGAAATGTAGGTTTTAGCAAAAGTTCAAAATCGCACAAATTTAATACCTTCTCATTTAGGATGAGAATGTAAAAATGAATTTATTCAAAATTTCCAAAATTTTTTAAAAAAGTCAAAATTTTTTCATGCAGTTTTATTAGTTGTGATCAATGAAAGTAAATAGGAAAAAAAAAACCGGGAGTTTTTTTATTTATTTAAAAAATAATAGTGTTTCTGTATATGATTTTCCCATATTATGTTCTATTTTTTGCATATATAACGTGTATTTTGAGGATTTTAAAGGTTTTTAGCAGTTAAATAGTTAGTTTCTTGTTAATTTCTACTTGAGTTTAGTAAGATGAGAATGCGTCAACAGTTTGCTAACCGATTTACACTTCCCCCCCCCCCACTCTTCTCCTCAAACAAGACTTTTACACAATTGTAAAACTTTAAAAATTCATATCTTTTTGGGTTTGCATTATATCAAAAACTTTTATGAATGAAATTTGTTTGTTTTTTCTTGTACTTTAAGAAAAAAAATAGAGAAGATTTTTTTTTAATTTTTTTTTTTTTTGAAGTTTGCAAATGTTTTATTTTTGACATTTTTGGTCCAAAATAGCTGGCTAACGAACTCGATCTGTATTTTTGGTCACTTAAAACGCATACCAAATTTCAAATTGATAGATGAATTTTTACTCAAGTTAATGGATTTCAAAAAATTTTACACAGACAGACAGACAGACAGACAGACAGACAAACAGACAGACAGACATACAGACAGACACTTTCGTAAAACCCATTTTTTTGGAATCAGGAGGTCTCAAAACGTCGAGAAATGTAGGTTTTAGCAAAAGTTCAAAATCGCACAAATTTAATACCTTCTCATTTAGGATGAGAATGTAAAAATGAATTTATTCAAAATTTCCAAAATTTTTTAAAAAAGTCAAAATTTTTTCATGCAGTTTTATTAGTTGTGATCAATGAAAGTAAATAGGAAAAAAAAACCGGGAGTTTTTTTATTTATTTAAAAAATAATAGTGTTTCTGTATATGATTTTCCCATATTATGTTCTATTTTTTGCATATACAACGTGTATTTTGAGGATTTTAAAGGTTTTTAGCAGTTAAATAGTTAGTTTCTTGTTAATTTCTACTTGAGTTTAGTAAGATGAGAATGCGTCAACAGTTTGCTAACCGATTTACACTTCCCCCCCCCCCCCACTCTTCTCCTCAAACAAGACTTTTACACAATTGTAAAACTTTAAAAATTCATATCTTTTTGGGTTTGCATTATATCAAAAACTTTTATGAATGAAATTTGTTTGTTTTTTCTTGTACTTTAAGAAAAAAAATAGAGAAAAATTTTTTTTTAATTTTTTTTTTTTTTTGAAGTTTGCAAATGTTTTATTTTTGACATTTTTGGTCCAAAATAGCTGGCTAACGAACTCGATCTGTATTTTTGGTCACTTAAAACGCATACCAAATTTCAGATTGATAGATGAATTTTTACTCAAGTTAATGGATTTCAAAAAATTTTACACAGACAGACAGACAGACAGACAGACAGACAAACAGACAGACAGACATACAGACAGACACTTTCGTAAAACCCATTTTTTTGGAATCAGGAGGTCTCAAAACGTCGAGAAATGTAGGTTTTAGCAAAAGTTCAAAATCGCACAAATTTAATACCTTCTCATTTAGGATGAGAATGTAAAAATGAATTTATTCAAAATTTCCAAAATTTTTTAAAAAAGTCAAAATTTTTTCATGCAGTTTTATTAGTTGTGATCAATGAAAGTAAATAGGAAAAAAAAACCGGGAGTTTTTTTATTTATTTAAAAAATAATAGTGTTTCTGTATATGATTTTCCCATATTATGTTCTATTTTTTGCATATATAACGTGTATTTTGAGGATTTTAAAGGTTTTTAGCAGTTAAATAGTTAGTTTCTTGTTAATTTCTACTTGAGTTTAGTAAGATGAGAATGCGTCAACAGTTTGCTAACCGATTTACACTTCCCCCCCCCCCCACTCTTCTCCTCAAACAAGACTTTTACACAATTGTAAAACTTTAAAAATTCATATCTTTTTGGGTTTGCATTATATCAAAAACTTTTATGAATGAAATTTGTTTGTTTTTTCTTGTACTTTAAGAAAAAAAATAGAGAAGATTTTTTTTTAATTTTTTTTTTTTTTGAAGTTTGCAAATGTTTTATTTTTGACATTTTTGGTCCAAAATAGCTGGCTAACGAACTCGATCTGTATTTTTGGTCACTTAAAACGCATACCAAATTTCAAATTGATAGATGAATTTTTACTCAAGTTAATGGATTTCAAAAAATTTTACACAGACAGACAGACAGACAGACAGACAGACAAACAGACAGACAGACATACAGACAGACACTTTCGTAAAACCCATTTTTTTGGAATCAGGAGGTCTCAAAACGTCGAGAAATGTAGGTTTTAGCAAAAGTTCAAAATCGCACAAATTTAATACCTTCTCATTTAGGATGAGAATGTAAAAATGAATTTATTCAAAATTTCCAAAATTTTTTAAAAAAGTCAAAATTTTTTCATGCAGGTTTATTAGTTGTGATCAATGAAAGTAAATAGGAAAAAAAAACCGGGAGTTTTTTTATTTATTTAAAAAATAATAGTGTTTCTGTATATGATTTTCCCATATTATGTTCTATTTTTTGCATATACAACGTGTATTTTGAGGATTTTAAAGGTTTTTAGCAGTTAAATAGTTAGTTTCTTGTTAATTTCTACTTGAGTTTAGTAAGATGAGAATGCGTCAACAGTTTGCTAACCGATTTACACTTCCCCCCCCCCCACTCTTCTCCTCAAACAAGACTTTTACACAATTGTAAAACTTTAAAAATTCATATCTTTTTGGGTTTGCATTATATCAAAAACTTTTATGAATGAAATTTGTTTGTTTTTTCTTGTACTTTAAGAAAAAAAATAGAGAAAAATTTTTTTTTAATTTTTTTTTTTTTTTGAAGTTTGCAAATGTTTTATTTTTGACATTTTTGGTCCAAAATAGCTGGCTAACGAACTCGATCTGTATTTTTGGTCACTTAAAACGCATACCAAATTTCAAATTGATAGATGAATTTTTACTCAAGTTAATGGATTTCAAAAAATTTTACACAGACAGACAGACAGACAGACAGACAGACAAACAGACAGACAGACATACAGACAGACACTTTCGTAAAACCCATTTTTTTGGAATCAGGAGGTCTCAAAACGTCGAGAAATGTAGGTTTTAGCAAAAGTTCAAAATCGCACAAATTTAATACCTTCTCATTTAGGATGAGAATGTAAAAATGAATTTATTCAAAATTTCCAAAATTTTTTAAAAAAGTCAAAATTTTTTCATGCAGTTTTATTAGTTGTGATCAATGAAAGTAAATAGGAAAAAAAAACCGGGAGTTTTTTTATTTATTTAAAAAATAATAGTGTTTCTGTATATGATTTTCCCATATTATGTTCTATTTTTTGCATATATAACGTGTATTTTTGAGGATTTTAAAGGTTTTTAGCAGTTAAATAGTTAGTTTCTTGTTAATTTTCTACTTGAGTTTAGTAAGATGAGAATGCGTCAACAGTTTGCTAACCGATTTACACTTCCCCCCCCCCCCACTCTTCTCCTCAAACAAGACTTTTACACAATTGTAAAACTTTAAAAAATTCATATCTTTTTGGGTTTGCATTATAATCAAAAACTTTTATGAATGAAATTTGTTTGTTTTTTTTTGTACTTTAAGAAAAAAAAATAGAGAAGATTTTTTTTTTAATTTTTTTTTTTTTTTGAAGTTTGCAAATGTTTTATTTTTGACATTTTTGGTCCAAAATAGCTGGCTAACGAACTCGATCTGTATTTTTGGTCACTTAAAACGCATACCAAATTTCAAATTGATAGATGAATTTTTACTCAAGTTAATGGATTTCAAAAAATTTTACACAGACAGACAGACAGACAGACAGACAAACAGACAGACAGACATACAGACAGACACTTTCGTAAAACCCATTTTTTTGGAATCAGGAGGTCTCAAAACGTCGAGAAATGTAGGTTTTAGCAAAAGTTCAAAATCGCACAAATTTAATACCTTCTCATTTAGGATGAGAATGTAAAAATGAATTTATTCAAAATTTCCAAAATTTTTTAAAAAAGTCAAAATTTTTTCATGCAGTTTTATTAGTTGTGATCAATGAAAGTAAATAGGAAAAAAAAACCGGGAGTTTTTTTATTTATTTAAAAAATAATAGTGTTTCTGTATATGATTTTCCCATATTATGTTCTATTTTTTGCATATACAACGTGTATTTTGAGGATTTTAAAGGTTTTTAGCAGTTAAATAGTTAGTTTCTTGTTAATTTCTACTTGAGTTTAGTAAGATGAGAATGCGTCAACAGTTTGCTAACCGATTTACACTTCCCCCCCCCCCCACTCTTCTCCTCAAACAAGACTTTTACACAATTGTAAAACTTTAAAAATTCATATCTTTTTGGGTTTGCATTATATCAAAAACTTTTATGAATGAAATTTGTTTGTTTTTTCTTGTACTTTAAGAAAAAAAATAGAGAAAAATTTTTTTTTAATTTTTTTTTTTTTTTGAAGTTTGCAAATGTTTTATTTTTGACATTTTTGGTCCAAAATAGCTGGCTAACGAACTCGATCTGTATTTTTGGTCACTTAAAACGCATACCAAATTTCAAATTGATAGATGAATTTTTACTCAAGTTAATGGATTTCAAAAAATTTTACACAGACAGACAGACAGACAGACAGACAGACAAACAGACAGACAGACATACAGACAGACACTTTCGTAAAACCCATTTTTTTGGAATCAGGAGGTCTCAAAACGTCGAGAAATGTAGGTTTTAGCAAAAGTTCAAAATCGCACAAATTTAATACCTTCTCATTTAGGATGAGAATGTAAAAATGAATTTATTCAAAATTTCCAAAATTTTTTAAAAAAGTCAAAATTTTTTCATGCAGTTTTATTAGTTGTGATCAATGAAAGTAAATAGGAAAAAAAAACCGGGAGTTTTTTTATTTATTTAAAAAATAATAGTGTTTCTGTATATGATTTTCCCATATTATGTTCTATTTTTTGCATATATAACGTGTATTTTGAGGATTTTAAAGGTTTTTAGCAGTTAAATAGTTAGTTTCTTGTTAATTTCTACTTGAGTTTAGTAAGATGAGAATGCGTCAACAGTTTGCTAACCGATTTACACTTCCCCCCCCCCACTCTTCTCCTCAAACAAGACTTTTACACAATTGTAAAACTTTAAAAATTCATATCTTTTTGGGTTTGCATTATATCAAAAACTTTTATGAATGAAATTTGTTTGTTTTTTCTTGTACTTTAAGAAAAAAAATAGAGAAGATTTTTTTTTAATTTTTTTTTTTTTTGAAGTTTGCAAATGTTTTATTTTTGACATTTTTGGTCCAAAATAGCTGGCTAACGAACTCGATCTGTATTTTTGGTCACTTAAAACGCATACCAAATTTCAAATTGATAGATGAATTTTTACTCAAGTTAATGGATTTCAAAAAATTTTACACAGACAGACAGACAGACAGACAGACAGACAAACAGACAGACAGACATACAGACAGACACTTTCGTAAAACCCATTTTTTTGGAATCAGGAGGTCTCAAAACGTCGAGAAATGTAGGTTTTAGCAAAAGTTCAAAATCGCACAAATTTAATACCTTCTCATTTAGGATGAGAATGTAAAAATGAATTTATTCAAAATTTCCAAAATTTTTTAAAAAAGTCAAAATTTTTTCATGCAGTTTTATTAGTTGTGATCAATGAAAGTAAATAGGAAAAAAAAACCGGGAGTTTTTTTATTTATTTAAAAAATAATAGTGTTTCTGTATATGATTTTCCCATATTATGTTCTATTTTTTGCATATACAACGTGTATTTTGAGGATTTTAAAGGTTTTTAGCAGTTAAATAGTTAGTTTCTTGTTAATTTCTACTTGAGTTTAGTAAGATGAGAATGCGTCAACAGTTTGCTAACCGATTTACACTTCCCCCCCCCCCACTCTTCTCCTCAAACAAGACTTTTACACAATTGTAAAACTTTAAAAATTCATATCTTTTTGGGTTTGCATTATATCAAAAACTTTTATGAATGAAATTTGTTTGTTTTTTCTTGTACTTTAAGAAAAAAAATAGAGAAAAATTTTTTTTTAATTTTTTTTTTTTTTGAAGTTTGCAAATGTTTTATTTTTGACATTTTTGGTCCAAAATAGCTGGCTAACGAACTCGATCTGTATTTTTGGTCACTTAAAACGCATACCAAATTTCAAATTGATAGATGAATTTTTACTCAAGTTAATGGATTTCAAAAAATTTTACACAGACAGACAGACAGACAGACAGACAAACAGACAGACAGACATACAGACAGACACTTTCGTAAAACCCATTTTTTTGGAATCAGGAGGTCTCAAAACGTCGAGAAATGTAGGTTTTAGCAAAAGTTCAAAATCGCACAAATTTTATACCTTCTCATTTAGGATGAGAATGTAAAAATGAATTTATTCAAAATTTCCAAAATTTTTTAAAAAAGTCAAAATTTTTTCATGCAGTTTTATTAGTTGTGATCAATGAAAGTAAATAGGAAAAAAAAACCGGGAGTTTTTTTATTTATTTAAAAAATAATAGTGTTTCTGTATATGATTTTCCCATATTATGTTCTATTTTTTGCATATACAACGTGTATTTTGAGGATTTTAAAGGTTTTTAGCAGTTAAATAGTTAGTTTCTTGTTAATTTCTACTTGAGTTTAGTAAGATGAGAATGCGTCAACAGTTTGCTAACCGATTTACACTTCCCCCCCCCCACTCTTCTCCTCAAACAAGACTTTTACACAATTGTAAAACTTTAAAAATTCATATCTTTTTGGGTTTGCATTATATCAAAAACTTTTATGAATGAAATTTGTTTGTTTTTTCTTGTACTTTAAGAAAAAAAATAGAGAAAAATTTTTTTTTAATTTTTTTTTTTTTTTGAAGTTTGCAAATGTTTTATTTTTGACATTTTTGGTCCAAAATAGCTGGCTAACGAACTCGATCTGTATTTTTGGTCACTTAAAACGCATACCAAATTTCAAATTGATAGATGAATTTTTACTCAAGTTAATGGATTTCAAAAAATTTTACACAGACAGACAGACAGACAGACAGACAGACAGACAAACAGACAGACAGACATACAGACAGACACTTTCGTAAAACCCATTTTTTTGGAATCAGGAGGTCTCAAAACGTCGAGAAATGTAGGTTTTAGCAAAAGTTCAAAATCGCACAAATTTAATACCTTCTCATTTAGGATGAGAATGTAAAAATGAATTTATTCAAAATTTCCAAAATTTTTTAAAAAAGTCAATATTTTTTCATGCAGTTTTATTAGTTGTGATCAATGAAAGTAAATAGGAAAAAAAAACCGGGAGTTTTTTTATTTATTTAAAAAATAATAGTGTTTCTGTATATGATTTTCCCATATTATGTTCTATTTTTTGCATATACAACGTGTATTTTGAGGATTTTAAAGGTTTTTAGCAGTTAAATAGTTAGTTTCTTGTTAATTTCTACTTGAGTTTAGTAAGATGAGAATGCGTCAACAGTTTGCTAACCGATTTACACTTCCCCCCCCCCCCACTCTTCTCCTCAAACAAGACTTTTACACAATTGTAAAACTTTAAAAATTCATATCTTTTTGGGTTTGCATTATATCAAAAACTTTTATGAATGAAATTTGTTTGTTTTTTCTTGTACTTTAAGAAAAAAAATAGAGAAAAATTTTTTTTTAATTTTTTTTCTTTTTGAAGTTTGCAAATGTTTTATTTTTGACATTTTTGGTCCAAAATAGCTGGCTAACGAACTCGATCTGTATTTTTGGTCACTTAAAACGCATACCAAATTTCAAATTGATAGATGAATTTTTACTCAAGTTAATGGATTTCAAAAAATTTTACACAGACAGACAGACAGACAGACAGACAAACACTTTCGTAAAACCCATTTTTTTGGAATCAGGAGGTCTCAAAACGTCGAGAAATGTAGGTTTTAGCAAAAGTTCAAAATCGCACAAATTTAATACCTTCTCATTTAGGATGAGAATGTAAAAATGAATTTATTCAAAATTTCCAAAATTTTTTAAAAAAGTCAATATTTTTTCATGCAGTTTTATTAGTTGTGATCAATGAAAGTAAATAGGAAAAAAAAACCGGGAGTTTTTTTATTTATTTAAAAAATAATAGTGTTTCTGTATATGATTTTCTTATATTATGTTCTATTTTTTGCATATATAACGTGTATTTTGAGGATTTTAAAGGTTTTTAGCAGTTAAATAGTTAGTTTCTTGTTAATTTCTACTTGAGTTTAGTAAGATGAGAATGCGTCAACAGTTTGCTAACCGATTTACACTTCCCCCCCCCCACTCTTCTCCTCAAACAAGACTTTTACACAATTGTAAAATTTTAAAAATTCATATCTTTTTGGGTTTGCATTATATCAAAAACTTTTATGAATGAAATTTGTTTGTTTTTTCTTGTACTTTAAGAAAAAAAATAGAGAAAAATTTTTTTTTAATTTTTTTTTTTTTTGAAGTTTGCAAATGTTTTATTTTTGACATTTTTGGTCCAAAATAGCTGGCTAACGAACTCGATCTGTATTTTTGGTCACTTAAAACGCATACCAAATTTCAAATTGATAGATGAATTTTTACTCAAGTTAATGGATTTCAAAAAATTTTACACAGACAGACAGACAGACAGACAGACAAACAGACAGACAGACATACAGACAGACACTTTCGTAAAACCCATTTTTTTGGAATCAGGAGGTCTCAAAACGTCGAGAAATGTAGGTTTTAGCAAAAGTTCAAAATCGCACAAATTTAATACCTTCTCATTTAGGATGAGAATGTAAAAATGAATTTATTCAAAATTTCCAAAATTTTTTAAAAAAGTCAATATTTTTTGATGCAGTTTTATTAGTTGTGATCAATGAAAGTAAATAGGAAAAAAAAACCGGGAGTTTTTTTATTTATTTAAAAAATAATAGTGTTTCTGTATATGATTTTCCCATATTATGTTCTATTTTTTGCATATATAACGTGTATTTTGAGGATTTTAAAGGTTTTTAGCAGTTAAATAGTTAGTTTCTTGTTAATTTCTACTTGAGTTTAGTAAGATGAGAATGCGTCAACAGTTTGCTAACCGATTTACACTTCCCCCCCCCCCACTCTTCTCCTCAAACAAGACTTTTACACAATTGTAAAACTTTAAAAATTCATATCTTTTTGGGTTTGCATTATATCAAAAACTTTTATGAATGAAATTTGTTTGTTTTTTCTTGTACTTTAAGAAAAAAAATAGAGAAAAATTTTTTTTTAATTTTTTTTTTTTTGAAGTTTGCAAATGTTTTATTTTTGACATTTTTGGTCCAAAATAGCTGGCTAACGAACTCGATCTGTATTTTTGGTCACTTAAAACGCATACCAAATTTCAAATTGATAGATGAATTTTTACTCAAGTTAATGGATTTCAAAAAATTTTACACAGACAGACAGACAGACAGACAGACAAACACTTTCGTAAAACCCATGTTTTTGGAATCAGGAGGTCTCAAAACGTCGAGAAATGTAGGTTTTAGCAAAAGTTCAAAATCGCACAAATTTAATACCTTCTCATTTAGGATGAGAATGTAAAAATGAATTTATTCAAAATTTCCAAAATTTTTTAAAAAAGTCAATATTTTTTCATGCAGTTTTATTAGTTGTGATCAATGAAAGTAAATAGGAAAAAAAAACCGGGAGTTTGTTTATTTATTTAAAAAATAATAGTGTTTCTGTATATGATTTTCCCATATTATGTTCTATTTTTTGCATATATAACGTGTATTTTGAGGATTTTAAAGGTTTTTAGCAGTTAAATAGTTAGTTTTTTGTTAATTTCTACTTGAGTTTAGTAAGATGAGAATGCGTCAACAGTTTGCTAACCGATTTACACTTCCCCCCCCCCACTCTTCTCCTCAAACAAGACTTTTACACAATTGTAAAACTTTAAAAATTCATATCTTTTTGGGTTTGCATTATATCAAAAACTTTTATGAATGAAATTTGTTTGTTTTTTCTTGTACTTTAAGAAAAAAAATAGAGAAAAATTTTTTTTTAATTTTTTTTTTTTTTGAAGTTTGCAAATGTTTTATTTTTGACATTTTTGGTCCAAAATAGCTGGCTAACGAACTCGATCTGTATTTTTGGTCACTTAAAACGCATACCAAATTTCAAATTGATAGATGAATTTTTACTCAAGTTAATGGATTTCAAAAAATTTTACACAGACAGACAGACAGACAGACAGACAGACAAACACTTTCGTAAAACCCATTTTTTTGGAATCAGGAGGTCTCAAAACGTCGAGAAATGTAGGTTTTAGCAAAAGTTCAAAATCGCACAAATTTAATACCTTCTCATTTAGGATGAGAATGTAAAAATGAATTTATTCAAAATTTCCAAAATTTTTTAAAAAAGTCAATATTTTTTGATGCAGTTTTATTAGTTGTGATCAATGAAAGTAAATAGGAAAAAAAAACCGGGAGTTTTTTTATTTATTTAAAAAATAATAGTGTTTCTGTATATGATTTTCCCATATTATGTTCTATTTTTTGCATATATAACGTGTATTTTGAGGATTTTAAAGGTTTTTAGCAGTTAAATAGTTAGTTTCTTGTTAATTTCTACTTGAGTTTAGTAAGATGAGAATGCGTCAACAGTTTGCTAACCGATTTACACTTCCCCCCCCCCACTCTTCTCCTCAAACAAGACTTTTACACAATTGTAAAACTTTAAAAATTCATATCTTTTTGGGTTTGCATTATATCAAAAACTTTTATGAATGAAATTTGTTTGTTTTTTCTTGTACTTTAAGAAAAAAAATAGAGAAAAATTTTTTTTTAATTTTTTTTTTTTTTGAAGTTTGCAAATGTTTTATTTTTGACATTTTTGGTCCAAAATAGCTGGCTAACGAACTCGATCTGTATTTTTGGTCACTTAAAACGCATACCAAATTTCAAATTGATAGATGAATTTTTACTCAAGTTAATGGATTTCAAAAAATTTTACACAGACAGACAGACAGACAGACAGACAAACAAACACTTTCGTAAAACCCATTTTTTTGGAATCAGGAGGTCTCAAAACGTCGAGAAATGTAGGTTTTAGCAAAAGTTCAAAATCGCACAAATTTAATACCTTCTCATTTAGGATGAGAATGTAAAAATGAATTTATTCAAAATTTCCAAAATTTTTTAAAAAAGTCAATATTTTTTCATGCAGTTTTATTAGTTGTGATCAATGAAAGTAAATAGGAAAAAAAAACCGGGAGTTTTTTTATTTATTTAAAAAATAATAGTGTTTCTGTATATGATTTTCCCATATTATGTTCTATTTTTTGCATATATAACGTGTATTTTGAGGATTTTAAAGGTTTTTAGCAGTTAAATAGTTAGTTTCTTGTTAATTTCTACTTGAGTTTAGTAAGATGAGAATGCGTCAACAGTTTGCTATCCGATTTACACTTCCCCCCCCCCCCACTCTTCTCCTCAAACAAGACTTTTACACAATTGTAAAACTTTAAAAATTCATATCTTTTTGGGTTTGCATTATATCAAAAACTTTTATGAATGAAATTTGTTTGTTTTTTCTTGTACTTTAAGAAAAAAAATAGAGAAAAATTTTTTTTTAATTTTTTTTTTTTTTGAAGTTTGCAAATGTTTTATTTTTGACATTTTTGGTCCAAAATAGCTGGCTAACGAACTCGATCTGTATTTTTGGTCACTTAAAACGCATACCAAATTTCAAATTGATAGATGAATTTTTACTCAAGTTAATGGATTTCAAAAAATTTTACACAGACAGACAGACAGACAGACAGACAAACAGACAGACAGACATACAGACAGACACTTTCGTAAAACCCATTTTTTTGGAATCAGGAGGTCTCAAAACGTCGAGAAATGTAGGTTTTAGCAAAAGTTCAAAATCGCACAAATTTAATACCTTCTCATTTAGGATGAGAATGTAAAAATGAATTTATTCAAAATTTCCAAAATTTTTTAAAAAAGTCAATATTTTTTGATGCAGTTTTATTAGTTGTGATCAATGAAAGTAAATAGGAAAAAAAAACCGGGAGTTTTTTTATTTATTTAAAAAATAATAGTGTTTCTGTATATGATTTTCCCATATTATGTTCTATTTTTTGCATATATAACGTGTATTTTGAGGATTTTAAAGGTTTTTAGCAGTTAAATAGTTAGTTTCTTGTTAATTTCTACTTGAGTTTAGTAAGATGAGAATGCGTCAACAGTTTGCTAACCGATTTACACTTCCCCCCCCCCCCCACTCTTCTCCTCAAACAAGACTTTTACACAATTGTAAAACTTTAAAAATTCATATCTTTTTGGGTTTGCATTATATCAAAAACTTTTATGAATGAAATTTGTTTGTTTTTTCTTGTACTTTAAGAAAAAAAATAGAGAAAAATTTTTTTTTAATTTTTTTTTCTTTTGAAGTTTGCAAATGTTTTATTTTTGACATTTTTGGTCCAAAATAGCTGGCTAACGAACTCGATCTGTATTTTTGGTCACTTAAAACGCATACCAAATTTCAAATTGATAGATGAATTTTTACTCAAGTTAATGGATTTCAAAAAATTTTACACAGACAGACAGACAGACAGACAGTCAAACACTTTCGTAAAACCCATTTTTTTGGAATCAGGAGGTCTCAAAACGTCAAGAAATGTAGGTTTTAGCAAAAGTTCAAAATCGCACAAATTTAATACCTTCTTATTTAGGATGAGAATGTAAAAATGAATTTATTCAAAATTTCCAAAATTTTTTAAAAAAGTCAATATTTTTTCATGCAGTTTTATTAGTTGTGATCAATGAAAGTAAATAGGAAAAAAAAACCGGGAGTTTTTTTATTTATTTAAAAAATAATAGTGTTTCTGTATATGATTTTCCCATATTATGTTCTATTTTTTGCATATATAACGTGTATTTTGAGGATTTTAAAGGTTTTTAGCAGTTAAATAGTTAATTTCTTGTTAATTTCTACTTGAGTTTAGTAAGATGAGAATGCGTCAACAGTTTGCTATCCGATTTACACTTCCCCCCCCCCCCCCACTCTTCTCCTCAAACAAGACTTTTACACAATTGTAAAACTTTAAAAATTCATATCTTTTTGGGTTTGCATTATATCAAAAACTTTTATGAATGAAATTTGTTTGTTTTTTCTTGTACTTTAAGAAAAAAAATAGAGAAAAATTTTTTTTTAATTTTTTTTTTTTTTTGAAGTTTGCAAATGTTTTATTTTTGACATTTTTGGTCCAAAATAGCTGGCTAACGAACTCGATCTGTATTTTTGGTCACTTAAAACGCATACCAAATTTCAAATTGATAGATGAATTTTTACTCAAGTTAATGGATTTCAAAAAATTTTACACAGACAGACAGACAGACAGACAGACAAACAGACAGACAGACATACAGACAGACACTTTCGTAAAACCCATTTTTTTGGAATCAGGAGGTCTCAAAACGTCTAAAAATGTAGGTTTTAGCAAAAGTTCAAAATCGCACAAATTTAATACCTTCTCATTTAGGATGAGAATGTAAAAATGAATTTATTCAAAATTTCCAAAATTTTTTAAAAAAGTCAATATTTTTTCATGCAGTTTTATTAGTTGTGATCAATGAAAGTAAATAGGAAAAAAAAACCGGGAGTTTTTTTATTTATTTAAAAAATAATAGTGTTTCTGTATATGATTTTCCCATATTATGTTCTATTTTTTGCATATATAACGTGTATTTTGAGGATTTTAAAGGTTTTTAGCAGTTAAATAGTTAGTTTCTTGTTAATTTCTACTTGAGTTTAGTAAGATGAGAATGCGTCAACAGTTTGCTAACCGATTTACACTTCCCCCCCCCCCACTCTTCTCCTCAAACAAGACTTTTACACAATTGTAAAACTTTAAAAATTCATATCTTTTTGGGTTTGCATTATATCAAAAACTTTTATGAATGAAATTTGTTTGTTTTTTCTTGTACTTTAAGAAAAAAAATAGAGAAAAATTTTTTTTTAATTTTTTTTTTTTTTGAAGTTTGCAAATGTTTTATTTTTGACATTTTTGGTCCAAAATAGCTGGCTAACGAACTCGATCTGTATTTTTGGTCACTTAAAACGCATACCAAATTTCAAATTGATAGATGAATTTTTACTCAAGTTAATGGATTTCAAAAAATTTTACACAGACAGACAGACAGACAAACAGACAGACAGACATACAGACAGACACTTTCGTAAAACCCATTTTTTTGGAATCAGGAGGTCTCAAAACGTCGAGAAATGTAGGTTTTAGCAAAAGTTCAAAATCGCACAAATTTAATACCTTCTCATTTAGGATGAGAATGTAAAAATGAATTTATTCAAAATTTCCAAAATTTTTTAAAAAAGTCAATATTTTTTGATGCAGTTTTATTAGTTGTGATCAATGAAAGTAAATAGGAAAAAAAAACCGGGAGTTTTTTTATTTATTTAAAAAATAATAGTGTTTCTGTATATGATTTTCCCATATTATGTTCTATTTTTTGCATATATAACGTGTATTTTGAGGATTTTAAAGGTTTTTAGCAGTTAAATAGTTAGTTTCTTGTTAATTTCTACTTGAGTTTAGTAAGATGAGAATGCGTCAACAGTTTGCTAACCGATTTACACTTCCCCCCCCCCTACTCTTCTCCTCAAACAAGACTTTTACACAATTGTAAAACTTTAAAAATTCATATCTTTTTGGGTTTGCATTATATCAAAAACTTTTATGAATGAAATTTGTTTGGTTTTTCTTTTACTTTAAGAAAAAAAATAGAGAAAAATTTTTTTTTAATTTTTTTTTTTTTTGAAGTTTGCAAATGTTTTATTTTTGACATTTTTGGTCCAAAATAGCTGGCTAACGAACTCGATCTGTATTTTTGGTCACTTAAAACGCATACCAAATTTCAAATTGATAGATGAATTTTTACTCAAGTTAATGGATTTCAAAAAATTTTACACAGACAGACAGACAGACATACAGACAGACACTTTCGTAAAACCCATTTTTTTGGAATCAGGAGGTCTCAAAACGTCGAGAAATGTAGGTTTTAGCAAAAGTTCAAAATCGCACAAATTTAATACCTTCTTATTTAGGATGAGAATGTAAAAATGAATTTATTCAAAATTTCCAAAATTTTTTAAAAAAGTCAATATTTTTTCATGCAGTTTTATTAGTTGTGATCAATGAAAGTAAATAGGAAGAAAAAACCGGGAGTTTTTTTATTTATTTAAAAAATAATAGTGTTTCTGTATATGATTTTCCCATATTATGTTCTATTTTTTGCATATATAACGTGTATTTTGAGGATTTTAAAGGTTTTTAGCAGTTAAATAGTTAGTTTCTTGTTAATTTCTACTTGAGTTTAGTAAGATGAGAATGCGTCAACAGTTTGCTAACCGATTTACACTTCCCCCCCCCCACTCATCTCCTCAAACAAGACTTTTACACAATTGTAAAACTTTAAAAATTCATATCTTTTTGGGTTTGCATTATATCAAAAACTTTTATGAATGAAATTTGTTTGTTTTTTCTTGTACTTTAAGAAAAAAAATAGAGAAAAATTTTTTTTTAATTTTTTTTTTTTTTGAAGTTTGCAAATGTTTTATTTTTGACATTTTTGGTCCAAACTAGCTGGCTAACGAACTCGATCTGTATTTTTGGTCACTTAAAACGCATACCAAATTTCAAATTGATAGATGAATTTTTACTCAAGTTAATGGATTTCAAAAAATTTTACACAGACAGACAGACAGACAGACAGACAGACAGACAAACAGACAGACAGACATACAGACAGACACTTTCGTAAAACCCATTTTTTTGGAATCAGGAGGTCTCAAAACGTCGAGAAATGTAGGTTTTAGCAAAAGTTCAAAATCGCACAAATTTAATACCTTCTCATTTAGGATGAGAATGTAAAAATGAATTTATTCAAAATTTCCAAAATTTTTTAAAAAAGTCAATATTTTTTGATTCAGTTTTATTAGTTGTGATCAATGAAAGTAAATAGGAAAAAAAAACCGGGAGTTTTTTTATTTATTTAAAAAATAATAGTGTTTCTGTATATGATTTTCCCATATTATGTTCTATTTTTTGCATATATAACGTGTATTTTGAGGATTTTAAAGGTTTTTAGCAGTTAAATAGTTAGTTTCTTGTTAATTTCTACTTGAGTTTAGTAAGATGAGAATGCGTCAACAGGTTGCTAACCGATTTACACTTCCCCCCCCCCACTCTTCTCCTCAAACAAGACTTTTACACAATTGTAAAACTTTAAAAATTCATATCTTTTTGGGTTTGCATTATATCAAAAACTTTTATGAATGAAATTTGTTTGTTTTTTCTTGTACTTTAAGAAAAAAAATAGAGAAAAATTTTTTTTTAATTTTTTTTTTTTTTGAAGTTTGCAAATGTTTTATTTTTGACATTTTTGGTCCAAAATAGCTGGCTAACGAACTCGATCTGTATTTTTGGTCACTTAAAACGCATACCAAATTTCAAATTGATAGATGAATTTTTACTCAAGTTAATGGATTTCAAAAAATTTTACACAGACAGACAGACAGACAGACAAACACTTTCGTAAAACCCATTTTTTTGGAATCAGGAGGTCTCAAAACGTCGAGAAATGTAGGTTTTAGCAAAAGTTCAAAATCGCACAAATTTAATACCTTCTCATTTAGGATGAGAATGTAAAAATGAATTTATTCAAAATTTCCAAAATTTTTTAAAAAAGTCAATATTTTTTGATGCAGTTTTATTAGTTGTGATCAATGAAAGTAAATAGGAAAAAAAAACCGGGAGTTTTTTTATTTATTTAAAAAATAATAGTGTTTCTGTATATGATTTTCCCATATTATGTTCTATTTTTTGCATATATAACGTGTATTTTGAGGATTTTAAAGGTTTTTAGCAGTTAAATAGTTAGTTTCTTGTTAATTTCTACTTGAGTTTAGTAAGATGAGAATGCGTCAACAGTTTGCTAACCGATTTACACTTCCCCCCCCCCACTCTTCTCCTCAAACAAGACTTTTACACAATTGTAAAACTTTAAAAATTCATATCTTTTTGGGTTTGCATTATATCAAAAACTTTTATGAATGAAATTTGTTTGTTTTTTCTTGTACTTTAAGAAAAAAAATAGAGAAAAATTTTTTTTTAATTTTTTTTTTTTTTTGAAGTTTGCAAATGTTTTATTTTTGACATTTTTGGTCCAAAATAGCTGGCTAACGAACTCGATCTGTATTTTTGGTCACTTAAAACGCATACCAAATTTCAAATTGATAGATGAATTTTTACTCAAGTTAATGGATTTCAAAAAATTTTACACAGACAGACAGACAGACATACAGACAGACACTTTTGTAAAACCCATTTTTTTGGAATCAGGAGGTCTCAAAACGTCGAGAAATGGAGGTTTTAGCAAAAGTTCAAAATCGCACAAATTTAATACCTTCTCATTTAGGATGAGAATGTAAAAATGAATTTATTCAAAATTTCTAAAATTTTTTAAAAAAGTCAATATTTTTTCATGCAGTTTTATTAGTTGTGATCAATGAAAGCAAATAGGAAGAAAAAACCGGGAGTTTTTTTATTTATTTAAAAAATAATAGTGTTTCTGTATATGATTTTCCCATATTATGTTCTATTTTTTGCATATATAACGTGTATTTTGAGGATTTTAAAGGTTTTTAGCAGTTAAATAGTTAGTTTCTTGTTAATTTCTACTTGAGTTTAGTAAGATGAGAATGCGTCAACAGTTTGCTAACCGATTTACACTTCCCCCCCCCCACTCATCTCCTCAAACAAGACTTTTACACAATTGTAAAACTTTAAAAATTCATATCTTTTTGGGTTTGCATTATATCAAAAACTTTTATGAATGAAATTTGTTTGTTTTTTCTTGTACTTTAAGAAAAAAAATAGAGAAAAATTTTTTTTTAATTTTTTTTTTTTTTTGAAGTTTGCAAATGTTTTATTTTTGACATTTTTGGTCCAAAATAGCTGGCTAACGAACTCGATCTGTATTTTTGGTCACTTAAAACGCATACCAAATTTCAAATTGATAGATGAATTTTTACTCAAGTTAATGGATTTCAAAAAATTTTACACAGACAGACAGACAGACATACAGACAGACACTTTTGTAAAACCCATTTTTTTGGAATCAGGAGGTCTCAAAACGTCGAGAAATGGAGGTTTTAGCAAAAGTTCAAAATCGCACAAATTTAATACCTTCTCATTTAGGATGAGAATGTAAAAATGAATTTATTCAAAATTTCTAAAATTTTTTAAAAAAGTCAATATTTTTTCATGCAGTTTTATTAGTTGTGATCAATGAAAGTAAATAGGAAGAAAAAACCGGGAGTTTTTTTATTTATTTAAAAAATAATAGTGTTTCTGTATATGATTTTCCCATATTATGTTCTATTTTTTGCATATATAACGTGTATTTTGAGGATTTTAAAGGTTTTTAGCAGTTAAATAGTTAGTTTCTTGTTAATTTCTACTTGAGTTTAGTAAGATGAGAATGCGTCAACAGTTTGCTAACCGATTTACACTTCCCCCCCCCACTCTTCTCCTCAAACAAGACTTTTACACAATTGTAAAACTTTAAAAATTCATATCTTTTTGGGTTTGCATTATATCAAAAACTTTTATGAATGAAATTTGTTTGTTTTTTCTTGTACTTTAAGAAAAAAAATAGAGAAAAATTTTTTTTTAATTTTTTTTTTTTTTGAAGTTTGCAAATGTTTTATTTTTGACATTTTTGGTCCAAAATAGCTGGCTAACGAACTCGATCTGTATTTTTGAACACTTAAAACGCATACCAAATTTCAAATTGATAGATGAATTTTTACTCAAGTTAATGGATTTCAAAAAATTTTACACAGACAGACAGACAGACATACAGACAGACACTTTCGTAAAACCCATTTTTTTGGAATCAGGAGGTCTCAAAACGTCGAGAAATGTAGGTTTTAGCAAAAGTTCAAAATCGCACAAATTTAATACCTTCTCATTTAGGATGAGAATGTAAAAATGAATTTATTCAAAATTTCCAAAATTTTTTAAAAAAGTCAATATTTTTTCATGCAGTTTTATTAGTTGTGATCAATGAAAGTAAATAGGAAGAAAAAACCGGGAGTTTTTTTATTTATTTAAAAAATAATAGTGTTTCTGTATATGATTTTCCCATATTATGTTCTATTTTTTGCATATATAACGTGTATTTTGAGGATTTTAAAGGTTTTTAGCAGTTAAATAGTTAGTTTCTTGTTAATTTCTACTTGAGTTTAGTAAGATGAGAATGCGTCAACAGTTTGCTAACCGATTTACACTTCCCCCCCCCCCACTCTTCTCCTCAAACAAGACTTTTACACAATTGTAAAACTTTAAAAATTCATATCTTTTTGGGTTTGCATTATATCAAAAACTTTTATGAATGAAATTTGTTTGTTTTTTCTTGTACTTTAAGAAAAAAAATAGAGAAAAATTTTTTTTTAATTTTTTTTTTTTTTGAAGTTTGCAAATGTTTTATTTTTGACATTTTTGGTCCAAAATAGCTGGCTAACGAACTCGATCTGTATTTTTGGTCACTTAAAACGCATACCAAATTTCAAATTGATAGATGAATTTTTACTCAAGTTAATGGATTTCAAAAAATTTTACACAGACAGACAGACAGACAGACAGACAAACAGACAGACAGACATACAGACAGACACTTTCGTAAAACCCATTTTTTTGGAATCAGGAGGTCTCAAAACGTCGAGAAATGTAGGTTTTAGCAAAAGTTCAAAATCGCACAAATTTAATACCTTCTCATTTAGGATGAGAATGTAAAAATGAATTTATTCAAAATTTCCAAAATTTTTTAAAAAAGTCAAAATTTTTTCATGCAGTTTTATTAGTTGTGATCAATGAAAGTAAATAGGAAAAAAAAACCGGGAGTTTTTTTATTTATTTAAAAAATAATAGTGTTTCTGTATATGATTTTCCCATATTATGTTCTATTTTTTGCATATATAACGTGTATTTTGAGGATTTTAAAGGTTTTTAGCAGTTAAATAGTTAGTTTCTTGTTAATTTCTACTTGAGTTTAGTAAGATGAGAATGCGTCAACAGTTTGCTAACCGATTTACACTTCCCCCCCCCCACTCTTCTCCTCAAACAAGACTTTTACACAATTGTAAAACTTTAAAAATTCATATCTTTTTGGGTTTGCATTATATCAAAAACTTTTATGAATGAAATTTGTTTGTTTTTTCTTGTACTTTAAGAAAAAAAATAGAGAAGATTTTTTTTTAATTTTTTTTTTTTTTGAAGTTTGCAAATGTTTTATTTTTGACATTTTTGGTCCAAAATAGCTGGCTAACGAACTCGATCTGTATTTTTGGTCACTTAAAACGCATACCAAATTTCAAATTGATAGATGAATTTTTACTCAAGTTAATGGATTTCAAAAAATTTTACACAGACAGACAGACAGACAGACAGACAAACACTTTCGTAAAACCCATTTTTTTGGAATCAGGAGGTCTCAAAACGTCGAGAAATGTAGGTTTTAGCAAAAGTTCAAAATCGCACAAATTTAATACCTTCTCATTTAGGATGAGAATGTAAAAATGAATTTATTCAAAATTTCCAAAATTTTTTAAAAAAGTCAATATTTTTTGATGCAGTTTTATTAGTTGTGATCAATGAAAGTAAATAGGAAGAAAAAACCGGGAGTTTTTTTATTTATTTAAAAAATAATAGTGTTTCTGTATATGATTTTCCCATATTATGTTCTATTTTTTGCATATATAACGTGTATTTTGAGGATTTTAAAGGTTTTTAGCAGTTAAATAGTTAGTTTCTTGTTAATTTCTACCTGAGTTTAGTAAGATGAGAATGCGTCAACAGTTTGCTAACCGATTTACACTTCCCCCCCCCACTCTTCTCCTCAAACAAGACTTTTACACAATTGTAAAACTTTAAAAATTCATATCTTTTTGGGTTTGCATTATATCAAAAACTTTTATGAATGAAATTTGTTTGTTTTTTCTTGTACTTTAAGAAAAAAAATAGAGAAAAATTTTTTTTTAATTTTTTTTTTTTTTGAAGTTTGCAAATGTTTTATTTTTGACATTTTTGGTCCAAAATAGCTGGCTAACGAACTCGATCTGTATTTTTGGTCACTTAAAACGCATACCAAATTTCAAATTGATAGATGAATTTTTACTCAAGTTAATGGATTTCAAAAAATTTTACACAGACAGACAGACAGACAGACAGACAAACAGACAGACAGACATACAGACAGACACTTTCGTAAAACCCATTTTTTTGGAATCAGGAGGTCTCAAAACGTCGAGAAATGTAGGTTTTAGCAAAAGTTCAAAATCGCACAAATTTAATACCTTCTCATTTAGGATGAGAATGTAAAAATGAATTTATTCAAAATTTCCAAAATTTTTTAAAAAAGTCAATATTTTTTGATGCAGTTTTATTAGTTGTGATCAATGAAAGTAAATAGGAAAAAAAAACCGGGAGTTTTTTTATTTATTTAAAAAATAATAGTGTTTCTGTATATGATTTTCCCATATTATGTTCTATTTTTTGCATATATAACGTGTATTTTGAGGATTTTAAAGGTTTTTAGCAGTTAAATAGTTAGTTTCTTGTTAATTTCTACTTGAGTTTAGTAAGATGAGAATGCGTCAACAGTTTGCTAACCGATTTACACTCCCCCCCCCCACTCTTCTCCTCAAACAAGACTTTTACACAATTGTAAAACTTTAAAAATTCATATCTTTTTGGGTTTGCATTATATCAAAAACTTTTATGAATGAAATTTGTTTGTTTTTTCTTGTACTTTAAGAAAAAAAATAGAGAAAAATTTTTTTTTAATTTTTTTTTTTTTTGAAGTTTGCAAATGTTTTATTTTTGACATTTTTGGTCCAAAATAGCTGGCTAACGAACTCGATCTGTATTTTTGGTCACTTAAAACGCATACCAAATTTCAAATTGATAGATGAATTTTTACTCAAGTTAATGGATTTCAAAAAATTTTACACAGACAGACAGACAGACAGACAGACAGACAGACAAACAGACAGACAGACATACAGACAGACACTTTCGTAAAACCCATTTTTTTGGAATCAGGAGGTCTCAAAACGTCGAGAAATGTAGGTTTTAGCAAAAGTTCAAAATCGCACAAATTTAATACCTTCTCATTTAGGATGAGAATGTAAAAATGAATTTATTCAAAATTTCCAAAATTTTTTAAAAAAGTCAATATTTTTTGATGCAGTTTTATTAGTTGTGATCAATGAAAGTAAATAGGAAGAAAAAACCGGGAGTTTTTTTATTTATTTAAAAAATAATAGTGTTTCTGTATATGATTTTCCCATATTATGTTCTATTTTTTGCATATATAACGTGTATTTTGAGGATTTTAAAGGTTTTTAGCAGTTAAATAGTTAGTTTCTTGTTAATTTCTACCTGAGTTTAGTAAGATGAGAATGCGTCAACAGTTTGCTAACCGATTTACACTTCCCCCCCCCACTCTTCTCCTCAAACAAGACTTTTACACAATTGTAAAACTTTAAAAATTCATATCTTTTTGGGTTTGCATTATATCAAAAACTTTTATGAATGAAATTTGTTTGTTTTTTCTTGTACTTTAAGAAAAAAAATAGAGAAAAATTTTTTTTTAATTTTTTTTTTTTTTGAAGTTTGCAAATGTTTTATTTTTGACATTTTTGGTCCAAAATAGCTGGCTAACGAACTCGATCTGTATTTTTGGTCACTTAAAACGCATACCAAATTTCAAATTGATAGATGAATTTTTACTCAAGTTAATGGATTTCAAAAAATTTTACACAGACAGACAGACAGACAGACAAACAGACAGACAGACATACAGACAGACACTTTCGTAAAACCCATTTTTTTGGAATCAGGAGGTCTCAAAACGTCGAGAAATGTAGGTTTTAGCAAAAGTTCAAAATCGCACAAATTTAATACCTTCTCATTTAGGATGAGAATGTAAAAATGAATTTATTCAAAATTTCCAAAATTTTTTAAAAAAGTCAATATTTTTTGATGCAGTTTTATTAGTTGTGATCAATAAAAGTAAATAGGAAGAAAAAACCGGGAGTTTTTTTATTTATTTAAAAAATAATAGTGTTTCTGTATATGATTTTCCCATATTATGTTCTATTTTTTGCATATATAACGTGTATTTTGAGGATTTTAAAGGTTTTTAGCAGTTAAATAGTTAGTTTCTTGTTAATTTCTACTTGAGTTTAGTAAGATGAGAATGCGTCAACAGTTTGCTAACCGATTTACACTTCCCCCCCCCCCACTCTTCTCCTCAAACAAGACTTTTACACAATTGTAAAACTTTAAAAATTCATATCTTTTTGGGTTTGCATTATATCAAAAACTTTTATGAATGAAATTTGTTTGTTTTTTCTTGTACTTTAAGAAAAAAAATAGAGAAAAATTTTTTTTTAACTTTTTTTTTTTTTGAAGTTTGCAAATGTATTATTTTTGACATTTTTGGTCCAAAATAGCTGGCTAACGAACTCGATCTGTATTTTTGGTCACTTAAAACGCATACCAAATTTCAAATTGATAGATGAATTTTTACTCAAGTTAATGGATTTCAAAAAATTTTACACAGACAGACAGACAGACAGACAGACAAACAGACAGACAGACATACAGACAGACACTTTCGTAAAACCCATTTTTTTGGAATCAGGAGGTCTCAAAACGTCGAGAAATGTAGGTTTTAGCAAAAGTTCAAAATCGCACAAATTTAATACCTTCTCATTTAGGATGAGAATGTAAAAATGAATTTATTCAAAATTTCCAAAATTTTTTAAAAAAGTCAATATTTTTTGATGCAGTTTTATTAGTTGTGATCAATGAAAGTAAATAGGAAGAAAAAACCGGGAGTTTTTTTATTTATTTAAAAAATAATAGTGTTTCTGTATATGATTTTCCCATATTATGTTCTATTTTTTGCATATATAACGTGTATTTTGAGGATTTTAAAGGTTTTTAGCAGTTAAATAGTTAGTTTCTTGTTAATTTCTACTTGAGTTTAGTAAGATGAGAATGCGTCAACAGTTTGCTAACCGATTTACACTTCCCCCCCCCCCACTCTTCTCCTCAAACAAGACTTTTACACAATTGTAAAACTTTAAAAATTCATATCTTTTTGGGTTTGCATTATATCAAAAACTTTTATGAATGAAATTTGTTTGTTTTTTCTTGTACTTTAAGAAAAAAAATAGAGAAAAATTTTTTTTTAATTTTTTTTTCTTTTGAAGTTTGCAAATGTTTTATTTTTGACATTTTTGGTCCAAAATAGCTGGCTAACGAACTCGATCTGTATTTTTGGTCACTTAAAACGCATACCAAATTTTAAATTGATAGATGAATTTTTACTCAAGTTAATGGATTTCAAAAAATTTTACACAGACAGACAGACAGACAGACAGACAAACAGACAGACAGACATACAGACAGACACTTTCGTAAAACCCATTTTTTGGAATCAGGAGGTCTCAAAACGTCGAGAAATGTAGGTTTTAGCAAAAGTTCAAAATCGCACAAATTTAATACCTTCTCATTTAGGATGAGAATGTAAAAATGAATTTATTCAAAATTTCCAAAATTTTTTAAAAAAGTCAATATTTTTTGATGCAGTTTTATTAGTTGTGATCAATGAAAGTAAATAGGAAGAAAAAACCGGGAGTTTTTTTATTTATTTAAAAAATAATAGTGTTTCTGTATATGATTTTCCCATATTATGTTCTATTTTTTGCATATATAACGTGTATTTTGAGGATTTTAAAGGTTTTTAGCAGTTAAATAGTTAGTTTCTTGTTAATTTCTACCTGAGTTTAGTAAGATGAGAATGCGTCACCAGTTTGCTAACCGATTTACACTTCCCCCCCCCACTCTTCTCCTCAAACAAGACTTTTACACAATTGTAAAACTTTAAAAATTCATATCTTTTTGGGTTTGCATTATATCAAAAACTTTTATGAATGAAATTTGTTTGTTTTTTCTTGTACTTTAAGAAAAAAAATAGAGAAAAATTTTTTTTTAATTTTTTTTTCTTTTGAAGTTTGCAAATGTTTTATTTTTGACATTTTTGGTCCAAAATAGCTGGCTAACGAACTCGATCTGTATTTTTGGTCACTTAAAACGCATACCAAATTTCAAATTGATAGATGAATTTTTACTCAAGTTAATGGATTTCAAAAAATTTTACACAGACAGACAGACAGACAGACAGACAAACAGACAGACAGACATACAGACAGACACTTTCGTAAAACCCATTTTTTTGGAATCAGGAGGTCTCAAAACGTCGAGAAATGTAGGTTTTAGCAAAAGTTCAAAATCGCACAAATTTAATACCTTCTCATTTAGGATGAGAATGTAAAAATGAATTTATTCAAAATTTCCAAAATTTTTTAAAAAAGTCAATATTTTTTGATGCAGTTTTATTAGTTGTGATCAATGAAAGTAAATAGGAAGAAAAAACCGGGAGTTTTTTTATTTATTTAAAAAATAATAGTGTTTCTGTATATGATTTTCCCATATTATGTTCTATTTTTTGCATATATAACGTGTATTTTGAGGATTTTAAAGGTTTTTAGCAGTTAAATAGTTAGTTTCTTGTTAATTTCTACTTGAGTTTAGTAAGATGAGAATGCGTCAACAGTTTGCTAACCGATTTACAGTTCCCCCCCCCCCCCCACTCTTCTCCTCAAACAAGACTTTTACACAATTGTAAAACTTTAAAAATTCATATCTTTTTGGGTTTGCATTATATCAAAAACTTTTATGAATGAAATTTGTTTGTTTTTTCTTGTACTTTAAGAAAAAAAATAGAGAAAAATTTTTTTTTAATTTTTTTTTTTTTGAAGTTTGCAAATGTTTTATTTTTGACATTTTTGGTCCAAAATAGCTGGCTAACGAACTCGATCTGTATTTTTGGTCACTTAAAACGCATACCAAATTTCAAATTGATAGATGAATTTTTACTCAAGTTAATGGATTTCAAAAAATTTTACACAGACAGACAGACAGACAGACAGACAGACAGACAAACAGACAGACAGACATACAGACAGACACTTTCGTAAAACCCATTTTTTTGGAATCAGGAGGTCTCAAAACGTCGAGAAATGTAGGTTTTAGCAAAAGTTCAAAATCGCACAAATTTAATACCTTCTCATTTAGGATGAGAATGTAAAAATGAATTTATTCAAAATTTCCAAAATTTTTTAAAAAAGTCAATATTTTTTGATGCAGTTTTATTAGTTGTGATCAATGAAAGTAAATAGGAAGAAAAAACCGGGAGTTTTTTTATTTATTTAAAAAATAATAGTGTTTCTGTATATGATTTTCCCATATTATGTTCTATTTTTTGCATATATAACGTGTATTTTGAGGATTTTAAAGGTTTTTAGCAGTTAAATAGTTAGTTTCTTGTTAATTTCTACCTGAGTTTAGTAAGATGAGAATGCGTCAACAGTTTGCTAACCGATTTACACTTCCCCCCCCCACTCTTCTCCTCAAACAAGACTTTTACACAATTGTAAAACTTTAAAAATTCATATCTTTTTGGGTTTGCATTATATCAAAAACTTTTATGAATGAAATTTGTTTGTTTTTTCTTGTACTTTAAGAAAAAAAATAGAGAAAAATTTTTTTTTAATTTTTTTTTTTTTTAAGTTTGCAAATGTTTTATTTTTGACATTTTTGGTCCAAAATAGCTGGCTAACGAACTCGATCTGTATTTTTGGTCACTTAAAACGCATACCAAATTTCAAATTGATAGATGAATTTTTACTCAAGTTAATGGATTTCAAAAAATTTTACACAGACAGACAGACAGACAGACAAACAGACAGACAGACATACAGACAGACACTTTCGTAAAACCCATTTTTTTGGAATCAGGAGGTCTCAAAACGTCGAGAAATGTAGGTTTTAGCAAAAGTTCAAAATCGCACAAATTTAATACCTTCTCATTTAGGATGAGAATGTAAAAATGAATTTATTCAAAATTTCCAAAATTTTTAAAAAAGTCAATATTTTTTGATGCAGTTTTATTAGTTGTGATCAATAAAAGTAAATAGGAAGAAAAAACCGGGAGTTTTTTTATTTATTTAAAAAATAATAGTGTTTCTGTATATGATTTTCCATATTATGTTCTATTTTTTGCATATATAACGTGTATTTTGAGGATTTTAAAGGTTTTTAGCAGTTAAATAGTTAGTTTCTTGTTAATTTCTACTTGAGTTTAGTAAGATGAGAATGCGTCAACAGTTTGCTAACCGATTTACACTTCCCCCCCCCCCCCCCACTCTTCTCCTCAAACAAGACTTTTACACAATTGTAAAACTTAAAAATTCATATCTTTTGGGTTTGCATTATATCAAAAACTTTTATGAATGAAATTTGTTTGTTTTTTCTTGTACTTTAAGAAAAAAAATAGAGAAAAATTTTTTTTAATTTTTTTTTCTTTTGAAGTTTGCAAATGTTTTATTTTTGACATTTTTGGTCCAAAATAGCTGGCTAACGAACTCGATCTGTATTTTTGGTCACTTAAAACGCATACCAAATTTCAAATTGATAGATGAATTTTTACTCAAGTTAATGGATTTCAAAAAATTTTACACAGACAGACAGACAGACAGACAGACAAACAGACAGACAGACATACAGACAGACACTTTCGTAAAACCCATTTTTTTGGAATCAGGAGGTCTCAAAACGTCGAGAAATGTAGGTTTTAGCAAAAGTTCAAAATCGCACAAATTTAATACCTTCTCATTTAGGATGAGAATGTAAAAATGAATTTATTCAAAATTTCCAAAATTTTTTAAAAAAGTCAATATTTTTTGATGCAGTTTTATTAGTTGTGATCAATGAAAGTAAATAGGAAGAAAAAACCGGGAGTTTTTTTATTTATTTAAAAAATAATAGTGTTTCTGTATATGATTTTCCCATATTATGTTCTATTTTTTGCATATATAACGTGTATTTTGAGGATTTTAAAGGTTTTTAGCAGTTAAATAGTTAGTTTCTTGTTAAATTCTACTTGAGTTTAGTAAGATGAGAATGCGTCAACAGTTTGCTAACCGATTTACAGTTCCCCCCCCCCCACTCTTCTCCTCAAACAAGACTTTTACACAATTGTAAAACTTTAAAAATTCATATCTTTTTGGGTTTGCATTATATCAAAAACTTTTATGAATGAAATTTGTTTGTTTTTTCTTGTACTTTAAGAAAAAAAATAGAGAAAAATTTTTTTTTAATTTTTTTTTTTTTTGAAGTTTGCAAATGTTTTATTTTTGACATTTTTGGTCCAAAATAGCTGGCTAACGAACTCGATCTGTATTTTTGGTCACTTAAAACGCATACCAAATTTCAAATTGATAGATGAATTTTTACTCAAGTTAATGGATTTCAAAAAATTTTACACAGACAGACAGACAGACATACAGACAGACACTTTCGTAAAACCCATTTTTTTGGAATCAGGAGGTCTCAAAACGTCGAGAAATGTAGGTTTTAGCAAAAGTTCAAAATCGAACAAATTTAATACCTTCTCATTTAGGATGAGAATGTAAAAATGAATTTATTCAAAATTTCCAAAATTTTTTAAAAAAGTCAATATTTTTTCATGCAGTTTTATTAGTTGTGATCAATGAAAGTAAATAGGAAGAAAAAACCGGGAGTTTTTTTATTTATTTAAAAAATAATAGTGTTTCTGTATATGATTTTCCCATATTATGTTCTATTTTTTGCATATATAACGTGTATTTTGAGGATTTTAAAGGTTTTTAGCAGTTAAATAGTTAGTTTCTTGTTAATTTCTACTTGAGTTTAGTAAGATGAGAATGCGTCAACAGTTTGCTAACCGATTTACACTTCCCCCCCCCCCCCACTCTTCTCCTCAAACAAGACTTTTACACAATTGTAAAACTTTAAAAATTCATATCTTTTTGGGTTTGCATTATATCAAAAACTTTTATGAATGAAATTTGTTTGTTTTTTCTTGTACTTTAAGAAAAAAAATAGAGAAAAATTTTTTTTAATTTTTTTTTCTTTTGAAGTTTGCAAATGTTTTATTTTTGACATTTTTGGTCCAAAATAGCTGGCTAACGAACTCGATCTGTATTTTTGGTCACTTAAAACGCATACCAAATTTCAAATTGATAGATGAATTTTTACTCAAGTTAATGGATTTCAAAAAATTTTACACAGACAGACAGACAGACAGACAGACAAACAGACAGACAGACATACAGACAGACACTTTCGTAAAACCCATTTTTTTGGAATCAGGAGGTCTCAAAACGTCGAGAAATGTAGGTTTTAGCAAAAGTTCAAAATCGCACAAATTTAATACCTTCTCATTTAGGATGAGAATGTAAAAATGAATTTATTCAAAATTTCCAAAATTTTTTAAAAAAGTCAATATTTTTTGATGCAGTTTTATTAGTTGTGATCAATGAAAGTAAATAGGAAGAAAAAACCGGGAGTTTTTTTATTTATTTAAAAAATAATAGTGTTTCTGTATATGATTTTCCCATATTATGTTCTATTTTTTGCATATATAACGTGTATTTTGAGGATTTTAAAGGTTTTTAGCAGTTAAATAGTTAGTTTCTTGTTAATTTCTACTTGAGTTTAGTAAGATGAGAATGCGTCAACAGTTTGCTAACCGATTTACACTTCCCCCCCCCCCCCCACTCTTCTCCTCAAACAAGACTTTTACACAATTGTAAAACTTTAAAAATTCATATCTTTTTGGGTTTGCATTATATCAAAAACTTTTATGAATGAAATTTGTTTGTTTTTTCTTGTACTTTAAGAAAAAAAATAGAGAAAAATTTTTTTTAATTTTTTTTTCTTTTGAAGTTTGCAAATGTTTTATTTTTGACATTTTTGGTCCAAAATAGCTGGCTAACGAACTCGATCTGTATTTTTGGTCACTTAAAACGCATACCAAATTTCAAATTGATAGATGAATTTTTACTCAAGTTAATGGATTTCAAAAAATTTTACACAGACAGACAGACAGACATACAGACAGACACTTTCGTAAAACCCATTTTTTTGGAATCAGGAGGTCTCAAAACGTCGAGAAATGTAGGTTTTAGCAAAAGTTCAAAATCGCACAAATTTAATACCTTCTCATTTAGGATGAGAATGTAAAAATGAATTTATTCAAAATTACCAAAATTTTTTAAAAAAGTCAATATTTTTTGATGCAGTTTTATTAGTTGTGATCAATGAAAGTAAATAGGAAGAAAAAACCGGGAGTTTTTTTATTTATTTAAAAAATAATAGTGTTTCTGTATATGATTTTCCCATATTATGTTCTATTTTTTGCATATATAACGTGTATTTTGAGGATTTTAAAGGTTTTTAGCAGTTAAATAGTTAGTTTCTTGTTAATTTCTACTTGAGTTTAGTAAGATGAGAATGCGTCAACAGTTTGCTAACCGATTTACACTTCCCCCCCCCCCCCACTCTTCTCCTCAAACAAGACTTTTACACAATTGTAAAACTTTAAAAATTCATATCTTTTTGGGTTTGCATTATATCAAAAACTTTTATGAATGAAATTTGTTTGTTTTTTCTTGTACTTTAAGAAAAAAAATAGAGAAAAATTTTTTTTTAATTTTTTTTTCTTTTGAAGTTTGCAAATGTTTTATTTTTGACATTTTTGGTCCAAAATAGCTGGCTAACGAACTCGATCTGTATTTTTGGTCACTTAAAACGCATACCAAATTTCAAATTGATAGATGAATTTTTACTCAAGTTAATGGATTTCAAAAAATTTTACACAGACAGACAGACAGACATACAGACAGACACTTTCGTAAAACCCATTTTTTTGGAATCAGGAGGTCTCAAAACGTCGAGAAATGTAGGTTTTAGCAAAAGTTCAAAATCGCACAAATTTAATACCTTCTCATTTAGGATGAGAATGTAAAAATGAATTTATTCAAAATTTCCAAAATTTTTTAAAAAAGTCAATATTTTTTCATGCAGTTTTATTAGTTGTGATCAATGAAAGTAAATAGGAAGAAAAAACCGGGAGTTTTTTTATTTATTTAAAAAATAATAGTGTTTCTGTATATGATTTTCCCATATTATGTTCTATTTTTTGCATATATAACGTGTATTTTGAGGATTTTAAAGGTTTTTAGCAGTTAAATAGTTAGTTTCTTGTTAATTTCTACTTGAGTTTAGTAAGATGAGAATGCGTCAACAGTTTGCTAACCGATTTACACTTCCCCCCCCCCCCCCACTCTTCTCCTCAAACAAGACTTTTACACAATTGTAAAACTTTAAAAATTCATATCTTTTTGGGTTTGCATTATATCAAAAACTTTTATGAATGAAATTTGTTTGTTTTTTCTTGTACTTTAAGAAAAAAAATAGAGAAAAATTTTTTTTTAATTTTTTTTTCTTTTGAAGTTTGCAAATGTTTTATTTTTGACATTTTTGGTCCAAAATAGCTGGCTAACGAACTCGATCTGTATTTTTGGTCACTTAAAACGCATACCAAATTTCAAATTGATAGATGAATTTTTACTCAAGTTAATGGATTTCAAAAAATTTTACACAGACAGACAGACAGACAGACAGACAAACAGACAGACAGACATACAGACAGACACTTTCGTAAAACCCATTTTTTTGGAATCAGGAGGTCTCAAAACGTCGAGAAATGTAGGTTTTAGCAAAAGTTCAAAATCGCACAAATTTAATACCTTCTCATTTAGGATGAGAATGTAAAAATGAATTTATTCAAAATTTCCAAAATTTTTTAAAAAAGTCAATATTTTTTGATGCAGTTTTATTAGTTGTGATCAATGAAAGTAAATAGGAAGAAAAAACCGGGAGTTTTTTTATTTATTTAAAAAATAATAGTGTTTCTGTATATGATTTTCCCATATTATGTTCTATTTTTTGCATATATAACGTGTATTTTGAGGATTTTAAAGGTTTTTAGCAGTTAAATAGTTAGTTTCTTGTTAATTTCTACTTGAGTTTAGTAAGATGAGAATGCGTCAACAGTTTGCTAACCGATTTACACTTCCCCCCCCCCCCACTCTTCTCCTCAAACAAGACTTTTACACAATTGTAAAACTTTAAAAATTCATATCTTTTTGGGTTTGCATTATATCAAAAACTTTTATGAATGAAATTTGTTTGTTTTTTCTTGTACTTTAAGAAAAAAAATAGAGAAAAATTTTTTTTTAATTTTTTTTTCTTTTGAAGTTTGCAAATGTTTTATTTTTGACATTTTTGGTCCAAAATAGCTGGCTAACGAACTCGATCTGTATTTTTGGTCACTTAAAACGCATACCAAATTTCAAATTGATAGATGAATTTTTACTCAAGTTAATGGATTTCAAAAAATTTTACACAGACAGACAGACAGACATACAGACAGACACTTTCGTAAAACCCATTTTTTTGGAATCAGGAGGTCTCAAAACGTCGAGAAATGTAGGTTTTAGCAAAAGTTCAAAATCGCACAAATTTAATACCTTCTCATTTAGGATGAGAATGTAAAAATGAATTTATTCAAAATTACCAAAATTTTTTAAAAAAGTCAATATTTTTTGATGCAGTTTTATTAGTTGTGATCAATGAAAGTAAATAGGAAGAAAAAACCGGGAGTTTTTTTATTTATTTAAAAAATAATAGTGTTTCTGTATATGATTTTCCCATATTATGTTCTATTTTTTGCATATATAACGTGTATTTTGAGGATTTTAAAGGTTTTTAGCAGTTAAATAGTTAGTTTCTTGTTAATTTCTACTTGAGTTTAGTAAGATGAGAATGCGTCAACAGTTTGCTAACCGATTTACACTTCCCCCCCCCCCCCACTCTTCTCCTCAAACAAGACTTTTACACAATTGTAAAACTTTAAAAATTCATATCTTTTTGGGTTTGCATTATATCAAAAACTTTTATGAATGAAATTTGTTTGTTTTTTCTTGTACTTTAAGAAAAAAAATAGAGAAAAATTTTTTTTTAATTTTTTTTTCTTTTGAAGTTTGCAAATGTTTTATTTTTGACATTTTTGGTCCAAAATAGCTGGCTAACGAACTCGATCTGTATTTTTGGTCACTTAAAACGCATACCAAATTTCAAATTGATAGATGAATTTTTACTCAAGTTAATGGATTTCAAAAAATTTTACACAGACAGACAGACAGACAGACAGACAAACAGACAGACAGACATACAGACAGACACTTTCGTAAAACCCATTTTTTTGGAATCAGGAGGTCTCAAAACGTCGAGAAATGTAGGTTTTAGCAAAAGTTCAAAATCGCACAAATTTAATACCTTCTCATTTAGGATGAGAATGTAAAAATGAATTTATTCAAAATTTCCAAAATTTTTTAAAAAAGTCAATATTTTTTGATGCAGTTTTATTAGTTGTGATCAATGAAAGTAAATAGGAAGAAAAAACCGGGAGTTTTTTTATTTATTTAAAAAATAATAGTGTTTCTGTATATGATTTTCCCATATTATGTTCTATTTTTTGCATATATAACGTGTATTTTGAGGATTTTAAAGGTTTTTAGCAGTTAAATAGTTAGTTTCTTGTTAATTTCTACTTGAGTTTAGTAAGATAAGAATGCGTCAACAGTTTGCTAACCGATTTACACTTCCCCCCCCCCCCCACTCTTCTCCTCAAACAAGACTTTTACACAATTGTAAAACTTTAAAAATTCATATCTTTTTGGGTTTGCATTATATCAAAAACTTTTATGAATGAAATTTGTTTGTTTTTTCTTGTACTTTAAGAAAAAAAATAGAGAAAAATTTTTTTTTAATTTTTTTTTCTTTTGAAGTTTGCAAATGTTTTATTTTTGACATTTTTGGTCCAAAATAGCTGGCTAACGAACTCGATCTGTATTTTTGGTCACTTAAAACGCATACCAAATTTCAAATTGATAGATGAATTTTTACTCAAGTTAATGGATTTCAAAAAATTTTACACAGACAGACAGACAGACAGACAGACAAACAGACAGACAGACATACAGACAGACACTTTCGTAAAACCCATTTTTTTGGAATCAGGAGGTCTCAAAACGTCGAGAAATGTAGGTTTTAGCAAAAGTTCAAAATCGCACAAATTTAATACCTTCTCATTTAGGATGAGAATGTAAAAATGAATTTATTCAAAATTTCCAAAATTTTTTAAAAAAGTCAATATTTTTTGATGCAGTTTTATTAGTTGTGATCAATGAAAGTAAATAGGAAGAAAAAACCGGGAGTTTTTTTATTTATTTAAAAAATAATAGTGTTTCTGTATATGATTTTCCCATATTATGTTCTATTTTTTGCATATATAACGTGTATTTTGAGGATTTTAAAGGTTTTTAGCAGTTAAATAGTTAGTTTCTTGTTAATTTCTACTTGAGTTTAGTAAGATGAGAATGCGTCAACAGTTTGCTAACCGATTTACACTTCCCCCCCCCCCCACTCTTCTCCTCAAACAAGACTTTTACACAATTGTAAAACTTTAAAAATTCATATCTTTTTGGGTTTGCATTATATCAAAAACTTTTATGAGTGAAATTTGTTTGTTTTTTCTTGTACTTTAAGAAAAAAAATAGAGAAAAATTTTTTTTTAATTTTTTTTTTTTTTGAAGTTTGCAAATGTTTTATTTTTGACATTTTTGGTCCAAAATAGCTGGCTAACGAACTCGATCTGTATTTTTGGTCACTTAAAACGCATACCAAATTTCAAATTGATAGATGAATTTTTACTCAAGTTAATGGATTTCAAAAATTTTACACAGACAGACAGACAGACAGACAAACAGACAGACAGACATACAGACAGACACTTTCGTGAAACCCATTTTTTTGGAATCAGGAGGTCTCAAAACGTCGAGAAATGTAGGTTTTAGCAAAAGTTCAAAATCGCACAAATTTAATACCTTCTCATTTAGGATGAGAATGTAAAAATGAATTTATTCAAAATTTCCAAAATTTTTTAAAAAAGTCAATATTTTTTGATGCAGTTTTATTAGTTGTGATCAATGAAAGTAAATAGGAAGAAAAAACCGGGAGTTTTTTTATTTATTTAAAAAATAATAGTGTTTCTGTATATGATTTTCCCATATTATGTTCTATTTTTTGCATATATAACGTGTATTTTGAGGATTTTAAAGGTTTTTAGCAGTTAAATAGTTAGTTTCTTGTTAATTTCTACTTGAGTTTAGTAAGATGAGAATGCGTCAACAGTTTGCTAACCGATTTACACTTCCCCCCCCCCCACTCTTCTCCTCAAACAAGACTTTTACACAATTGTAAAACTTTAAAAATTCATATCTTTTTGGGTTTGCATTATATCAAAAACTGTTATGAATGAAATTTGTTTGTTTTTTCTTGTACTTTAAGAAAAAAGATAGAGAAAAATTTTTTTTTAATTTTTTTTTTTTTGAAGTTTGCAAATGTTTTATTTTTGACATTTTTGGTCCAAAATAGCTGGCTAACGAACTCGATCTGTATTTTTGGTCACTTAAAACGCATACCAAATTTCAAATTGATAGATGAATTTTTACTCAAGTTAATGGATTTCAAAAAATTTTACACAGACAGACAGACAGACAGACAGACAAACAGACAGACAGACATACAGACAGACACTTTCGTAAAACCCATTTTTTTGGAATCAGGAGGTCTCAAAACGTCGAGAAATGTAGGTTTTAGCAAAAGTTCAAAATCGCACAAATTTAATACCTTCTCATTTAGGATGAGAATTTAAAAATGAATTTATTCAAAATTTCCAAAATTTTTTAAAAAAGTCAATATTTTTTGATGCAGTTTTATTAGTTGTGATCAATAAAAGTAAATAGGAAGAAAAAACCGGGAGTTTTTTTATTTATTTAAAAAATAATAGTGTTTCTGTATATGATTTTCCCATATTATGTTCTATTTTTTGCATATATAACGTGTATTTTGAGGATTTTAAAGGTTTTTAGCAGTTAAATAGTTAGTTTCTTGTTAATTTCTACTTGAGTTTAGTAAGATGAGAATGCGTCAACAGTTTGCTAACCGATTTACACTTCCCCCCCCCCCACTCTTCTCCACAAACAAGACTTTTACACAATTGTAAAACTTTAAAAATTCATATCTTTTTGGGTTTGCATTATATCAAAAACTTTTATGAATGAAATTTGTTTGTTTTTTCTTGTACTTTAAGAAAAAAAATAGAGAAAAATTTTTTTTTAATTTTTTTTTTTTTTTGAATTTTTCAAATGTTTTATTTTTGACATTTTTGGTCCAAAATAGCTGGCTAACGAACTCGATCTGTATTTTTGGTCACTTAAAACGCATACCAAATTTCAAATTGATAGATGAATTTTTACTCAAGTTAATGGATTTCAAAAAATTTTACACAGACAGACAGACAGACAGACAAACAGACAGACAGACATACAGACAGACACTTTCGTAAAACCCATTTTTTTGGAATCAGGAGGTCTCAAAACGTCAAGAAATGTAGGTTTTAGCAAAAGTTTAAAATCGCACAAATTTAATACCTTCTCATTTAGGATGAGAATGTAAAAATGAATTTATTCAAAATTTCCAAAATTTTTTAAAAAAGTCAATATTTTTTGATGCAGTTTTATTAGTTGTGATCAATAAAAGTAAATAGGAAGAAAAAACCGGGAGTTTTTTTATTTATTTAATAAATAATAGTGTTTCTGTATATGATTTTCCCATATTATGTTCTATTTTTTGCATATATAACGTGTATTTTGAGGATTTTAAAGGTTTTTAGCAGTTAAATAGTTAGTTTCTTGTTAATTTCTACTTAAGTTTAGTAAGATGAGAATGCGTCAACATTTTGCTAACCGATTTACACTCCCCCCCCCCCTCTTCTCTTCAAACAAGACTTTTACACAATTGTAAAACTTAAAAAATTAATATCTTTTTAAGTTTGCATTATATCAAAAACTTTTTTAAATGAAATTTGTTTGTTTTTTCTTGTAATTTAAGAAAAAAAATAAAGAAAAAATTTTTTTTAACTTTTTTTTTTTTTTGAAGTTTGAAAATGTTTTATTTTTGACATTTTTGGTCCAAAATAGCTGGCTAACGAACTCGATCTGTATTTTTGGTCACTTAAAACGCACACCAAATTTCAAATTGATAGATGAATTTTTACTCAAGTTAATGGATTTCAAAAATTTTTACACAGACAGACAGACAGACAGACATACAGACAGACACTTTCGTAAAACCCATTTTTTTGGAATCAGGAGGTCTCAAAACGTCGAGAAATGTAGGTTTTAGCAAAAGTTCAAAATCGCACAAGTTTAATACCTTTTCATTTAGGATCAGAATGTAAAAATGAATTTATTCAAAATTTCCAAAATTTTTTAAAAAAGTCAATATTTTTTGATGCAGTTTTATTAGTTGTGATCAATAAAAGTAAATAGGAAAAAAAAAACGGGAGTTTTTTTATTTTTTTGAAAAATAATAGTGTTTCTGTATATGATTTTCCCATATTATGTTCTATTTTTTGCATATATAACGTGTATTTTGAGGATTTTAAAGGTTTTTAGCAATTAAATAGTTAGTTTCTTGTTAATTTCTACTTGAGTTTAGTAAGATGAGAATGCGTCAACAGTTTGCTATCCGATTTACACTTCCCCCCCCCCTCTTCTCCTCAAACAAGACTTTTACACAATTGTAAAACGTAAAAAATTTATATCTTTTTGAGTTTGCATTATATAAAAAACTTTTATAAATGAAATTTGTTTGTTTTTTCTTGTACTTTAAGAAAAAAAATATAGAAAAATTTTTTTTTAATTTTTTTTTTTTTTTGAAGTTTGAAAATGTTTTATTTTTGACATTTTTGGTCCAAAATAGCTGGCTAACGAACTCGATCTGTATTTTTGGTCACTTAAAACGCATACCAAATTTCAAATTGATAGATGAATTTTTACTCAAGTTAATAGATTTCAAAAAATTTTACACAGACAGACAGACAGACAGACAAACAGACAGACAGACATACAGACAGACACTTTTGTAAAACCCATTTTTTTGGAATCAGGAGGTCTCAAAACGTCGAGAAATGTAGGTTTTAGCAAAAGTTCAAAATCGCACAAATTTAATACCTTCTCATTTAGGATGAGAATGTAAAAATGAATTTATTCAAAATTTCCAAAATTTTTTAAAAAAGTCAATATTTTTTGATGCAGTTTTATTAGTTGTGATCAATAAAAGTAAATAGGAAGAAAAAACCGGGAGTTTTTTTATTTATTTAAAAAATAATAGTGTTTCTGTATATGATTTTCCCATATTATGTTCTATTTTTTGCATATATAACGTGTATTTTGAGGATTTTAAAGGTTTTTAGCAGTTAAATAGTTAGTTTCTTGTTAATTTCTACTTAAGTTTAGTAAGATGAGAATGCGTCAACATTTTGCTAACCGATTTACACTCCACCCCCACTCTTCTCCTCAAACAAGACTTTTACACAATTGTAAAACTTAAAAAATTCATATCTTTTTAAGTTTGCATTATATCAAAAACTTTTTTAAATGAAATTTGTTTGTTTTTTCTTGTAATTTAAGAAAAAAAAAAAAGAAAAAATTTTTTTTAACTTTTTTTTTTTTTTGAAGTTTGAAAATGTTTTATTTTTGACATTTTTGGTCCAAAATAGCTGGCTAACGAACTCGATCTGTATTTTTGGTCACTTAAAACGCACACCAAATTTCAAATTGATAGATGAATTTTTACTCAAGTTAATGGATTTCAAAAATTTTTACACCGACAGACAGACAGACAGACATACAGACAGACACTTTCGTAAAACCCATTGTTTTGGAATCAGGGGGTCTCAAAACGTCGAGAAATGTAGGTTTTAGCAAAAGTTCAAAATCGCACAAGTTTAATACCTTCTCATTTAGGATCAGAATGTAAAAATGAATTTATTCAAAATTTCCAAAATTTTTTAAAAAAGTCAATATTTTTTGATGCAGTTTTATTAGTTGTGATCAATAAAAGTAAATAGGAAAAAAAAACGGGAGTTTTTTTATTTGTTTGAAAAATAATAGTGTTTCTGTACATGATTTTCCCATATTATGTTCTATTTTTTGCATATATAACGTGTATTTTGAGGATTTTAAAGGTTTTTAGCAATTAAATAGTTAGTTTCTTGTTAATTTCTACTTGAGTTTAGTAAGATGAGAATGCGCAAATAGTTTGCTAACCGATTTACACTCCCCCCCCCCCCCTCTTCTCCTCAAACAAGACTTTTACACAATTGTAAAATTTAAAAAATTCATATCTTTTTGGGTTTGCATTATATTAAAAACTTTTATAAATGAAATTTGTTTGTTTTTTCTTGTACTTTAAGAAAAAAAAAAGAAATTTTTTTTTTTTTTTTAACTTTGAAAATGTTTTATTTTTGACATTTTTGGTCCAAAATAGCTGGCTAACGAACTCGATCTGTATTTTTTGTCACTTAAAACGCATACCAAATTTCAAATTGATAGATAAATTTTTACTCAAGTTAATGGATTTCAAAAATTTTTACACAGACAGACAGACAGACAGACAGACATACAGACAGACACTTTAGTAAAACCCATTTTTTTGGAATCAGGAGGTCTCAAAACGTCGAGAAATGTAGGTTTTAGCAAAAGTTCAAAATCGCACAAGTTTAATACCTTCTCATTTAGGATGAGAATGTAAAAATAAATTTTTTCAAAATTTCCAAAAATTTTTAGAAAAGTCAATATTTTTTGATGCAGTTTTATTAGTTGTGATCAATGAAAGTAAATAGGAAGAAAAAACCGGTAGTTTTTTTATTTTTTTGAAAAATAATAGTGTTTCTGTATATGATTTTCCCATATTATGTTCTATTTTTTGCATATATAACGTGTATTTTGGGGATTTTAAAGGTTTTTAGAAGTTAAATAGTTAGTTTCTTGTTAATTTCTACTTGAGTTTAGTAAGATGAGAATGCGTCAACAGTTTGCTAACCGATTTACACTTCCCCCCCCCCCCCCCCTCTTCTCCTCAAACAAGACTTTTACACAATTGTAAAACTTTAAAAATTCATATCTTTTTGGGTTTGCATTATATCAAAAACTTTTATGAATGAAATTTGTTTGTTTTTTCTTGTACTTTAAGAAAAAAAAATAGAGAAAAATTTTTTTTTAATTTTTTTTTTTTTTGAAGTTTGCAAATGTATTATTTTTAACATTTTTGGTCCAAAATAGCTGGCTAACGAACTCGATCTGTATTTTTGGTCACTTAAAACGCATACCAAATTTCAAATTGATAGATGAATTTTTACTCAAGTTAATGGATTTAAAAAATTTTTACACAGACAGACAGGCAGACAGACAGACAAACAGACAGACAGACATGCAGACAGACACTTTCGTAAAACCCATTTTTTTGGAATCAGGAGGTCTCAAAACGTCGAGAAATGTAGGTTTTAGCAAAAGTTCAAAATCGCACAAATTTAATACCTTCTCATTTAGGATGAGAATGTAAAAATGAATTTATTCAAAATTTCCAAAATTTTTTAAAAAAGTCAATATTTTTTGATGCAGTTTTATTAGTTGTGATCAATGAAAGTAAATAGAAAGAAAAAACCGGGAGTTTTTTTATTTATTTAAAAAATAATAGTGTTTCTGTATATGATTTTCCCATATTATGTTCTATTTTTTGCATATATAACGTGTATTTTGAGGATTTTAAAGGTTTTTAGCAGTTAAATAGTTAGTTTCTTGTTAATTTCTACTTGAGTTTAGTAAGATGAGAATGCGTCAACAGTTTGCTAACCGATTTACACTTCCCCCCCCCCCACTCTTCTCCTCAAACAAGACTTTTACACAATTGTAAAACTTTAAAAATTCATATCTTTTTGGGTTTGCATTATATCAAAAACTTTTATGAATGAAATTTGTTTGTTTTTTCTTGTACTTTAAGAAAAAAAATAGAGAAAAATTTTTTTTTAATTTTTTTTTTTTTGAAGTTTGCAAATGTTTTATTTTTGACATTTTTGGTCCAAAATAGCTGGCTAACGAACTCGATCTGTATTTTTGGTCACTTAAAACGCATACCAAATTTCAAATTGATAGATGAATTTTTACTCAAGTTAATGGATTTCAAAAAATTTTACACAGACAGACAGACAGACAGACAGACATACACTTTAGTAAAACCCATTTTTTTGGAATCAGGAGGTCTCAAATCGTCGAGAAATGTAGGTTTTAGCAAAAGTTCAAAATCGCACAAGTTTAATACCTTCTCATTTAGGATGAGAATGTAAAATAAATTTCAAATTTTTTTTTTCAATTTTTTCCAAAAATTTTTAGAAAAGTCAATATTTTTTGATGCAGTTTTATTAGTTGTGATCAATGAAAGTAAATAGGAAGAAAAAACCGGTAGTTTTTTTATTTTTTTGAAAAATAATAGTGTTTCTGTATATGATTTTCCCATATTATGTTCTATTTTTTGCATATATAACGTGTATTTTGGGGATTTTAAAGGTTTTTAGAAGTTAAATAGTTAGTTTCTTGTTAATTTCTACTTGAGTTTAGTAAGATGAGAATGCGTCAACAGTTTGCTAACCGATTTACACTTCCCCCCCCCCCTCTTCTCCTCAAACAAGACTTTTACACAATTGTAAAACTTTAAAAATTCATATCTTTTTGGGTTTGCATTATATCAAAAACTTTTATGAATGAAATTTGTTTGTTTTTTCTTGTACTTTAAGAAAAAAAATAGAGAAAAATTTTTTTTAATTTTTTTTTTTTTGAAGTTTGCAAATGTATTATTTTTGACATTTTTGGTCCAAAATAGCTGGCTAACGAACTCGATCTGTATTTTTGGTCACTTAAAACGCATACCAAATTTCAAATTGATAGATGAATTTTTACTCAAGTTAATGGATTTCAAAAAATTTTACACAGACAGACAGACAGACAGACAGACAAACAGACAGACAGACATACAGACAGACACTTTCGTAAAACCCATTTTTTTGGAATCAGGAGGTCTCAAAACGTCGAGAAATGTAGGTTTTAGCAAAAGTTCAAAATCGCACAAATTTAATACCTTCTCATTTAGGATGAGAATGTAAAAATGAATTTATTCAAAATTTCCAAAATTTTTAAAAAAGTCAATATTTTTTGATGCAGTTTTATTAGTTGTGATCAATGAAAGTAAATAGGAAGAAAAAACCGGGAGTTTTTTTATTTATTTAAAAAATAATAGTGTTTCTGTATATGATTTTCCCATATTATGTTCTATTTTTTGCATATATAACGTGTATTTTGAGGATTTTAAAGGTTTTTAGCAGTTAAATAGTTAGTTTCTTGTTAATTTCTACTTGAGTTTAGTAAGATGAGAATGCGTTAACAGTTTGCTAACCGATTTACACTTCCCCCCCCCCCACTCTTCTCCTCAAACAAGACTTTTACACAATTGTAAAACTTTAAAAATTCATATCTTTTTGGGTTTGCATTATATCAAAAACTTTTATGAATGAAATTTGTTTGTTTTTTCTTGTACTTTAAGAAAAAAAATAGAGAAAAATTTTTTTTTAATTTTTTTTTTTTTGAAGTTTGCAAATGTTTTATTTTTGACATTTTTGGTCCAAAATAGCTGGCTAACGAACTCGATCTGTATTTTTGGTCACTTAAAACGCATACCAAATTTCAAATTGATAGATGAATTTTTACTCAAGTTAATGGATTTCAAAAATTTTACACAGACAGACAGACAGACAGACAGACAAACAGACAGACAGACATACAGACAGACACTTTCGTAAAACCCATTTTTTTGGAATCAGGAGGTCTCAAAACGTCGAGAAATGTAGGTTTTAGCAAAAGTTCAAAATCGCACAAATTTAATACCTTCTCATTTAGGATGAGAATGTAAAAATGAATTTATTCAAAATTACCAAAATTTTTTAAAAAAGTCAATATTTTTTGATGCAGTTTTATTAGTTGTGATCAATGAAAGTAAATAGGAAGAAAAAACCGGGAGTTTTTTTATTTATTTAAAAAATAATAGTGTTTCTGTATATGATTTTCCCATATTATGTTCTATTTTTTGCATATATAACGTGTATTTTGAGGATTTTAAAGATTTTTAGCAGTTAAATAGTTAGTTTCTTGTTAATTTCTACTTGAGTTTAGTAAGATGAGAATGCGTCAACAGTTTGCTAACCGATTTACACTTCCCCCCCCCCCCACTCTTCTCCTCAAACAAGACTTTTACACAATTGTAAAACTTTAAAAATTCGTATCTTTTTGGGTTTGCATTATATCAAAAACTTTTATGAATGAAATTTGTTTGTTTTTTCTTGTACTTTAAGAAAAAAAATAGAGAAAAATTTTTTTTTAATTTTTTTTTTCTTTTGAAGTTTGCAAATGTTTTATTTTTGACATTTTTGGTCCAAAATAGCTGGCTAACGAACTCGATCTGTATTTTTGGTCACTTAAAACGCATACCAAATTTCAAATTGATAGATGAATTTTTACTCAAGTTAATGGATTTCAAAAAATTTTACACAGACAGACAGACAGACAGACAGACAAACAGACAGACAGACATACAGACAGACACTTTCGTAAAACCCATTTTTTTGGAATCAGGAGGTCTCAAAACGTCGAGAAATGTAGGTTTTAGCAAAAGTTCAAAATCGCACAAATTTAATACCTTCTCATTTAGGATGAGAATGTAAAAATGAATTTATTCAAAATTTCCAAAATTTTTTAAAAAAGTCAATATTTTTTGATGCAGTTTTATTAGTTGTGATCAATGAAAGTAAATAGGAAGAAAAAACCGGGAGTTTTTTTATTTATTTAAAAAATAATAGTGTTTCTGTATATGATTTTCCCATATTATGTTCTATTTTTTGCATATATAACGTGTATTTTGAGGATTTTAAAGGTTTTTAGCAGTTAAATAGTTAGTTTCTTGTTAATTTCTACTTGAGTTTAGTAAGATGAGAATGCGTCAACAGTTTGCTAACCGATTTACACTTCCCCCCCCCACTCTTCTCCTCAAACAAGACTTTTACACAATTGTAAAACTTTAAAAATTCATATCTTTTTGGGTTTGCATTATATCAAAAACTTTTATGAATGAAATTTGTTTGTTTTTTCTTGTACTTTAAGAAAAAAAATAGAGAAAAATTTTTTTTAATTTTTTTTTTTTTTGAAGTTTTCAAATGTTTTATTTTTGACATTTTTGGTCCAAAATAGATGGCTAACGAACTCGATCTGTATTTTTGGTCACTTAAAACGCATACCAAATTTCAAATTGATAGATGAATTTTTACTCAAGTTAATGGATTTCAAAAAATTTTACACAGACAGACAGACAGACAGACAGACGAACAGACAGACAGACATACAGACAGACACTTTCGTAATTCCCATTTTTTTGAAATCAGGAGGTCTCAAAACGTCGAGAAATGTAGGTTTTAGCAAAAGTTCAAAATCGCACAAATTAAATACCTTCTCATTTAGGATGAGAATGTAAAAATGAATTTATTCAAAATTTCCAAAATTTTTTAAAAAAGTCAATATTTTTTGATGCAGTTTTATTAGTTGTGATCAATGAAAGTAAATAGGAAGAAAAAACCGGGAGTTTTTTTATTTATTTAAAAAATAATATTGTTTCTGTATATGATTTTCCCATATTATGTTCTATTTTTTGCATATATAACGTGTATTTTGAGGATTTTAAAGGTTTTTAGCAGTTAAATAGTTAGTTTCTTGTTAATTTCTACCTGAGTTTAGTAAGATGAGAATGCGTCAACAGTTTGCTAACCGATTTACACTTCCCCCCCCCCCCACTCTTCTCCTCAAACAAGACTTTTACACAATTGTAAAATTTTAAAAATTCATATCTTTTTGGGTTTGCATTATATCAAAAACTTTTATGAATGAAATTTGTTTGTTTTTTCTTGTACTTTAAGAAAAAAAATAGAGAAAAATTTTTTTTTAATTTTTTTTTTTTTGAAGTTTGCAAATGTTTTATTTTTGACATTTTTGGTCCAAAATAGCTGGCTAACGAACTCGATCTGTATTTTTGGTCACTTAAAACGCATACCAAATTTCAAATTGATAGATGAATTTTTACTCAAGTTAATGGATTTCAAAAAATTTTACACAGACAGACAGACAGACAGACAGACAGACAAACAGACAGACAGACATACAGACAGACACTTTCGTAAAACCCATTTTTTTGAAATCAGGAGGTCTCAAAACGTCGAGAAATGTAGGTTTTAGCAAAAGTTCAAAATCGCACAAATTAAATACCTTCTCATTTAGGATGAGAATGTAAAAATGAATTTATTCAAAATTTCCAAAATTTTTTAAAAAAGTCAATATTTTTTGATGCAGTTTTATTAGTTGTGATCAATGAAAGTAAATAGGAAGAAAAAACCGGGAGTTTTTTTATTTATTTAAAAAATAATATTGTTTCTGTATATGATTTTCCCATATTATGTTCTATTTTTTGCATATATAACGTGTATTTTGAGGATTTTAAAGGTTTTTAGCAGTTAAATAGTTAGTTTCTTGTTAATTTCTACTTGAGTTTAGTAAGATGAGAATGCGTCAACAGTTTGCTAACCGATTTACACTTCCCCCCCCCCCCACTCTTCTCCTCAAACAAGACTTTTACACAATTGTAAAACTTTAAAAATTCATATCTTTTTGGGTTTGCATTATATCAAAAACTTTTATGAATGAAATTTGTTTGTTTTTTCTTGTACTTTAAGAAAAAAAATAGAGAAAAATTTTTTTTAATTTTTTTTTCTTTTGAAGTTTGCAAATGTTTTATTTTTGACATTTTTGGTCCAAAATAGCTGGCTAACGAACTCGATCTGTATTTTTGGTCACTTAAAACGCATACCAAATTTTAAATTGATAGATGAATTTTTACTCAAGTTAATGGATTTCAAAAAATTTTACACAGACAGACAGACAGACAGACAGACAAACAGACAGACAGACATACAGACAGACACTTTCGTAAAACCCATTTTTTTGGAATCAGGAGGTCTCAAAACGTCGAGAAATGTAGGTTTTAGCAAAAGTTCAAAATCGCACAAATTTAATACCTTCTCATTTAGGATGAGAATGTAAAAATGAATTTATTCAAAATTTCCAAAATTTTTAAAAAAGTCAATATTTTTTGATGCAGTTTTATTAGTTGTGATCAATGAAAGTAAATAGGAAGAAAAAACCGGGAGTTTTTTTATTTATTTAAAAAATAATAGTGTTTCTGTATATGATTTTCCCATATTATGTTCTATTTTTTGCATATATAACGTGTATTTTGAGGATTTTAAAGGTTTTTAGCAGTTAAATAGTTAGTTTCTTGTTAATTTCTACCTGAGTTTAGTAAGATGAGAATGCGTCACCAGTTTGCTAACCGATTTACACTTCCCCCCCCCACTCTTCTCCTCAAACAAGACTTTTACACAATTGTAAAACTTTAAAAATTCATATCTTTTTGGGTTTGCATTATATCAAAAACTTTTATGAATGAAATTTGTTTGTTTTTTCTTGTACTTTAAGAAAAAAAATAGAGAAAAATTTTTTTTTAATTTTTTTTTTTTTTGAAGTTTGCAAATGTTTTATTTTTGACATTTTTGGTCCAAAATAGCTGGCTAACGAACTCGATCTGTATTTTTGGTCACTTAAAACGCATACCAAATTTCAAATTGATAGATGAATTTTTACTCAAGTTAATGGATTTCAAAAAATTTTACACAGACAGACAGACAGACAGACAAACAGACAGACAGACATACAGACAGACACTTTCGTAAAACCCATTTTTTGGAATCAGGAGGTCTCAAAACGTCGAGAAATGTAGGTTTTAGCAAAAGTTCAAAATCGCACAAATTTAATACCTTCTCATTTAGGATGAGAATGTAAAAATGAATTTATTCAAAATTTCCAAAATTTTTTAAAAAAGTCAATATTTTTTGATGCAGTTTTATTAGTTGTGATCAATAAAAGTAAATAGGAAGAAAAAACCGGGAGTTTTTTTATTTATTTAAAAAATAATAGTGTTTCTGTATATGATTTTCCCATATTATGTTCTATTTTTTGCATATATAACGTGTATTTTGAGGATTTTAAAGGTTTTTAGCAGTTAAATAGTTAGTTTCTTGTTAATTTCTACTTGAGTTTAGTAAGATGAGAATGCGTCAACAGTTTGCTAACCGATTTACACTTCCCCCCCCCACTCTTCTCCTCAAACAAGACTTTTACACAATTGTAAAACTTTAAAAATTCATATCTTTTTGGGTTTGCATTATATCAAAAACTTTTATGAATGAAATTTGTTTGTTTTTTCTTGTACTTTAAGAAAAAAAATAGAGAAAAATTTTTTTTAATTTTTTTTTCTTTTGAAGTTTGCAAATGTTTTATTTTTGACATTTTTGGTCCAAAATAGCTGGCTAACGAACTCGATCTGTATTTTTGGTCACTTAAAACGCATACCAAATTTCAAATTGATAGATGAATTTTTACTCAAGTTAATGGATTTCAAAAAATTTTACACAGACAGACAGACAGACAGACAGACAAACAGACAGACAGACATACAGACAGACACTTTCGTAAAACCCATTTTTTTGGAATCAGGAGGTCTCAAAACGTCGAGAAATGTAGGTTTTAGCAAAAGTTCAAAATCGCACAAATTTAATACCTTCTCATTTAGGATGAGAATGTAAAAATGAATTTATTCAAAATTTCCAAAATTTTTTAAAAAAGTCAATATTTTTTGATGCAGTTTTATTAGTTGTGATCAATGAAAGTAAATAGGAAGAAAAAACCGGGAGTTTTTTTATTTATTTAAAAAATAATAGTGTTTCTGTATATGATTTTCCCATATTATGTTCTATTTTTTGCATATATAACGTGTATTTTGAGGATTTTAAAGGTTTTTAGCAGTTAAATAGTTAGTTTCTTGTTAATTTCTACTTGAGTTTAGTAAGATGAGAATGCGTCAACAGTTTGCTAACCGATTTACACTTCCCCCCCCCACTCTTCTCCTCAAACAAGACTTTTACACAATTGTAAAACTTTAAAAATTCTATCTTTTTGGGTTTGCATTATATCAAAAACTTTTATGAATGAAATTTGTTTGTTTTTTCTTGTACTTTAAGAAAAAAAATAGAGAAAAATTTTTTTTTAATTTTTTTTTTTTTTGAAGTTTGCAAATGTTTTATTTTTGACATTTTTGGTCCAAAATAGCTGGCTAACGAACTCGATCTGTATTTTTGGTCACTTAAAACGCATACCAAATTTCAAATTGATAGATGAATTTTTACTCAAGTTAATGGATTTCAAAAAATTTTACACAGACAGACAGACAGACAGACAGACAAACAGACAGACAGACATACAGACAGACACTTTCGTAAAACCCATTTTTTTGGAATCAGGAGGTCTCAAAACGTCGAGAAATGTAGGTTTTAGCAAAAGTTCAAAATCGCACAAATTTAATACCTTCTCATTTAGGATGAGAATGTAAAAATGAATTTATTCAAAATTTCCAAAATTTTTTAAAAAAGTCAATATTTTTTGATGCAGTTTTATTAGTTGTGATCAATGAAAGTAAATAGGAAGAAAAAACCGGGAGTTTTTTTATTTATTTAAAAAATAATAGTGTTTCTGTATATGATTTTCCCATATTATGTTCTATTTTTTGCATATATAACGTGTATTTTGAGGATTTTAAAGGTTTTTAGCAGTTAAATAGTTAGTTTCTTGTTAATTTCTACTTGAGTTTAGTAAGATGAGAATGCGTCAACAGTTTGCTAACCGATTTACAGTTCCCCCCCCCCACTCTTCTCCTCAAACAAGACTTTTACACAATTGTAAAACTTTAAAAATTCATATCTTTTTGGGTTTGCATTATATCAAAAACTTTTATGAATGAAATTTGTTTGTTTTTTCTTGTACTTTAAGAAAAAAAATAGAGAAAAATTTTTTTTTAATTTTTTTTTTTTTTGAAGTTTGCAAATGTTTTATTTTTGACATTTTTGGTCCAAAATAGCTGGCTAACGAACTCGATCTGTATTTTTGGTCACTTAAAACGCATACCAAATTTCAAATTGATAGATGAATTTTTACTCAAGTTAATGGATTTCAAAAAATTTTACACAGACAGACAGACAGACATACAGACAGACACTTTCGTAAAACCCATTTTTTTGGAATCAGGAGGTCTCAAAACGTCGAGAAATGTAGGTTTTAGCAAAAGTTCAAAATCGCACAAATTTAATACCTTCTCATTTAGGATGAGAATGTAAAAATGAATTTATTCAAAATTTCCAAAATTTTTTAAAAAAGTCAATATTTTTTCATGCAGTTTTATTAGTTGTGATCAATGAAAGTAAATAGGAAGAAAAAACCGGGAGTTTTTTTATTTATTTAAAAAATAATAGTGTTTCTGTATATGATTTTCCCATATTATGTTCTATTTTTTGCATATATAACGTGTATTTTGAGGATTTTAAAGGTTTTTAGCAGTTAAATAGTTAGTTTCTTGTTAATTTCTACTTGAGTTTAGTAAGATGAGAATGCGTCAACAGTTTGCTAACCGATTTACACTTCCCCCCCCCCCACTCTTCTCCTCAAACAAGACTTTTACACAATTGTAAAACTTTAAAAATTCATATCTTTTTGGGTTTGCATTATATCAAAAACTTTTATGAATGAAATTTGTTTGTTTTTTCTTGTACTTTAAGAAAAAAAATAGAGATAAATTTTTTTTTAATTTTTTTTTCTTTTGAAGTTTGCAAATGTTTTATTTTTGACATTTTTGGTCCAAAATAGCTGGCTAACGAACTCGATCTGTATTTTTGGTCACTTAAAACGCATACCAAATTTCAAATTGATAGATGAATTTTTACTCAAGTTAATGGATTTCAAAAAATTTTACACAGACAGACAGACAGACATACAGACAGACACTTTCGTAAAACCCATTTTTTTGGAATCAGGAGGTCTCAAAACGTCGAGAAATGTAGGTTTTAGCAAAAGTTCAAAATCGCACAAATTTAATACCTTTTCATTTAGGATCAGAATGTAAAAATGAATTTATTCAAAATTTCCAAAATTTTTTAAAAAAGTCAATATTTTTTGATGCAGTTTTATTAGTTGTGATCAATAAAAGTAAATAGGAAAAAAAAAACGGGAGTTTTTTTATTTTTTTGAAAAATAATAGTGTTTCTGTACATGATTTCCCCATATTATGTTCTATTTTTTTCATATATAACGTGTATTTTGAGGATTTTAAAGGTTTTTAGCAATTAAATAGTTAGTTTCTTGTTAATTTCTACTTGAGTTTAGTAAGATGAGAATGCGCAAACAGTTTGCTAACCGATTTACACTCCCCCCCCCCCTCTTCTCCTCAAACAAGACTTTTACACAATTGTAAAATTTAAAAAATTCATATCTTTTTGGGTTTGCATTATATTAAAAACTTTTATAAATGAAATTTGTTTGTTTTTTCTTGTACTTTAAGAAAAAAAAAAAGAAATTTTTATTTTTTTTTAAATTTGAAAATGTTTTATTTTTGACATTTTTGGTCCAAAATAGCTGGCTAACGAACTCGATCTGTATTTTTTGTCACTTAAAACGCATACCAAATTTCAAATTGATAGATAAATTTTTACTCAAGTTAATGGATTTCAAAAATTTTTACACAGACAGACAGACAGACATACAGACATACACTTTAGTAAAACCCATTTTTTTGGAATCAGGAGGTCTCAAAACGTCGAGAAATGTAGGTTTTAGCAAAAGTTCAAAATCGCACAAGTTTAATACCTTCTCATTTAGGATGAGAATGTAAAAATAAATTTTTTCAAAATTTCCAAAAATTTTTAAAAAAGTCAATATTTTTTGATGCAGTTTTATTAGTTGTGATCAATGAAAGTAAATAGGAAGAAAAAACCGGTAGTTTTTTTATTTTTTTGAAAAATAATAGTGTTTCTGTATATGATTTTCCCATATTATGTTCTATTTTTTGCATATATAACGTGTATTTTGGGGATTTTAAAGGTTTTTAGAAGTTAAATAGTTAGTTTCTTGTTAATTTCTACTTGAGTTTAGTAAGATGAGAATGCGTCAACAGTTTTCTAACCGATTTACACTTCCCCCCCCCCCTCTTCTCCTCAAACAAGACTTTTACACAATTGTAAAACTTAAAAAATTCATATCTGTTTGGGTTTGCATTATATCAAAAACTTTTATAAATGAAATTTGTTTGTTTTTTCTTGTACTTTAAGAAAAAAAATAGAGAAAAATTTTTTTTTAATTTTTTTTTTTTTTTGAAGTTTAAAAATGTTTTATTTTTGACATTTTTGGTCCAAAATAGCTGGCTAACGAACTCGATCTGTATTTTTGGTCACTTAAAACGCACACCAAATTTCAAATTGATAGATGAATTTTTACTCAAGTTAATGGATTTCAAAAATTTTTACACAGACAGACAGACAGACAGACATACAGACAGACACTTTCGTAAAACCCATTTTTTTGGAATCAGGAGGTCTCAAAACGTCGAGAAATGTAGGTTTTAGCAAAAGTTCAAAATCGCACAAATTTAATACCTTTTCATTTAGGATCAGAATGTAAAAATGAATTTATTCAAAATTTCCAAAATTTTTTAAAAAAGTCAATATTTTTTGATGCAGTTTTATTAGTTGTGATCAATAAAAGTAAATAGGAAAAAAAAAACGGGAGTTTTTTTATTTTTTTGAAAAATAATAGTGTTTCTGTATATGATTTTCCCATATTATGTTCTATTTTTTGCATATATAACGTGTATTTTGAGGATTTTAAAGGTTTTTAGCAATTAAATAGTTAGTTTCTTGTTAATTTCTACTTGAGTTTAGTAAGTTGAGAATGCGCAAACAGTTTGCTAACCGATTTACACTCCCCCCCCCCTCTTCTCCTCAAACAAGACTTTTAAACAATTAAAAAATTTAAAAAATTCATATCTTTTTGGGTTTGCATTATATTAAAAACTTTTATAAATGAAATTTGTTTGTTTTTTCATGTACTTTAAGAAAAAAAATAGAGAAAAATTTTTTTTTAATTTTTTTTTTTTTTGAAGTTTGAAAATGTTTTATTTTTGACATTTTTGGTCCAAAATAGCTGGCTAACGAACTCGATCTGTATTTTTGGTCACTTAAAACGCATACCAAATTTCAAATTGATAGATGAATTTTTACTCAAGTTAATGGATTTCAAAAATTTTTACACAGACAGACAGACAGACAGACATACAGACAGACACTTTCGTAAAACCCATTTTTTTGGAATCAGGAGGTCTCAAAACGTCGAGAAATGTAGGTTTTAGCAAAAGTTCAAAATCGCACAAATTTAATACCTTTTCATTTAGGATGAGAATGTAAAAATGAATTTATTCAAAATTGCCAAAATTTTTTAAAAAAGTCAATATTTTTTTATTCAGTTATATTAGTTGTGATCAATGAAAGTAAATAGGAAGAAAAAACCGGGAGTTTTTTTTTTTTTTTGAAAAATAATAGTGTTTCTGTATATGATTTTCCCATATTATGTTCTATTTTTTGCATATATAACGTGTATTTTGGGGATTTCAAAGGTTTTTAGAAGTTAAATAGTTAGTTTCTTGTTAATTTCTACTTGAGTTTAGTAAGATGAGAATGCGTCAACAGTTTGCTATCCGATTTACACTCCCCCCCCCCTCTTCTCCTCAAACAAGACTTTTACACAATTGTAAAACTTAAAAAATTTATATCTTTTTGAGTTTGCATTATATAAAAAACTTTTATAAATGAAATTTGTTTGTTTTTTCTTGTACTTTCAGAAAAAAAATAGAGAAAAATTTTTTTTTATTTTTTTTTTTTTTTTTGAATTTTGAAAATGTTTTATTTTTGACATTTTTGGTCCAAAATAGCTGGCTAACGAACTTGATCTGTATTTTTGGTCACTTAAAACGCATACCAAATTTCAAATTGATAGATGAATTTTTACTCAAGTTAATGGATTTCAAAAATTTTTACACAGACAGACAGACAGACAGACATACAGACAGACACTTTCGTAAAACCCATTTTTTTGGAATCAGGAGGTCTTAAAACTTCGAGAAATGTAGGTTTTAGCAAAAGTTCAAAATCGCACAAATTTAATACCTTCTCATTTAGGATGGGAATGTAAAAATTATTTAAATATTATTCAGTACTTGTTTGAACTTCAACAAACCAACATATCATTTGATAAATTATTAAACAGTGATCTTTACAATATTTGAAAACTCTATAAAAGTGATAATATTGTAAAACAACAATTCTTAATATAAAAAGTTATAATATTAGGTGTTATAAAATCAAAAAGAAATCATGAATTCAGACTTTTGTAAGGAATTTGTTAGCATCATGGACGATGCTTTTAAAACACTAAGTAAGAGAACAACTCCTAAAAAACTTGATTCGTGGATTCGAAATGGAATTAAGAATATTAGACTATTAAATAAACTTTTAAGAACTGGCAACTTAACAATGGGAAAAAAAATAAAATTTTAGCAACTATTGGACTTTTGAAGGCAAAGAACAGGAAAATAAGAAAATTGAGAAGAAGGGGAGCAGGTGTTACTGAAGATAAGGAATAGATCAGGGGGGAAGATATGGAGACAGCTTTTAAAGGTCGAATTAGAACAGGGTTAGTTATTAATTTAAAACATAAGGATTTAAATAATTTTATAATTGATGCTAAGAAAATGATCATTGCTCGTATTAAAAATGCTCTTAAAAAAATGGGAAATTTAAAGGTTAATGTCATTTTATCAGCTAAATTTAGTGCATTAGAAGAGGGTCGGGAAATTGAAGAAATTAAATTTTTCAATACCAAAAATTCGATTATTATTAAGTCAACAGATTTTGGTAAATGGTTTGGAAGTACAATTCGTGAAAAACTTTTAGTTAAGGTTGAAAAATTTCAACAAACAAAATCAAATTGGAGATTAATAGAGATTATAAATTTAAATGTAAATTTTAATAAATATATTCCACTGTCAGCCGGTATTTCAACTTTTGTTAGAATGCCAAAATTTATAATAGATAAAAGAGCTGTAGTAAATGTAAAAAATGATGATGAGTTTTGTTTCTTATACTCAGTGGTATCAGCTCTATACCTAGCTAAAGCAAATGTTTCTCTTGTTAATTCTTATCCTAAATTCAGTGAAGTTTTAAAATATGATGGCATTAATTTTCCAATAACTTTGCGAGAAATTCCTATTTTTGAAAAACTAAATAATTTAAGTATTAATGTATACGGGATTGATAAAATTGAGAAAGAAGATACAGTAGTTCCACTTTATTTAAGCAACAATCATTCAAATAAACCAACAATACATCTCTTAATGATTGAGAACACTGAAATAGGTTTAAATGAAAATAATGAAAAAATTTATCATTTTGCATATATTAGAAGTTTATCTCGATTAATAAAATCGCAATTAACAAAAGACCATAATAGAACTTTGATATGCGATAGATGTCTTTGTCATTTTAAACTTAAAAAGTCATATAATAATCGCAGAGTAGACTGTGAAAATATTAATAAAGGTAGAGTAATTCTTCCTGAAGAAGAAGATAAAATTCTAAAATTTAAAAATTACAAAAATAAAGAAAATGTACCTTTTGCTATTTATGCTGACATTGAAAGTCTTTTAGAGCCTTGCAATACTACTACAAATGCGTATCAGAAACACATTCCTACCAGTGTTGGTTTTTATTTACAGTGTAAATTTGACGATTCTCTCTCAGAATTTAAATCTTATCGTGGACCAGACTGTCTAAATTAGTTTATTAAAGAATTAAAACAAATGTCTCACAAAATAGATACTTACTTAAAAACCATAGTTCCAATAGAAACATTAACATTTCAGCAACAGTTACAATATAATATGGCAACAGTCTGTCATATTTGTGAAGCACCTATCAAAGTTGATGATATTAAACATAGGGATTATAATCATTTCACAGGAAAATATAGGGGTGCAGCTCATCAAGGTTGTAATGTGAATTATAAGGATAGTCATGTTGCCCCCGTAATATTTTATAATTTTTCAGGCTACGATTCACATTTTATTATTAAAGAATTAGCTACAGGTTTTGAGGGTGGGATTTCATTATTGCCGTTAAATAAAGAAAAGTATATTTCATTCACTAAAGAAGTTAAAGGTACAATAGTTAAACTACGATTTATCGACTCTTTTAGATTCATGTCAAGTAGTCTTGATAAACTAGCATCATATTTAAATAATGAAGAAAAACCAATTACAAGAAAACATTGCAATAATGATGTCGAATTTAATTTATTAACTAGGAAAGGTGTTTTTCCTTACGAATATATTGATAGTTGGGAAAAGCTTCAAGAATGTCAGTTACCGGCGCAGAAATTTTTTCATTCAACATTAATTAATCCAGATATTTCAGAACAGGATTACCAACATGCTTATAATGTATGGGAAACCTTTAACTTGCAAAATTTGGGTGAATATTCCGACTTATATTTAAAAACAGATATTCTGCTTTTAGCAGACATTTTTGAAAATTTTAGAAAAACATGTCTAAAAACTTATAACTTAGATCCGCTTCATTATTATACTGCGTCAGGACTGGCATTCGCTACCATGCTGAAATGTACGGGAATAGAACTTGATTTGTTTACTGATGCTGAAATGTTACTTTTCATTGAAAAGGGGATTAGAGGAGGGGTTTCACAATGTTCCAATCGTTATGCTAAAGCGAATAATAGATTTATGGGAAATGATTTTAATCCTTTCGAACCAGAGTCTTATATTATGTATCTGGTTATTAACAATCAATATGGTGCAGCTAGGAGCCAACATTTACTATATAAAGATTTTGAATGGCTTGAAAATTATGATAATGACTTTTTCTTAAATATTACAGATGAATCTTCAGAAGGTTATATTCTCGAAGTAGATCTGGAATACCCAACTGAGATTCATGACTTACATAAAGATCTTCCATTATGTCCTGAACATTTTGTTCCTCCATTACCAAAATGCACAATTTCAAAATTAGTTCCAAATTTATTGACAAAGAAAAAATATGTAGTTCATTATAAAAACTTAAAACAATACATAGCATTAGCAATGAAATTAACACAAATTCATAGAGTATTAAAATTTCAACAAAAGCCGTGGTTAAAATCTTACATTGATTTAAATATAGAAATGAGAAAAAAATCAGTCAATGAATTTGAAAAGAATTTTTATAAACTGATGAATAACTCAGTATTTGGTAAAACTATGGAGAACGTCAGAAAGTACAAAGATGTCAAGCTAATAACAAAATGGGAGGGACGATACTGCGCTAAAAACTTGACTGCTCAACCAAATTTCCATAGCTGCACCATATTTGATGAAGATATGGTTATTATCGAAATGAATAAAACAAAAATTCACTTTTATGAACCAATTTATACAGGGTTTCCAATCTTAGATATTTCGAAAATAATAATTTACGATTTCCATTACAATTATATTAAGAATAATTTCGGTAAAAATGCAAAGTTACTGTACACGGACACAGATAGTTTAATTTATTACTTTACAGTGCCAAATATTTATGAATATATAAAAAGAGATTTACATAAATTTGATACTTCAGGCTATTCATCAAATTATGTTTACGGAATACCGCTTGCCAATAAAAAGGTATTAGGTTTAATGAAAGACGAGAGCAACGGGCAAATTATTACAGAATTTGTAGGTTTAAGATCGAAATTATATGCTTATAAGTTATGGGGTGAAAAGGAGGCTAAAAAGAAAGCAAAAGGTGTAAAATCTTCTACTTTAAACAAAATAGGATTCGACGATTATAAGCATACTCTAATATCATTCGAAAACCTGATCCAACCTCAACATCTAATTCAAAGATATTATAGCTAATTCTTTTAATATAAACTTATTAACTGGTAATTTGAATCCTTGCACGTCTACTATGTACTCCATCTTGATAGCAACTGAATCAATTTTATTTGTTTATAACTTTTTATACTAATTTTTTAACTATACCGCTTATAGGTTTATATTTAACGATACGATCATGTATAATTAGACAATATGCTGATGTATTGGCGGGAAAATTTTCTTTTGATTCAAATTCTAAACGGATATCTACAGGACCATTCTTTAACGATTCATTCTGCTTTGAACAATCTATAACAATTAACGGAGCATATTGTAAAAATTCTTTTTTCGATAAAAGTGGTTGTGATTCTTTACCATAATAACCGGATTGAAAATTTAAATACATTTCGTACAATGTAGAATACTGATTTTTATCAATATCAATATTCATATTACTATAAGAATAGCTTTGTAAGTTTAAAAATAATTTAACATCCGATATTTTACAATGATCAAAATGACTTGAATTCTGTACTGTTTGATTCTTTCTATTTGTTTGAAATCCCAATACAATAAATCTTGGTTTTTCTAATTGAGTAGAAGTCTTAACAGTCCAAATATGTTTCTGAGTAGCTGACAGTAATGGATATTCATATAATTCCCAGGTACGAAAACTCAATTGAAATACTTTTCAATGTATTTTAATAGTTTAAATTTTCGAGCATCCGATAACTTGATATAAGGCAATAACCATTCAACTTTTTCAATTGTAATCTTATAGTTTTCAAGAGGTGCTACTTGTAATACAGCATTTGAATCATTTCTTGATCTGACAAAAATTAGCTCATGTTTAGCATTAACAATAATTTTTTGATAATCTTCAGCAAATCCAAATATCATATTAAGTGGTACACAGATATCAAAGTATCCATCAGCATTAGTTATTTTTTTATCATTATCATCTAATTCTAACCAACCAGCATTTTCAAGAAATTTATGCTGGCTAGAGTCTAGAGAAATATAGTTTTTCATGAGACTTGTGAGACCAACATTTTTATTTTATCAATTTCTACTCCATTAAGTTCATATTTTATTTCTTTAAATAAATGACAAATGCCATTAGAAACAAACTTTGTATTTTCATTAGCAGTTCTATCAACCTTTACTAGTTTCCCGTGCACATGAATTGAGCTTTTGCTTGGGAAAAGGCAATGGTCTTGGTTTTGTACAGCGATTCGAATTTCATCACTGTTTCCGTAAGTTGATGAAGCATAAGGTTGATGTGTATGAACTTCACAATGAGCAATAGATTCATCAAAGATGATTGGTGTATGAATATTTAAAATTTCCTCTTCCATGGCAAATAAATAAACGTCGACAGATACAAGTACAGATGAATTTAAATCTTTTCAGCCTTTGACTTTGAGACCTAGACTTTTGAGCAGCTGCACGTTTTAAGGTGTTAACACTTTGAGTGTTTGTGGATGACTGATTTTTCTTTGGCATGGTGCAATATTTTTATAACCAAAACCAATTTTTCTTCTGTTTTGAAAAACAATACCCATTATTTCACAGATTTTATGTGTAACCTGATTGTAATCGTTTCACCACGAAAATTAATTAAATGGTCGTCTTGATCAACAATCCTTAACTGAATTTGATCTATTGTCTTGACAGCGACTGGCAAGTAAATGACGTGAGATGGAACTTCCACTATCTTATATCCTGGTGGTACAACAGGAAAAAATTCATGAATTGTATGTACCTTCTCAACATTGATATATGCCCCTGTAGTTATATTGCACTCAACTCTTAGAGAATTCACTTTGATTATAGATACTGGTTGATCAGATTGATAAAACTTATTAGCTTCTAATTTTCCAGAAGAAAAGCCTAGCAAGCGACCAATAGAATCTTTAGGTTTGAAATTAATATCTCTATTGCAGAAAATTTCACTTTTTAATGTATTATTAATAGGCTTAATATGAATATCAATGCACTCTTTTTCCAAATTTCTCTGCAAATATCTGTGAATGTCACCAGTTTCATAACTTCCGGTAGGTATTGTAATTTCTTTATTATCAATATAAAATTTATTTTATATAATACCTTGCGTCAAGAACTCTACTAAAAAGTCTGTTTTTAGAGTTCTAGAGATTAAAAGGAGGAGAATCTTACTTTTAATCACAGTTATCCCCACCAGCAACGCCATTCAAGTACGCTTGCCAACCTAAACATCAGCTGTCGCGTCACGTGTTAGAATAGCAAGCGTACTTGAATGTCATTGCTGGTGGGGTTAAACTGTGATAAAAAGTAGGATTCTCTTCATTTTAATCTCTAAAACTCTAAAAACAGCGTTTTCAGTAGATTTCTTGACACAAGGTTATTATATAAAATTATGTGTAAAACACGGGCGCATCTAGGGGAATCTCGACTCGTGTGATTGCCGCACTCGCTTCGCTCGTGCGGCAAACTTCACACGAGTCTCGATTCCCCTACAGATGCGCCCTTGTTACACAAATAATTATTGTCCAACATCTACATTAGGAATTGACTTTAATGAAAGAAATTCAACAAGACCGAGTGCATAATTTTTAAAAGGAGATAATTCTATTGGTGGAAAGTACTGAGATTCTAAAGTAGAAGAATTTCCAGATAACGTTAATATTAGCGATTCGTCCATTCTGAAATCAAGTGATTGACTGACTTGAAAATTAAAAACAACTTGCTTTTATAGTTGATTACATAGAAATTTAAAACATAGATGCCCACATACAAACGTATTATAATTCTGAAACTTCTCATGATTAAACATAATGCTACCAGCACCGAAATATTCAACAAGATCCGAAGGTGGTCGTAGATTCCCGAAACTATCAAAATAATATATTTTTTTACTAATTTTTTTATAAGCACACCAATGAGTTCCAGGACCATCTTTATCATCTAAATTTATAATAGCTGACTCATATTTTCGAGGTCCATTTACTGGCATCTCATTTCTCATAAAAACACCTCGGAAATGTGGAATTTTAAAGATTTTTGCAAATTTAACAAGATCAACATCTGTTAGAGCTCGGTGAGGTAGCTTTATTTCAAGTTTTTTGACTTGCATCCTTGTCCTAACTTATATGGTTTTAAATGAAGTCCTAGTCCTTGTCTATAAGGTTTCAAGTAAAGTCCTTTTCCTAAAGCAATAGCTTCCATGGTCTCATTGTGACGTTTACTTTTCTCAAGTTGACGTTTTGCCGAATTAGCATCATTTACTGCTTTTGCTATACCAGCTGCCCCTCCAGCTAATGCTCCTGTTGCACTAAGACCCTCAAAAATTTGAACAAGAAAAGGTAAAATACCCCCTACTTTAGTTGGAACTGGTAGAATACGTTGTTTTCTAATTTTTCCTTTTCCACCAGCCTTCTTTACAGCTACACGTGCTCCAAGTAGAGCAGATTTAATTACAGTATTTAAATCATTATCTAGAATCATTGATTTCTTAGCTGCAGATACAATATTTCTTAATAAGGGTTTCTTTTTTAATCCCATTCCAAGTTTAGATTTCATTTTCATGGTGTTCGTTATTGCGTAAGCAGCAGCTTTTTCACCAAAACGAGCGTCTGGAGCGTTTACACGTTGCCAAGCTTTTTCAGCAAGTTCTTTGTCAGCAGCGTTTATAGCGTCAATATTTTGTCTATTTTTTGAGTAAGCAATATCGTGTTCTTTACAAGCGGTGTCAAGAGGATTGATTCCTGGATAGTCAGTCTTAAAATAGAGTTTGAAGCACAACGTGACAAACTACCTGTAGCTAATTTTGATACAGAAGTTGAAAAATGTGAAAGAAATCGTCATGGTAACTTATTACCAAACAGCGTGCGAGCAATATTTTGTGGTCCATCTAATTGTGGAAAAACAAATGCTTTACTTGCTCTTTTAACACATCCAAATGGATTAAGATTTGAAAATATGTATGTCTACTCAAAATCCTTAAATCAACCAAAATATAAATTTTTAGAAAATGCTTTGAAACTAGTTGATGGTGTTGAATACTTTCCATTTAATGAGCATGCAGATGTAGTGACACCTAGTGAAGCACGATCCAACTCAATATTCATATTTGATGACGTAGCTTGTGAGAAGCAAGATAATATTAGAGCATATTTTTCTATGGGTAGACATAAGTCAGTTGACTGTTTTTATTTGTGTCAAACTTATACTCGCATTCCAAAACATCTGATCAGAGATAATGTAAAACTATTGGTATTATTTAAACAAGATGAAATGAATCTAAAGCATATCGTGGATTTCACGTCAACTGTCCAGCCAAAAAAAAAAATTTTGTTTAATCCTTTCCCAATTTTTTCACTTTTTTTTGTCTTCGGGCTCGTTTTATTTTTTTTATTTTTTTTTTAAAAGAAAGCTGAGATTTTTTCCTACAAAATATGTAACTTTCAAAAAACCTTTTTTTTTGTTTTTGAGAAATTTAATGTTGAAGTTAGCGCGCCACGTCAAGGCGAAGTCTCACTCTACCGCCCCGCTTGTTGCTGTGCGCTGTTTGAATCATACGTGGATATTTATTTATTCTAACCCTTAATTGAACTTTTCTCTGCATTTTACAGTGCTGAGACTGACATGAAAACAATTAAGTGCCTGCACTATAGTTCTGTTGTTTATTTTTTTATGTTTAAATTTTGTTGGTAATTTTTTGATATTGGTTTCTCATAGAGAAAGTATTGTTTTACCTCCACAGGATCGATTGAGATTTTCTGAAATATCTTGACATATTTTGAACTCAGGATGTCAAAAATTATGTTTTTAAAAAATGTCTTGCTTATGTGTGTATGTAGTTATGTATGTTAAGATTATGTTAGTCTCTATATTTCGAAAACAATAATTTAAAACAATGTTTTTTTTGAGAGATTATAGGTCTTTAGGGGGGACAAATTATACCCTACTTTTAAGTCTGATCTATCACTTCTAAATACATTTTTTTGAAATTTAAACATTTTGAAAAAAAAAAATTTTCAAAAACGTACATATTTTTTAAAAACAGTAAAATCAGATTATTTTATTTTTTTTATATTTTTAAAAATGCATCGATTAAGCTCTTAGCGATCCTTTTAGTGGAAATTGATAAAAAGGAATTAATATTCTATAAACAAAATATATTGAAAATTATGTTCTTTACCAATTTTATTTTTATATTTTATTGCTTTTTTAATATATTTTTGCCCACTTGTAGGTCACTAAAAATTAATCAAATGAGCTCTTTGCGAACGGTCTAATGTAATGTTATTTAGAGTTATCATTGTTTTAAAAAAAAATTAAGTTTCGTAACTTACGGAATCTTATTTACATTTTATAAGAAATTATATATACACCTACTTTGCGGAGAGTTTAAAACCACATCGATTGGTATACCTAACTTGTCCCCCTCAAAGACCTATAATTTCGCAAAAAACATTGTTTTAAATTATTGTTTTCGAAATATAGAGACTAACATAATCTTAACATACATAACTACATACACACATAAGCACGACATTTTTTAAAATCATCATTTTTGACATCATGAGTTCAAAATAAACAAAAGAACTATAGTGCAGGCACTTAATAGTTTTCATGTCAGTCTCAGCACTGTAAAATGCAGAGAAAAGTTCAATTAAGGGTTAGAATAAATAAATATCCACGTAATGATGCAAACAGCGCACAGCAACAAGCGGGGCGGAAGAGTGAGACTTCGCCTTGACGTGGCGCGCTAACTTCAACATTAAATTTCTCAAAAACAAAAAAGAAGAGTTTTTGGAAAATTACATATTTTGTAGGAAAAAATCTCAGCTTTCTGTTAAAAATAAAATAAAAAAAATAAAACGAGCCCGAAGACGAAAAAAAGTGAAATTTATTTTTAATTTTCAAAAATTTTGGTCAAAATAAAAAAAAAATTTAAAATAGACCACGCCAATCGAAAGCTGATGAAAAAATCTAGAAAAATCATGTACCAAAAAATTTTTTTATAATTTTTTTTAAGCTCAATAAATAAACAAATGAGAGCGTCTTAACAAAAAGTTCAAAACTTTAACCCCCTCCCTCTCGGGCAATTTTTTATATAATCCAAAAATATTTGGCTGATAAATTACTTACCTATAAGACAACTCATAACAAAAATTGGGAAAGGATTACACAAAATTTTTTTTTTGGCTGGACAGTTGACGTGAAATGCATCATATATACGATGATCATGTAAATACAGACATGACATTTACAAAATTTAAAGAACTCTGTGCTTCATGTTGGAGTAAAAATAAATATGAATTTATAGTAATTGATAAAGATTCTGAAATTAATGAAGGAAGATATAGAAAAGGTTTTGAATGCTATATAAAAGTTTGTAACCTTTAAATTAATTTCAAATTTAAAATTTTATTTGGTTACCTTGGGCGTTGAGAATTGTTAGTTTCCAAAGAAAATTAACTTATCAAAAGATAAATTATGAAAATTAATTATTTGTTGGGCGCCTTTTAATTAGGAATAAAAAAAATAGAAATTAATAATTCACGAACTCAATTAAACAACGACGGAAAAATCTCGGCTACTCAGAAGTTGTAATCCTCACGGCAGAGAGGGGTGATTCTTTGAAACTCGAAATTGAGATAAAATAAGATTCTTTTATGATTAATTGTAAATTAAAAAAATTAGTTTATAAATCAATTTAAGCCAAAATCACAAATGAAAATTCTAGAATTTAGAAAACAATATTTAATTAAACAATATATAATTTATAATACAGTGTTGAATTTATAAACAATCTATAATAATTTAATAAAATACAAATTTTATCATAAGGATTATAATCAGAATCAAATTTACAATGCAATTAATAAATTTTCTAATTTTATTTCTAAATTAAATCAGTGACTTTTCGTCACGATCTTCCAAGATTGTCTTAGAAATTATTTCTTAAAATAATTACTATATTCGGGATGGGTCAAAACTACATTAAAAGGGTTTGGATTTAAATTGTTTCTTTAAAAATAATCATTAATCCTGGGTTGGGTCAAAATTACATTAAATTGGGGTTGAAATATTAAATAAATTATAATTTTAAATATGGACAGATGAAAATATATAGGGAAGGAGTCAAAATTACATTAAATAATTATGCAATCAAATTGATAAGAAATTTTTAGTAATAAAGTTATAATTTACTAAATGAGATAATCAAATAAATCAATTGAAAATTAAAAAGGAAAATTCAATAAAGGATTCTATATAAGAAAATTTCTTTAATTAAACAAAATGCCTTCAATGGCCATCAATTAACAAAACTTATTATCCTTTGCTGAATTTTTATTACAAATAAATCTCATACCAATAAAAAGGAAAATTCAGGAAAAGAACAGGAAACGGTTCGATATCCTCGGAAACAGGAATGGACACAAATTAAATGATTTAAAACAAAATAAAATTTATCTACGACACAATTAAATAAAACTATTTCTCGGAGATGTTGCTTCTTTGGAGGTTGCCGACGATAAGTGACGATGCTCGAGATTTTGTTGACAACGTAACCATGGATTTTTAGGTTTTCAATTGTTTTTATAAAATTTTGAACTAAGTTAGTTATTTCCATGGTAACGATTCCAGGAGCGGAGAGTTCTAAACTGGGGCCCTCGGATATCCAATTTATTAATAAAATCCTTTAAGATTATAATATTTCTTCTATTGCTCATTCCAGATGGTAAGGATACATAATTTATGTAGGCTCTCCTCCATTATCCTCTAATATGTTCCTTTTGACAAAATTACACCACACACGAGTGAATTCATTGACATCAGGTCCGTATGATGATTTTAATGGGCTTTTCGCATCAGGAGCTTCCGTAGAGAAGACAGAAGGCTAGATAAATTCTTCCATGAATTTCCATAATTTTTCAATCTCCTAAAGAGAAATAATGTCGAAGGGCAAAACGCAGCAATCGCACATCAATAAATCCAAATAAAATTATAAAAGAATCCATGCGCGGGAATGGCAGAAATAACGAATTGGATCATGGAACGATGATAATAAATGGGCGGTAAATTCAAACGTTGATCTTATTCTTAAACCTCTTCTACTCAGGAAATTCTATTCTTCGTTGTCTCAGGAAACAGGATCAGGATTTTACATAAATAGAAAATTTAATACTAATTAATATTTTAATCTAAAATTATTTAAATGACAATCTTGGAATACCGCTGCAACCTCCAAAATTTGAATTGATTAAATTCAACAATAAAAAAAAATTAATAAAAAAAAATAAAAAAAATTAATAGTTCAAAATTTATTTGATTTTTAATGAACGAAATATAAAAATGTGACTTGTGAAATTAATAAAATTTCACAGCGTCACATACCCTTCTCCTTAGACAAGACCAACAGGTCTTTCATTAATAAGAGATTCAACAAAAATTCAGCAAAATTTAGTAATTATTTGAAATATTGTTGCATACGGTTTTCCTTGATTGGATTTAACTTATTAATATTATTATTACATGTTAAATTATGTCAATACTGAAATAAATTATTATCAAAATCTCTTAAAATTTGATTTAATCTTCAAAGGGAAATAAAAGAAACAGAGAATTTAGAAAATATAATGGAAGCTCATATATTTAATGTAAAAATATAAAGATTTATTTATTTATCAAACAATTGGATAGATTTTTATACAAATTAACTTAAACTTTAATATAAACAAAAGTAATTTGAAACAAATAGTAGTAATTAAATAAAATAATGAAATTAAATTAATTAGAAATTAAGAATAAAAGTTGAATTGGTAGAATACTTAAACGACAAGAATTAAATAATTCGGATAATTAAATTATAATGGAATTTTAATAATAAAAAATTAATTAAAAAAGTCAACATTTGGTTTACAAATCAGGTAATTGATTCAAAATTAGGTCAAAATTGTCGTGGAAATTTTCTTTCATGCTCATCTTTACAATTTTCACATTCGGTGATTTTAAAACCAGGCAATCCACAACCAAAACAGATAATTCCACGCGGTGGATGGGGACAATCTATACGTCGATGATCTTTTTCTTTGCAATTCCAGCAACCTAATCTACAATTTTCATCTAACCATTTCAAGATTTTAGGAGTAACTGTGCATGGGGCTTCCACTTTTACTTCAAAAAGGGAAGGAATCTTTGGATTTTCCCTTGGGGAATCTTTTTCATGAGGTCTTTTATAGGGATTCGAATTATTTTTACGAAAAGTAGAATCAGAATTAAAATTTTGACGGGAATCAAAATTTCTTTGAGAATCAGAAGTTTCTTTGAGTTTAGGTTTAGACTGGGGGTCAAAATTTCTCTGAGAATTATTTCCTGACGCACAATGATAATTGTTTTCAAAGTTGAATCTAGATTGAGGGTCAAAATTATTTCGAGGGGTAAATTCTAGATCAGGGTCAAAATTATTTCGAGGGGTAAATTCTAGATCAGGGTCAAAATTTTTCTTTGTATAACGTTCTGGATTTTTGTGGAAATTTGTTTGTGGGTTGGATTTCGAATGAGCATTGAAGTGTGTCTGAAGATTAGGTTTTGAATGATTGTTAAAGTTAATTTGCGAATGAGGTTTCGAGTGAAAGTTTGTTGGTAAATCAGGTTTTGATTGATTGTTGGAGTTTACCTGTGAGTTGGATTCTGAGTTAATGTTAGAATTTCTTTGTGAATCAGATTTCGAGGAAGAGTTAGATTGTTTTGGAATAGTTCCAGTGTAAGGCTTAGGGGAATCAGTTCGAATTGTGTTTTGATAAAAGTTAATAGTTTGAGTGGAAGAATCAATCGAAATTTGAAATGAGGCGGGAGGTAAAGAAATTCGAAAAGTCTGAGTAGAAACGTCGGTTTTAGTTTCGCCTTCCATTGGTGTTTGAGTTGATGCTTCGGAAGTTGAAGGAAATTCTTTAATGTGGTCTGACGAAGCCTTAATATTATAGAATTTATCTTCCGCTCGATGGGCATCAACTAAAGCAGGAATTACGCTAGGGTTTCTTTCGTTGACAGACTGCAAAATCTTGCTAAACGGTTTGATATATTCCCAGCCAGGATGAGTTATATTTCTTTTACCATCTTCTTCCGTCCACCCGACATCTATTTCTTCTTCTTCCTCTCTTTCCAAAATTAGAGCATTGAAATCATTAACTAAATCATTGTATTTAGAGAGTAGATCGTCGTATTCTTTAAGTGCAACGTATTCTAAGTCTGGGTCAATATATTCAACTTCTTTATCTTCTCGGGGATTTGTCATTATTCAGGATGGGGTCAATAAATCTGGAACAAAATAATTAGGACCAAAAGAAATAATAATGATTCAATTTAATTTTTGGGAAATATAAGGTTTTAAATATTGAATGTGAGTTTTAGTCACGAATTCGTTGTTAAGGGTACTTATTTCATAAACAATTGGGGATAAAACTTTAGAAACTTTATAGGGTCCTTCAAATTTTGGATTTAGTTTCGCGGTAATATGTTTTATTTTTGAAGAAAGTGTTCTTTTACGGACTAAAACTAGATCTCCAATTTTAAATTCAATATTTCTTCTATGAGAATTGTAAGATTTTTATTGCTTTTGAAACGCAGAATCTAAATTTTTAATGATCCAATCTTTCATAACTCGAATTTTTCCCATACGTTCTTTCCATAATTCTACAGATTTTGGGTTAATTATAGGGTTGACATTATTTTTGATTTTAGAAAGAGAATTAATAGGTTCGGGGTTTCTTCCAAGATTTAAAAATGCAGGAGAAGTTTTTAGTGAAGAATGATAAGCAGTGTTAAATGCAAATCGAAATTCAGATAAGTGTTCATCCCATGTTCGATGATCCTTTTCAATAAATGAAACTATCATTGTTTTTAAAACTCTGTTTACTCTTTCCACAGGGTTTGCTTGAGGATGATACGGTGGAGTTGTTGAGTGAATGATATTAAATTCTGACGCTAACGTTTTTATTATGCTATTTACAAATTCTGTGCCATTGTCTGTGTGAATAAATCGAGGTGTTCCCCAACGATTAATAATTAGTTCAAAAAAAGAGTCTCGGATCTTTTTACCAGTGGCGGAACGAAGAGGAACAACTTCTATCATTTTTGTAAACATATCCTGCATTACCAAAATATATTGAAAGCCAGATTTACTACGCGGTAGGGGACCAATAATATCAGCAGCAACAATCTGCCAGGGTTCTTCGATATTTCGCTGTCCCATTAACCCACACGGAGCTTTTTGTTCTACCTTACATTTCTGACATATTTCGCATCTTATAACAAAATCTGAAACATCTCTATAACAACCGGGCCAAAAATAATTCATAGCGATTTTAATATAGGTTTTCTCAGTGCCTAAATGGCCGGATTGAGGATCATTATGACATTCAGAAAGAATAGAATCACGAGATTCATCATCGGGGACTAATTTCCAAGCATTTAAGTCTTTTACTAAAGTTGAAATTACCGGATCGGGTCTATAACGATATAATTTGTCATCAATAATTTTCCAAGTCGGAAATTTTTCGGGGTAATTTTTAACGGACATAAATCTTCGTACATACCAAGAGAGATTGGGAGTCAAAATTAAGTTGATTTGTTCTTTAGGAGTTTCAAACATTCTAGACAAAGCGTCTGGTACTAGATGACAACTGCCTTTTCTATATACTATTTCAAAATTATATTCTAAAAGAGCTAAAGACCATCTAGCTAGCCTACCAGTAGGGTTCTTAAGGTTACTTAACCATTTTAAACTAGCATGATCAGTGATTACAGTGAAATAGTATCCTTCCAGATATTCTCTGTATTTTTGGATTGCCCAGATCACGGCAAGACATTCTAATTCAGTTACGGTATAATTGCGTTCTGCGTTATTCAAGGATCTACTTCCAAAAGATATTACATGTTCAATTCCATCAATTGATTGAGTCAACACTGCACCTAAACCTGTAGTACTAGCATCGGTCTGAAGTTCAAAAGGAATATTGAAATCGGGACACGATAAGATAGGGCTTTTAGTGAGGTGATTCTTTAATTCCTTAAAAGCAAACATTTGATCATCATTCCAAGACCAAGATTGATTCTTTTTTAACAATAAATTTAAGGGCGCAGCAATTGAAGAGAAATTTTTTATGAACCTACGATACCAAGATGTCATTCCCAAAAATCTTCGTAGTTCTTTAACGTTTCTAGGGACAGGATATTCTAAAATGGGAATAATTTTCTCAGAGTCAATAAGTAAACCGTTTTCATTTATCAAATATCCTAAATATCGTATTTCAGAACAACAAAATTCACATTTCTTTAAATTTAAGGTTAAATTGGCATTTAGAATTAATTTAATGACCTTTTCCAGCCATTTTAAATGTTCTTCAAAATTCTCATTTTGGATTATAATGTCATCAAGATACGAGATCACGTATGGGTCCATATCAGGAGTGATTAAGGAGTCAATAAGTCTTTGGAACGTTGCCGGTGCATTAGTTAAGCCAAAGGGCATTCGAGTGAATTCAAACAATCCACGTCCCGGTACCGTAAATGCCGTTTTTTCTCTACTTCCAGCTTCTAGAGGAATATTCAAAAATCCTTTATTGATGTCTAATTTTGAAATATATTTGGCTTTACTTAGTTTTTGTAGAATGGAATTAATTTTTGGAAGAGGATAAGCATCTTTCTTAGTAACTTTATTTAAAGCTCTAAAATCTAAACAAAATCGATATGAATCATCAGGTTTTCTTATCATAACTATTGGCGAAGACCAGCCACTTTTAGAAGGTTGAATAATTCCATCTGTTAGCATAGCATCTACTTCCGCATTGATAGCTTCCTGTACTTTCGGAGAAACAGAATAGTATCTTTGTTTTATGGGACGCTGATCTTCGGTGTCAATAACATGTTCCGTTAGGTTAGTTAAACCAGGTTTTCCATCATTAATAGGGACAGTATTAAGAAAAATTTTTAATTTATCTGCTTGATCAAGGGTCAATTCTTTCAATCCATAACATAAATCAGAATTATGTTCTTTTATTTCAAAGCTAAAAACCTGGTCAGGATTAGAATTATAAAACCACGTTTGATTTTCATAATCGACCTTTATTCCAAACAACTTTAAGAAATCCAAACCTATGATAAAGTCAACCGGTAAAGAATCTAAAATTCTTATTTTAAATAATTTTGATTTATTATTTAATTCAATTGGGACAATCATTTCTTCGGAAACGGTTTCTATTTCTCCATTTGCTATTTGAACTCGACCTTTGCTTTCCTGTACAATAATTCCTAATTTATTTCTCAATACAATATTAATTTTTCCTATAAATGATCTTGTAGCACCACTGTCAACTAATGCTTGAATGGGAAAATCAAAAATTTTAATTGTTACAAATAATAAAGGTTCTGGACTGGAGAAACAATCAGAAACATAAGCAATTTCAGAAATTTTAAAAATTGAAGAAAGATCATAGTTTTTAATATTATCAATATTAGCTTTATTTTCTGTCTCAGAGTTATTAATTTTAATACAAGTGGAATCAAGAGTATTGTTGGTAAAATGAATTAAATCAATGTTTTTCGTAGTTAATTTACTTAGATTAGAACCATCAACAACATCCAAAAGGTTAATTTTTTTAAGAGAAAATTTAAAACCATTTTCTTTAATTAAAATATTTTTACTTCCGTTAATTTTTTCTAAATCTACTTTATCTATAAAATATCTATTTGAATTACAAAAAATAAATACATCATACTCTTTAGGACTGTAAACTCCATTAAATTCTGAAAGATCAGTTTCCAAATTTAAAATTTCTATTTCAATGAAATCATCGGAATTTGGGTCAAAATTAGAGTTTTTAGAAATGTAGGGCATTTCAGAATTTTTAAGAGACGATTGAGCCCCAATCAATGACTCTGAAATTAGTTTACCGTACATTTAGGGCAATTTGTTTTAATGACGTTTTTATGTCCACATTTGTAACAGAAAATCGTTTTAGGTGCTGGGCAATCAGGATGTTTGTGACCTTCTTGATCACAATTGTAACAAACAATTTTCCGAGAATCATTTGGGGTCAAATTTTTGGATTTAACGGGGGCATTAACAAGAGGATTGGTAGGTGTCGTTTTAATAGATGCTTGATTTATTTTAGTTAAATTTTTGGATTCTTTTATCACCAAAAGAGATTCTAAAAGGGTATCAACATCAAGGTTATTTTCTTCAATTAAATTCAAGTAATCCTTATTTTGACCTTTAGATCTAGTTGACTCTTTGTACGCTAAATCAGGCAACAGAGATTTTTCGGGAGTTGGAGGTGGTCTGAAAGTTCTACTTAATAAATGACTTTTTTCAACTGATTTAGCCAATTGTTCTAAATGAGCAACGTTAACAATATTTTGACGGGGAATTATCATTTGATAACGAGGAAGTAAATTACGATGAACGAAACTTAATTCTTCCTCAGCAGATAATTTAGGCACGATTCGATCAAATAAGGTCAACATACACGTGATAAAGTCTGATACTGATTCTTTCTCACCTTGAGTACGACGATAAACCTCCTGACGTAACTCAAATTGGAAATCTGGGTCGGCAAATCTGGATTGGAAAGATCTAGTAAAATCATCAAAATCTATCCATTGGTGGCGCATGCCACGGAACCAATTAAGGGCAATGCCAGAAAGGAAAAAGGGCAAAACTTGCAACAAAATCTGATCTGAAACTGGAACTATTGCACGACCTTCTCGAATTTTCATTAAGAAAGCTTCTGGATCTTCAGCTTTTGAACCAGAAAATCTTAAGTTCCATTTTCTCATTGTTTCCAAAGCGGATGCTGCTGAGTTTTGTGAAAATCTAAGATTATTATTTGTTCTAATATGATCATCAAAGTGAACTTGGCGATTGTAAAAATTGTCATTTGGATAATTACGTTTAGGATTGCGATGACGAAATTTATCTTCTTCGGATAAATCTGAATAATTATTTTTATAGTGGTTATTTTTAGCTGGAGATCCGAAATTAAAGTCTAATTTCTCACCAAATTCATTTCTGAATTGAAAAGGACGATAAGTAGGGTCATAATTATTTGAACTTTGTCCTTTATTCAATTGACTGGGGTCAGAATTTCGGGGAAAATTATAATCGGATTTAAAAGCTTCATTGTAGAATTCAGAACGATAGTTTTTAGAAGAATTATTCTTAACCGTTGGTTTGTCAAAATATTCAGTGTTTTTATAGGGATCATCTTTATTTTGTTGAGATTTATAATATCTGTCGGATGTTTTATTAAATTCAGAATTTTGATTTAAAAAATTATCTTGATGAGGTTTAAAATTATGGGAATCAAAATTACTTTTCGGGTGATAATTAGGGTCAGTATAATCCGAATGAAATTTATCAAAATTTTTATAATAATTCTGAGATGGTTTATTTTTATTTCCGAAGGTTTGTTCTCTAGAACCACAATTTCGAGATGGGTTATTAATTTTTAAAGATGTAGGATTTTCTCTAAAATTAATTGGCGGATTTAAATCATTAGATTGGTTAGGAGAGTCAAAAATCGGGTTTGATTTAAAAGAATCATTAATTCTTTCTTGCTCTAAATCTAAGGAAGTTTTACTGCTGATACAGTCAAATGTGATTAAATCGTCATTATCAGGAAAGACATTGTCTTGATCCAAAGTTTCACTATTTTGGGAATTGATTTTTCTTGTGGGGTCCGTAATTTCATCAATTTCTTCAATAATTTGGTCAGTATTAGGGTCAGGAATTAAATTGTCTACCAATTTCTTAGCGTAATCGGGATTTTTAGGGATGTCAAAATTATTAATTAAACGATTTCGTCTCGCTGTAACATTTCCTATTACAAAAAGACCTCGCATTTTTAATTCAGCAGTTAGTTCTTCTCTACTTAAGTGGTTAACCCACTGAATCAAATCAAAATCGTTAGAATCCATTTTTAAAACAAATTAATTTTCTTTAATAAATAATCAAAATTAAAAATTCAGAGGAAAATAATTGCACAGAATAAATCAATAATTAAATGCGATAACACCTATCAATTTTTTTTTTTTTTTTTATTTATTTATTTTAGCGCTTGCCCCACGTTGGGCGCCAAATTGTAACCTTTAAATTAATTTCAAATTTAAAATTTTATTTGGTTACCTTCGGCGTTGAGAATTGTTAGTTTCCAAAGAAAATTAACTTATCAAAAGATAAATTATGAAAATTAATTATTTGTTGGGCGCCTTTTAATTAGGAATAAAAAAAATAGAAATTAATAATTCACGAACTCAATTAAACAACGACGGAAAAATCTCGGCTACTCAGAAGTTGTAATCCTCACGGCAGAGAGGGGTGATTCTTTGAAACTCGAAATTGAGATAACATAAGATTCTTTTATGATTAATTGTAAATTAAAAAAATTAGTTTATAAATCAATTTAAGCCAAAATCACAAATGAAAATTCTAGAATTTAGAAAACAATATTTAATTAAACAATATATAATTTATAATACAGTGTTGAATTTATAAACAATCTATAATAATTTAATAAAATACAAATTTTATCATAAGGATTATAATCAGAATCAAATTTACAATGCAATTAATAAATTTTCTAATTTTATTTCTAAATTAAATCAGTGACTTTTCGTCACGATCTTCCAAGATTGTCTTAGAAATTATTTCTTAAAATAATTACTATATTCGGGATGGGTCAAAACTACATTAAAAGGGTTTGGATTTAAATTGTTTCTTTAAAAATAATCATTAATCCTGGGTTGGGTCAAAATTACATTAAATTGGGGTTGAAATATTAAATAAATTATAATTTTAAATATGGACAGATGAAAATATATAGGGAAGGAGTCAAAATTACATTAAATAATTATGCAATCAAATTGATAAGAAATTTTTAGTAATAAAGTTATAATTTACTAAATGAGATAATCAAATAAATCAATTGAAAATTAAAAAGGAAAATTCAATAAAGGATTCTATATAAGAAAATTTCTTTAATTAAACAAAATGCCTTCAATGGCCATCAATTAACAAAACTTATTATCCTTTGCTGAATTTTTATTACAAATAAATCTCATACCAATAAAAAGGAAAATTCAGGAAAAGAACAGGAAACGGTTCGATATCCTCGGAAACAGGAATGGACACAAATTAAATGATTTAAAACAAAATAAAATTTATCTACGACACAATTAAATAAAACTATTTCTCGGAGATGTTGCTTCTTTGGAGGTTGCCGACGATAAGTGACGATGCTCGAGATTTTGTTGACAACGTAACCATGGATTTTTAGGTTTTCAATTGTTTTTATAAAATTTTGAACTAAGTTAGTTATTTCCATGGTAACGATTCCAGGAGCGGAGAGTTCTAAACTGGGGCCCTCGGATATCCAATTTATTAATAAAATCCTTTAAGATTATAATATTTCTTCTATTGCTCATTCCAGATGGTAAGGATACATAATTTATGTAGGCTCTCCTCCATTATCCTCTAATATGTTCCTTTTGACAAAATTACACCACACACGAGTGAATTCATTGACATCAGGTCCGTATGATGATTTTAATGGGCTTTTCGCATCAGGAGCTTCCGTAGAGAAGACAGAAGGCTAGATAAATTCTTCCATGAATTTCCATAATTTTTCAATCTCCTAAAGAGAAATAATGTCGAAGGGCAAAACGCAGCAATCGCACATCAATAAATCCAAATAAAATTATAAAAGAATCCATGCGCGGGAATGGCAGAAATAACGAATTGGATCATGGAACGATGATAATAAATGGGCGGTAAATTCAAACGTTGATCTTATTCTTAAACCTCTTCTACTCAGGAAATTCTATTCTTCGTTGTCTCAGGAAACAGGATCAGGATTTTACATAAATAGAAAATTTAATACTAATTAATATTTTAATCTAAAATTATTTAAATGACAATCTTGGAATACCGCTGCAACCTCCAAAATTTGAATTGATTAAATTCAACAATAAAAAAAAATTAATAAAAAAAAATAAAAAAAATTAATAGTTCAAAATTTATTTGATTTTTAATAAACGAAATATAAAAATGTGACTTGTGAAATTAATAAAATTTCACAGCGTCACAAGTTATAAATTTAACTTTATAGTCAGTATGACTGCAGACTTAGTAAAGACAACATGCCTTCAACACATATTGAAAATATAGGAAAACAGAAAGATATTCTTTGTGAAATTGCTAAAGCAAGTGAAGCAATGCGGCGAAAACATAGAATATTAAATCTGGGAAAAGAAGATGTTGAACGATCATTAAATGATACATTTAAACCAATAGTAACACCAATTCAAAAACTGGTTCATAGCTTTGAAACAGTCAAGTATATTGATCCAATAAAAGTTGAAATAAAGAAAGAAAATAACGAAGAACAAGAACTCATTCAAAACGAAGAGGATGATAAATTGTCATTCAGAACAGCTTCCGATAATAAGTACACACCTGAAAATACTACACCTGATAATCACGTTCCAGAAAAAAAAACTCCTGACATTACAAGTCAATATTTGCAAATGTTTGATAAAAGAAAAAAGGATTTAGATAACTCATATGGAGTTCGTAAATTAGCTAGAGGACAGTTAATGATTGGTGATTTACCAATAAATTTTGAACAAAATAATATTGTTATAGGATCTAATATTTATCCAGCGACTAAAGGTTTACTTGAACTCTTATTTAAGAAAGTTCCAGAAGAAAATTTTGTAAGTTTAAATGATCGTGAAAATTATAAGAATATTGTAATATCAACAAATGCTCATAAAAAGTACTATAAAGTTGATGGAGCTATACGTGACGATAGGAACTTGAAATTTCAAAATTATATAGCATCTCCAATTCGTGGTAAAGGTTTAATACCAAAATACATGATTAATCAAGAGAAAAAGATTGATTACGTTTATTGGGATGATCCTAATGAATTAGTAGATCGATTAAGATTACTATTAGCAACATGAGCATCGATGTATTCGGACGTCAGTTTGAGAAATCAGAAACTCCATATTTTAGTCTACCTGGAATAGAATTCAAAGTTAACGCGGAAGGTCATTATGACATGGAAAGTAAAAAGCTATGCAATGTCGCTGACGCTGAACAATTGAATGATGCAGTGAATTGAAATCTTGTTAAAAATATTGTACAAACAGAAGTGAACGCAATTAATGTTGTAGTAGACTCTTTAAAAACCAGCATACTTGAAATTAATTTGAAAATTAGAACATTAGAAGATTCATTAAAACAATTTTTTGATAATCTAAAAGTTTATATTGAAAATAATAGAGAGGTGTTGTCTATTAGAGAGATAGTTGATACAATACACAACCGACTGAATGCTCTTGAACAAAATAAAAATGGACATTAAAAAGCTGCAATTGGTTAAAGAGTTGCATAAACCAGCAAGAAAAAATTACAAACGAAGGAATGTTGACGTTCGAGGCATTGATGAAACCTGGCAAGCTGATTTGGTTGAAATGATTCCTTATGCAAAAGAAAATAAAGGCTTCAAATACTTATTAACAGTTATTGATGTTTTCTCCAAATTTGATTGGGTTGTTCCTGTAAAATCCAAGAAAGGTGTAGATGTTGCTGCAGCCATGGAATCTGTTCTTATTGAAGGACGTGTATCAAAGAATTTACAAGTGGATAAAGGAAAAGAATTTTACAATTCAAACTTTGAAAATCTTATGAAACGATGTAATATTAACATGTACTCAACATTTAGCAATTTAAAAGCATCAATTTGTGAGCGATTTAATCGTACTTTGAAAAATAAAATGTGGATACAATTTAGTTTGCGTGGTAATTACAAGTGGATAGACATTGTATCTGACTTAATATTATCTTATAATGACACTAAGCATCGAACTATTAAAATGAAACCAAAATATGTTACAGTTAATAATCAGAAAAGTTTATTACTTTATGTATATAGAAAGAGTACTATAAAGCATTTAATTAAGAAACCTAAGTTTAAAGTAGGAGATAAAGTTCGTATTAGTAAATTTAAAAATGTTTTTGAAAAAGGTTATACACCAAATTGGACTACTGAAATTTTTACTGTAAGCTCTATCAAAAATACTGAACCAATAACATATCATCTTAGTGATTATCAAGACAATCCTGTATCTGGATGTTTTTACGAGCAAGAAATTTCAAAAGTTAAATATTCAGACATTTACTTGGTAGAAAAAATGCTTCGAAAACGCGGTAATCAAGTACTTGTAAAATGGTTAGGTTTTGATTCTTCGCACAATAGATGGATAAATGAAAATGAATTGTAACACTTGTTATTATGCTTAATAAATATATTTATTCTCATTAAATGTCTACAGATTTACTTAACCTATCACATACGTTTTTAGTTAAATATTTAATATTATATGTAATAATATCAGCAAGTAATACTTTATATTCAAATTTTCTAACTAACTTTTTAAAATTCGTCTGTACATAACATTTAATATCATTTTCACTGAGTATCTTTTTAAACCTTAAAGTTTCAGCAATATTTTTTATAATACAATTATACACTTTATTAAGACGCACAGTTGATAAGCTTTCAAAGCGTTGATCAATGCAGAGAATCAAATCTTGTAGTATTTTAAAAGAAGGTTTCTTTATTATAAAAGGTTGATTTACATCGTTGTCCAATGCTACTGCTTTGCCTCCAAACAAAATTCCAAATTGTATCCGAAAATTATCACAATTTATGGTTTGTGGTTCTTCTTCTCCGTCAAAATATGCCGAAACAATATTATTATATGTTTTAAACATCTTCCAATCTTGAAGAGTAAATGAAATGTTGCTTCGAGGATGATTTGATATGAATTTTAAAACACTTATCAACTCCTCATCGTTTTTAAATTTTACTCCAATAACTGCTTGTTTTGTAAGTGATGAATTTAAATTAAATGTAGATGAGAGCATAAGTTAAGATTTTGGTATACAAGACATTTTAAACTTCTGTAAATTCAATGTGATTATATTTTCCTCCTAAATACTTGAGTCCTAGCTTTTCTCTTACTATCAATTTTTGCAATTGAGGTAGTAATGTTTTGTCTTCATCCGTAGCATCAAAAATTCTTTTTGGGACAAGACTGAGAACTGGTTTTCAATTTTGACACAAATCCTCTCGCCGAATTTTGTCTTGAATATGTTTATGCCAGTAATAAGGTAAAGTTGATTTAACACAAGATCACTTAATTTTTTTGTTGGTGGAAAATCTTTTCCTTTTGCAATTTTGTTCAGTTTATCAAAATCCAAATTTAATTTTTCAAAATCCCTGGTAACTTGACGAATGTCTTGTAAATTTTAAATTGAAGTTTTTAACCCTTGCATTTTTATTAAGAAATTATTAACAGAGATTGCAAGATCTACCATAAGCAGGTTTCGAAATGAACTGAGAATGCTCTTGAGCACAACCTTCTTATATAGAAAACGCTTTATGATTTATCCTTTTCTATCTCATTATTTACTATCCTTGTCATATTCTTTCTCACGAATAAAAATAATTTTTAATAAACAAAATTCTTGTCCAGAAAGCAATAAATTATATTTTTCTTTGATAAAAGCCGACAAATGCATGATTTTTAAACATTTAAATTAAATAAACAAATTCCTTAATGTCTAGACAGCAGGAAGCAATAAATTATATTTTTCTTTAATAAAAGCCGACAAAATTCATGATTTTTAAACATTTAATAATAAGAATAAGATTCCTGGAAGAAGTAACCCATAATTTTTAATAAAATGATAAGAATAAAATTCCTGGAAAAAATTTTAATAAACAAATCTCAGGAAGCAATAAATTATATTTTTTCTTTAACAAAAGCCGACAAAATTAATGATTTTTAAACATTAAATAATAAGAATAAGATTCCTGGAAAAAATAATTTTAATAAACAAAACTCAAGAAGCAATAAATTATATTCTTGATAAACAAAATGCATGATTTTTAAACAATTAACATAAACAAAAGATCCGCTCTGGAATGCACTAAAAGGAAGATATTTAAAACAAACCTTCAATGGAATGTGGGACCGGAAATCACGATTGCGCAACACCTCTTTTAATGTCTTTATTCTAATTAGACTTATTCTTTCTCAAGATTAAAAATAATTCTTTATAAACAAAAGCAATAAACTGTCAAGGGCTGCCCTTATAAATTCCTTTCTAATGACGTAAGAGACAGGTTGAAACTTTTCAAGTGTTGAACCTGAAATCTTTATGCAAATTCCTTTCTGATGACGTAAGGGACACGTTGAAACTTGTCAAGGGTTGACCTTGTATATGACCCTGAAATTATGTTTGTAAATTCCTTTCTGCTGACGTTATTTAATTATCATGTGGTTTAAGTCTAGGAGAAAACGTCGGTAAAGTAAATCTCTGACAAAAAATGATAACAATATCCAGAACTCTCCCTGTATATCTACCTAATTCAAATTTGAACAATTATAATCTTTACATATTTTCAAAGTCTAACAATGCATATTTAAATTATTTTAAATATTCACCATTATATAAAAACTTCTAATTGTACAAAAAAATTTCATTGTATATTAATCAGTCCATATTTTAAAATAATAATTTAGAAACAATAATTTACAAACATTTTAAAAAAATATTCTTATTTCTTACAATTTATTTCAATGCTATTAAAATCAACAATCTTAAATAATTGTTTTACAAGTAGGGAAAGTTGGGGTAAGATAGGGTAGTGGGAAAACATGAAGTACCTTCTATTTTTAAAAATATAGTATTCAGTGGCGCCCATTGGATTTCTAGCAGGGAAGGCCAGACCTGTTTCCAGGATACCACCCTACTTTTATTAACCCTAATTTGGCAAGAAAAAAAAATATTCACATATTAAAATTATCTATACTCTCTAAATTTAAGTCAGTGAAATTTCACTGATTTGTAGGCTAAATTCTCACTGATTCAAAATTTAGAGAGTAATAATGAGCCAACTACTTTTTTTAAAATGCCTTTGAATTGATCAAAATTTGAATTTATAAGTAACAGTTGTAATTTTAATTTCATTATTCAATAAATCTATAATTTTTTTATTAAATTTTAAACAGTTTTCAATTTACAATGATTCTTAAATTTTCTAAATTACCTTGCTCCGTTGTCTAATATTTTTAACAGTTTTAGAATTTGTTTTCAATTGTCAAATATTCTCAACAATCATCAAATTTTTTTCAATATTGTCAAATATTTTTCAATTATCTCAATTACTTTCTTTAATATCAAATTATTGTCGTTATTTTATAATTATTCTTTTTAATTTTCAATTAATTCTTCAATATTTAGTAATTCCTGTCTTTTTTCAATCATAAATGTTGTTTAAATATTTCAATTCAATTGTTTAATTCTACGACAATTTTTTTCAATTTTTAAATCCATTCTTCAGTTTTCAATTATTTTCTTCTATATTCAAGAATTCACAATTCAATTTTTTAATTACTTATTTCAATATTTAATTATATTTCTAATTTTTCTTTGAATTATCAATTATTTCCTTCAAATTTCATTGAAAATTTAATTTACGATTATTTATTGAAAGTATTTATTAATGAAAACATTAAAAAAATTATAATTAAAATATCAAAGTCAAAACTGACGAATTCGTCAGAGGTGAGGATAAGTTGTATTACGTAGGACGTTACCTGCACGTATTGTTAATTTTTACAAATATTTTTTTTAATTTATAACCGTGCTTTTGATATTTGAAGCATGGTTTTACGAAGCGCATTGTTTCACAATTGCAAAACCAAAAGATTTATCCATATCTTTAAATGATAAGTAGGTATATGTTTTCGGAATTTATAAAATTATACTTTGGAAGCATGAATTTGACACTTATTAAATATTTATATTAATATAAAACTAATTTATCCAAAATTTTGTATAAATCATCGTAATATTATAACGCTCCCTTATTTAAAACAATTTTAGTATATTATTCGTTTTAAACAAAATTATAAAAAAATTTATTTTAATATTAATAATATTAATATTACTAATTAATAAAAACATCTTAAAACAAAATTATAATCTTTATATATGGGGCAAATTTTCTCAAGTGTCCCGCGTCAAAATTAAAAGTTGTTGGATCGGACTAATATAAGCATAAACTTTAGTCCTATGCGTAAGTACTTTAACCACCAAATATTATGCAATTTAATTTAAAATTGTAGAGGGGGGAGGGGGTTAAAGATTTGGGTAAAGTAAGAACATTGAGTTTTTCAAAAAATCGTAGCCGCTAAATAACAAAATGAAAAAAATTTTCACCTATATGTTTTCGACAGGTTTTTTCCTGACCTTTCATATGGTGAAAAAGTTTCTTTTAAAAATCAAAATTTAACCATTTTTTTAAATAAAAAATTTTTTTGACTTTTTTTTTAAATGGACCTTTTTTTTTTGTCCTAAAGGGAAGCACAGGTTGTGTACTTTAAACATACCAAAAGAACGAAATGACGTTTTTTGTTGTTTTCGAATTATTAATTAATTAATTAATAAAAATTTTAGTACCCTGCGCCGCCGCGCCACGCCGACGCCGCTGCTCATTTACTACGTACACCAGCGCGCCGCCACACAGTGCGTGGGACGAAACGCTAATTTTTCGTTCAAAAAAGTCTAGAGCCAACAAATCTTGACCGATTTTAGAATTTTTTTTTTAAATTAAAGAGTATAAAATTCTTAAGAGGATCTTCTCCGTGATTTTTGTTGAAAAAAATTTTTTATTGTTTAATAACAATTCTTTAATAACTATGAACAATTGTTATAAACAAATTCGTTGAATATATAGTGCAAATTATTAAATTCAATTTGTTTTTCATGACATTTCTTACTCGGGTGCTTTTTGGGTAGCTGATTACAAATCTGACATCAGTTTTTAAAAATCCAAAATGGCTGATCCAATATGGAGCCCAGTGGGACGAAACGCTAATTTTTCGTTCAAAAAAGTCTAGTGCCAACAAATCTTGAGCGATTTTAGAATTTTTTTTTTAAATTAAAGGGTATAAAATTCTTAAGAGGAACTTGTCCGTGATTTTTGTTAAACAAATTTTTTTATTGTTTATATTCTTCTGCAATTGACTAATTGTTATTAATTGTTATTAAACAATAAAAAAAAATTTTCAACAAAAATCACGGACAAGGTCCTCTTAATTTAAAAAAAAAAAATTCTAAAATCTGTCAAGATTTGTGGGCTCTAGGCTTTTTTGAACGAAAAATTAGAGTTCCGTCCCACTGTGCGCCGATAGAGTATCGGCGTGTCGGCGTTCATCGGCGTTGTTTCGTAAAAGCTAAATTTGAGATTTTTATTATTTTTATACGTCATAATTGATTTTTTTCTTAGAATTTGAAACTCAAAAGGTAACTTAACTATTTTTCGACATTATGTGAATTTTTTCTGGTAGACTGAAATTTTTTCTTTAATTTTCGATATTAATTCTCTTGATTTTAGTGGCGTTTCTTTAGGCACTTTTGTTAATAGTTTACGTAGAGTCACCTACTATTGTTCTTAAACGTAGAACTTATTGTCATAACCTCGCCGAAATAATTTTCTAATTTTATATATAAGCATTTTACCTGTTAAATATTAAGTACTTATGTACAAAAGGGCACTGCCCGTAAATTGTTGTTAAATAAATAAATAAATATATTAACTTCATATAGTACGCACTGCGAGATTTAAAACCCTTTTATAAAAATTAATTTACAATGATTTTAAAAGAAGTTATGAATTTTTGAATTTATGACATTTATAACGACATTAACGTCTGAAATCACAAAAATCGTAGCATTACTGTGGAATATTACTACAAGTAGAAACATTTTTTTTAAATATGGGAATAGGTTTTCTTTACGTTTTTAGGATCGTTCTATAAGCTTGCTGGCTTAGATTTTATTTTTATCCATATGTAAAACCAATATGGCGGCTTTTTTGAAAAAATGTACAGATAAATCGACAAGTTTTTGTTTTATAATCATTATTTCTTTCCGAAAACATTCTTTTAATGTGTATACTAAAGTGGCACAAACTGTTGGCAGATTAAAAATATGTTTTAGTTAATTCATCAAATTTAATATGGCGGCGACAAATTGGCGGATATTGTAAAAAAAGTAAAAAATTAATATCTGTTGGACCAATTTTTAAGTTTTATATTAAAACTAATGAAACTTAGTACATAGGGTTTTTTGGGTCGCAGATTATAAAGTTGTTAATAATTTTTTTAAATTCATAATGGCGGATCCAATATGGCGGATGATATTGCGAAATTTTCGCTCAAATTGATGAAATTTGGTATATAGAGGTGTTTGGCGTCGCTGATTAGGAATCAGTTAATATCGAGTATCAAGCGAATCAAATTACATTTTCAAAAATCTTCCTCCATATTGGGGCCGCCATTCTGAATTTTGAAAAAGTATTAATCAGCGCTGGCGCGCCGCCGTACGACGGTTGTTTTTTAGTTAAACGCCGCCACCGTTAAAATTTACCTCGGCGCAGGGTTCTAAAAAATTTATAAAAATAGAAATATTTTACAAAAAAATTAAGTTACGGCAATTCTGAATACACCACTTTAAAACTTATCGAAATGCACATCCATCGAGCCATATATGAAGTATTTTGAATAATTTTATGATTTATAAATAAATATTTATAAAAAATTAATTAACAAATAAATATCATCCAGAAAATTAAAGGTAGAGTGTTTAATTTTTTTTGTTAGGAAGTTTTTACAATCCTACATTAAATAATATATAGCTAAAGTATTTCCAACCAATGGAAATTTAATTAGACATTTTTACATCTATATCTTTATGCATGCGCCGCGTCGCGCTGTACAACTTCGTTAAAGCTACTTGTGTAACCACCGAGCCTAATATTTTTATGTCATTTTTTACAGAACAGTTATTATTCATTTTTTAATAATTAAATATTATATTTTTTTATAATAATTCGTATAATTTAATTGTACATATATCGTTTTCAAAATTACAAAACTTTAAAATTTTTTATAATAATAAGTAAAATTTTTTGATCTTAATATTTAATATTATGTGCATCATTTTTAAAACTTGATTTAATTACTTTCTGCTTCCTCTTGAAGAAAATATTTAACATTTTTTCATTCAAACTTAATTTATGGATGTTTAAATTTTAGTGCGCGTTTAATGTAGTGTTTAAAAAAAAGGGTTAAATTTTAATTTAAAAAAAAACTTTTTCACCATGTGAAAAAGTAGGAAAAAACATTTCGAAAACATATAGGTGAAAATTTTTTTCATTTCGTTATTTAGCGGCTACGATTTTTTGAAAAACTTAATGTTCTTACTTTACCCAAATCTTCATCCCCCTCTCCCCTCTACAATTTTTAATTAAATTGCATAATATTTAGTGGTTAAAGTACTTACGCATAGGACTAATGTTTATGCAAATATTAGTCCGATCCAACAACTTTGAATTTTGACGCTGGACACTTGAGAAAATTTGCCCCATATAATTTTCAAAAGATTTAAAAATAACAACAGTAGTGTAACAAGGCGGGTTCCAGCTCACAGTTCCGATTTTCGCCACCATGTGGCGCTGTTACCCTCAGTCGGTATTACCGTGCGTCGGTAAGGTAGATTTACCCTAGGTCAGTAATGCAGATCTCTGTCGGTAATGGTCACTGCTAGATGGCGCTAGTTTTGTAATTACCCTCGGTTGGTAATGCAGATTTCTGTCGGTAAGTTACCGCTAGATGGCGCTGGATTTATAATTTGCATAAACAATAAATTGTTGTTAACTTTGGTACTACCACCCAACCCACCTACCCCCAAACCACCCAACCACCCACATACCAAAAATAATGTATTGGGACTTGAATTTTCAAAATACCACTCACCGCCCACTTTGTATATATGATCTCAAATTTCAAAAGTCATAATAAAAACTGCGAGGGATGGCTTAATCGCGAGATACCGCGCAGTATTAGTCGGGTGGATTGGGGGTGGTCCGCGCTGGGCCTGACTCGACGCATGGTGTGCAACGAGATGCGTGTGGTCCTGGGCCTGACTCAACGCATGGTGCGCAACGAGATGCGTGTGGCGTCTAAAATTTAGGGTAGTGGGGTGAAACAGACTAATGGGGTGAACTGGTATATAAAGGGGATGCAGAGCCAGTATTTTCACCTAACATCCCCGAATCTTCTGCTTCTACTTCTACTCTCTGGAGATGGACTACTACATGAATGCTGCCTGGGTGGACATGGTGAGACGTTCTCTGGCTCTTCTGGTGAACCTGGTGGATAGGCGGGAGCTGACTCTGGTGGAAAATCCTCAGGATGCTGTCATGATTCTTGTGGACAGGATGTATGGAAGCAGCACCCGAGACCTTCAGGAGGAGAACGTCGCCGTTGTCCAACAGCAGGCCCTGGTGAATCTGTTAGCGGCTGGACAGGAAAGCGTGGTCCAAAACCGTCCTGATGTCAGGGTGAATCAGTTGGAGAGGATGGATGCGAACGTTGTCCGAGACCCTCAGGACGTGCTGTTCAGACCTTGGGAGAGCATCACTCGAGACCCTAGGCATGCAGTGTTGCAACAGTTCGAGAGGAGGGATGAGAACGCCCCACCGAGAGAGGCGAGCATCCTGAGACTCCCTGAACATGCTGCGAGGGATCTGCCTGAGAGGGGAGAGGGTAGCAGTGTGGAAGTTCCACAGGAGGCTGCTGTGTTTCTGCGGGAGAGGAGGGAAGATGTTGGGGAGGATGTTCGTATGGTGCTGGACCCTGCTGTTACTGATGACGACAGCGGGAATGGCAGCCTGCAAATAGATGAAGATGCAGATTAAAACTATCCAGCATTCATCTCATTTAGCCCCAACTACTATGCTGAACGTGATGGAGATATGGATCGCCAACCATACATCCCATCTGTAGACGATTCAACTCTGCATGCAGATCAGGTTGAAGTCATCGGTGTAACACCAGCAGAAATTGAAAGATATTTGGGGGTCACAGTTGAAGAATTTCTTTCAATTGAACTTCTAGATGTAAGTATTAATTATTTATATTTTCATTCTTTTATAAAAATGGAAAGGTTAAGTACATAAATGGAAGTTAAAAAAATTTTTTTTTTTTATTTTCAGTTGCAGCATCTGTTCTTATCCCATCTCCGTGAAAGTATAAGAAACGAACAGTCAAATTCTAGGGTTGAGGTGGATTGTAGACGATGTAGACGACATCATCAGAGACATCACATTGATCGAATTAGAAGGAACCATCAATGCAATTGATTTGAACGTCGAAGAAATCGTCGGTTACAACTGAGGCATAGACAACACCAAGATGGTTGATGTCTAATATGAATATTAAAAAAAAAAATATTGTATAAATTTTGAAATATAAAAAAAATATGTATAAATTTAGAAACAAAAATTTTATAATAAACAGTTTTTATATATATGAATAATGTGAAAATAAATCTTTATTTCATAAACCTAACTACTAGTTTGTAATATTAGTTGTAATTTAAACGAATAGTTTTAAACAAATCTTGAAATTAGTAAATTACTGCAAATGAATATAAAATAAAACTCCAGCAACATCAGTCATCGTTGGTTCTTTTCTCTGCATTTGAAAATCTCTTCATTGGTCAAGAAGTTAATATTCTCCTCGACAGAGAGCGCTGTTGTCGCCGGATATCACACTACTTTCGGCTTTTTAATACAAAACAAAATGTTTGGTATATAGAACAAAATAGTAATAATGAAAGGGATGATATTAGACACATTGATAGTTATTAAAATATTTACATACACTATATTTCAATTACATAATTAAAATCATAGGATAACAATCTAAGCCAATGGGAGCAATCCTTTCCATGGGACTCACCTTCCTATTGGCTGACAGTGTTAAGCAGTAGAAATTTTACCTAAGTTGGCAATGCTATGTTTAGGAAGTAGAATTTTATCTAAGTTGGTAATACTGTATGTGTTCTATATATTTAAATTGAATTTCATATATGTGTAGTGATGAAACTAATATGAAAGTATGTTAAATTTAGTTTTAAAAAATGAGTTTTATTTTTTTTTATGAAATAAAATAAAGAAACATTCTGGTCGAATGTATTCCTCATAGCTTGGAATCAACCCTGTAGCGGGGGAGGGGGTTTTGTGACACGTATTCTAAGCATCATTGCTGTTAGAATAACGTTAGGAGAAGCATCAAGTGTTGGTTAAAATTTTGTGTAAAAATAAAAGAAGTTTAAAAAAGAAAATGGATCCTCGAATGAAGAATAATGAAAGGGGAATAATGGATTCACCATTGCCAGAATTCGGTTTACTAATGAGGCGGAGAACAGTAAACTACGAAGAAGACTGTGAGGTAAGATTGTGTATATTTAATTTTATCAATTATTCTATATATATTTCTGTTTTATTTTTAATTAAATGCAACTTTTATTTAAATTTTATTTTTGACAAAAAAGGAAAAAATGTAGTAATTTTGAAATTATAATAGTATTTTTTTTATTTTTCAGATATCTAATGATGCTGCACAATACTATGTGCAAATACCTAATAGACAGGTGAAAATGTCACAAGTAAGTACTCAACTGTTTCAAAAAGTATACATATATATATATTTTATATACTTTTATATAATTTTGAAGATATATTAAAATTTGTAAATCATGTTTTTCTGTTTGTAACAGGTTATATCATACGAGCAGAATGTTGTTGCAGTTCCTCAACCGTGGTGGTTATGCATGCCACTACCACCAACACCTGCAGAGGCCGCAATATCTATGACGTCAGATGGTCGTGTAGATGGAAGTGTGTGTAAAACACCAACATCCAGAGCCACACCACCACCACCACCAGAGACTCCAAGATCACCAATACAGCGTGTTAAGCCGCTACCGTATTGGGTGTATCTCCCCCCACCACAGCCACCGCCAATACCTCCACGAACACCATTACAACAACCAGCGCAGCCTTCTACAAGATACACTCCACCACTACCAGAACCTAGAGTAGTAGATATACCACTACCCCAAACAAGTAACGTATCAAAAAAAACAATTAATGTAGAACCATCCATATTTGATACTCCTTTTATAAAATTAAAGGAAGAAAAAAGATCTTTGTTTAGTCCAGCTGATGAACAGCTGGAAGCAAAAATTTTAAAGAGAAATAAAAAAGAAAAAAATCAAAAGATGTAGAATCAGATTTAACTTTTTAGTAATTATATTATACCTAGTCTAGTGAAAATTATTATTTTTCTTTTTTTAATCTATAGACTTGTAATAAAAAAAAACATTTTTGTATATTAGTGTATACAAAATCTAGTTTTTTTATTTTAAAAAATTTGGTTAATGTTTTGTATATTTTATTATTTAAGATTTTATAAATAATAATAATATACATTAATTGCATTGTTTCAAATTAATTAATTCATTTTATGTAATTGTAAATATTATAATTTATCTATTTAAATTTTTTAAAAATATTTTCGAAGCATGTTAATATAATACGTATATACAGGGTGTCCGAGGCGAGGGTGTACATATTAAGAGGTGATAATCTTTGATAAAAAACAAGACGAAATTGGTTCTGCTCCACGGAAAATTTTTCTTCGCAAGTATCTTGATATTATGCAAAAATGTGTGGTTTGAAGGAGGGTGTACCACACTTGACAAACAACACCTCCTGATGCCCGAAATGTCAAGAAATCTTCCTCATTGGTCAAAATTGTTTTTCTCATAACTCATTAACAATTGCAAATTTTCAAAAACAACAAAGGACTTTTCGTCTTGTTTTTTATCAAAGATTATCACCTCTTAATATGTACACCTTCGCCTCGGACACCCTGTATAATACGTTAATATAATAATAAAATATATATGTTAAAATAATAGTCCTACGTTTTTGTCATTAATAGATTTCTCTGCACCATGTAAAGTTACTAGAAATTATAAGTTGTTCCATGTCAGATTCTTCAGAACAAATTATGGAAGGAATTCTGTTGTTTTAAGACTTGGAAGAGAGGCTAATTCGCTTTCAGACAGCATTGACTTTTTTGAGGATAGCCTAGTGAGATTTAAAACGAGACTGAATAATATTGTTTTAGTTGCTAATGCGAGTTCAGCCTTGTTCTAATGTTTATATGTGAACTTTTTCTTCTTTTAAAGTTGATAAGTTTTTTTCTTTTTTTGTTTTCAATGGTTATATCAATTTTTCTTTTTTTATATATATATATATATACAATTCTATAATATGAATACATTTGTATGAAAGGGTATTTTCTTTTGTAGCCCATTTACATATTAAAGAAAGAAATAAGTAAATAAATAAATAATTATTGTGATAATATGTATAAATTATGTATAGGAATATATAAAATTGCTTTAATATTCTCATCATCTATGACATTCATCATCCTTGCAGGAAGGAAAACAGTATAACTTTTCTCCAATTCAGCAACAATTTTAGTTCCGTACATTGTGGACACTTTAAATTTTCGTTATAGCATACTCGTTGTTCGGAGTCAGCTCAGATAACTTTTTCTTCGGCAAGTATTTCTTTTCAACAGTAGTTGGTTTTTGGATGTCCATTTGTCCAACAGCATTGATTTTCTGGAAGTCCATGTTGCTTATCCTGGAGATGATTCTCGTTAGTCTTGGAGAAGGCGTTGTGAAGATTTTGGTTTTGAAATCCTCCTTTCATACAGGAAGAAAATTCCCCACTCAATTCCAAAGAAGAATAAACAAGATTGCGCATGTCAGAAAAGTATTACCCTCACCTTTCATATATTTAAACTATTCTTTTCTTAATATTGCGCACGCATTAATAATCAAGTGGGAGAAGGAAGAAAAGAGAGGGAAGAAAAGAGAGGGAACTACTATGATTGCTCATAGTAGTTTTTGAGATTATCAGTAGAATTATTACTAGTTACAGTAGAGTACTCCTTAATTAAATCAATTTCATCAACACCCATGGCCCCCTTTTTTCAATACATCTATTAAGAGAATTAAGAAACCAATTTCTTAAAATTAGAGCATTATTTACTGCACAATTACTTCTAAATAAAGTATGATGTGTACATATATGAACTGATGATTTCACAAGTTTTTTAAATGAATGACAATTAATATCTTCTAGATTAACCACATTATCAATATATCGCTCAAGATACCTCTTCTTCTCTAAACCTTTAACATACACTGCCCGTGCTCCAGATAATTGCTCATGAAGTATAAGTTGTAATTCTTCATAAGAAATATCTCCAGATGTCCATTTGATACCATGATAGTTGTGCATTAACCATAGATTTTCACTCTTATATCTTCCAGGAAGTGAACTCCAGCTGCAGGGTGGTTCGAACAAGAACACCATAGGTTGAGCATCTTCTTCTAGCGGTAGTATCACCAGCTCCTTGAAGATGAATTCATTGTATGGTTTTTTGAAGCCTTGAACGTCTACTATGAACTCTATCTTCGAACAGAAAAAAAATTCTACTCTGGAACACTACTTATATACCCTAGAGTCACACCCCTTCACTTTTTACAGATTCTTGACAATACCGCTGATTGGCTTATATTGCACAATGCGATCATGGATGACTAAGCAGTATGAAGTTGTCTCCTCAGGCATATTACTTCTGGTTTCAAATTACAAACGTACATCGACTGATGGCAGCTTTAGGAACTCGTTTTGTTTTGAGCAGTCAATAACAATTAAGGGTGCCAATGATCTGAAAGTTGATCTACTTAGTATAGGTTCGGAATCTCTTCCATAGTAAGATGATTGAAAATTAGCATACATATCATATAATACAGATTACTGATTATTAGTATAGTGTATATTCAAATTTCCATATGGATAAGATTGTGAGATTAAAAACAATTTTACATTTATGAGGTAACAGTGATCAAAAAGACATGCAGGCACTTCCATTTTATTTTTTCTTTTAGTTTGAAATCCAACAATGACTATTCTTGGTTTCTCTAATTGAGTTGAAGATTTAATTTGCCACATAACTTTTGTACTTAAAGGAAGCAATGGATACTCATACATTTCCCATGATCTAAAACTCATTGAAATTAATGGATCTTTCTCAATAAATTTCAATAATTTAATTTTATTATTGTCAGATGGTATTACATATGGTACCATCCATTCAATATTATGAATCATAAATTTAAAACCAGGAATAAGTGGTCCATTGAAAATAGTAGAATCATAATCACTACGCGATCTTATTAAAATAAGTTCATGTTTAGCATTCGTAACAATTTTCTTATAATCTTCAGCAAAACCAAAAATCATACTCAAAGGTATTATTACATTAAAATAACCATTTACCATTGGCACTCTTGAATTTGCTTTAAATTTCACAAATCCCGCATTTTCTGTACGATTAACTTGAGATGGTGTTAAAGATACTAAATTTTTCATAGTTGTAGTGTGTCCAACATACTTGCATCGATCAATCTCAATACCATTTAATTCATAACGAATTTCATCAAACAAATAAGCTATAGCATTATTTGTAAGTTCAACATTCTCTGTGAGAACGGTTTCATCATCTTTACATAACTTTCCAAATATTTGTAATGAACTGTTGCTTGGTAAAATAGACAAATCTTGATTTTGTACTACAATACGGATTTCATCACTATTATTAAAAGTTGATGATGCATATGGTTGATGACTATGAATCTCATACTTGGCAATAGATTCATCAAAATTCACTGCAGTTGGAATGCTGAGAATGTCTTCTATTTTTCTTATAACAGCTACACATAAAAAATAGAAAAATTTGATCTTTTTTCTTCCTCTTCCTTTTTCTTCTTTTTGAATTTTCACTTGTAGACCGAGTTGTTTCAGGAACTGTCGATTCTGAGGTGTTAACACCTTCCGAGTTACATTCACACTGACCTTCTTTGCACATGTCGGTTGACTTTTATAACTACTGCCAACTTTTTTTTTTGGTTATAAATGATACCCATTACACTGACTTTATATGTAAACGTATTGTTATTGTTTCTCCTCTAAAATTCACCAAGTCACCGTCCTGATCTACTAAGCGAAGTTGAATATTATATATTGTCTTCACGGCGATTGGAAGGTAAATGATTCGAGTTGGAACTTCAGTGATCTTATATCCCGGTGGAACGACAGGAAAGAATTCATGTAGGAGAGAGTCGCTAGTTGTGAGACGGGTTTTATTTTTGACTTATAAATTGGAAATAGGTAAACGAAATCGTAAATAAAATACACCGTTCAAAAAGTAACTTAAATACGCAACTTTTATTTATAGAAAGTGTAGTGTTCAGATGAACTCGAAAAATTTTATGATTAATTTTCCGAGCATATCTTTTTAGTCAAAAAAAAAAAGGTGTCCAGTTGTGAGACACTTATAAAAAAATGCTAAAATTTAACAAATTTGGCATGAAACATTATGTTTACTATAAATAACTAAATATATTGATAATACATATTATTATATACTTAAGGGGTTAGACCACTGTGAACCTTTCAAGAAATCGAACAATTTTTTTTTAGCTAGAAAGGTGCAATAGGGTCATAAAAAATGAGAAACAATAAAGATTAGAGAAAGGAAACACTTTTAAAAGCTAAAATTTTTAATCCGCGCGAAACCCTACTGTGCGCAGTGCATAAGAAACGTCTATGTTCTTATACTTTGAACGCGTTTTTCCCAAATCAACATTTTTCAAACTGTCCGGTAACTTTTCTCGCACAATTTTTGACCGATTTACTTCTAAATTGGTATGCAGCTACATGATAACATTCTTCATGGAAGTACGTAGGGGTTTTTCTCTACTAATCTAGGCCGCTATTTTAATTTTTTCAACATAACAAAATATTTTTTTTATACTTCAATAGTACCTAATAATAATAAATCAACCGGATTTTAATTCATCTTATTTTACGCTTCCATAAATAAATCTTAAAATTAGGTCTAATTTACGTGTTTTACAGTGGTCTTACCCCTTAATAAAAATATTTATTCTTTAAAATATGACTATCAGTTTTCTTCATCGAAATCTCTGTCGCAATGTAGGCAAATGAAATAAATTGTGCGCATGTTCCCACACTTTAAATAATTGTTGTGTTATCAAATGTACGTAACGAACTAAACTGAACAGAGCGCTTTATGCTGCATAACGAAAAGTATAGGCTATTCCAGATGGGCGGCGCTACCGTCTCACAACTGGTCACTTGCAATGTCTTACAACCGGAAATTGGCGCTATTTTGAAAGAGGAAAAAGAAAAAATTTCCAACTGTAGATTGAAACAATGCAATATTGCATTACAAAATATAAGGAAAATACTAAATAAAAATGCATAACATTTAGCTTTTCCAAATAATTAACTTGAAAAAAAAGTACTTTGCACATATTGAAAAAAAGTTTTTTAGTCGATTTTCACACACAGTGTTGGCATCTAACACAAACAATACATATATCCGCTTCGGTGTACACGCAAAAGTTGGCCCGTATAAAAATAAATGTTTTTATGTATACCAATCAGCCTTTTTATATTACGTGTTAAAAAAATGGACTGTCTCACAACTGGAGCCGTCTCACAACTGGCGACTCTCCCCTATAGTATGAACTTTTTGATTATTTATATATGCTCCAGTTGTAATATTACATTCAACGCGCAGAGTATTTACTTTTAATATAGATACAGATAAATCAGATTCATGACTTTCCTCAGCTTTCAGTTGATGAGGAGCAAATCCTAATAATTTACCAATAGAATCTGTCGGATGAAAGCTTATGTCACGATTTGATTTAATCTGACAACCTCATGTATTATTATTAGGTTTAATAGTTAATGCAAACTTATTTGGCAATTTTGCTATAATATATGATTCAATATCTTTAATTTCATAACTACCTGTTGGTAAAGTCACTACAGAATTATCTATGTAAAACTTATTGCAACCTTTATCAACGTTGGGAATTAAATTAAATGTAAACAGATCAACAAGTCCAAGTACATATTTCTTGTCTTGTGAGAGCTCAATTGGTGGGAAATAAGTAGTTTCGAGAACTGATGAGTTTCCCGTTAACGTTAAAGTAAATGAGTTATTCATGATTGACGTCTGTTTTCATACTGATGATTACAACTTTATTACTTGCCCTTATATAGACTAAAACTGTTTGCAATATTAAGTTGATCGCATAGAAACTTTAAACATAAATGTCCACATATAAATGTATCAAACTTTTGATATCTCTCATGATTCTATTTTATACAGCTACCAAAACCTAAATAGACAATGAGATCTGATGGTGGTGAAAGATTTCCAAAACTATCAAAGTATTCAGTTTTATTGTTAATCTTTTTATATGCTACCCAATGAGTTCCAGGTCCTTCCTTATCATCAAGATTAATAATTGTTGATTCATATTTATGAGGTCCTGTAATAGGTAATTCATTTCGCATGAATACTCCACGAAAATAAGGTATACTCATAATTTTAGCATATTTAAATAGATCAAAGTCAGTTAGTGCACGGTGAGGTAGCTTCAAAATTAGTTTTTTGAGTCCTTTTCTTATTTGTAAATCTTTTACCTTTATACGGTTGAATATAAAGACCAAGTCCTTGTCGATAAGGTTTAAAGTGTAAACCTTTTCCCAAGACAATAGCCTCTATTGTTTGATTATGTCGTTGAACTTCTGAAAGTTGTTTCTTGGCTGCATTAGCATCATTTACTGCTTTTACTATACCACACAGTGGTCTTGAAGCAAAAGTAAGGGTTTTGAAAATGGATGGAAGATTTTCCAACGTAAAGTTTACCCACATGATCTCTAGTTTTAGAATTTTCAAACCGCGAAATCGTATCTGATCCTATTTTAGAGTTAGACTGATTTCACCTGTGGTAGATCCGCAATTATGAGTATCACATTACCTATTTAGACTTTCAAGGTCCATAGGTTATTTAACATAAAATAGTTAATATAATTTTTGTTAAAGTACTAATAAGGAAGTCTTTATAAACACTTTCATATAGTGTTTGACTTGTTTATAACATATACACGCCCTCAGAACGTCTTTCAAGCAATAACAGGTTATTGTTCAAGTCAATGTATTTTGTGTTTATACATTGTACTAAAACAACTTTCAAATATGTCATTTTTTGAAAGGTCTTCTATATGACTACTACTTTGGTAAATTGTTATTCTATATAAAAGTAACAAATCTCTAAAATATTAATTAATTTAAAAAAAATAATAGCAAGTAATGTGGTTTGATGTTTTGATGTTCTATGTAACACTGTCATTTCCAACTCCATATAACATTAGCAAAAGTGGACATTGAAGGAGAAAATTAATAACAAATTTGTCAGCGTGCTCGCGCCATTGACGCCATCGGCCTAGTAGCGTCACTACTTCAGTACGAGTGTAGTCCGTAAACACAAAAGTCCCAAATTTTTTGCTCTTACGACCCAAAAAGTTTTAAAACCGAAAGAAATACCCACAATTTTCTTTATGTTTGAAATCGGACTATACCTAGTGGGCACACATGTTCAAAAGTCGTCTTAAGGACGTCTTTTCGATTTTTGTGCCCACTGGGTATTTATATGGGGAAAACGAACTTTTTCGTAAATTCACTATAATATCACTAAAAATATCAATAGAACAAATAAGATCTTGAAATGGCCTTTAAAAACAATATTCCACAATTCATTTAATAACTTGTTAATATTATCTGTTTTTATAGGATCATAAATAACCCCTATTGGCAAGTAGAAGAATAAAGATGTAAAGGATGTGTATTCTTCTACTTGCCTGGATTCATTTAGGCATTAACTGCCTAAAGTGTTCCCGGCAAATAGAGGAAAAAGGATATTCTATGACGAAGTATAAACACAGATATATAAACAAACTTTTGATGTACATAATTAATTAAAAGTAAACGTTAATTTGTCTTTATTTTATAAAATTCAAAATAAAATTCAGTTTTTCGTTATTTGTTCCAACTAACAGTTGACGATTTTGCTAAATAATTTTCAAACGGTACTTAATACTGTTAATAAATTAGAATTTGAAAAAAGTGCTTTGAAGTAATGAGTAAAAAAACTAGTAGCAGATGTTTTTGGAATAGAAAACAATTGGAAAACATTAACAAAATATTAAAAGATGACAAATTAGATTTGAAAAAAAATCAGCCTGACTATTAACATTTAAATAACTATGAAAGGCGATGGATTTAGTGTATATGGTGCCATACGAAACGTATTTTCCAAAATTGCTTTCTATTCTAAAAAGATCTGTTACTCTAGTTTTCTTTAACTTCTTACTTTGTAACACTTTTTTCAAATTCCAATTTATCAACAGAATTAAGTTCCATTTTAAAATTATTTAGCAAAATCGTCAACTGTTAGTTGGAACGAATAACGAAAAACTGAATTTTATTTTGAATTTTATAAAATAAATACAAATTATAGTTTACTTTTAATTAATTATGTACATCGAAAGTTTGTTTATATATCTGTGTTTATACTTCGTCATAAAATATCCCTTTTCTTCTATTTGCCAGGAACACTTTAGGCAGTTAGCTTATTGCCTAGCCAATAAGCTTAATGCCTACATGAATTCAGGCAAGCAAAAGAATGCGTATCCTACACATCTTTATTTATCTACTTGCCTAAGTGTAGCTTAATGCCTAGAAATTAAGCTAAATGCATGATTCTTCTACTTGCCTACGACATATATATATATATATAATTATATATACATGTATCTTTAAAATAGGATCAGGTACGATTTCGGATCTTAAAAATTCGGAAACTAGAGGTCATGTGGGAAAACTCTACGTTCGAAAATCTTCCATCCATTTTTAAAAATCCTGCTTTTGGTTCAAGAGCACTGTGACAACCAACCCCTCCGCTAAGAGCTCCAAGAGCACTAAGTCCAGCAAAAATTGAAATAAGTGGTAAAATACCACCAACTTTTGATGGTACTGGAAGAATTCTAGGTGTTGAAATTTTCGATTTACCACCAAGCTTTTTTATAACCTTTTGTTCACCAATCATAGCAGTTTTAATAGTATATATAGAATTACCGTTTGACTTTATACATTTTTTAGCAGCATGAAGAACTTTATTTTATGTAACTCTTTTTTTATTCTTGGAAACTCTCTTCTTCTTTCTCTGCTTTTTATTCTTTTTTATTTTTTTTATCTTTTTCTTTGTATTATCATTAATTTTTAACCCCATACCGAATTTTGATTTAAATTTCATTATATTAGTAACAGCTAATGCAGCAACTTTTTCACTAATACTAGCGTCCTTGGAAAGAACACGTTGCCAAGCCTTTTAAGATAATATTTTATCTGCAGAATTTCTTGCTTCTATATTTTCCTTTTCTTTTGAATATGCAATATCATGTGCCTTACAAGCTGCATCCAAAGAATTTATACCTGGATCACCACGAGCTAAACGTTTTTTTAATTTTGTACCAGGTCCACAATATTGATATCCAGGAATATGTAACTCAATTGGTAATTTATTTATTATATTATTAAGAAAACCTTGACCAGTGTGAGATTTTTTTTTCACTTTTTCATGAATGTCCATTCTTCACTCGACGATGGTTTACAACCGACTGGTGGAAATAGATTATAAAAGTGTGATATATATAGTTTTTTCTCAGTTGAGTCCAAGATGCAGTTCAAGATACAAGCTGATCAGCTCCCGATTGTAAATGTTGATAATCTCATTCAATCCAATAATAATAATGAGGTTAAGCGCCATGGAAATCTGTTTTCAAATAGTATTCGTGCAGCTTTTTGCGGTCTATCAAATTGTGGAAAAACAAATGCTCTTCTTTCTCTGATTATACATCCGAATGGCTTGAGCTTTGAGATTATTTATTTATACTCAAAGTCATTACAACAGCCTAAATATAAATTTCTAGAAAAATTATTGAGTAAAGTTGATGGAATCGAATACTTTCCATATAGTGAGCATGAGGAAGTGGTTTCACCTAAAGATGCTAAATCAAATTCAATCTTTATTTTTGATGATATTGCTTGTGAGAAACAGGACAATGTAAGAGCCTTCTTTTGTATGGGTAGACATGTTAACGTTGATAGTTTTTATCTGTGTCAAACATATGCTCATATTCCTAAACATTTAGTTAGAGATAATGTTAACTTACTTGTGCTCTTTAATCAGGATGATAGAAACCTTAAGCATGTTTATAATGATCATGTGAACACTGATATGACGTACAATTAATTTCGAGATTTATGTTCTATATGTTGGAATTCTGATAGATATGGATTTGTAGTTATTGACAAAGATAGAAATTTGAATGAAGGAAGATATAGAAAAGGATTTGACTGCTTTATTCATTTATAAATAATATATGTTTCCAGAGAAATACGTTAGTACAATTTAGACTTCAATACATAAACATGTATCGAAAAGAGTTAGAAACACTTCATCAGGTTGTGAAGGCAAGTGAAGCTATTCGACGAAAACATCAAATACTTAAAAGCGGTAGAGAAAATGCTGAAAATATGTTAAGAGAAACTTTTTAACCATTAGTTACTCCATTAGAAAAATTGGTTGCTGTAACTCATACACCTGTCCAAGTTAAAAATGTTAGGAAAAAAGAAGAAAAAGAAGAAGACTATGATGCATCTTTTAAAACTGCTATTAGTGAAACTGTGCCATTTGATTTATCTGAAAAAGATTTCTATGATGCTTTTAGTGAAGAATCTAATATGCATAAAATTAAAAATGAAAATTTGTTTAATGAATCAAAGAATCAAGTGGATTTCTATGATGCTTTTAGTAAAGAATCTAATTTGCATAATATTAAGAATGAAAATTTGTTTAATGAATCAAAGAATCAAGTGGATTTCTATGATGCTTTTAGTAAAGAATCTAATGTGCATAATATTAAGAATGAAAATTTGTTTAATAAATCAAAAAATCAAGAGTCTAATGATATTACTTTTGAAAAAGATAATATATCTAATACAGATGCAACGGATGAAGAATCTTATAAATTAACAAATAAATTTATACAAATGTGACCCTCCAGGGTGAAAGGGACCTTAGCTGCAAAACATTGGATTTTGATTTTTTATTATGAATCGATAAAATCTGAGTTGCTCTTTCACATACAGAAATCAAAACTTGTTTATGTCTATTAGTTTTTGTGTTATTAGCGATGAAACATAAGCATAACATAACAACAACAAAGGTAGGCTCAACTTCAAACGCCCGTCCCGCAAAATTCATTTCTTGCAGCTAAGGTCCCTTTCACCCTGGAGTGACACAAATGTTGAATAAAAACAGAAAGCAGTATTTAGATATGGTATATGGAGTACGCAAACTCCCTGACGGTACATTCATAATTGGTAATACAAAAATTAATTTTGAAGGTCCATACATTAATTTAGTTGTAAAGAAAAAATATTCAAAAACATGTGGATTATTAGAACTTCTATTCAGACAACAACCAGATCAAGCTTCCATAAGTTCAAATGACTTAGCAAACTATAAGGAAATTGTTTCTACTACTAATGCACATAAAAAGAGTTACAGTCCAAGCAAACAAATGCGCATTAACAGGAGTTCTAAATATACTAATGTTATTGTGCAAAGCTTTTCACAAAAACAGGAATTTCTTTACAGAAAAAGAGTCGTTTACCACAATCTATGATTGTGAAAAGAGAAACTTATCCTGACTATATTTATTGGGATGATCCAAACGAGCTTGTAGACCGTTTACGTTTACTGATAGCATCACAACAGGCTGGTAATCCTAGTCATAATAATGAAATTATGTCAATCATTGAGGAATTACGTGAAGCTCAAATCATATATTAATAGTACACTAGAAGATTGAGATCAGTATCTTGTTGATCATTGCTGTATTCAGATGTTTGAAAAAACTCATTGAAAATGAATGATAAAAAATTAGTAGTAGTTATAGAATTACATAAACAAGCTGGGCGAAATTATCAACGTCGTAAGGTACAAATACGGGGGATGGATGAAACATGGCAAGCAGATTTAGTTGAAATGATACCTTATTCTAAAGTTAATAATGGTTTTAAATATATACTCACAGTTATAGATATATTCTCAAAGTATGCATGGGCTATTCCAGTCAAAAGTAAATGTGGAAAAGATGTTTCTGCAGCTATGAAATCTATACTTTTAAATTGACGTGTTCCAAAAAAATTGCATACTGATAGAGGCAAAGAATTTTATAATTCTCAATTCGAGAGTTTAATGAAATCTTATAAAATCATATTATATTCAACCTATAGTAATTTAAAAGCTTCAATTGTTGAAAGATTTAACCGCACACTGAAGAATATGATGTGGCCACAATTCAATTTACAAGGAAATTATAAATGGATAAATATTTTACCATCTCTCGTTTCACAGTATAATAACAAAAAACATCGTACTATTGGTATGAAACCAAAAGATGTCAAAAAAGATGATAAAAGTATGCTGTTAAAACGTATATCTAAACAAAGGAAAATTTCAGTTAAGAAAATAAAATTCAAAGTTGGTGATCGAGTTTGTGTAAGCAAGTATAAGAATGTTTTCAGTAAAGGATATACACCCAACTGGACAACTGAAATATTTACTATCACTGCAGTTAAATCAATAAACCCAGTAACGTATAAACTAAAGGAATATCAGGATCAACCCATCGAAGGCGGCTTCTACAAAGAAGAAATCTCCAAAGTGAAATATCCAGATGTCTATCTCGTAGAAAAAGTTCTCAAACAACGTCATGATAAAGTCTATGTAAAATGGCTTGGATTTGACAACTCACATAATAGTTGGATACAAAAATCAGAAATGTAATCATTCAGCAAATGTTAAAGTTAAATTTTAAATAAGTTAAAGTTAACTTTTAGAAAAGTTAAAGTTAACTTTTGGAAAAGTTAAAGTTAACTTTTGGAAAAGTTAAAGTTAACTTTTGGAAAAGTTAAATTTAACTTTTGAAAAACTTAAAGTTAACTTTTGGAAAAGTTAACTTTCATAAAAGTTAAATGGAATTAACATGTAATTTCCATAAGAGTTAAAGTTAACTTTTTGAAAAGTTAAAGTTACCATTTGAAAAAAAAGTTAGATTAAGCAAATATGTAATGATTTTATTTTTATTTATTTATTAGTTTTACGTTTATATTATACTTTAGAAAAATATTATTCTTTTAATACTTCAAAAAATGTAAGGAAGATAAGGTAGTAATAAATAAAGTAATACCAGTTTTTAAATTTAAATACTGTTTGTTTATTTTAAACATCCTTTCATATATACATGTTGTATAAGATAATTATACGCACAGAAAAAACTTCAATTCCTTTCTGTAATTTTATAATGACCCCAAGCAAGGGTATCAGTACTTTCAGGTATTATGTATATAATAGCTTACAATTTGCACCATATTTTTTTATCATGTATTCATAATGAAAATTATACATTAGTGCTTTCGATAAATCAAGGATTGAAAATCCAATATATATTGGTTTATTCATTACTATCTCAGTTTTTCTGAGTTCGATTGCAACTAAATTTTCATTAAAAATTGATTGACTATTGAAATTTGGTTTTGAAATGAGAGCCTCTGCTCCATATCTTCCACCCTATTTGGTTACAAGTTTGACGTCAACACGCTTTCGTACATTTTCCATAGTTGTCCCGTATACAGCATTATTCATTAAATTGAAAAGGTTCTTTTCAAACTCATTTTTAGCATTTTTTCTCTTGGATGTATTGAAATCAATATAAGATTTAAGCCATGTTGTTTCTTCAATGTTTTTACTATACCAGTCTGCTAATATAGTAGAAGTGAAAATTATTTTACGTTTCGTGTTGAAATGTATATATTGTACTTTTTCCACATCATTAACAATTTTTCTAAACTTTGTACCAAGGACACTATACACTTTTAATGGACCATGAGTATTTAAAATTTCAATAATTTTTTCTTCGAAAAGTGTCTTTGAATCATTTAAAAAAGCCTTTATATCTTTGTGAATCAAATTTATGATAATACTTGTTCTAATATAATTCTGAAAAGCTTTCTCGGTATCTGTCCAACGTATGCGATTACTTATTTCATTAGAAATTACATTACCTGCCCCGTGTTTTAAATATTTTTGAAAATTTGTTAAAAGACATAAAACTTGTTGAATTAAATTTAGACATCGCATTCTATCAGTATTTACAAGTAAGGAATTCAGTTTACTTCTTAGGGTGCTGAAAGAATTATTACACACATTCAACCATCTATTAACAAACATCATTTTATCGTTCGAATCTTGTAATATTTGTAGAAGAGATAGCGCATCTTCAATGGATGGAATAAGGTCCTCACATTCCTTAAGAAGCGTTGCATTATTTTTCGTCCTTTTATCAGCATCAACCCTTTCTCTTCCTTCCCCAGGATTTTTACTTTTATCACATATTCTGCAAATCATAAAAATAATTGATAAATTAATATAATAATATTAGGTTAAATTATAATACCCCCCCCCCTTTTAATTGGTTGTTATATGTGAACATACCTTTAACACTTTAACACAGCAATTTTCATGTACTCCAACTGCTACGACGTCAGTCAATTCAACAATGTTGCGTTTCCTAGACCCCAGCTGTAGACAGTCAGAGAAAACTTCTAATGGCTGCGACACTGTTCACGCATGTATGCAAGATTTGGTTAGTCAGAGGATACTTCTAATGGCTGTGACGCTGCTCCGCACGTATGCAAGATTTGGTCAGTCAGAGGATACTTCTAATGGCTGTGACGATGCTTTACACGTACGCAAGATTTGATCAGTCAGAGGATACTTCTAATAGCAGTGACGCTGCTCACACACGTATGCAAGATTGGCTGGTCCAGTTTCATTCAATACTCTCCACCACTCCGAGATCCTCTGAGTTCCCTCTAGCAGCCCTTCTAGTAGTAGAAAGTAGTAGCTCGCTCCAGACAGGTGACCATAGTGCTATTTCCCCATAAAACGTCGCCTTATATACCCAATCGCATGGATTCACACATATACAATGCATATACCAGTTCACCCCACTAGTCTGTTTCACCCCACTACCCTAAACTTTAGACGCCACACGCATCTCGTTGAGCACCATGCGTTGAGTCAGGCCCAGGACCACACGCATCTCGTTGCACACCATGCGTCGAGTCAGGCCCAGCGCGGCCCACCCCCAATCCACCCGGCTAATACTGCGCGGTATCTCGCGATTCAGCCATCCCTCGCGGTTTTTATTATGATTTTTGAAATTTGAGATCATATATACAAAGTGGGCGGTGGGTGGTATTTTAAAAATTCAAGTCCCAATACATTATTTTTGGTATGTGGGTGGTTGGGTGGTTTGGGGGGGTAGGTTGGTTGGGGGGGGGGGGTGGTAGTACCAAAGTTAACAACAATTTATTGTTTATGCAAATTATAAATCCAGCGCCATCTAGCGGTAACTTACCGACAGAAATATGCATTACCAACCGAGGGTAATTATAAAACTAGCTCCATCTAGCAGTGACCATTACCGACAGAGATCTGCATTACCGACCGAGGGTAAATCTACCTTACCGACGCACGGTAATACCGACTGAGGGTAACAGCGCCACCTGGTGGCGAAAATCGGAACTGTGAGCTGAAACCCGCCTTGTTACACTACTAACAACAATAAAATTAATGGGAAGTTCATGATAGTTTTTAATATTTAAAGTTAGATAAGCAATTTCTTTATCAGTAATTATAATTGAGCGAGCGTTAGCGAGCGAATTTATATCGCTAGTTCCAAATTAACTATTTTTCGATATTTTCAGGACAAGAAAAATTGACCCTAAAACTAAGGCTTCATCCTCGTAACCCTTGAACGTCTAATGAGACATACGCTGCCCCATAAACGTATTTAAAACAACATAAGTTTTGACCATGTAAACTGATTGAAGTACAAATTTGTAGCTAAAGGTTAATTCTGTATTTAGACTTTTAACATTCAAAATGGCTGATTCAATATGGAGAACAAATTTCTGAACATTTTTTTCATTTTTATGAAACTTGGTATCTAAAGGTTTTTGGGGACGCTGATTACGAATTTGTTATAAGATTTTAAAATCTAAAATAGCGGATCCAAAATGGGGAACCAATATTTAAAAAGATTTTTAATTTTTATGAAACTTATTATCTGAGGGTTTTTAAGGTAGTTAATTACGAATTTGTCATCAGATTTTCAAAAGTTTAAATTACAGATCCAATATGACAGTCAAATTGTTAGGAAAAGTTTTTAATTTTTATGAAACTTATTATCTGGGCGTTTTTGAGGTCGTTGATTACGAATTTGTCATCATAGTTTAAAAATTTTAAATGTCGGATCCAATATGATGGTCAAATTTTTAGAAATTATTTATATTATTATTTATATTATTTTGTTATAATATATATTGGAAGTAGAAGAAAAACACTTTAGTAGTGCAGTGAAATTATATACAGAAGGTTTCTGCCAATTGTCGCAAAGATATGTTTTTTCAAAATAATGCTTTCTGTTTTTATGATAGCACTGCATTAGTAATGTATTCCCCTTCTTCATGTACTCTTCACTGTTATAGATAAAAGATATATTTGCGATAATTGACACAAGCCTTCTGTAGGTAATTTCATTGCATTAGTAAGGTGTATACCTACTACTAGCAATATTTATTGTAACAATTAAAAGATATGTTTATGTTGATATTTATAAAACTACTATTGTTGACCTTGAGAACTCTCACTGAAAAAATTCCAGAAAAAATATTACACTCGCATGTTAATGTCCTTAGTAATCTTTCGATAATATTACTTCTTTAAGTATGGGGTTAATACATTTTGGTTTGTAAAAATACCAAAAGATTTATAATTTTACCTCTTTCAATAATGATATATCACATTCAAAGATGAATATTACATTACGAATGTAAATATGTCACTTTCAACCTAGGTTATAAATGACCCGCCTTTGAAAGGGACAATTTTCTTGGCTACTGTAGAAATGAGAAGAAAATGTAAAATTACGTTTTCAACATAACCTTTACATTTGAAAATGTAATATTCAGAACGCGCGGTATTTGTTGACGTTTGAAAATTACAAAATGACAAGCACCGGTAAAAAGTAAAAGTCGTGTATTTGCATGAAATACTATACGTAAAGAAATAGCTTTTTACAAATTAAATACAGAAGTCGGAAAAATAACATTCAAATTAAAAAAAATTTAAATCAATTATAATTAATATTAACAGTGCACACAAATAAAAGCTGCAATATGGAAATTTGTAAATGTGTAAGAGGTTATGTACGACAATATGCATATTAGGTTATTTAGTTTTCATTTAATAATTAATTTATGAAGATATCTTAAATTTTGTAAAAAAAACATGGTCTTTAGTTACTACTTTTGTCAAAAAGAATATTTTTAAACATATTGAATCTTGAAAATATGACATTAGTAATTTTTAAAAAGTCCAAGTTGCTTGAAATCTACTTATTTGAATAAAAATAAAGGTAATCTTGTCTTTCCATGGATCAGCGGTTAGCATGTCGGATTTTCAAGCTAAAGATCCCGTGATCAATTCCTGCTGCCATCTAATTTTTTCTTTTAATACAAAAAAATGTAATTTTACATTTTAATCTGAAAAATACATAACCTAAATATTATTCCAACTGAAACCGTAATATCCCTACTAGAAGTAAAGAGATAGAAATCTTATCACTTTTTATCTTTTCTTATCTCTGTTATAGAAAAAGATACAGAAAAGTTATAACTTTCAATCCCGACTCTATAACTTTTTATCTCTTTCTATCGGCCCCAATCTCTTTCAATCTTAACCTTAATCATAATGATCAGTTTTCGCTATTAATCACCTTTTCTCTATAACTTTCAATCTCTAATCTATACCTTTCTATCCCGCCCAATCCCCTTAATGGACATAGAAACTTATCGTTTTTAATCACCCTTTTCTATAATTTTAATTAATAACTAATACTTTCATATCATTTCCAAACCCCATCTAAATGAATATGATAAGTTTTACCTTTTAATCACTTTCCATCTATAATTTTCAATAACCTTTATTTATACACATATTTTTTGCTATTTGAACCCTAACCAGCATGATTGGTTATCGCTTTTAATTACCTTTCTTCTATAACTTTCATTCTTTCACCTATCCCTTTCTATCCCTTCCTTACCGCTTTCTACCCCTTTCTATTCTTTTCTATCCCTTTTTAGGGTTCCGTACCGTAAAACGGAACCCTATTAAAATCATTATGTGTGTCCGTTTTCGCACCCCCTCTAACTTCTAAACTATATGAGCCAGAGACTTCTAATTTGGTACACATATGTAATTTCACCTTGGATTTACGAAAATTATATGGAAAACGCGATTCGAGCTCATGAACATCCCGAACTCCAGCAAAAAACACTTTTTTTGCCCTAAAATGCAAAAAATGACCATGTTCCCCCCCATTAATCTTCCAAACTATTTGACTTAGAATGCTGCAATTTGGTACACGCATGTAGATTTACGTGTAGATTACAGGAAAATTATAGAGAACTTTTGTAAAGGAGGTCTTAATAGTGTTTACCAGCCAAAATGTACGATTTTTTGAAAAAAGTTCGAAAAAATGACCATATTCCCCGCTCTAATCTCCCAAACTATTTGACTTAGGATACTGCCATTTGGTACACGTATGTAGATTTACGTGTAGATTACAGGAAGATTATAGAGAACTTTCGTAAAGGTGGTCTTCATAGTGTTTACTAGCCAAAATGTACGATTTTTTGAAAAAAATTCGAAAAAATGTCCATGTCCCCCCCCCCCCCCCTAATCTTCGAAACTATCTGTCACTAGCTGAAGACAAAGCGGATTACATGCTTGGCATATACAATGAGCTTGCGCAAGTCTGGAAATTCCCAGATCAATGGAATGTGGCGATGCTGGTTTTACTGAGAAAAGGAAACAAAACTTCTCTGTGCCCCAAACTCCTACAGAGCAATTTGTCTTCTGAATGTAGAGGACAAATTGTATGAACAACTAATTCTACTCAGGCTGAAGAAAGCATTGGCACGAACAGGTGGGCTGTCCAAAAAACAGTTTGGTTTCCAAGCAGGAAGGAGCACAACGAAAGCAATACAGGCAACAATAGAAAGTGCAAGAAAAGCTGAAGCTTTTTCAAGACAGAATAGATCTCTGTGTGTTGCAATTGCGACTGACGTCAAAAATGCCTTCAACAGCGCGTCGTCGCAGGTTATACTAGACGAGCTGCGAAAAAGAAAAATTGACGAAAGCCTTATTAGAGTAATAGCTTCATATTTGTCAGACCGAAAAATCCTTCTGCAAACAGATGGTAAGAGTATGAAGAAGGAAATAAATAGTGGTGTTCCGCAAGGATCCGTACTGGGACCAACCTTGTGGAACATTCAATATGATGAACTCCTTAAACTAGAATTTCCTGAAGGCGTGGTCCTAACAGGGTTTGCGGATGATATAATCATCATTGTAATAGCGCGAACAGAAGAAGAGTTAATGAATCTGGCTAATATAACGCTAATTAAAATACAAAGGTGGCTGCAAAGTAAAAAGCTTACACTTGCCCCAGAAAAAACAGAAATCATGCTTCTAACAAAATGAAGGAAATTGAAGCCTGTAATTTTTAAACTACAAGGCGTTACGATCTACCCTCAAAAATCCTTAAGACATCTCGAGGTCTGGCTGGACCCAAAGCTTACCTTTGGAGAGCATGTAGAGCTTATTAGTAAAAAGACCGAGAGGACCATGACGGCTTTGGCTGGTATAATGCCAAATATAAAAGGTCCGAGAATGTCAAAAAGAATATTGCTGGCAAGTATTATCCATTCTCAAATGTTATATGCCGCCCCGATCTGGCAGAGTGCTTTGGAACAGAACATCCACTTGGAGAAACTGCAGAGAATCCAGAGACTGGCTGCCATTAGGATATGCAGTGGATATAGGACTATTTCTACGAAAGGAGCCTGTGTCCTCGCCAATACACCGCTAATCGACCTGCTAACTAGAGAAAGAGCTCAATTTTCTATCGCGTCCACAGGGAAGTAGCACGTAAAGATCTCCGGCGCTCTTGGCAAGACAGGTGGACAAAGAGTGAAAAGGGAAGGTGGACTTATTTTCTGATCCGAAACATAACGTGGACACAGTAGAACACATTCTCTTTGCTTGTATAGCAAGTACGATTTTTTGAATAAAATTCGTAAAAATGACCATGTCTTCCCTTCCTAATCTTCCAAGCTAATTGACTTAGGATGCTGCAATTTAGTACACGTATGTAGATTTATGTGCAGATTACAAGAAAATTATAGAGAACTTTCGTAAAGGCGGTCTTCATAGTGTTTACTAGCCAAAAAGTACGATTTTTTTAAAGAAATTCAAAAAAATGACCATGCCCCCCCCTAATGTTTCAAACTATTTGACTTAGGATGCTGCAATTTGGTACATGTATGTAGATTTACGTGTAGATTACGGAAAAATATGTAGAAGTTTGTTAATGTTCGTCTTCATAGAATGTACTATCCAAAATTCGTGTTTTTGTAAAAAAAAGTTTGAATAATATTTGGTTATATTATTTTTTTTTAAACATATTTAAAATACGGCCCTGACCCTTTAGCTGCAAAAGTTTTAGCTTATAGTGCTAAAAATTTGTACTAATGAAGTTTTATTTAGTCTATACTAAAAATATTTTTAAAAATGGTTTCCTGGTGGAAAATATTTAATCTCTGCCTCATACAATTAACAAAAATTAGAGCGGTAAGAAAACCTTCGACTTGGTACGAGTGTAACTCGTACTTTTCTGATTTTTTAACTCTTTCAATCTATATCTATCCCTTCCTATCCCCTTCTGAAAGAACATGATCACTCAACAGATTACTAAAATTAATAAAAGAAAAGTGATAAAAAGCGATAACTGATCATGTTAATTCAGATGGGATAAGAAGCGATAGAAAGATACATATTATCGCCTATCACTTTAAGTCACTTTTTTATCCCACCTGCATTAACACGATCAGGTATCGTTTTCTATCATTTTTCTTTTATTACTTTCAGTAATCATTGAGTGATCATGTTCTTACAGAAGGGGATACGAATGGATAGATAGGGATTGAAAAGGATAAAAAGGAATAGAAAGGGATAGAAAGGGATAGAAAGTTATAGAAAAAAGGTTATTAAAAACGATTAGTTGATATGTCCATTCAGGTAGGGATAGAGCGGGATGGAATGTATAGATTAGAGATTAAAAGTTATAGAGAAAAAGTAATTATTTGCGATAACTGATCATGATGATTAAGATGGAGATTGAAAGAGATTAAAGGCAATAAAAAGGGACAAGCTGATATGGTTTAGGGAATGAAAGTCATATGAAAAAGATAATTGATGGCCATAAACTGGACATGGTGATTAAGTTGGAGATTTAAAGAGATTAGAGGCAATAGAAAGAGATAGGGTGGTAGAGATTAGAGATTAAAAGTTATAGGGAAAAGGTGATTAATGGCGAAAGCTGATCATTATGATTAAATTAGAGAATGAAAGAGATTGGTGTCGATAGAAAGAGATAAAAAGTTATAGAGTCGGGATTGAAAGTTATACATTTTCTGTATCTCTTTCTATAACAGAGGTAAGGAATGGTAAAATGTGATAAGATTTCTATCTCTTTACTTCCAGTAGATATCCCTAAAAATATAAATACGATGTGGGATAGAAAAAGATGAAAGATAAAGATTAAAGGATACAGGAGTAAGAGTGATAAAAGGTAGTCAAGTAGAGGAACGATTTTTCAGTATATCCGTTCGTTAGCTCAGTTGGTAGGGTCCTTAGGTTAATAAGTAACAATTCTCGCGTTGCTAGGGATCGCTTCTTCGTAGCTGACGATTTTTCAGTATTATACACGTTAAATAGCAGATTAATTTTAGTATATATATATACTGAAGTTCATATAAAAATACTAAAATAATTGTGTATTTAAAATAGTAGATAAGCGAAGAGATAGAAGGAGATTACGTTTTTAAAGAAGAGGATAGAAAGGGGATAGAAATAAATTAAAATAGTAAATAGGCTAAGGGATAGAAAGAGATTCACTTTTTAAAGAAGAGGAAAAAGGGGGATAAAAAAGGGATAGAAAGAGGTAAAAATAGTAGATAGACGAAGGGATAGAAAGAGATTTATTTCTTTTAGAAAATGATAAAAAGGGAATAGAAAGAGATAAAAATAAGAAGCGAAAAGAGAAAAGATAGAAAGTGATAGAAGTTTAGAGATATGTGAAAGCGATAGAAAAATTGTGATCTCTTTCTATCCTTATATTTCATTCTCTTTTTATCTTTTTACTCTTAGCAGTGATCGATAAATAATTTAACGTAAAAGTGTCTCTTTCAAACTAGGTTATAAGTGATCCCTCTTTGAAAGATGTAGTATTGCAGAAAGATTTTTCTCAGTGCTCTTTTTGTGTATTTTGACATTTTGAGGTTAACTTCCCACAAGAAGTACAACAGATTCGACCTGGACATCGGGTCGACACTTGGGTACTCTCTTGTTGTTGACTTCTTAAAGTTAACTTTCCCATAGAAGTCGAACACAATTGATCTGAACATCGGGTGGCTATTTGGGTACTCTTTTGTTGTCGATATTCACATTTTGAGGTTAACTCCTCCGAACAAGTTGATCAAACTGAACATTAGATAGGTACTTGAGTACGCTCTTGTTTTAAAGCATGAAGTTGTATAAGGATACGTATTGGCCATGTATTTTTGAAATAAAAAATAGTCTGCTATGCTATTGTTTTGTCTGAAGTGTTCATTTGTTGTTTTTACATTTCTTTAATTTTAAGTTAGTGATTTATTAAAATGTATTCATATTTAAAGCACAATTAATTTGGCTTAAATATTATTTTGACTTAATCTTATTAGCCTAAATCTTATGTGGTCCAAATTTTATTTGTCCTAAATTTTAATTAGCCTAAATCTTATTAGGTCTAAATCATATTTATCCTAAATCTTATTTGTCCTAAATCAAAATTGCTCTAATTCTTATTTCTCCTAATCCTTATTCATCCTAAATCTTATTTTGCCTTAATCTTGTTTGGCCTAAATTCTTTATATTTGCCTGAATCTTATGTGGCCCAAATGGTTTTATTTGTCCTAATTTTTATTTAGCATAAATCCGATTAGGTCTAAATATTATTTATCATTATTCTTAATTAGACTGTATCTTGTTTAGTCTAACTCTAATTTATTCTAAATCTTATTTGGCCCAAAACTTTTTAGCCTTAATCATAATTGGACCAAATCTTGTTTAGCATAACTCTTATTTGGCCAAATTCTTATTTAGCCTAAATCTTATTAGGTCTAAATCTGTTGTAGCCTAAACCTTTTTTGTTATAAACCTTGTTTGGTCTAAATCTTACTTAGCATAAATCTTATTTGTCCAAAATCTTGTTTTGCCTAAATCCTATTTAGACTTAATCTTGTTTGACCTAAATCTTAATTGCCTTTTATCTTATTTGTCCTAAATCTTATTAGCCTTAATCATATTAGGCCTAAATACTGTTTAGCCTAAAACTTATTAGCCTAAATCGTATTTTGTCAAAATCTTATTAGCCTAAATCTTATGTGGCCCAAATTTTATTTGTCCTAAAACTTAATTTGCATAAATCTTATTAGGTCCAAATCATATTTGTCCTAAATCATAATTGCTCTAATTTTTATTTGCCTTAATTCTTATGTAGCCAGAATCTTATTTGGCCTAAATCTTGTTTAGCTTAAATCCTCTTTTGACTAAATCTTATTAGCCTGCATCTTATGTGGCCCAAATTTTTTTTGTCCTAAATCTTATTTAGCAAAAATCTTATTAGGTCTAAAACTTATTTGGCCTTAATCTTGTTTGGCCTAAATCCTGTTTGGCCTAAATCATTTTGACTTTAATCTTATTTGTCTAAATCTTGGTTTTTCTAATTATTATTTGGCATAAATCTTGTTTAGCCTTAGTCCTATTTTGACTAAATCTCATTAGCTTAAATCTTATTTGGCCCAAATTTTATTTGTCCTAAATCTTATTAGGTCTAAATCTTATTTGGCCTCAATCTTGTGTAGCCTAAATTTTTTTGGCCTAAGTCTTATTTGTCCTAAATCTAATTTGGCCTAAATCTTAATTGGACTAAATCTTATTTAGTCTAACTCTTATTTGTCCTAAATCTTATATGCCTAAACCATATTTGTCCTAAATCATTATTGTCTTAATTATTAATTTTCCTATTTCTTAATTGTCCTAAATCATAATTGTCCTATTTCTTATTTTTCCTAATTCTTATTTAGCCTAAATCCTATTTGGCCTTTATCTTTTTAAGCCAAAAATTTAATTTTTAATGTTCAAACAATTTGTGTCAATTTCAGATTCAGTGCATCAAAATACATAGGAATATATGGTTTTTATTCACAGATCAAGATACTTTTTTCGGGATGTTGTGTTGTGGGAGAAAAAAGACTGTTACGTTACAAATTGATTTTGGCTCTAATAACAGAAACTATTAAATATGTTGCTGATTTTATATTTTACTAGAACAAAAACTGCGAGCTACGAGCGCCATATCATAGTGTCATTTCAACATATTAATAAATGAAGGACAGCTTATAGAGTATGATGTAACGGGAATAGGGTTGTAATAATTATATCACTATTGTTCTGAATTCTTTTTGATATTTTTTCACGAAAATCGTTAGAATTACCTGAACTATCAATAGAAAGGTCTGTTTAACTTGAACTTCCTTAAATTGTGACTAATAATTAATTTTTCACAGTTTTCTTTTTTTCGACAATTGTCAAAAATAAATTGTAATCAAATATCGGAGAAAAGAAAATAGCATTTATAAATAAAAGTTAAAATAAAAAAAAATTTGATTAAGATAGATCGATGTAATATATATGACAAATGGAAGTTTGGTGATTTGAAAGTTTGAATAAATGCAAGTTTGGTCATTTAAAAGTTCGGCCAAATGCAAATTCAGAGATTTTAAAATTCAACCAAACGTGAGTTCAGTAATTTCAAAGTTCAGACAAAATGCAAATTCGGGTGTTTAAAAATTTTGACGAATGTAAGTTTGGTTATATTAAAGTTCGGATAAATGGAAATTCAGGGATTTAGAAGTTCTTACAGTTTTAAATGTGGTTAGTTTAATATTTTGCTAAATACGAGTTCGGTGATTTCAAAGATTGGAAAAAATGCAAATTTAGTGTTCGGACAAATGCAGTTTCTAGTAATTGAATGTTTTGAAAAATGCAATTTCAGTTATGTCAAGTTGAAAATTTTAAGAAATGCAAATCGCAAATGCGAGTTTAGTAATTTTTCAATTATAACAAATACAAATTCGGGAAGTTAAAAGTTAAAACAAATGCAAGTTTTGATAATTACATATCCTGACAAATGCAAGTTAAGAAAATTACGAATTCGGATAATTAAATTTAGGGCAATTATAAGTTCGGTCAATTAAAAGTTCAGTCAATAATGTTTTGAAGGAAATACATGCGATCCGATAAAAGTAATTTTATAAAATATTTGAGAATATTTTGTTTATGGTATTTCGCTTCGAGAGCGATTGAAGCTCAGGGATTAGACAACCTTTATTGAACATAACTTTTAGCTACAAGGCAGTTTTCTAAACCGTGATTGGTTAAAAGTCGAAAATTGTAAAGAAATTTTAAATTTCGTAATCTTAATGTATGTTTTTACCAAAAACGGTGTCAACTAACCATCTTGGAGCTCTAAATGTTAAGGATCAATTTATTTCACTCTATAAACAATTAACTAAGCTCCAAGTGCTTTCGAAGGGAACTACCGTAAACACCAGCGACGCAAGGTTTAACGTATCCGTGTGATTTTATCTTTCAACTAGAACCCCAAAAATGCGCGCTACGCGCGCCCATATTCCCAAGCTAGATGGTTAGCATTACCAAGTAGAATTTCCATAATATGTTGAGCATAAAAATAAAGAATAATGTACGCTGTAAAAACAGGTGTCTTACAAGTGTGTTATTTTAAAACATAAGAATTTAAAAAGCGTCTTACGGTTATTTGAAGTTATTTCATTAGTTAACAATTTTGTAAGACGCTTTCTCATTGGCTTAAAATTAAGACACCCTAAAACGTCTTAAAAGTGAAAACAAAAATGTCTTAAAATAAGACACCCGTTTTTGCAGTGTAAACAGCCTTATATATGCAGGGATGTAAAGGTAATTTACCTAACGTAAATTACATACTTCTTTACATGTAAATTACGTACGTAATTTACGCCCTGATTCTTTTAAGCAATGTATTTTTTCGGAGTGGGGGCTAATGAACGTAATTTACATAAATGTAATTTACAAATAATTTACGTAAAAAACCTCGAAGTTACGCGTAACTTTACATCCCTGCATATATGTGACACGGCAAATTAAAAGGGACCTACGGCCAAAGAATTCTATTTCTTATTGTTTAGTAATGCTGATAGGAAAAACGTTTCTTTATCTAAATCATTAATTAATAAAAAATCTATTTTTTCTGATCGTAGGTCCCTTCTAATTTTCCGTGTTACATACATATATACATTTCTTCCGTTTGAAATATCTCATGGTATATGAACAAAAATGAACTTCAAATTCTTCTCCAAAATGATAATTACTTTTCAATTGAAAGACATTTAAAAAATTGTTTTTAACATTAGTATTAATTGATACTGTAAGAATCCAATTTGCCTTTTTTCGTGTAAAATCATTTCATGTATCATTCTATTTAAAAAAATGTATATTAATTTATTTCGTAGAAGAAAAATCATGAAAATTATATCATTTGCAGTTAGATGAAGTGATGACATTCCACATATTATTAAAAGTCGTACCCATTGTCATATATTTTTTTAAAAAATGTCAATCTTCTAGTAGTTCAATTTTCCTATTTTCGATGAATCATTAATATTGAATTGTTTTTCGTATATTCGCAATTTTAGACAAATAAAATTCATGCATTTTCAAACTTATATGGGTAGTTCTACAGATGTGGGAATTTTGAGCGTCATAGCTAATTTCGGCTTATTTGTAATATTAATTTTGGAAAAAATAAATGTATTTTTCATGAAAAGTGTAAATATTAATAGTTTCTTCGACGTCAATAAAAAACAGCAAATTCTCTTATACATTTCTTAAAGAAAAAACACATCAAAGATTGAAATTCTCAGTTTCCTGGCATGTCCTTCATTGAAAATAAAAATTTACATATTGAAAAAAAGTTCTTTCTATATTATTAACAAAAAAATTCATAGTGCATTAATAACTTTAGATAGTTATACTTTACTAACATGTAAATAACTATAACATTAATCAATTAATAATCAATCTACTTTTTATTTGAAAAATAACCTCCCGAATTTTGTCCGCCAGGTTCAGTTATTAAGTAAAATAAAATAAATGTAACAACGTTAGTGATTTTCGTGATTTGAGTTTTTGTCAATTAGAATGGTTCTCACAGTGAACGACATTATGTAGTGTCCAGTCAAAGTTTCATTTTCCTGGCACCTAGTTTTGATAAAAAATTTCAGTTCCTATTATTAAAAAAAAATGTCCGAAAATGGTAATCAGCTTTTGGATTTTTTGATTTAATGTTATTTGTCGAGTTTTTGTTAAAATTCGACAAAATCTTATGCATTTTGACAACTTTCATTTTCCTGGCACCCAGTTTTGGTAAACAAAATTTTTTTTTAAAAGATTTCTGTTCCTATTATTCACAAAACTCTCCGAAAATGGTAATCAGCTTTTTGATATTTTGACTTAACGTTATTTGTCTATTTTTTGTTAAAATTCGACAAAATCTTATGCATTTTGACAACTTTAATTTTCCTGGCACCTAGTTTTGGTAAAGAAAACTTTTTTTTTAAAAAAGATTTCTGTTCCTATTATTCACAAAACTCTCCGAAAAACGTAATCAGCTTTTGGATTTTATGATTTAACGTTATTTATCGACTTTTTGTGAAAAATCGAAAAAATCTTATGCATTTTGACAATTCTCATTTCCCTAGCACCTAGTTTTGGAATTTTTTTTTTTTTTAAGTAAAACTGACCTCCATTTTATAATTACTGACTGCAAACAATGTCGACCAGTAAGTTTTATAAAAATTCAATCACAATTTTTAATGTTATTGAGATTTTTCTATTCATAATCAGTTTCCTGCATATATTTTTTTTTTCAATAGCTGTAAAATCCGTAATTTTTAATTTTTTTACTGGCCCTTTTTCAATTATTTATAAATTATGCTTAACTTAAAGTCCATCTACTTCCCGAAACTTAAACGCAAAAAAAATGTCGTTACAAAATTAGCTTCATTTTCGTCCTTCGTTCGTAGAACTATCCATATAGGATATGAATTTGTGGAAATAAAGGAGAATAAAAAATGAAAATTCTAGAACATTCATACCTTTAATAATAATGAATAAACAAAACGTAGATTTTTATATAAATAAAGTATATAAACATAATATTCTTTAATAGTAAAATACTTATTAATAGTAGCTATTAATTGTAAGAACGTTCTAACAGATATTTCACATTGAAATTAGTATCCCCAATAACGCTGAATATTCCATTCACATTCCGGGTTGGAATATTCCATCCATATTCGAGGAATATTGAAATGTCCTACCTTGGGAACATTCTTTTGGAATATTGCAGGAATATTCCATCGGAGTATTGCAGGAATATTCCATTGGAATATTGCAGGAATATTCAATTGGAATATTCATAAGTTTTTTAAAGCAAAAAAAAATTTTTATTTTTATTTTTTATTGTTTTTGTTTATTGATTGTTCATAACAAAAAGGAGAACAATTAAAAAATGTAACACATGTTCCTTTAGTAATTTTTCGCGTACAATCGATTGGCACTGTTTCATTTTTATTGTTTTTATTATTTTTCTATTTGTTTAAAACAAATTGTTTAAAGAAATTATTTTTTAGACAATTTTTAATGTCAAAATTCATTGTTTGGTAAACGGTCCTCTTTGCCGCAGTTAGTTTATGCATATCCATATTTCCCTAAACATAGGCTGAGATGGGTTCAAGGTTATTGTTATTGTTTATTAATTGTTTATAACAATTAGAGTGAAAATTTAAAAAATGTCTCACATTTTCCTTTAGTAATTATTTACGTACAATCGAATGGCGCTTTTTATTTTTTATAATTTTTATTATTTTTCTATTTGTTCATAACAAATTGTTTAAACAATTTATTTTTTAAACAATTTTTAATGACAAAAATCATTGTTTGGTAAACGGTCCTCTTTCCCGTGGTCACTTTTTTGAAAGCCATATTTCCCTAAGCATGGGCTGAGATGGGATCAAGGTTATCGTTATAGTTTATTGATTGTTTATAAAAATAGAGTGAACAATTAAAAAATGTAACACATGTTCCTTTAGTAATTTTTCGCATTCAATCGAATGGCGCTGTTTATTTTTTATAATCTTTATTATTTTTCTATTAGTTTAAAACAAATTGCTTAAACAATTTATTTTTTAAACAATTTTTAATGTCAAAAATTATTGTTTGGTAAACGGTCTTCTTTCCCGTAGCCACTTTTTTGATAGCGATATTTCTCTAAGCATGGGCTGAGATGGGATCACGGTTATTGTTATTGTTTATTGATTGTTTATAACAAATAGAGTGAAAAATTAAAAAATGTCACACATGTTCCTTTAGTAATTTTTCACGTACATTCGATTAGCGCTGTTTATTTTTTATAATTTTTATTATTTGTCTATTTCTTTATAACAAATTGTTTAAACAAATTATTTTTTAAACAATTTTTAATATAAAAAATTATTGTTTGGTAAACGGTCCTCTTTCCCGTAGTCACTTTTTTGATAACAATTTTTCCCTAAGCATGAACCTTAATGTGTTCATTTTTGTGAACTATTTGCAACTCTGCTACAAAGTACATTCTATAATAATATTATATGTTAAGAATATATATTCTATTTTTACAAGAAGAATTATTCAAAAATTTCTTTGTACACATAATTCTTAATACATTTTCTACTTCTTTGATTTCCTAAATAAACTTTGATTGAATTAAATGAACGAACTCTTGATAATGCAACATATAATTGACCATGATTAAAAACATCTTTTCTTAAATCAATTGCAATTTTATCAAATGTCTGTCCTTGAGATTTGTTTATAGTCATAGCAAATGCTAGTTTAATTGGAAATTGTGTTCTTTTAAATGTAAAGGGATAAACATTTTCACAGTACAATAATATTCGATGTATGAACACAATATTTCCACGTTTATCTCCCGTTAATATTTTGCATTTTATAACATGATTAGATAAAGCTAAAACCATTAATCTTGTTCCATTACATAAACCTTCGTTAATACTAAGATTTCTTATAAGCATGACTACGGAATTTATTCGTAAATGCAAAACATGTGGTGGCAAACCAGGTGGTGATAGAGTGTTCAAGTAATCAGGTAAAATGACTTCATGATCATTATTATTATCACGATTATCTACACTGTCAATACTTCTATAAACTTTTTCTTCTCTCTTATCTAATAACTGGACAACATTATTATTAATTTCATCTACATCAATATTTCTCGGAGCTAAAATAGCACATAATGCCAAGTCTTCAAACCTTTTCTGTTTAATCAACTCTCCATATACATCTGTACTGATATCAATATTTCCTTCTTCTAGAATTTTGTCTGGTAATTGAACACAATCTTTTACATCGTTAAATGTGCCATTTCCTACGTCAAGTAAAAAATTAACAAATTGTGTTTCTTCCGGTAAAGCTCGCATGTTTTCAGATAATGTAAATTTTGCAAATATCTGCCATAATTTGCTGTTTTTAATTGACAAATTTATAATTTCAGATCTTGTTCCATTTTGTTTTATTGGTAATACTTGTCTAAAATCACCTCCTAAAATAATCGTTTTACCACCAAAAGGAACATCTACTTGCATAATATCTCTTAATGTTCTGCCCATAATCTCTAAGGCATACTTTGGTGACATTGGAGCCTCATCCCAAATGAAGACATCAACATTTTTTAAATACAACCCCTCTTTAGACTGCACTTTTATATTTGAAGATGAATCATTATATAATGGCACGGGTAAACCCAATATTTTATGAACTGTTCGACCCATGGGAAGTAAGGTTGCAGCTATTCCTGTAAATGCCATATTGCAAACAGTTTTACCGAGACTCCTCAATAAATGCCACAATGTAATATACATAAATGTTTTTCCTGATCCTCCAGGACCATCGACATATACACACCGACAAGTATTATCGTTATTATCATTTACTGCATTTAATATAAAATCGACTATATCTTTTTGTTTGACGTTCAGTTTATCATACCTTTCTTTTCCTAATTCCTTTTCCTCTTCAATACTTATAGAGTGGGTAACTACAAAATTATCAGTTTCATCTTCTACATCCATCAATCCAAGAAAATCATTTAACTTATAACCTTCATCAGATAACATATTTTTGACATGTATGTATGCCATTTTTTCGGCAGCAATGTTATCAACGTTTCTAGCATAATCTTCGGACATATAAATTTTGAATTGTTCCCAAAGTTCACCAGCATTTATAGGACGACAGTGAATTAAAATTCTGACAAATAATCGTCGAAGTGATTGAGGCATCATCCATAAAGTAGACTCTTGTAACGTTGCCTTCCATTCATGATCATCCTCTATTAGTCCTAATGCTAAACAAGCTGACGTAAATGTCTCATGTAATACGCCATTAACAGTCTTCAATGATTCGTATGAAATCGCACCTTTAGTTGTAAGTAATAATAATCTAAGATGAAATAATTCTGTGTGGCAGGGATTAACAGAATAAATTCTGCCTATTGCCTTCTCTTTACGGAGTCTCTTGTTCCATTTACATTTTGTTTTATCCCATGAATAATATTCGGGAATCTCAGTATAAAAATACTGACGAGCATTTACATCACGTTCATTTAAAAGGAAGTAGTCCAATAATTTTGTATTTTTATTTAAATTAAATGATATTTCTTCCTCTGTATCTACTTGCCGAATAAGAATATTTTGCTCATTTTGTAAATGTATTGGTAAACGATTTATACTATGACTTTTTTTGGATAAAGTTTTACTTAAAATTCTCCATGCTGCTTCTACTGGACCAACATATCTATTTTCTTCATAATGATTGATTTCATTATGATTGATAGTAGCTTCTCCATTACTATTTGTAATAATAATTGATGCAGCATCATGACCCTTATAAATATATTTATACAAATATTTGACGGACTTAATACTGGATACAACTTCAACATTAATATGACAATTGAATGTTTGTGAAAGTTTAGGAGAATAAGGTACAACAAAACGATTATCAACAACATATTCATTAGGTCGTGTATACGTTTTACCTGTGTTTCTTCTTCTATATACCACATAACAATTTTCTTCAACAGTAGTGTCTTCTTGTAAAGGTTTAGGAAAATTTTTTGAACATTTTCCATCAACGAAACACCAATCTCCACAAGGACCGTGTATATTATTTGCCATAATAATTTCATGTAATCTAGGATTAATCAATTCATCTGGTATTTCAGCTGAAATATGTCCATCAACACTCTCTGGTGTTAATATTTTTGAATTGGACGTTAATATAACCAACAAATGGATATGTGGTAATCCCCTTTTTTGAAATTCTATAACATAAACGTAGGACTTGACATCTCCAAAACATTTATTCTTAACAATACATTCTATCAAATGTTTTACTTTTAAAGAAAAGACTCTCGCGACAATGTCAGGTCTATCAGCTACTGTTTGATTAGGTAATAAATTCTCTGTTATTTCTTTCCACTGTGGATTACATGTCATTGTTATAAATAAATCTGGTTTGCCATGTTTTGCCACAATAGCCATTGAATCTTGATATAATTCCATCATATTACGAGGTGAACCAATAAATGTTGATGGTAAGACAACTAATTTTCCTAGAGGTGTATCATTCCTTTGTGCAACATCATTAATGTGATCTATTAATCCTCTGTAACTTTCACTTCGCAATTGTGTTTGATGATTTGCGCAATATTGAAGCCGATCTTTTTCCATTTTAACATAATTGTCAACCAGCCACTGTTGAAATAGTCTTCCACCGTATAGAAATTGAATTAATATATCATCTCTAATTGCCATTTTATACTTTACATAAGATGCCCTCGAAATTCTATGTTTTTTCAATCTTTTATCTGTATCATTTCGAAGCATATCAATACAATAACCTTTTTCTCCAAAAGGATAAAATAGAGGATATATAAAAGGTTCTACACAAGGATCCAAACTACTAACTAATTGCAATTCTTTACTTATTTTGTTGTACACAGTGACATAAGAATCAGGTATTTCACCTTCTGAATTTGTATTAAAAATAGCAGCTACTTCATTAACTCTTTGAAAATTAAATCGCCGTGGATCTTTTCCTTTTTTTAAAGTAAATAATAATTTCAATTCTGGAATTTCTTCATCATTTTTTGTCGCTAACGCTGTTTCTATTTCTATAACTTCTTTCATCATTCTAAATGATTGACTGAACGTATTATGTTTTCTCATAAAATTCTCAATTCCTCTTACAATATCTCTATCTAATCTATCATTTTTATTCAACCTGTATTCAATTGCATCATCAGGATCATAAATAAACAATTGACCATAAGACGGATCATCACCGTTTTCAGGGTATAAAGCTTTATTCATTTGATAGTATATTTGACCTTGTATTTTAAAACAATACGGTCCTCTTCGTGTACCATGGAAATTAATAACATTAGCATTAAATGACGCAAAAGCAAATGAATTATTGTAACATCTTATATTCTGGCGAAAATGGCTTGATTTCTCATGTGAACCATCTAATAACATTTTCAATTCAGATGGATAATTCAAAGATTTTAATTTAATACCTCCATGGCTACAACAATCAGCGAAAGAATACTTTTTGTTATCATCTTTTTTATGTTTCAGATTTTTAGCATCTGAATTAGTAATTTTAGTACTAACTTTTTCATCTTTGAAGTGTTTAGCATCACAATGAGTGCAATAAAGTAACATTTTACCTAAATAATTCTCTGCATAAGTTCGTGAATGCAATTTATTTAATTCTAATTCTTCTGAACAATTACCTGATGCGCTCACTAACTTTTCCTGAGTTACATTAAAATCGAGAATTGATGGAGAATCATCATCCTCAATGGAATTTTGATAACTTATTTGACCATTTTCTGAATTTGAAAGTGTGTGAAATGATGTTGATGGTATTGAATTCACAACAAAAGTTTCACAATCTGCATTAGAAGTTACTTTTCTTACCTCTTTTGATACATTACTTTGTAATGCCTTTTTTTCTTTTAATTTAGCACGATAACACTTTATTCTTTCTTTTTCACGTTTTCGAATTTCTATTTGTTTCTCTGCAGATAAGCCTTTGCGATGACGTTTCACCCTTTCTGTATTAACAATATTTTTATCAACTTTTTGTGATTGTCCTACTTCTTTCTTTATAAATTTTTGTTTTTCTTCAAATCGTTTCCCTTTTTTTAAACTGGCACCACAATTTTCCATTTTTTTCTCTACAAAAATATTAATCTCTTTTCTATTTTTTTGGGATGTTTTTGTCCTTTTTATTTCGTCTATTGGATGCAACTTATACAAACATCTTTTTTCCGGAACTACAGTACTTTCTAAATCAATAATTTTTCTTTTACTTCGTTTTCCTACTCCACTACCCTGTAATTCGTTTTCCATTGATCTACTCTGCGTTTGTAAAACATCTGAAGAAAGACATTCAGAAATATATACATCATTATGAGTATTAACATCATTTACCAATCTGCAACACTTTTCTCCTTCGTCATTCAAATTATTCGTTTCAAGTAATATCAATCTTTCAATTTTATCATTTTTCAAATCATTAAATTCATCAATGTGTACTTTCTTCGAATGGAGAATAGATGAAGAAACATCATTCTCAATTAAATGTCGAGAAGTAATTTCAACATTTTCTGAATGTGAAAGTGTCTGATAAGATGTTGATGGTATCAAAGTCATAACAAAAGTTTGAGAATCTGCATTACAAATTTCTTCTTTTACCTCTTTTGATATATTACTTTGCAATCCATTTTTTTCTTGTATCCCTTTTTTTCGAAATTCCATTTCTTTCTCTACACTTAGATTCGCGCGATGACATTTTATTTCTTCTGTAATAACAATATTTTTATCAACTTCTTGTAATTGTTCTACTTCTTTCTCGGTAAATCTTCGTTTTTCTTCAAATGTGGAATCTTGATAATTTATTTGTACATTTTCTGAATGTGAAGTTGTCTGAAAAGATGTTGATGGTATTGCATTCTCAAAAAAAATTTGAGACTCTGCATTACAAGTAACTTCTTTTATCTCTTTTGATACATTACTTTGTAATGCTTTTTTTTCTTTTAATTTAGCACGATAACACTTCATTCCTTCTCTTGCACGTTTTCGATTTTCTATTTGTTTCTCCACAGATAAACCTGCACGATGACGTTTCACTCTTTCTGTACTAACAGTATTTTTATCAACTTCTTGTAATTGTTCTACTTCTTTCTCGGTAAATCTTCGTTTTTCTTCAAATGAGGAATCTTGATAACTTATTTGTACATTTTCTGAATGTGAAGTTGTCTGAAAGGATGTTGATGGTATTGCATTCTCAAAAAAAATTTTAGACTCTTCATTACAAGTTGCTCTTTCTATCTCTTTTGATATATTACTTTGTAATCTCTTTTTTTCTTTTAATTTAGCACGATAACACTTTATTCTTTCTCTTTCCAAATTTCGAATTTCTATTTTTTTCTCTGCAGATAAACCTGCACGATGACGTTTCACCCTTTCTGTGCTAACATTTTTTTTTTCATTCTGTGGTTTCTCCATGTTATTCGAAATTTTATTTATATAATATGAATATGTCAAAGTGTAATAAATCTCATAAAATCCGAAAAATGCAATTTCAAAATGTCGAAATTTCAAATAACCAGTTTTATAATTATGTACATAGCAATTTACACATTTGCCAATTACCTACCGAAAAATTTTCAATAAATAATGTTCTTAAAAATACATTTTCAAGTATCACAATTTTCCAATCTGTCAATGTTTAAAGAGAAATTAGAGAATTTAACATTTTCATATTTCACAATGTTACAGAAATATTATAATTAAGTTATTAGTTCTGAAATTGCCATAAAAAATTTCATATATTTCTAGTAATGAGATATTTCTAACAAAAAGTTTAACATTTCTGTCTTCTAATTCCATAAGTTACCAAAAATGATTGTTATTTAAAAAACAATAAACCATTTCAATAACTTCACAATATTTCAATTTACAAATGTCCTATTCAACTGTCTATTTTCACTTTCTGAAAATTGCAATTTACTTATTTTTCATTTCAAGAAATGAACATTAACTTTTTCATTTTCTAATTATATAAATTGAAGAAAGTGGTTGGTATTTAAAAACCAATATATCATTTAATTATTTTTAAAATGTTTCAATTTATAAATGTTCTATTATATCAATTTCCAAATTACAAATATTCAAGTTCCATTTTTCAAATTTAGTATTTTTTCAATTGTCCATTTTACCAATATTCCAATTTACCAAATTTCCAATTTGCCAATTTGCCAATTTTCCAATTTTCCAATTTGCCAATTTGCCAATTTTCCAATTTGCCAATTTTCCAATTTTCCAATTTTCCAATTTACTTATTATCAATTTCAATAATTTGCCAATTTACCAATTTTTAAATTGGTCTCTTTTCCACTTCACCGATTTTACTGTAGACTTTCTCAATTCTTCAATTAACAATAGTCAAACTATTTAAGTATTGAATATTGTATTAAACTTAAAGTGATTATTATGAAAAACAAAAAATATAATTGAAGAACGTCCAGTAAATAATGAATCCTACAGCACTCACCAAGTGAAATACTGAGATCTTAAATCTGACATGAGAATGGAAATAAATTTAAATAAATTTAAAGAAATACTAATTTCTTAAATCTGCTACCTCTTATTGAACAATAACTTTCAGAAATTTAATTATTTTAAAATGGTATGGTGTACTTAAGAAACAAAAGAATTTCTATTTCCTGCCTGCCTTTTGTTAATTGTAAGGAAGTACATTTGTCTACCTGAAGGAAAGTTATCTCTCCATCTTTCGCTCTTTCTCTCTTTCTCTCTCTCTGTATCTATATATCTATCTTGCCATATATCTATCTATCTATCTATCTATCTATCTATCTATCTATCTATCTACTGAAAGTATTCTTTACATATTTATACCTTCTCTTCGTAAATTTGTTTATATTTTGAGACGTATGCTTAAGTTCTAAAATGAATTATTTAGAATTTTCATTTCATACAATTTCATGTCTTACAAGTTTCTTGTAGCAGAAATTTTACATTTTCGAATTTGTATTTAATAAAATTTAAATGAATTCAAATTTTTACCTAACAGAAGTTTTAGACCATTGAATTTATATCTAAAAGAATTTTCATTTAAAAGAAATTCAATTTAAACGAATTTTCATTTTGGAAGAATTTTCATTTTATAGAATTTTAAGTTCTTAGAATATTTAAATGACAGAATATTCATCTGACCGAATGTTCATTTGTCAAAAATTATATTAGTACGAATTCAGATTGTACCTTTTATCTTTTCCATCAAATATGAATTCGTACTAATACAATTTCGGATAAATGAAGATTCGGTCAGATGAATATTATGGCATTTAAAAATTAGAATAATTTAAAATTTTATAAAATGAAAATTCTTGTGAATTAAAATTTGCTTAAATTGAATTTCTTTTTAATGAAAATTCTTTTAAATATAAATTCAATGACCTAAAACTTCTGTTAACTAAAAATTCGAATTAATTTAAATTCTATTGAAAACAAATTCGAAAATGTGAAACTTCGGTTACAAGAAAATTCTACTTCATGAAATTCAATAATATGAAAATACTAAATAATTCATTTTAGAAATTAATCATAAGTTACTATATTTTGATATAAAAATTATATCATTGTTTATATTTTTTTATAAAAGAATGTTTACAAGGGTTTTTGAGGTCGCTGATTACGAATATGAAGTCACTTTTTAAAAATTCAAAATGGCGGATCCAATATGGCGGACGAAATTTTCAAAAATTAATTGGATTCGCTTCAAACTTGTTACTCGGGGGTTTTTGGGGTCGCTGATTACGAATCTGGAATCATATTTTTAATACATTCAAAATTCAAAATGGCGGATCCAATATGGCGGACAAAATTTTCAAAAATTAATTGGATTTGCCTCAAACTTGTTACTCGGGGGTTTTTGGGGTCGCTGATTACGAATCTGGAGTCAGTTTTTAAAAATTCAAAATGGCGGATCCAATATGGCGGACAAAGTTTTCAAAAATTAATTGGATTTACCTCAAACTTGTTACTCGGGGGTTTTTGGGGTCGCTGATTACGAATCTGGAATCATATTTTTAATATTTTCAAAATTCAAAATGGCGGATCCAACATGGCGGACAAAATTTTCAAAAATTAATTGGATTTGACTCAAACTTTTTCTCGGGGGTTTTTGGGATCGCTGATTACGAATCTGGAGTCACTTTTTAAAAATACAAAATGGCGAATCCAATATAGCGGACGAAATTTTCAAAAATTAATTGGATTCGCTTCAAACTTGTTACTCGGAGGTTTTTCGGGTCGCTGATTACGAATCTGGAATCATATTTTTAATATTTACAAAATTCAAAATGGCGGATCCAATATGGCGGACAAAATTTTCAAAAATTAATTGGATTTGCCTCAAACTTGTTACTCGGGGGTTTTTTGGGGTCGCTGATTACGAATCTGGAATCATATTTTTAATACATTCAAAATTCAAAATGGCGGATCCAACATGGCGGACAAAATTTTCAAAAATTAATTGGATTTGCTTCAAACTTTTACTCGGGGGTTTTTGGGATCGCTGATTACGAATCTGGAATCATATTTTTAATACATTCAAAATGGCGAATCCAATATAGCGGACGAAATTTTCAAAAATTAATTGGATTCGCTTCAAACTTGTCACTCGGGGGTTTTTAGGATCGCTGATAACGAATCTGAAATTATATTTTTAATATTTTCAAAGTTCAAAATGGCGAATACAATATGGCGGACAAAATTTTTAAAAATTTGCCTCAAACTTGTTACTCGGGGGTTTTTGGGGTCGCTGATTACAATATTGGATCCGACATTTTGAATTTTAAAAATATTCAAAATCTGATTTCAGATTCGAAATCAGCGAACCCAGAAACCTCCGAGTAACAAGTTTGAAGCGAATCCAATTAATTTTTGAAAATTTCGTCCGCCATATTGGATCTGCCATTTTGAATTTTTAAAAATTGACTCCAGATTCGTAATCAGGGACCCCAAAAACCACTGAATAACAAGTTTGAGGCAAATCCAATTAATTTTTGAAAATTTCGTCCGCCATATTGGATCCGCAATTTTGAATTTTTAAAAAGTGTCTTCATATTCGTAATCAGCAACCCCAAAAACCCCTTGAGTTACAAGTTTGAAGCAAATCCAATTAATTTTTTACAATTTTGTACGCCATACTGGATCCACCATTTTAAATTTTGAAAATATTAAAAATATGATTCCCGATTCGTAATCAGCCACCCCAAAAAACCCCAAGTAACAAGTTTGAAGCGAATCCAATTAATTCTTGAAAATTTCGTCCGCCATATTGGATCCGCCATTTTGAATTTTTAAAAACTGTCTCCAGATTCGTAATCAGCGACCCCAAAAACCTCCGAGTAACAAGTTTGAGGCAAATCCAATTAATTTTTGAAAATTTTGTCCGCCATATTGGATCCGCCATTTTGAATTTTGAAAATATTAAAAATATGATTCCCGATTCGTAATCAGCCACCCCAAAAAACCCCGAGTAACAAGTTTGAGGCAAATCCAATTAATTTTTGAAAATTTCGTCCGCCATATTGGATCCGCCATTTTGAATTTTTAAAAAGTGTCTTCATATTCATAATCAGCAACCCCAAAAACCCCTTGAGTTACAAGTTTGAAGCAAATCCAATTAATTTTTTACAATTTTGTACGCCATACTGGATCCACCATTTTCAATTTTGAAAATATTAAAAATATGATTCCCGATTCGTAATCAGCCACCCCAAAAAACCCCAAGTAACAAGTTTGAAGCGAATCCAATTAATTCTTGAAAATTTCGTCCGCCATATTGGATCCGCCATTTTGAATTTTTAAAAACTGACTCCAGATTCGTAATCAGCGACCCCAAAAACCCCCGAGTAACAAGTTTGAGGCAAATCCAATTAATTTTTGAAAATTTCGTCCGCCATATTGGATCCGCCATTTTGAATTTTTAAAAACTGACTCCAGATTCGTAATCAGCCACCCCAAAAACCCCCGAGTAACAAGTTTGAAGCGAATCCAATTAATTTTTGAAAATTTCGTCCGCCATATCGGATCCGCCATTTTGAATTTTTAAAAAGTGACTTCATATTCATAATCAGCCACCCCAAAAACCCTTGTATAACAAGTTTTATAAAAGTCTATTATGTTTTCCGTTTTTGAGCACATTGCTATGTACATGACTTAAAAAAATCCACTTTAACCGCCATTTTGTAGCCGCCATTTTGAAGTTTTTTTTTCTTAATAGTCTTATCTTATAGCTTTGTTATTTTTGACGCGATATTTATGATTTTTACAGATATTGCAATTTCATTGCTTATAAAAAAATTCAATAATTTGAAAATAAGACCTCAAAATTTCATGTTTTTGTTTAAAAAAACATCTATAATTTGTTTATTTGAAAATTTACAAAATTTTTCGATACGCCATTCGAAAGAGCGATTCTTGGACCATAAGATATGGCTATAGCAGAATTCTTTTCGTAAGGTTAAATTGATAAAATTTTGCGTCAAACTTCATGCCAAAAAATTGTACATTTGGGCGTTAAAGGGTTAAGGTTTTCCTGATTATGGATTTATAAATTTTGAGGTTAACTTCCTCGAAGATGTTGACCAAAAGTCACCGGAACATCGGTTCCGCACTTGGTGTTTAACTAAAAAAACTTACCTGGACATGGGTTCTGCAGTTATTGTTGTCCATTTTTAAATTTTTGTCTTCCTACACTTTTTTATTATTAAATTTTTAGGTTAACTTCCTCGAAGATGTTGACCAAAAGTCACCGGAACATCGGTTCCGCACTTGGTGTTTAACTAAAAAAACTTACCTGGACATGGGTTCTGCAGTTATTGTTGTCCTTATTACTGATTTTTAAATTTTGAGGTTAACTACCTTCAAGAAGTTCACCAAAAGTCACCTGGAAATCGGTTCTTCTCGTGGTGATTTCCTAATTATTGATTTTCAAAATTTTTAAATTCAAATACATAAATATGAGATATTGTGAACTCTCCTTTATGTTTGGTACGCTTTTGCCTATGACGTGTCATGCCCCGCCTACTTCATTTTTAAAACTTTTAAATTCAAATACATAAATAGGAGAAATTGTAAACTCTCCTTTATGTTTCGTACATTTTTGCCTATGACGTGTCATGCCCAGCCTACTTCATTTTCAAAATTTTTAAATTCAAATACATAAATAGGAGAAATTGTAAACTCTCCTTTATGTTTCGTACACTTTTACCGACCCCGCCTACTTGTTACTAACGTTTTTGCCGAAGGCGTGTCATTCCCCACCTACTGAGAAAGCTCTTTTCTGTTACGTACGCAAATTTCTACAGCAGTATATCTATAGCTATCACTAACTGATTTCTTATAAAGGATTACATGCCTGCAAGCTTGCGTTAAACGTTGGTACAAGAAAGCACATACCAAAACTGTTTGTGAACTAAGTCGAATTATAAAAAGTAAAAATACAACATGTATATATATATATATATATATCTAAGAAAAGTGAAAATATCCCTTATTGCTAAATGAAAATTTTACTTCTTCATAAATGAAAAATTGAACATTCATTAGGGGTCGTCCATAAATCACGTGATAAGTTTTATGTCAATTTCAGACCCCCCACCCCCTCGCTTATCACGTGACTTCGAATAACTATAAAAATTACTTAACATACTAAAGGCATTTAAACAATAAGTTCACAGACTGTTTATTGCAAATTCCTCATTCATTTAAAGTAGAAGTCCGTTTTATATTCTTTATTTTTTCATATATGGGACATTCTTTCTCAATTCGGCAACCCCTCTGTGCATTTTAATTTCCAAGATAGAAGACTTCATTAAAGCTTAAAATTTTCGCCAAAACATCAACTTTTTGATGTCGTATGGTGTTTTTTATTTCCATCTAAGGGTTGAAAATGATCATGCATAAAGTTAAAAAAAAACCCACAGAAAGTATAAAAATTCTGCGGAAAATAAACGAAAAAATAAAATTTATACTCTCTAAAATTGAATAAGTGAAAATTCACTTATTAGATTTCAAAAGTCTTCCACTCTTTCAAAAAGTGCATATGCACTTACAATAAGTGTATATGCACTTATGATAAGTGAAATTTTCACTTATTATAAGTGCATATACACTTTTTGAAAGAGTGGAAGACTTTTGACATCTAATAAGTGAATTTTCACTTAATTAAATTTAGAGAGTAGTCTAAATTACTAGGAGATTTAAATAAAACACTTAATCGCATTCAAAGAAATAATCGAACCTTACCAAGCATTATAATAAGGAACAACCCTTCATAACACAGCAACACGACAAAAATAAAGTTTCATGGCCTGGGTATGGGACCCATATTTTCCTATGTATTTTAATGCGCTGAATCCGAATCAGCCATCAGAATTGATCCAGCGGGTCTGATTTTTGACCTAACCTCAAAATTAATACAATGACACTTTTTGTTCTTCAGAATTTGAACCAGATTTATCTTCAAAACATGACTATGGTCCTTAAAAACGTTGATTAATGACCTTTAAAACGCTTTTGTAAAAATTGTTCTACGATGATTTTTAACGAAGATATGATGTTTTACTTAACATATGATTTTTTAAAATGTTAAAAATGCGTGAATATAGTAACTTATAAAAAAAATTATTTTATGTAAAACATCAAACCTTCGTTAAAAATCATCGTAGAACAATCTTTAAAGAACGTTTTAAAGGTCATAAATCAAGCTTTCTATTGGCTTTAGTCATGTATTAAAGTTAAATCTGGTTCAGATTCTAAAGAACAAAAAGTGTCATTTTATTAATTTTGAGGTAAGGTCCAAAATCAGACCCGCTGGACCAATTCTGATAGCGGAATCGGTTTTAGCGCATTAAAATACATTGGAAAATATGGGTCTCGTACCCAGGCCAGGGAAATTTTTTTTTGTGTGGCTGTGTAGTCGTCCTCAAAACACGAATTAAAAAAATAACAAATATTCATAAACAAGTAAACAAAAAACAATCTTTAAAGGATTCACAAACTTTGAAATTCAATAAGAATAAAAACCTATAAAATTAATCTCTATTAGCATCGAAAACCACCTTTTAAAATTATCCCTTAATTACTTAAAACCTTGCTTTGAATGTATTCTTATCTACCTTATCCCCTTCAGCATAGGAAAAACACACTTGAAAATCATCACTTAATCTGAAATAAAGAAATTGACAAAAAAAAAAACCGCTCAAAATTTATTCTTTTTTATCTTACATAGGAATACATTCTGAGCAATTTTTAAAGCCGGAGAATACTCTCAAAATTGTTTTAGTTTATATGTTTAATAAAAAATTGTCAATTTTTTGGTTTAAAGACTAAGAGAAGATGTTTAAGGGTGGTTTTCGATTGTTGAAGGGGCAAGTTTCATAGAACTCTTATTCTTAGTAATATTTAAAATTTGTGAATTCTCTAAAGAATGTTTTTGTCTATTAGTTTAAGAATATTTATTAATTTTGGAAAATTCATGTTTAGGGGATGATTTTAAGGGTATTCTTCCTTATTATCATGCTTGTTCAGGTTTTTTTTTTTAATGCGATTAAATAATTTATGTAAATCTCGTAGTTATTAAGACCTATAATTTTTAGTTTTTCGTTCATTTTTCGCACAATTTTTATATTTTTTGGAGGTTTTAAGCGTTTATGCATGATATTTTGCAGCCCTTAGCTGGCAATAAAAAAAACTATAGGACACAAAAAAGTTGATATATTGACGAAAATTTTAAACTATAGTAACGCCTTTTATCTTGAAAATTAAAATATTATTAGATTTTATTAACTAATTTTACTAATTAATTAAAATGCGCAGAGGGGTAGTCGAATCGAGAAAGAATGCTCAATATTATACGGAAAAACTTCCTTACTTTTAGAAGATTATTTCGAAACAAAAAAATAAAAAAATCTACAACTTCTTTCTTTGAGAAAAAACACTTTTTAAGTTTAATATTAATTTTTGAGGTATTTTCTCTTTATATCAATTATTTTTTATTGCACATATCGAAAGTTTGAGAAATTTTCAATAAATTTCGTTATTAGCATACTATTACTCATTTTTTTGTTATTAACGGAGAATAACGAGTTCAATAAAATTTATAACTTTCGTAATTTTTATTGAACCACGAACTACAAAAAAACACGTAGGTATATTTATGCTGCAATAAAGTTTTTAAAAAAATTATTCCATGCAAATCAAATTTTTGAATGAAGATAATCTGAAGGATTTCCGGGAATGTAGAACTAAGAAAGTCTCTGTTTTTAATAAAAATTTGCAGTTAAAATATCACGTGATCAGAGGGGAAACCCCCTACCCCACCAGGTGATAAACCGTGATAATTTTCATGACCCCCCACTCCCCTTGTTGGCTCACGTGATTTATGGACGACCCCTAATACCTAAAAGGAAAAATTATTATCTTTGACACGCGACAAAAATATTGGAGTGTTTTTTTAACAAATAAAAAAGTGCTTGTCCTTTTACTTCTTAAATAAACTTGGTAATGAAAAGACCTTTTGAACTTTTAGTCTATGTATCATAACATGCCAACCGATAAATAAGCAGATTTATAAGTGAAAAAAATTTAAATTGTCGAGAAGTAATTCATCTCTCCTCGTGATCTACATCTCCTCGACTTACCCTATGACAATTTTTTAATCAATTACGTTGTTTAGAAACAGAAATTGCTTTAATTATTCATATTTAAAATTAAAAATGTAACTTTAATTTATTTTCTTTTTTTGAAATTTAAAATTGTAAATGTATTACTTTTTAAAAATTTCTAATGATACTTTTGGACAAGTCGGTTATTAAATATGTATTTTTATTAAACAGATAAAAACACTACATTAGTCCGATGTTTCGAGAATAAACCATTTTCATTTTCAAGGACTGTAAAAAATATAATAACAATCAGTTTTTTTGATATTAAAAATAGTTTTTGTATAAAAATATATCGCACTTTTTATAAAGACACTTAACAATATTTTCACAACAAGATAAATTAAATCACAAATCAAAAATGAGTCAAAGGTATGTCATTTTACAATATTTTTTTTAAAAATAACGTTTTTCTTTTATGTCAAGAAAAATTAACATTTTAGAATTTTGTGTCTTCTATTCTAGTTCTTGTTAGTAAAAGTTCAGACTGGCTACTGACACCTTATATTTATAAACAGGGATTTATACAACGAAGAGGGATCAATATTAAACAAAGACAAATTATATAGACGGAGAAAGATATTGAGAAAGTTGATTATTTTAATATATCTAAAATTGCATTGTAAATAGGATTAAAATGATCCAAGTCAGTTTTTCTGTTAATACTATTGTTTTCTTCTTTTTTTATAAAAACCATCTCTGCAAATTTTCGTTTATATTGGTTATTTTCGTTATGTAAGATTTTTATATCGTCCCATAAGATCTGATGTGAGGCAATGTCATGATCATTCCCATTAATATGGCGAGTAAAGACGTTATGATATTTTTCATTTCGACGCCCCCCGTTGATAAAGTGTTTATTAAAAAGCCAGTGTAATAAAATGTTAATTTGAAAAACAGTGGAATGTCATTTTTATAATTAATTTTTTTTGATATGATTTCTATTAAACTGTTTGTTCAATCAAATGTCTTTTGAAGTTTTGTCATAAAATGTGAATTGGACTGAACGATGGATACATTTGTTTATTAATTCAAATATGCAATAACATTCTGTATAACATTCTTTATAACCTTGCTTTAACATTATTCTACTGTTTTTAAAATTAACATTTTATTACACTCACTTTTTAATAAACACTTTATCAACGGGAAGCGTCGATTTTTTAGATTTTTGTTAGTAAAGTGTTTATTTCTCCTAATACGTAATGGTCTACCAGTTTCTCCGATATAACATTTTCCACAGGAACATGGAATTTTATAGACTACATCGAGTTTTTCTAGAATATTTATAGGATCTTTACCTAATTTTATAAATCTACTTAGTTTTGAGTTAACTTTAAAAATTGTGGTTATATTGTATTTAGATAATATTCTTTTTATACTTTGGGAAATCTTTCCATAGTAAGGAACAGTTATAAATTTTTTATTTTCAATTTGGGAGTTATTTTTTTCTTTTTCGTAAGATTCTCTGTTTTTATTTTTAATTTCGTCTATATGTTTTTTAATAGTTTCGTTAATAAGATTATTTGGATAATTGTTGTGAGATAAAAGTTCTTTGATAAGGTTAATGTTTTCTTCGTAGTAAGATTCATCAGAAAGAAGTAAACAAGTGTCGACCAAATTTTTTATGATAGAAATTTTGTGTTGAATAGGATTGTTGGATAAAAAATTTAGGAACCTTCCTGAGTAAGTGTCTTTTCGGAACCAATTGGTTTTCAGTGAACCGTCATTGTTTTTTATAATTTTAAGATTTTAAAAATTTATATTATTGTTTTCTTCTGTTTCAAAAGTAAATTGAAGTCTGTGATGATAAGAGTTAAATATAGTTAGGACTTCGTCTAATTTATTCTTTGGAATGAAAAGGACGGTATCATCCACGTATCTTTTATAAAAGGGAATATTAAAAGTTAGTTTTTTAAGAGAAAGGATTTCTTAGTCTTCCATGACTATGTCGGAAATCATAGCAGAAATAGGAGAGCCCATGGGGGTTCCAAAAATTTGTCTATAAAATTGACCGTCAAATTGTAAAAAAGTATTATCCATAAAAAATTGAATTCCGAAAATGAACTCTTCTTTTGGAAACTAAGTAGATTTATAAAATTAGGTAAAGATCCTATAAATATTCTAGAAAAAACCGATGTTGTCTATAAAATTCCTTGTTCCTGTGGAAAATGTTATATCGGAGAAACTGGTTGACCATTACGTATTAGGAGAAATGAAAACTTTACTAACAAAAATCTAAAAAGTGAAAAATATCATAACGTCATTACTCGCCATATTAATGGGAATGATTATGACATTGCCTCACATCAGATCTTATGGGACGATATAAAAATCTTACATAATTTCTTTATAAACATAATTCTTAATATATTTTTCACTTCTTTGATTACCTAGATATAGTTTAACTGAATCAAATGAGCGAACCCTTGACAATGATACATACAATTGACTCTGATTAATTACATCTTTTCTAAAATCAATTTTTATTTAATTCCTTTTACGTCCGAGAAATAATATTGAATAATAAGACGACCCTTTCGGACTAAAATTATTCTTTTATTTATTTAAAATTGTCCAACGTTTCGAGAACGAACAGTTCTCCTCTTCAGGGACTACAATAAATTTAATATAGAAAATTATTGTACATTTTTTCAACAATCAAAACGAATAGGAAACAACAACAATAATATATAAAATAATAAATAATATATTGAAAAATAAATAATAAAATTTAAAAAATTCAAAATTTAAAATCAAATATTTCTAATCAAATTTACAATTTTTGAAAAATTTGGTTAAAATGAAATTAATTCTTACCTGATGTTAAATATTATCCATAATTTTTTATTAGTTAGTCTTGACACATAATTTAAAAATAATTTCTTGAGATACTCAAGAATGTCAAAGTTAAAAAAATAATTGTCACATTATTAAAAAATTTTTATTTTTAGTGCCTGAAAATTACGAACTATTCAGTTCACTTGTCAAATTTAAAACTGAGCAATTAGTTAATGATATTTCAACTAATTAAATTTCGGAGACTAGTCATTTGTATTTGTAAATATAAAGATTTAAAGAGTGAAACAAATTTTAATAATATTTTGAAAGTTGTGAATTTAGTTTAGGATATTGAAAATAATATCTACTTTAAAAATTCAAGAATGGCATTATAAGATGTACTGTAATTTTCAAGATCGTTTTTTACATTTATGCAATTGTTACCTTCTTTTTTAATATGGACCATTTCAGCAAATAATCTTTTATATTCATTAGGTTCATTATGTAGAATTTCAAAATTTTCCCAAAGAATTTCATGCGCAATATTATTTTTAATTTTTCTATGTCTACTGATAACGTTATGATATTTTTCATTGTAACCGAAATTATCGCTGTGTTCTTTAATCCTAATTCTGAGTGGTCTGCTGGTTTGACCTACATAACATTTCCCACAAGAACACGGAATTTTATAGACTACGTTAGGTTTATCTATTGGTTTTAATTGGTCTTTACCTAGTTTAATAAATTTATTTAATTTTGAGTCGACCTTGAAAATTGTTTTTATATTATATTTAGACAATAATCTTTTTATATTTTCAGAAATTTGACCATAATAAGGAATAGTTATTATTGATTTTTTATTATTATCATCTATGTTTTGAGAAGATGTTTTTGGATTTTTGATTTCGGAAAGTCTTTTATTAATATGTTCGTTAATAAATTGTGAAGGATAACTATTCAAAAATAGTAGGTCTTTTATTAATTTTAGATTTTTAGCATGGAAAGATTTATCCGAAAGGTGGATAGCAGAATCTACCAAGTTTTTTATTATAGCTATTTTGTGTTGTATGGGGTGGTTAGAATAAAAATTTAATAATCTTCCAGAATATGTATCTTTTTGGAACCAATTGGTTATTAAAGGATTATCAGTGTTTTTTATTATAGTTAAGTTAAGAAAATTAATAGAATTATCAACTTCAATTTCGTGAGTAAATTGTAATCTTTCATGAAAAGAGTTGAATGCTGATAGGACTGTGTTAAGTTTTTCTTTGGGAATAAACATTATGGTGTCATCTACATATCTTCGGTAAAAAAGTATTACAAAATCAAACTTGCCCATGACTTCAATTTCTAAATCCTCCATGACAATATCAGAGATAATAGCTGATATAGGGGAACCCATTGGGGTCCCAAAAACTTGTCTGTAATATTTTTGATTAAACTGGAAATATGTATTTTTCATTAAAAATTCTATACCAATCAAAAATTCATTTTTAGGCAATTTAGTATGTTTTTTAATTAAATTCCATCTTTTTTCAATTCCAATTTTTACCAGATCATAGGGAATGTTAGAGAAAAGTGATTTTACGTCAAGAGATATCATAATATAATTGTCAGGAATGATTTTTTTATCTATTAGATTTTTAAATTCTATTGAATTTTTAACATGTGAATTAGGTTTAGGAAGTGATTTTGTTAAAATATCATTAAAGCATTTTGCCATAAAAAACGTGGGGGAATCTATGCATGAAAAAAGGTTATCTTGGTTCTATAAAAAGAAAAGATATTTTGACTTGTAATACGAATATATGTAGAGCTTATGGATTACCAAAAATTCATAAAAGCGATTGCCCTTTGAGACCGGTGGTTTCATGCATAGATTCCCCCACGTTTTTTATGGCAAAATGCTTTAATGATATTTTAACAAAATCACTTCCTAAACCTAATTCACATGTTAAAAATTCAATAGAATTTAAAAATCTAATAGATAAAAAAATCATTCCTGACAATTATATTATGATATCTCTTGACGTAAAATCACTTTTCTCTAACATTCCCTATGATCTGGTAAAAATTGGAATTGAAAAAAGATGGAATTTAATTAAAAAACATACTAAATTGCCTAAAAATGAATTTTTGATTGGTATAGAATTTTTAATGAAAAATACATATTTCCAGTTTAATCAAAAATATTACAGACAAGTTTTTGGGACCCCAATGGGTTCCCCTATATCAGCTATCATCTCTGATATTGTCATGGAGGATTTAGAAATTAAAGTCATGGGCAAGTTTGATTTTGTAATACTTTTTTACCGAAGATATGTAGATGACACCATAATGTTTATTCCCAAAGAAAAACTTAACACAGTCCTATCAGCATTCAACTCTTTTCATGAAAGATTACAATTTACTCACGAAATTGAAGTTGATAATTCTATTAATTTTCTTAACTTAACTATAATAAAAAACACTGATAATCCTTTAATAACCAATTGGTTCCAAAAAGATACATATTCTGGAAGATTATTAAATTTTTATTCTAACCACCCCATACAACACAAAATAGCTATAATAAAAAACTTGGTAGATTCTGCTATCCACCTTTCGGATAAATCTTTCCATGCTAAAAATCTAAAATTAATAAAAGACCTACTATTTTTGAATAGTTATCCTTCACAATTTATTAACGAACATATTAATAAAAGACTTTCCGAAATCAAAAATCCAAAAACATCTTCTCAAAACATAGATGATAATAATAAAAAATCAATAATAACTATTCCTTATTATGGTCAAATTTCTGAAAATATAAAAAGATTATTGTCTAAATATAATATAAAAACAATTTTCAAGGTCGACTCAAAATTAAATAAATTTATTAAACTAGGTAAAGACCAATTAAAACCAATAGATAAACCTAACGTAGTCTATAAAATTCCGTGTTCTTGTGGGAAATGTTATGTAGGTCAAACCAGCAGACCACTCAGAATTAGGATTAAAGAACACAGCGATAATTTCGGTTACAATGAAAAATATCATAACGTTATCAGTAGACATAGAAAAATTAAAAATAATATTGCGCATGAAATTCTTTGGGAAAATTTTGAAATTCTACATAATGAACCTAATGAATATAAAAGATTATTTGCTGAAATGGTCCATATTAAAAAAGAAGGTAACAATTGCATAAATGTAAAAAACGATCTTGAAAATTACAGTACATCTTATAATGCCATTCTTGAATTTTTAAAGTAGATATTATTTTCAATATCCTAAACTAAATTCACAACTTTCAAAATATTATTAAAATTTGTTTCACTCTTTAAATCTTTATATTTACAAATACAAATGACTAGTCTCCGAAATTTAATTAGTTGAAATATCATTAACTAATTGCTCAGTTTTAAATTTGACAAGTGAACTGAATAGTTCGTAATTTTCAGTCACTAAAAATAAAAATTTTTTAATAATGTGACAATTATTTTTTTAACTTTGACATTCTTGAGTATCTCAAGAAATTATTTTTAAATTATGTGTCAAGACTAACTAATAAAAAATTATGGATAATATTTAACATCAGGTAAGAATTAATTTCATTTTAACCAAATTTTTCAAAAATTGTAAATTTGATTAGAAATATTTGATTTTAAATTTTGAATTTTTTAAATTTTATTATTTATTTTTCAATATATTATTTATTATTTTATATATTATTGTTGTTGTTTCCTATTCGTTTTGATTGTTGAAAAAATGTACAATAATTTTCTATATTAAATTTATTGTAGTCCCTGAAGAGGAGAACTGTTCGTTCTCGAAACGTTGGACAATTTTAAATAAATAAAAGAATAATTTTAGTCCGAAAGGGTCGTCTTATTATTCACTAAAATCAATTGGAATTTTATGAAATGTCTGTCCTTGAGATTTAATAATAGTAATAGCGAAGACTAGTTTGATTGGAATTTGTCTTTTCTTAAATGTAAAGGGATAAACATTCTCACAATATAATTATATACGATGTATAAGTACAATATTTCCACACTTATCTCCGGTCCATATTTCAGCTTTAATTACATGATTTGATAAATCTAACAACAATAATCTTGTTCCGTTACATAAACCTTCATTAATGCTAAGGTTTCTAATTAACATTACAACTGAATGTATTCCTAAATGTAATACATGTGGTGGTAAAGCAGATGGCGATAAAGTGTTTAAATTTTCTTCTAAAATAACATAATGATTATTAACATTATCAGAATTATGTATACATTTAATACTTTTATATACTTCTTCTTTATCGTTATCTAATAACAGTACAACTTGTTAGTTAGTGTCATCAATATCAATATTTCTAGGTGCCAAAATAGCATAAAATGCCAATTCTTGAAATTTTTTCTATTTAATTAAGTGTTCATACGTATTTCTTGTAATATCAACATTTCCTTTTTTAATAATTTTTTGCAGTAAATGAACACAATTTTTATAATTATTATTTGTACTCTTTCTTATTTCTAACAGAAATTCTATAAACTCTGTTTCTTCTGGTGAAGCTCGCATGTTTTCAGATAATGTAGGGGAGAGTCGCCAGTTGTGAGACGGCTCCAGTTGTGAGACAGTCCATTTTTTTTAACACGAAATATAAAAAGGCTGATTGGTATACATAAAAACATTTATTTTTATACGAGCCAACTTTTGCGTGTACACCGAAGCGGATATATGTATTGTTTGTGTTAGATGCCTACACTGTGTGTGAAAATCGACTAAAAAACTTTTTTTCAATATGTGCAAAGTACTTTTTTTTTAAGTTAATTATTTGGAAAAGCTAAATGTTATGCATTTTTATTTAGTATTTTCCTTATATTTTGTAATGCAATATTGCATTGTTTCAATCTACAGTTGGAAATTTTTTCTTTTTCCTCTTTCAAAATAGCGCCAATTTCCGGTTGTGAGACACAGCAAGTCACCAGTTGTGAGACGGTGGCGCCGCCCATCTGGAATAGCCTATACTTTTCGTTATGCAGCATAAAGCGCTCTGTTCAGTTTAGTTCGTTACGTACATTTGATAACACAACAATTATTTAAAGTGTGGGAACATGCGCACAATTTATTTCATTTGCCTACATTGCGACAGCGATTTTCATGAAGAAAACTGATAGTCATATTTTATAGAATAAATATTTTTATTAAGTATATAATAATATGTATTATCAATATATTTAGTTATTTATATTAAACATAATGTTTCATGACAAATTTGTTAAATTTTAGCATTTTTTTATAAGTGTCTCACAACTGGACACCTTTTTTTTTTTACTAAAAAGATGTGCTCGGAAAATTGATCATAAAATTTTTCGAGTTCATCTGAACACTACACTTTCTATGAATAAAAGTTGCGTATTTAAGTTACTTTTTGAACGGTGTATTTTATTTACGATTTCGTTTACCTATTTCCAATTTATAAGTCAAAAATAAAACCCGTCTCACAACTAGCGACTCTCCCCTAAATATTGAAAATTTATTTCACAATTTACTCTTTTTAATAGACAAGTTCATCATTTAAGATTTTGTACCTCTATCTTTTATTGGTAAAATTTGTCTAAAATCACCTCCTAAAATGATTATTTTACTACCAAAAGGAGTATCGATGTGCATGATGTCTCTCAATGTTCTATCCATAATTTCTAAAGTATACCTTGGTACCATTGGAGCTTCATCCCAAATAAAGACATTACATGAAAAAGAGGTAAATCCTTCCATATTAAGTTAGTTAAGAAACAAAAAGATGATCTTCGGAAGGTAAGATTGAATAAAATTCAACAATAACGTCAAGTAATCATAGCGACGTTTCGTTGGCTCAGGTTTGCCAACCTCATCAGGCTAAAAATTTTTTTATTTCAAATTTGTTAAATACACACTTCATTAACAAAATGGTTTAAAAAAAACACATATTCTAATTTTTTTGAAAATAAATAAATAACAAACAAGCTTTTTACCTTCACACACACAACAAAAAACTCCGGTCACTTTAAGTCGAAAATTCGTTAAAAATTAAAATTCTATTTCATTTAAATATTTAAATTCGTCAAATGTCTCGAAGACATCCATCGTTAGTCGACGAAAAGTAACTACTGAAATTTGGCTTTAGATTTGGAGCAAAAGGTGAATATTTAATACAGATACAAGTAAAGTCAATGAACCTAGACGTAAACACAACACACAGAAGGTATATACATTTTTTTCTTGGTCAAGACTTTAGACGATTTAGTAAAGGAAAGAAGATCTTATTTAGAGAGAAAACATCTTCTTTTCTGTTGAGTGTATTAGAATTTGAATTAATATGAATCATTTCTGAAACCCTTCTTTTTCTGCAATTAGATTCTCGATCTAAAATTTGCGCATTCATCCAATCAAAATCATGACCCAAGGTGTTACGATGACGATAAAAAACAGACTTGTCATTTTTGGCATCTTTGTGCTCATTAATTCTTTTTTTAACGTTCGCTTTGTTTCTCCGACATATGTTGCAGAACAATCTTGGCAATCCACTTTGTATACAATGTTCGTACAATCCCATTTATTATTAACATCTTTTCCGAGCCTTACAATGGACTGTGAATCTTTATTTACAAGTGGAATCGAAATTAAGGAATACTCTCTTGAAATTTGCGATAGTTTGGAAAAAAGTATGTCATTATAAGGAAAACAAACCTTTGGAAGTGTTTTATATATATTATTAACATTGTTTATTGCGAAATCACGAGGAGGTGAAAATTTTAATTTATCTATTCTAATTTTTGTATATTTTTTATGAACTCTAAAGGATAGTCATTTAATTTTAAAATTGATCCGACTTTTTTCAAATTATCGAAATGAGACTTTTTATGTGATAAAGAAATCGCTCTATCAACCAAATTGAAGACAGTATTCCTCTTTTGTTGGAATGAATGATCTGAAAAGAAATTAATAAGTCTGCCGGATGAAGTTGGTTTTTGATACCAATTCGTTATAATTTTATTGTTATCTTTAATTAAAGTTAAGTCCAAAAAATTGATGCTATTATTGTTTTCTAATTCAAAGGTGAAATTTAATTTTTTATGGTAAGAATTAAAAACTTTTATAACGTGTTCTACATCTTCCTTATTTACAGCTATAAAAGTGTCATCCACATATCTGCCATAAAAAAGAGGAACACAGTTATATTCATTTTTAAAAATTTTTAAACATTCAGTTTCCAGATCATCCATTATTATGTTCGCAAATAATGGAGATATCGAAGAACCCATCGGAGTTCCATCAATTTGTCTATAATATTTTCCATCAAAGATGAAGTAGGTATTGTTAAACAAAAATTCCGTACATTCGATGATATCACAAAACGGAATCTTACATTTTTGTTGTAACAAGCTGAGACGTCGATCTAGACTTTGAATCACAAGTTCACACGAAACATTTGTAAACAAAGAACTAACGTCAAGCGAAAGAAACGTCACACTGTCATGTATCGTCAAGTCATTTAATTTATTTTTTAGCTCGAAACTGCTATTGATATGGGAGGAAGGTAATGTAATACTCCCTTTAAGTTCATTGTATAAAAACTTAGCTAAAAAATGAGTTGGACTGTTTATTAAAGAGATGATTGGTCTGAGTGGTATATTGACTTTGTGAATTTTTGGTAGACCATACGCTTTGGCCAGTTCAGTGTCTGTCAAAGTCAGTGCGTTTTTATGATCGATCTTGTTAAAAAATTCATTATCATTTAAATTTTTTAGAATCTTGGAAGTATTCTCTTGTAACTTTTTTAATGGATTTCTACCGACAATAACCAAAGCGTATGGTCTACCAAAACTACTTCTGTGTATTGTGTTTACGTCTAGGTTCATTGACTTTACTTGTATCTGTATTAAATATTCACCTTTTGCTCCAAATCTAAAGCCAAATTTCAGTAGTTACTTTTCGTCGACTAACGATGGATGTCTTCGAGACATTTGACGAATTTAAATATTTAAATGAAATAGAATTTTAATTTTTAACGAATTTTCGACTTAAAGTGACCGGAGTTTTTTGTTGTGTGTGTGAAGGTAAAAAGCTTGTTTGTTATTTATTTATTTTCAAAAAAATTAGAATATGTGTTTTTTTTAAACCATTTTGTTAATGAAGTGTGTATTTAACAAATTTGAAATAAAAAAATTTTTAGCCTGATGAGGTTGGCAAACCTGAGCCAACGAAACGTCGCTATGATTATTTGACGTAATTGTTGAATTTTATTCAATCTTACCTTTCGAAGATAATCTATTTGTTTCTTAAAGACATTACATCTTTTAAAACCAAACCTTCTTTAGACTGTAGTGTAATACTGGATGATGAATCACTATGTAACGGCACAGGTAATTCCAGGTACTCCAGAACCATCCACATATAAGTTACAACAATTTTTTTTTTAAACAAATATTTACTGCATTTAATACAAAATCAACAACAACCTTTTGTTAGGAATTCAATTCATCATACCTTTCTTTGCCTTAGACTCTTTCTTCCTCAAAATTCACAGAAAAATCAATTTCTAAATTCTTACATTCATCTTCAACATCGGTTATTCCAGGAGAATCATGAAGGTGATAACCTTCTTCAGACAATAATTCTCTTATATTAATGTATGCTTTATTTTCAGCTATTACATTATCAAAATATCTAAAATAATCTTCTGAGATATGAGCTTTAATCTGTTCCCAAAGTTCACCTGCATTTATTGGACGACAGTGTATTAAAATCCTTACAAATAATCGACGAAGTGAATAAGGCATCATCCACAAAGAAGCTTCCTCTAATGCTTCTTTCCATTCCTGATCATTTTTTATAAGTCCTAATGCTAAACAAGCAGACGTAAAACTCTGATGAATTACTCCATCAACTGTTCTTAATGATTCATATGAAATTTCAGTTTTTACTGTGAGGAGTAATAATCTAAGATGAAATAATTCTATATCTCTTATCTTAACAGAATACATTCTTCCTATCACTTTCTCTTTATGACTTCTCTCGATCCACTCACATTTTTTTATCCCAACTGTAATATTCTGGAATTTCAGTATAAAAAAATTTATGAGCATTATCATTACGTTTATTTAAATTAAAATAATCTGATAACTGTGTATTTTTTTTAAAATCAAATGACATTTCTTGACTTCCTTGTTTTTGTTAAATAAAAACATTTGGTTCATTCGGTAAATGCAGCGGTAAACGACATATGCTGTGACTTTTTTTAATAAATGTTTACTTAAAACTCTCCATGCACCTTCAACTGGACCTACATATCTATTTTCTTTATAATGATTTATTTCATTATGATTAATAGTAGATTCTCCATTACTATTGGTAATATGATAATTGATGCGGCATTATGACCCTTTTAGATCCTATATAAGAAACAAGTACTGAAGGTAAGCGTGAAAATTTAACGGAAAAGCGTTAACAGTTAACAAAAAACGATACTTTTTTACCTGGTTCCTTGGTTACAGAGAGAAGGTCTTCGTTAAAATTTAAAGAAAAATGAAACTCTCAGCTCTTTATACAAATTACTTAAAAATTTAAATTTTATTTCTTAATCCAAACAATAGACTACCTGCAGAGTGTAATCATCGTTCGAGCAAACCCTTGTATAATAAGGGTTAATGGCTTTAGGAAAAGAGATAAAATTTTTGAGTTCTAATGAAAAGAGAGAAATTAAATTAAATTCTAAAAGTTTACCTCATTATTCAAATATTCTTCAAATTTAAATTTTTCTTTCTACATACGAACAATAGACTAAATAAGCCCATCGTTTTTCGAGCCAACCCTTGCATAATGAGGGTTATAATTGGTTTTGAAAAAGAGAAACAATTTTTGAGCTTTATCACAGTGCTCTTGAATCAGAAGCAGGATTTTTGAAAATGGATGGAAGATTTTCGAACGTAGAGTTTTCCCACATGAACTCTAGTTTCCGAATTTTTAATATCAGAAATCGTACCTGATCCTATTTTAAAGATACATGTATATATAATTATATATATATATATATATGTCGTAGGCAAGTAGAAGAATCAGGCATTTAGCTTAATTTCTAGGCATTAAGCTACACTTAGGCAAGTAGAGGAATGAAGATGTGTAGGATACGCATTCTTTTGCTTGCCTGAATTCATGTAGGCATTAAGCTTATTGACTAGGCAATAAGCTAACTGCCTAAAGTGTTCCTGGCAAATAGAAGGAAAGGGATATTCTATGACGAAGTATAAACACAGATATATAAACAAACTTTCGATGTACATAATTAATTAAAAGTAAACTTTAATTTGTATTTATTTTATAAAATTCAAAATAAAATTCAGTTTTTCGTTATTCGTTCCAACTAACAGTTGACGATTTTACTAAATAATTTTAAAATGGAACTTAATTCTGTTGATAAATTGGAATTTGAAAAAAGTGTTACAAAGTAAGAAGTAAAAAAAACTATAGTAACAGATCTTTTTAGAACAGAAAGCAATTTTGGAAAATACGTTTCGTATGGCACCATATACACTAAATCCATTGCCTTTCATAATTATTTAAATGTTAATAGTCAGGCTGATTTTTTTTCAAATCTAATTTGTCATCTTTCAATATTTTGTTAATGTTTTCCAATTGTTTTCTATTCCAAAAACATCTGCTACTAGTTTTTTTACTCATTACTTCAAAGCACTTTTTCAAATTCTAATTTATTAACAGTATTAAGTACCGTTTGAAAATTATTTAGCAAAATCGTCAACTGTTAGTTGGAACAAATAACGAAAAACTGAACTTTATTTTGAATTTTATAAAATAAAGACAAATTAACGTTTACTTTTAATTAATTATGTACATCAAAAGTTTGTTTATATATCTGTGTTTATACTTCGTCATAGAATATCCTTTTTCTTCTATTTGCCGGGAACACTTCTGGCCACTTAGCTTATTGCTTAGGCAATAATCTTAATGCCTAAATGAATCCAGGCAAGTAGAAGAATACACATCCTTCACATCTTTATTCTTCTACTTGCCTATAGGGGTTATTTATGATCCTATAAAAACAGATAATATTAACAAGTTATTAAATGAATTGTGGAATATTGTTTTTAAAGGCCATTTCAAGATCTTATTTGTTCTATTGATATTTTTAGTGATTTTATAGTGAATTTACGAAAAAGTTCGTTTTCCCCATATAAATACCCAGTGGGCACAAAAATCGAAAAGACGTCCTTAAGTCCTTTCTCCTTCAATTGTCTACTTTTGCTAATGTTATATGGAGTTGGAAATGACAGTGTTACATAGAACATCAAAACATCAAACCACATTACTTGCTATTATTTTTTTTAAATTAATTAATATTTTAGAGATTTGTTACTTTTATATAGAATAACAATTTACCAAAGTAGTAGTCATATAGAAGACCTTTCAAAAAATGACATATTTAAAAGTTGTTTTAGTACAATGTATAAACACAAAATACATTGACTTGAACAATGACCTGTTATTGCTTGAAAGACGTTCTGAGGGCGTGTATATGTTATAAACAAGTCAAACACTATATGAAAGTGTTTATAAAGACTTCCTTATTAGTACTTTAACAAAAATTATATTAACTATTTTATGTTAAATAACCTATGGACCTTGAAAGTCTAAATAGGTAATGTGATACTCATAATTGCGGATCTACCACAGGTAAAATCATTCTAACTCTAAAATAGGATCAGATACGATTTCGCGGTTTGAAAATTCTAAAACTAGAGATCATGTGGGTAAACTTTACGTTGGGAAATCTTCCATCCATTTTCAAAACCCTTACTTTTGCTTCAAGACCACTTTGTTTAACGAAAAGAGAGATAAATACATTAGTGCGTGGTATAGAAGTGCATGGTAGTAAACGTTATGCATGAATAGAACTTTAATGAGTATAATGTGGAAGTGAATAGTGCTTATTATTGTGTATTTTCTGTTAAGTGTTTATAATACAAATGTATTTAATGTAAAAGTGTAAAGTATTAATATGCTTATTGCTTATTAAGGATTTGTGTTGAACAGTTCTTAATACGGTGAACAAAAATTGTTTATTAAAGAAATGAACTGTAAGTGTTAAATAATAAATATTAAAGTGATACTAATAGTCAATATACAGTAAAAATTAAATGTGAAAAGTGACAGTGATTTAAATGAAAGTGTGCAAAATGTGTTGACTAAAGTAACAATATTTAGAAAGTGTTTCAATTTTTTATTTCCTTCTTATTTTTAATGAAGTTAGTGTTATGAAATGATAAAAGTGTCCATAAAATGGGATTGTGGATTCAGTAAACAAGAAATTGATAACAGTTTAATAAATAAATTAATTGTGAATGTTTAATAAATAATAAAGTGATTATAATGTCTCTAATCAGTCGTTACAGTGTAAAAGAAGTGTTAATAATATAATTATATAAAAGAGGTGAGATAAAGATATAAGATAATAACATGAGACAATGATATGAAATAAACAGATGAGACAATAAGAGAAATGAGGTAAAAATATAAGACAATGAGATGAGATAAACATGTAAAACAATGAGAGATAAAGTAAAGAGATGAGATAATGATATATGATAAATAGATATAAGATAAATATATGAGATACAAAAACAAAAAAAACATTAAGACTTAAAATATTAAGACATGCAGGATACTTTAATGACATGCAGGATAAAGATGTGATTATGGAGATAGATCGTAAGACATAGAAAATAAGATTTATTTTTTTTTTTTTTTGCAGTTTGTTTTTTAAAAATAAGTTCTCAGTTAAAGAGGAGATGTTTCAATTAAAATGATAAAGATTATGATATTATTCGTAATGGGAATATGCTGAATGACAATCACATGTATAAGTTTGGGGAATTATTGGAAATTGATCAGGTGGTAGTTTCCAAAACAAATTACAGGATATTTAGAAATCTTTTAAATAGAAAATTGTCAAGACAATTCTCCAATCCACCCAACTTTCTTTGATCGTAAATAAATTATTGTCAAGAAACATCAAATTTTTTCTGGTCAAACGATCATTTAATCAATAACATTGAGAGTCATACAAGACTCATAAAAGCATAAAAGCATAAACAACGACGTTTCGGCAACATATGAGTGCCTTCTTCAAGTTTTAATTCCATATTCAACATTTGCAATAATATTATTTATCGGAAGAGACCTATTGTCATAAGAAATACCAAAGTTTTTTCCCAACGAAACTGTATCAACTATATTATCCTCTCAATTTTATTGATTAAATGATCGTTTGACCAGAAAAAATTTGATGTTTCTTGACAATATTTAGAAATGTTAGATGATATAAAAGCAATCAATAAGAATAAATCACAAATTCAAATATTGAATTTTTGTTTATGATAGTCTTAATGAAGGTTGTTTAAATGAAGATCAAAGGGAGATTTTATGCAGGTTATATCCATTAAACCCTAATGTAGTTTTTTTAAGCGTCCAACAACAACCAAATTTTGTTGACTGTGGTGTATACGCTATTGCGTTTGCTGTTTCTTCTGTCACGCGGTAAATTTTACCGGTTCCAGTTTGTTTAAATTTCCACTTTTAACACAAAGCACACGCCTACTATCCACAGAATTCAACCAGCCGTACCGAATCTGAAATATTTGATAAGAAATTTGTATTAATTCGCGCGAACAACATTTGTTTGTTTACATGTAATTCTTCGACAACGAGGTGAAAACTGCTGTCAGCTGAGATTCATCACATCGTCATCCAGTACAGAGTCAAACCTTCACGCACCGTCAGGCTTGTTCTTTCGTTTCTTAATTATCTCTTTCTTCGTACTTTGTCTTCTCGTTAGTGCGCAGCACTTTGCAGTGTATTGACTAGGTAATCATAGATAACGGCCGAGGATTTGAATTGACAGCCCTACGCTCTTCCAGCTCACGGCTCAGTCAACATTGCAGTCTGTCAGCCCTTTTCTTACTGATCTCAATCGATGTCGCCACCTACACGAAATTTATCGATTTTGGAATAAAATCAATTCTGAGTACCAGATTTTCTTATTATGTAACTCCACCTCATGTTGTATCTTTGGATACTGGAAACCTGCGATTTTGTTATTTTAGAGAAACTACCAAGATTCTCTAAATTAATCGGGAAACTTGGGGGCCCGATAGCATAATCAGGGCGAAAACTATCAAAAATTCAAATGAGAAAATTCCAGAGTCAAAATTCGATCCGTTGATCCGAAACTCTGATGGTTAGGCACTGCCATTTGTAAGCGTGTTTCCTGGTTTCAAGAAAAGGGTTTCCGAGAACTCTGTAGTGTAAATCACGATAGTTCATAGTAGGACAAACAAGTATAAAACCGATGATGGGTGAGGGCCCTTCAATATCTTATACAGCCCTTAAGACGCGAGTCACCGGCAGCACGTTGAGTCATATGGAGATAACACGGGAAGGACGAACGTATGAAAAAAAGAGAAAAAGGACATGAAAGAGCACATGGTGATAACGGAAATAAAAAGTAATCGTTCTGCGTTCTGCTTTTGATTGATTCGGTTGGAAAGTCGGCGTGTGGACTCACATACCGAATGAAAAATTATTGTTCGAAAAGGAACTTTTATAAACTATTAATTATTTGAAAACCGTTTAATTAAATTGAGTGATAGTATCTACGAAAATCTTCATGTTAGTAGTTTTCTTGTTTCATAATTTGCGATGTTTCTGCCAGGATGTAATTTATTATAATTTTTCTTTATTATGTTTAATTAATGTTAACATTTCGGGTAGATTTCGTTATCGTTTTTCGAACTAAATAAATGTTATTTCATTTTTTTTTTGGTGTTTCTAAATTAACGATGTAAAATTTTGATAATAAATTCTAATTTCGAGCCACCGGAAGTAGAACGTAGCGTCGTTCACCACGTGTTTTCAATTCTCTTTTGTAGAATCTGTTTTCTTAGTTTTAAAAAATGTTAAATTTCAATTAATAATGTTTCAAGTGGTGAACTAAAACTTTCATAATTTTCTTTATTTAAATTTAATAGAAATATTAATATTATAATGTGTGAGTAGAGAGTATTCTATAGAGATGCGGTCACGGCTGGTATCAGTTTCCCTAATTAATTTATTTAATATAAAATTAATTAGTGATTGATTTTTTCTGTCATATCAAGTTTTATAAATTGTCATGTGAAATGGAAGTGTCAGGCTGAACTCTGCGAAAGGTACAGCAGCGTTAAGTATTGGTTGCGACAGGTCAAACTTTGAGTTTTCTCTTTACAATTTAGGTGTTTCCTAGATATTTTTTTTATTTCAGTATAATGGTTAATAATATTTATAACTTTTTACAGATTATAGTTAAAATTGTATTTAACTGTTTTCACATTAATTTTGTTGTTGCTGTTAAATTTCTCTGAATTCTATTAATTTTTTTGTTAACTTTATGATCGGACCTGTCGCATGTACTCATTGTATATGAATTTCTAACGACCAGTATGGTAAAATATACCACATAATATATTGTAAAAATTTTGTAATGAGAATTTAATATGAAATTTTATAATATTGAGACAAACAGTCTCTTAATATTTGCGCCCTCTATAATCATTTTATTAAAAATTTATAATTTAGCTAGTTTTTCTCCCTTTTTCCCTTTTTGTCCCTCTCGTTTCCCGATAATTATGTTTTATTAATTCTCAAATTTAAGTTTAGTTAGATTTCTTTTAGCCCTACCGTTTCCCGAGTTTGCTTATATAGAGTCATTTATTTTTGAATAAATTGTAATTTTTGGATTTTCTTAAATTTAACTATTGAGTTTTCTTCCTAGTATTTTGTTGAAAATCCGGAACCCCCCCTCTCTCCCTAACACTACTGAGAGCCGAGTATTTCCAATAGCTTTGAGATCTATCGTGTTTATTTGTAAATTTTTGATTCTTTTTTGGTCGGAGAATTGCGATTAACATCAGATGAATAGTCATCACGCGCAATTTAGTTTTATTTACAGGTAAAGCTTGTTTTTAATCTTTTAAGCTCTAGTCGGTTGTTCGTTACCGACACAACTATTTTATCCATTTTGTGATTATGATGTTGGTAGTTTCTATGCACAGCTCGGTGTGATAGAAATAGTGTAGATTCTTTGGTTTTGCTTTTGATGGTTATGTCGCGTGTCTTCGAGAATAATCTTTCTTTTTTTTGGGGATTTAGTTTTGCTTAAATACCGTGTCGGATCCGTAATAACCTTTACGGACGATTATGTCATGTCGGGTCCGTAATAACCTTTGCGAATAATCTTTTTCTCTAGCTTCAACTAAAGTAACCGCTTAACGGCTTCCTCGTCTAGTCGTTATTCTTAATTTTGTGAACTTTGATTATCGGTTATAGATCGATTTTTATTAAATTTTTTTTTGTCAACGAACTAGCGCTCAACATAGATTATTTACAAAGTTAAACATTTATAGCGATTTAGAGATCTCAAAGCTAGGATCTTAATTTGAATGTAGATTCTGGGCGTGGCTTTATTTAGATTTGATTTTGTCGTCGTATTTTGCTTTCTTTTGTCGCTTCAAGTATTTTTGGTATTTCTTTCTTTATCTTGGCTAATATAGTAAGTATGGATTTAATTTAATTTTATTTGTTTTCAGACAGTAATTTTGATTTGGGATTTAGTATATTAAATTTTTTTCTTATGTAAAAATCTACATTACACTTCATATTTTAATATTAAACCTGGAAATGTTGTATATAATCTTGCATTAATGAGAACACATTTGTATATGATGTTAGAAACAAATGTGTTATCTCCTTTTCCGATAATTTTACAAAATTGTATAATCTTGGAATTGGCAATATCGAATTAATAAAAAACAATAATTTACATGTGAGGAATGTAAAAGATGCGACATAGAAGAGAAAATTCGATTATCAAACCGATGACAACTTTACAGAAATGGAAGGAGATAGTAGTAGTGCTTTATTACATACAAAAATAGGACAGAGAAAATCTGTTAATATTCCTGACTAAGAAACTAAAAAAAGCTGTACTAAATATTAAAAAGTGTATTGTAAAAGACCTAAGTTAAAAGGAGAGATGCGAAAGAGAGACAAATAACAAATATAAGAAAGTGTAAATAGTGACAGAAATTTAAATGTTTGTAAGAAAAAAGGTGTGTAAAATGCGTCAAATTCTATTGAATTTGTAAAAGAAGGTAATAATTTTGAAATATTAGAAACAATAGTAGTAAGAAGACATTTTTTATTAAGTCTAATGAAAAAAATAGAAAAACTAGAGCAGAAGATCAGAAAGAATATAGTGAAATGATGAAATTAAAACGAAAAAGATTGATAACAAAGAAACAGAAATATCACTTATGGAAAATGTATGTTTAAGTAGTGAAACAGATTTAAATTTTTCTAAAAAAAACTACATAGAAAATGCTGTTAAAGAAAAAAAGAGACATATTAATTCTGCCAAATTAATAGTTTCTAGCGATTGTAATGAGACATGTAAAAAAAGTCCTGCAGAATTTAAAAAAAAAAAAATATCGTCAAAGGCTTAAATGAAAATGACAAATAATAATTGATGAGAAAGAAAGAGAAATGTTACTTATGAAAGATGTAAGTAGGGGAACAGATTTTTATGTTTGAAGTAAGAAAAATGTTGAATGTCAGTTAAAGTATCTTAAAGAAGTAGGAGAAGATGATAAGAATGAGAAATTACACAGAATATTCAACCAGACAAAAATTGTTAACACATCTAATCAGCAAATTAAAAAAAGTAGAGCAAAATATAAAAAAAAGTTATCGTCAATGATTGAAATTGAAACAGAAGATATGACATGATAAGGATGAAAATAATGAAATACTATATTCAAAAGATATACAGGAGAAAGATGTAAGGATTTGTGATGAGAAAATAAAAAAAGTCACGCAAAATGTAAAAACAGTAACTTCAAAGATAAATATTAAAACGAAATATAATCGATGAGAAAAAAATAGATGTTTCGGAACATACAGGTAAAGAAATAGACATTTATGAGAATGGAAATAACATTGATATTCGTGATTTTGCTCATGTAGAAATAAATATTAATAAGATACATGTTCCAAATCGGCGGCGGCGCGCCGATTAATACTTTTTCAAAATCAAAAATGGCGGACCCAATATGGCGAAAGATTTTTAAAAAGGTAATTGGATTCGCTTGATACTCGATATTAAGGGGAGGGTATACCTAGTTTTTCAACAATATGAAGGAGTTTTTTTAAATTATCAACAAAATTATTTTGATAGTAATTTTTTGTGAGGAATTCAATAGTCGTATGGAAAAACTGACCAAAATATATTTTGACCACTCTTGAATTTTTTAAAAGTGTAAAAATTGAAAACTCTTAAAACCCATCCGTAATTTTTTAGAAAATATGCCTTAATATTCAGAAAAAATTAGCGATTAAATATTTTAATTTTTACTATTTTTGAAGCATTTTTTTCAAAAAAAAATTTCGTTTTTCTCAAATAAGTTTATGTTTTTTGACATAAAATAAATATTATATTATAAAAAAAAAATTTTAGAATTTTTTTTGACGCTTTTGATCAATTGATTATTTAAAAAAATTTTTTTTTTAATTTTTCATCTGAACAGTTAGTGTTAAAATCAAGTCTATAAAAAAAGCCGTAAATTTACAAGCTGATAGTATTTTGTTTGGAATTATAATACTCTTTGGGCATTTCTCCTCTTGTATATAATCTAAATATTTATATAATAATATAACCTGATGGTTATAACGATGGAATTCGTGAAAATATAAGTGACGCTCGAATGCAAACAAGCGACATCGGCATTATTCTTGAAGTCGACTATTACTTTTTTTTTTTTTTTTTTTTTTTTTTTACAAAACAAGTTTAGGAGAGGAAAAAATGCATTTACGCACTTGTTCGTGTGGGACTCGACCACATGCTGTGGTAATACCTCACTAAAACAACCTCTCCCATTCTTGCCTTACGTATTCTTATCCGCTTTTGCTCCTTCCGTCCTGAAAGGTAAGCAATAGCCCGATTCCTTTGCTCGAGGTGTTTTCAGTTAACTGGTCTGTAGGTGTTCCTGTCCGTTGCCGCTGTTGTTCTTACGCGGTGGCCAGGAACGCTATTGGATGCTTTTTTAGAGCTACCTTCGTGATGGTATATTATGAAAAACAGTGCTGCCTGACCAGATGAAGAGAGCTCAGCAGAACTGCCTTCTGCATTCGACCTGCCAATGCGTCAGCTTGACGCTCGCAGGTTGGAACTCTTTGAAGCTGGCTAACAAATGAAGCTCTCATCCCCCCTAGACAGCCAAGAATAAGGACAACTAAATGGACTTTATAGCCTCTATGTATTCTCCTCAATTCGAACAGCAGGTCTTGATACTTTTGCCGTTTCTTATCCTCCTTCTGAGCGATATTGCCCTCGGCAGGAGCCGAAAACTCAATCACGCAGATGATCTTACCTTTATGATCCTGGAGTACTATATCAGGCTTAGTAGCACTGATACGATGAGTGGTAGAAAACGAAAAATTCCAGTAGATTCTGCAATTCTCATTCTCCACAACAGCCTCCTGATCCTCTTGGGCGTATGGCAAGACAGGTTCCTTATCTACACCATATTGGTGTCGAAGATGGTAATACAATACCTTAAGTCCAGCATTGTGTCTTTCAATATACCTGGAACATGCATACGTCGGACACGCACTTAGAATGTGAGTAAGTGTTTCCGGATATTGTTTACATACTCGACAGTTGTAATTGTCGACAGGTATCTGCATGACCTTACTGCGATAATATAAGGTATTGATAACACCATCTTGGCAAGCAAATAAAAATCCCTCAGTCTCCGATCTTAAACCAGCAGATTTCAGAAATCTAAAAGACAGATCCTTAGACAACTCCATCTCCCTAAGAATCTTATAGAATTGCCCATGAAGAGGCTTCCTAACATGTTGCTCCAATAGAAGTACATGTTCAGCCTGCTTCACTTGTCTTTTAAGCATCAAAGGTGTTAATGATGCCAATCCCTGTTCTGTATCGCTGGTATCAAACGGAAGACTAAGTTCATCTGCCGCTCTGTTTGCCGCTTTGTATAAAAATGCCCCATTATCTGCAATTTCATAATGGTGGACAAATTGCATAAGAGGATCATTACTGTTCATCACCGAACACGCCGCAGCCAATACAATACGGCGATGAAGACACTCTACACTAAGTAGACCTCTCCCTCCCTGATCGCGTGGAAGGTAAATTCGAGGTACAGAAGACCTTGGGTGATGACATCGATGTATTGACATCATCCTACGTGTCTCTCTATCTAGTAACTTCAGGTCATCCACATTCCACTTAACAGCTCCAAATGTATAGAGAAGTAAAGGAATGGCTAATGTATTTGTGGCTTGTATCTTATTCTTCCCAGATAATTCAGGTGACCAAATTTTTCTAAGAAGACCTCGATATTTCTTTTGGAGATGATCTTTAAGCTTACAAACATCCTGAGTCTCCGATTGTGGAATCCCAAGATATGTGTAAGCATCCCCTACACCAAGATGTTGTATGGTGTTGCCACCGATGAGCTGCAGGTCCTCAGAGTTACTTTGTAAATCCGATGTTTCTCGTCTTCCTCTATTTAGATGAATCACGGCACATTTGTCCAATCCAAAAGACATACCTATAGCTCTGGAATACACAGCTACTGCAAACACTAAGATATTAAGTGCCTCCTTACTGGAGGCATAGAGCTTAAGATCATCCATATAAAAAAGGTGGTTGATCTTATATACTCTATTTTTTGGTTTGCCACACATGTATCCAGAGTGCTTTTCTCGAAGAACAATAGACAGAGGCAAGAGGGAGATGCAAAAAAGTAGAGGACTGAGTGAGTCTCCTTGAAAAACTCCTCTTTTATAGGTGACGATGTTAGTATTCACCTGTTGTTTGTTCGATGTTATAACAAACCTTGTCCTCCACTTGAGCATTAGATCTTTCAAGCATCTCACAATGTTTGGATGTACCTGTAAGCATTCAAGAAGCTTGATAATCAATTCGTGATTCGTAGAGGCGAATGCTTTACAGTAATCAATCCAAGCCATTGACAGGTTGCGCCGATAAAATATCGAATCTTGGGTCACGCACCTATCTATCAGTAGGTTATCCCTACAACCTGCTAGGCCTCTCTTACACCCTCGCTGTTCACCTATTGCACTCCACACTGGCTCTATGGATGTTAATATCCTCTCTTTGAGGATACCAGTGAATAGCTTGTAACAGGTGTTAAGACAAGCTATTGGTCTATAATTTATTGGATTAGACAAATTTCCTGATTTTGGTAGAAGTACCGTTCTTCCTTCAACCAACCACTGAGGTACGTGATCTTCTCCGTTAAGAAAGCTAGAAAATATACGGGCCAAATGTTGGTGGGTAAAAGTGAACTTCTTCCACCATAGATTATTAATCTTGTCTGGACCGGGTGCTGAATAGTTCTTAGTTTTAGCAACTACATTTCTCACTTCCTCCTCAGTGATTCGTGAGCACTCTTCCATAGGGTGTTCAAGCCCCTGCCGATGACAGAAGCTACGAAAGAGTGGTATAGATGCATCTTGATCGTTTAGAGAACATGTGGTTTCGTAGATATTCTTCCAGAAGTTTTCAACCTCTTCACGACTAGGTGGCTTTTCAACGGTTGGAGAAGGTACTGGGAACAGGCGGGACGGATTGATAGCAAAAGTGTTATTTTGCTCTATCCATTTTACACGCCGTTCTAATTGTTCTCTTATAATTACAAGAGTACGTATCTTCTCAATCCAATGCTGCTTGATATTCTGCAGCTTAGACTTCTTGAGAGTATGATGCAATCTTTTTAGAGATTGGGCTATGCCCAAAACTCTAGGAGTAAATGCTCTATTTGTTGCTAGATATGCAATCACACTCTGCAATTGAGAAGCCATCCGTCTGGCCACCCCAATCTTGAACTGTACCTGTTTAATTCGTTGTTTTGTTCTTGCAATGCGCTCAGAAACAGATTTTCTGTTGCTTTCGCGAAGCAAAGAAACCGCCTTTTCATAATCTGCACAGTTCAATGTCCAGAGGTCTACATCTTCTGAAAGGTCCGAAAGTTCTCTGTTCGCCGCTGCCAATTTGTCCATTTTAATGGAAACCTTGTGATGAATTTTGGTTTCTCTTGCGCCCACATTACTATGCTCGACCATTTGTTGTGTTGTGAGAACTGATCGTCTGTTCTCTACGGGGTCTCGATCTTCTTGAAGGAGAGCTTCATATCCCCTACCCAACAGAGAGGATATCTGATCTCTTAGATTCTGAGATGTTATTTGAGCGTATTGGGGATACATAGTGATCCATCGCTCATAACATCTCTTCATTATTCCTCTACGGTCAGGAGAAGAGTTTCGCCAACATAAGATGGCATCTCTCTTCATCCCCTCAGTCCATCGTAGACGCTCACGAGCTTGTCCACGGGCGTAGCCTGGTCGTCGCCTGGGTTCTATCCTATTGCCACTCCCAACTGAACCCAGGTCTCCATCCGAAAGAGACCTATTGTGGGTGGCACTGCGCGTTACAGTTGTCGTAACCGCAAGTTACCCTGTGGGGGTGGTTAACCCATCACAGGTTGACAATTAATTCAGGTTACTATTATTATTATTATTATTATTATTATTTTTTTTTTTTTTTTACAAAACAAGTTTAGGAGAGGAAAAAATGCATTTACGCACTTGTTCGTGTGGGACTCGACCACATCCTGTGGCAATACCGCACTAAAACAACCTCTCCCAATTCTTGCTTTACATATTCTTATCAACTTTTGCTCCTTCCGTCCTGGAAGGTAAGCAAAAGTTTCTTTTTTTTTACTCTGTACAGTTTCACCATTCTGTTCTTTGGGTCTTCATGTCCATTGCCGCCGATGTTCTTATGCGGCCGACATGAAATTGTTGGATGCTTTTTTAGAGCTACCTTTAAAAATGTTTTTTTTTTTTTTTACAAGGAACAGTGCTGTCGGACCACAAAAAGAGAATTCAAAAGAACTGCTTTTTGCATTCTACCTGCTAACAGATTGGCTTGACGTTCGCAGGTTGGGATCTTCTTCAGTTGGCTTACAAATGAAGCCTTCATCCCTCCTAAGCAGCCGAGAATTAAAACAATCAAATGGACTCTATATCCTGGATGCATTTTACTCAATTCGAATAAGAGCTCATGATATTTTATCCGTTTCTCATCCTCCTTTTTCATGATGTTTCTGTCGGCAGGAGCCGAAAACTCAACTACATAAATGATCTTACTTTTATGATCTTGGAGGACCATATCAGGCTTGGTGGCACTGATATGATGAGTGGTGGGGAAAGAAAAATTCCAGTAGATCTTGCACTGGTCATTTTCTACAACGGATTCTTGATCCATTTGGGCATACGGCAGAATGGGCTCCTTATCTATACCGTACTGGTGACGAAGGTGGTAATACAAAACCTTCAGTGCAGCATTGTGTCTTTCTATATATCTGTTACATGCATAAATCGGACAGGCACTTAATATATGACTAAGTGTCTCCGGGTATTGTTTGCATGCACGACAGTTGGAATCGTCAACAGGTATATGCATCACACGGCTGCGGTACACCAAAGTATTAATCACTCCATCCTGACAAGCGAACAAAAATCCTTCTGTCTCCGATTTTAATCCAGCCGATTTAAGGAATGCAAAAGACAAACCTACAGACAATCCCATTTCTCTGACGATATTATAAAATTGTCCGTGAACAGGCTTACTAACATGTTTTTCTAAAAGAAGTACATGTTCTGCATTCTTTACATGTTTTTTGAGCATCAAAGGTGGTAATGACGCTATTCCATGTTCGGTATTATTTGTATCAAATCGAAGATTAAGTTCCTTTGCCGCTCTATTTGCCGCTTAATATAAAAATGCCCCATTATTTGCAACTTCATGATGATGGACAAATTGCATTAAAGGATCCGTACTATTCATCACTGAGCATGCCGCAGCCAGTACAATACGGCGATGAAGACATTCTAAACTTAGTAACCCTCTTCCTCCCTGATCTCGTGGAAGGTATATTCGAGTTACGGAAGACCTTGGATGATGGCATCGATGTATTGTCATCATCTTGCGCGTTTGTCTATCCAGTATCTTCAGCTCATCCACATTCCATTTAACCAAGATGATGAATGGTGTTGCCACCAATAAGCTGAAGATCGTCTAAATCGCCTGATGTTTCAGATGTTTCCAGTCTTCCTCTATTCATATGGACAACAGCACATTTATCAAGTCCAAAGCTCATTCCAATTGCACTGGAATACTTGGCCACTGCAAACACTAGAATTTTTAATGCTTCCTTACTGGAGCCATAGAGCTTAAGATCGTCCATGTAAAACAGGTGGTTAATCTTGTGAACTCTATGTCTTGGTTTGCCACACAAGTATCCAGAGTGTTTTTCACGAAACACAACAGACAGAGGCAAGAGGGAGATACAAAACAATAGAGGACTAAGAGAGTCGCCTTGGAAAACTCCTCTTTTGTAGATGATGACGTCAGTCATCACCTGTTGCTTGTTTGATGTTAATACAAACCTTGTTCTCCATAAAAGCACAAGCTCTCTCAAGCATCTCACTATGTCTGGATGTACCGCAAGACATTCAAGAAGCTTAATAATAAGCTCATGACTGGTGGAATCAAACGCTTTACGGTAGTCAATCCAAGCCATGGACAAGTTTCGTCGATAAAATATCGAGTCTTGGGTCACACACCTATCAATCAGTAGGTTCTCCCTACAACCTGCCAGACCTCTCTTGCATCCTCGTTGTTCGCCTATTGTACTCCATACTGGTTGAATAGATGACAAAATTCTTTCCTTAAGGATACCAGTAAATAGCTTGTAGCAGGTGTTAAGACAAGCTATTGGTCTGTAATTCTTTGGAAAAGTCAAATCTCCACATTTTGGCAATAGTACCGTACGTCCATCCACCAACCACTGTGGTACGGGATGTTCTCCGTTGAGAAAAGTTGAGAATAGGCGGGCCAGGTGTTGGTGTGTTGAAGTAAACTTCTTTCACCACATGTTGTTAATTTTATCCGGCCCAGGCGCTGAAAAGTTTTTAGTTTTAGCAATTACATTTCTCACTTCCTCCTCCTCCTTTACTACCAAAAGGAGTATCGATGTGCATGATGTCTCTCAATGTTCTATCCATAATTTCTAAAGTATACCTTGGTACCATTGGAGCTTCATCCCAAATAAAGACATTACATGAAAAAGAGGTAAATCCTTCCATATTAAGTTAGTTAAGAAACAAAAAGATGATCTTCGGAAGGTAAGATTGAATAAAATTCAACAATAACGTCAAGTAATCATAGCGACGTTTCGTTGGCTCAGGTTTGCCAACCTCATCAGGCTAAAAATTTTTTTATTTCAAATTTGTTAAATACACACTTCATTAACAAAATGGTTTAAAAAAAACACATATTCTAATTTTTTTGAAAATAAATAAATAACAAACAAGCTTTTTACCTTCACACACACAACAAAAAACTCCGGTCACTTTAAGTCGAAAATTCGTTAAAAATTAAAATTCTATTTCATTTAAATATTTAAATTCGTCAAATGTCTCGAAGACATCCATCGTTAGTCGACGAAAAGTAACTACTGAAATTTGGCTTTAGATTTGGAGCAAAAGGTGAATATTTAATACAGATACAAGTAAAGTCAATGAACCTAGACGTAAACACAACACACAGAAGGTATATACATTTTTTTCTTGGTCAAGACTTTAGACGATTTAGTAAAGGAAAGAAGATCTTATTTAGAGAGAAAACATCTTCTTTTCTGTTGAGTGTATTAGAATTTGAATTAATATGAATCATTTCTGAAACCCTTCTTTTTCTGCAATTAGATTCTCGATCTAAAATTTGCGCATTCATCCAATCAAAATCATGACCCAAGGTGTTACGATGACGATAAAAAACAGACTTGTCATTTTTGGCATCTTTGTGCTCATTAATTCTTTTTTTAACGTTCGCTTTGTTTCTCCGACATATGTTGCAGAACAATCTTGGCAATCCACTTTGTATACAATGTTCGTACAATCCCATTTATTATTAACATCTTTTCCGAGCCTTACAATGGACTGTGAATCTTTATTTACAAGTGGAATCGAAATTAAGGAATACTCTCTTGAAATTTGCGATAGTTTGGAAAAAAGTATGTCATTATAAGGAAAACAAACCTTTGGAAGTGTTTTATATATATTATTAACATTGTTTATTGCGAAATCACGAGGAGGTGAAAATTTTAATTTATCTATTCTAATTTTTGTATATTTTTTATGAACTCTAAAGGATAGTCATTTAATTTTAAAATTGATCCGACTTTTTTCAAATTATCGAAATGAGACTTTTTATGTGATAAAGAAATCGCTCTATCAACCAAATTGAAGACAGTATTCCTCTTTTGTTGGAATGAATGATCTGAAAAGAAATTAATAAGTCTGCCGGATGAAGTTGGTTTTTGATACCAATTCGTTATAATTTTATTGTTATCTTTAATTAAAGTTAAGTCCAAAAAATTGATGCTATTATTGTTTTCTAATTCAAAGGTGAAATTTAATTTTTTATGGTAAGAATTAAAAACTTTTATAACGTGTTCTACATCTTCCTTATTTACAGCTATAAAAGTGTCATCCACATATCTGCCATAAAAAAGAGGAACACAGTTATATTCATTTTTAAAAATTTTTAAACATTCAGTTTCCAGATCATCCATTATTATGTTCGCAAATAATGGAGATATCGAAGAACCCATCGGAGTTCCATCAATTTGTCTATAATATTTTCCATCAAAGATGAAGTAGGTATTGTTAAACAAAAATTCCGTACATTCGATGATATCACAAAACGGAATCTTACATTTTTGTTGTAACAAGCTGAGACGTCGATCTAGACTTTGAATCACAAGTTCACACGAAACATTTGTAAACAAAGAACTAACGTCAAGCGAAAGAAACGTCACACTGTCATGTATCGTCAAGTCATTTAATTTATTTTTTAGCTCGAAACTGCTATTGATATGGGAGGAAGGTAATGTAATACTCCCTTTAAGTTCATTGTATAAAAACTTAGCTAAAAAATGAGTTGGACTGTTTATTAAAGAGATGATTGGTCTGAGTGGTATATTGACTTTGTGAATTTTTGGTAGACCATACGCTTTGGCCAGTTCAGTGTCTGTCAAAGTCAGTGCGTTTTTATGATCGATCTTGTTAAAAAATTCATTATCATTTAAATTTTTTAGAATCTTGGAAGTATTCTCTTGTAACTTTTTTAATGGATTTCTACCGACAATAACCAAAGCGTATGGTCTACCAAAACTACTTCTGTGTATTGTGTTTACGTCTAGGTTCATTGACTTTACTTGTATCTGTATTAAATATTCACCTTTTGCTCCAAATCTAAAGCCAAATTTCAGTAGTTACTTTTCGTCGACTAACGATGGATGTCTTCGAGACATTTGACGAATTTAAATATTTAAATGAAATAGAATTTTAATTTTTAACGAATTTTCGACTTAAAGTGACCGGAGTTTTTTGTTGTGTGTGTGAAGGTAAAAAGCTTGTTTGTTATTTATTTATTTTCAAAAAAATTAGAATATGTGTTTTTTTTAAACCATTTTGTTAATGAAGTGTGTATTTAACAAATTTGAAATAAAAAAATTTTTAGCCTGATGAGGTTGGCAAACCTGAGCCAACGAAACGTCGCTATGATTATTTGACGTAATTGTTGAATTTTATTCAATCTTACCTTTCGAAGATAATCTATTTGTTTCTTAAAGACATTACATCTTTTAAAACCAAACCTTCTTTAGACTGTAGTGTAATACTGGATGATGAATCACTATGTAACGGCACAGGTAATTCCAGGTACTCCAGAACCATCCACATATAAGTTACAACAATTTTTTTTTTAAACAAATATTTACTGCATTTAATACAAAATCAACAACAACCTTTTGTTAGGAATTCAATTCATCATACCTTTCTTTGCCTTAGACTCTTTCTTCCTCAAAATTCACAGAAAAATCAATTTCTAAATTCTTACATTCATCTTCAACATCGGTTATTCCAGGAGAATCATGAAGGTGATAACCTTCTTCAGACAATAATTCTCTTATATTAATGTATGCTTTATTTTCAGCTATTACATTATCAAAATATCTAAAATAATCTTCTGAGATATGAGCTTTAATCTGTTCCCAAAGTTCACCTGCATTTATTGGACGACAGTGTATTAAAATCCTTACAAATAATCGACGAAGTGAATAAGGCATCATCCACAAAGAAGCTTCCTCTAATGCTTCTTTCCATTCCTGATCATTTTTTATAAGTCCTAATGCTAAACAAGCAGACGTAAAACTCTGATGAATTACTCCATCAACTGTTCTTAATGATTCATATGAAATTTCAGTTTTTACTGTGAGGAGTAATAATCTAAGATGAAATAATTCTATATCTCTTATCTTAACAGAATACATTCTTCCTATCACTTTCTCTTTATGACTTCTCTCGATCCACTCACATTTTTTTATCCCAACTGTAATATTCTGGAATTTCAGTATAAAAAAATTTATGAGCATTATCATTACGTTTATTTAAATTAAAATAATCTGATAACTGTGTATTTTTTTTAAAATCAAATGACATTTCTTGACTTCCTTGTTTTTGTTAAATAAAAACATTTGGTTCATTCGGTAAATGCAGCGGTAAACGACATATGCTGTGACTTTTTTTAATAAATGTTTACTTAAAACTCTCCATGCACCTTCAACTGGACCTACATATCTATTTTCTTTATAATGATTTATTTCATTATGATTAATAGTAGATTCTCCATTACTATTGGTAATATGATAATTGATGCGGCATTATGACCCTTTTAGATCCTATATAAGAAACAAGTACTGAAGGTAAGCGTGAAAATTTAACGGAAAAGCGTTAACAGTTAACAAAAAACGATACTTTTTTACCTGGTTCCTTGGTTACAGAGAGAAGGTCTTCGTTAAAATTTAAAGAAAAATGAAACTCTCAGCTCTTTATACAAATTACTTAAAAATTTAAATTTTATTTCTTAATCCAAACAATAGACTACCTGCAGGGTGTAATCATCGTTCGAGCAAACCCTTGTATAATAAGGGTTAATGGCTTTAGGAAAAGAGATAAAATTTTTGAGTTCTAATGAAAAGAGAGAAATTAAATTAAATTCTAAAAGTTTACCTCATTATTCAAATATTCTTCAAATTTAAATTTTTCTTTCTACATACGAACAATAGACTAAATAAGCCCATCGTTTTTCGAGCCAACCCTTGCATAATGAGGGTTATAATTGGTTTTGAAAAAGAGAAACAATTTTTGAGCTTTATCACAGTGCTCTTGAATCAGAAGCAGGATTTTTGAAAATGGATGGAAGATTTTCGAACGTAGAGTTTTCCCACATGAACTCTAGTTTCCGAATTTTTAATATCAGAAATCGTACCTGATCCTATTTTAAAGATACATGTATATATAATTATATATATATATATATGTCGTAGGCAAGTAGAAGAATCAGGCATTTAGCTTAATTTCTAGGCATTAAGCTACACTTAGGCAAGTAGAGGAATGAAGATGTGTAGGATACGCATTCTTTTGCTTGCCTGAATTCATGTAGGCATTAAGCTTATTGACTAGGCAATAAGCTAACTGCCTAAAGTGTTCCTGGCAAATAGAAGGAAAGGGATATTCTATGACGAAGTATAAACACAGATATATAAACAAACTTTCGATGTACATAATTAATTAAAAGTAAACTTTAATTTGTATTTATTTTATAAAATTCAAAATAAAATTCAGTTTTTCGTTATTCGTTCCAACTAACAGTTGACGATTTTACTAAATAATTTTAAAATGGAACTTAATTCTGTTGATAAATTGGAATTTGAAAAAAGTGTTACAAAGTAAGAAGTAAAAAAAACTATAGTAACAGATCTTTTTAGAACAGAAAGCAATTTTGGAAAATACGTTTCGTATGGCACCATATACACTAAATCCATTGCCTTTCATAATTATTTAAATGTTAATAGTCAGGCTGATTTTTTTTCAAATCTAATTTGTCATCTTTCAATATTTTGTTAATGTTTTCCAATTGTTTTCTATTCCAAAAACATCTGCTACTAGTTTTTTTACTCATTACTTCAAAGCACTTTTTCAAATTCTAATTTATTAACAGTATTAAGTACCGTTTGAAAATTATTTAGCAAAATCGTCAACTGTTAGTTGGAACAAATAACGAAAAACTGAACTTTATTTTGAATTTTATAAAATAAAGACAAATTAACGTTTACTTTTAATTAATTATGTACATCAAAAGTTTGTTTATATATCTGTGTTTATACTTCGTCATAGAATATCCTTTTTCTTCTATTTGCCGGGAACACTTCTGGCCACTTAGCTTATTGCTTAGGCAATAATCTTAATGCCTAAATGAATCCAGGCAAGTAGAAGAATACACATCCTTCACATCTTTATTCTTCTACTTGCCTATAGGGGTTATTTATGATCCTATAAAAACAGATAATATTAACAAGTTATTAAATGAATTGTGGAATATTGTTTTTAAAGGCCATTTCAAGATCTTATTTGTTCTATTGATATTTTTAGTGATTTTATAGTGAATTTACGAAAAAGTTCGTTTTCCCCATATAAATACCCAGTGGGCACAAAAATCGAAAAGACGTCCTTAAGTCCTTTCTCCTTCAATTGTCTACTTTTGCTAATGTTATATGGAGTTGGAAATGACAGTGTTACATAGAACATCAAAACATCAAACCACATTACTTGCTATTATTTTTTTTAAATTAATTAATATTTTAGAGATTTGTTACTTTTATATAGAATAACAATTTACCAAAGTAGTAGTCATATAGAAGACCTTTCAAAAAATGACATATTTAAAAGTTGTTTTAGTACAATGTATAAACACAAAATACATTGACTTGAACAATGACCTGTTATTGCTTGAAAGACGTTCTGAGGGCGTGTATATGTTATAAACAAGTCAAACACTATATGAAAGTGTTTATAAAGACTTCCTTATTAGTACTTTAACAAAAATTATATTAACTATTTTATGTTAAATAACCTATGGACCTTGAAAGTCTAAATAGGTAATGTGATACTCATAATTGCGGATCTACCACAGGTAAAATCATTCTAACTCTAAAATAGGATCAGATACGATTTCGCGGTTTGAAAATTCTAAAACTAGAGATCATGTGGGTAAACTTTACGTTGGGAAATCTTCCATCCATTTTCAAAACCCTTACTTTTGCTTCAAGACCACTTTGTTTAACGAAAAGAGAGATAAATACATTAGTGCGTGGTATAGAAGTGCATGGTAGTAAACGTTATGCATGAATAGAACTTTAATGAGTATAATGTGGAAGTGAATAGTGCTTATTATTGTGTATTTTCTGTTAAGTGTTTATAATACAAATGTATTTAATGTAAAAGTGTAAAGTATTAATATGCTTATTGCTTATTAAGGATTTGTGTTGAACAGTTCTTAATACGGTGAACAAAAATTGTTTATTAAAGAAATGAACTGTAAGTGTTAAATAATAAATATTAAAGTGATACTAATAGTCAATATACAGTAAAAATTAAATGTGAAAAGTGACAGTGATTTAAATGAAAGTGTGCAAAATGTGTTGACTAAAGTAACAATATTTAGAAAGTGTTTCAATTTTTTATTTCCTTCTTATTTTTAATGAAGTTAGTGTTATGAAATGATAAAAGTGTCCATAAAATGGGATTGTGGATTCAGTAAACAAGAAATTGATAACAGTTTAATAAATAAATTAATTGTGAATGTTTAATAAATAATAAAGTGATTATAATGTCTCTAATCAGTCGTTACAGTGTAAAAGAAGTGTTAATAATATAATTATATAAAAGAGGTGAGATAAAGATATAAGATAATAACATGAGACAATGATATGAAATAAACAGATGAGACAATAAGAGAAATGAGGTAAAAATATAAGACAATGAGATGAGATAAACATGTAAAACAATGAGAGATAAAGTAAAGAGATGAGATAATGATATATGATAAATAGATATAAGATAAATATATGAGATACAAAAACAAAAAAAACATTAAGACTTAAAATATTAAGACATGCAGGATACTTTAATGACATGCAGGATAAAGATGTGATTATGGAGATAGATCGTAAGACATAGAAAATAAGATTTATTTTTTTTTTTTTTTGCAGTTTGTTTTTTAAAAATAAGTTCTCAGTTAAAGAGGAGATGTTTCAATTAAAATGATAAAGATTATGATATTATTCGTAATGGGAATATGCTGAATGACAATCACATGTATAAGTTTGGGGAATTATTGGAAATTGATCAGGTGGTAGTTTCCAAAACAAATTACAGGATATTTAGAAATCTTTTAAATAGAAAATTGTCAAGACAATTCTCCAATCCACCCAACTTTCTTTGATCGTAAATAAATTATTGTCAAGAAACATCAAATTTTTTCTGGTCAAACGATCATTTAATCAATAACATTGAGAGTCATACAAGACTCATAAAAGCATAAAAGCATAAACAACGACGTTTCGGCAACATATGAGTGCCTTCTTCAAGTTTTAATTCCATATTCAACATTTGCAATAATATTATTTATCGGAAGAGACCTATTGTCATAAGAAATACCAAAGTTTTTTCCCAACGAAACTGTATCAACTATATTATCCTCTCAATTTTATTGATTAAATGATCGTTTGACCAGAAAAAATTTGATGTTTCTTGACAATATTTAGAAATGTTAGATGATATAAAAGCAATCAATAAGAATAAATCACAAATTCAAATATTGAATTTTTGTTTATGATAGTCTTAATGAAGGTTGTTTAAATGAAGATCAAAGGGAGATTTTATGCAGGTTATATCCATTAAACCCTAATGTAGTTTTTTTAAGCGTCCAACAACAACCAAATTTTGTTGACTGTGGTGTATACGCTATTGCGTTTGCTGTTTCTTCTGTCACGCGGTAAATTTTACCGGTTCCAGTTTGTTTAAATTTCCACTTTTAACACAAAGCACACGCCTACTATCCACAGAATTCAACCAGCCGTACCGAATCTGAAATATTTGATAAGAAATTTGTATTAATTCGCGCGAACAACATTTGTTTGTTTACATGTAATTCTTCGACAACGAGGTGAAAACTGCTGTCAGCTGAGATTCATCACATCGTCATCCAGTACAGAGTCAAACCTTCACGCACCGTCAGGCTTGTTCTTTCGTTTCTTAATTATCTCTTTCTTCGTACTTTGTCTTCTCGTTAGTGCGCAGCACTTTGCAGTGTATTGACTAGGTAATCATAGATAACGGCCGAGGATTTGAATTGACAGCCCTACGCTCTTCCAGCTCACGGCTCAGTCAACATTGCAGTCTGTCAGCCCTTTTCTTACTGATCTCAATCGATGTCGCCACCTACACGAAATTTATCGATTTTGGAATAAAATCAATTCTGAGTACCAGATTTTCTTATTATGTAACTCCACCTCATGTTGTATCTTTGGATACTGGAAACCTGCGATTTTGTTATTTTAGAGAAACTACCAAGATTCTCTAAATTAATCGGGAAACTTGGGGGCCCGATAGCATAATCAGGGCGAAAACTATCAAAAATTCAAATGAGAAAATTCCAGAGTCAAAATTCGATCCGTTGATCCGAAACTCTGATGGTTAGGCACTGCCATTTGTAAGCGTGTTTCCTGGTTTCAAGAAAAGGGTTTCCGAGAACTCTGTAGTGTAAATCACGATAGTTCATAGTAGGACAAACAAGTATAAAACCGATGATGGGTGAGGGCCCTTCAATATCTTATACAGCCCTTAAGACGCGAGTCACCGGCAGCACGTTGAGTCATATGGAGATAACACGGGAAGGACGAACGTATGAAAAAAAGAGAAAAAGGACATGAAAGAGCACATGGTGATAACGGAAATAAAAAGTAATCGTTCTGCGTTCTGCTTTTGATTGATTCGGTTGGAAAGTCGGCGTGTGGACTCACATACCGAATGAAAAATTATTGTTCGAAAAGGAACTTTTATAAACTATTAATTATTTGAAAACCGTTTAATTAAATTGAGTGATAGTATCTACGAAAATCTTCATGTTAGTAGTTTTCTTGTTTCATAATTTGCGATGTTTCTGCCAGGATGTAATTTATTATAATTTTTCTTTATTATGTTTAATTAATGTTAACATTTCGGGTAGATTTCGTTATCGTTTTTCGAACTAAATAAATGTTATTTCATTTTTTTTTTGGTGTTTCTAAATTAACGATGTAAAATTTTGATAATAAATTCTAATTTCGAGCCACCGGAAGTAGAACGTAGCGTCGTTCACCACGTGTTTTCAATTCTCTTTTGTAGAATCTGTTTTCTTAGTTTTAAAAAATGTTAAATTTCAATTAATAATGTTTCAAGTGGTGAACTAAAACTTTCATAATTTTCTTTATTTAAATTTAATAGAAATATTAATATTATAATGTGTGAGTAGAGAGTATTCTATAGAGATGCGGTCACGGCTGGTATCAGTTTCCCTAATTAATTTATTTAATATAAAATTAATTAGTGATTGATTTTTTCTGTCATATCAAGTTTTATAAATTGTCATGTGAAATGGAAGTGTCAGGCTGAACTCTGCGAAAGGTACAGCAGCGTTAAGTATTGGTTGCGACAGGTCAAACTTTGAGTTTTCTCTTTACAATTTAGGTGTTTCCTAGATATTTTTTTTATTTCAGTATAATGGTTAATAATATTTATAACTTTTTACAGATTATAGTTAAAATTGTATTTAACTGTTTTCACATTAATTTTGTTGTTGCTGTTAAATTTCTCTGAATTCTATTAATTTTTTTGTTAACTTTATGATCGGACCTGTCGCATGTACTCATTGTATATGAATTTCTAACGACCAGTATGGTAAAATATACCACATAATATATTGTAAAAATTTTGTAATGAGAATTTAATATGAAATTTTATAATATTGAGACAAACAGTCTCTTAATATTTGCGCCCTCTATAATCATTTTATTAAAAATTTATAATTTAGCTAGTTTTTCTCCCTTTTTCCCTTTTTGTCCCTCTCGTTTCCCGATAATTATGTTTTATTAATTCTCAAATTTAAGTTTAGTTAGATTTCTTTTAGCCCTACCGTTTCCCGAGTTTGCTTATATAGAGTCATTTATTTTTGAATAAATTGTAATTTTTGGATTTTCTTAAATTTAACTATTGAGTTTTCTTCCTAGTATTTTGTTGAAAATCCGGAACCCCCCCTCTCTCCCTAACACTACTGAGAGCCGAGTATTTCCAATAGCTTTGAGATCTATCGTGTTTATTTGTAAATTTTTGATTCTTTTTTGGTCGGAGAATTGCGATTAACATCAGATGAATAGTCATCACGCGCAATTTAGTTTTATTTACAGGTAAAGCTTGTTTTTAATCTTTTAAGCTCTAGTCGGTTGTTCGTTACCGACACAACTATTTTATCCATTTTGTGATTATGATGTTGGTAGTTTCTATGCACAGCTCGGTGTGATAGAAATAGTGTAGATTCTTTGGTTTTGCTTTTGATGGTTATGTCGCGTGTCTTCGAGAATAATCTTTCTTTTTTTTGGGGATTTAGTTTTGCTTAAATACCGTGTCGGATCCGTAATAACCTTTACGGACGATTATGTCATGTCGGGTCCGTAATAACCTTTGCGAATAATCTTTTTCTCTAGCTTCAACTAAAGTAACCGCTTAACGGCTTCCTCGTCTAGTCGTTATTCTTAATTTTGTGAACTTTGATTATCGGTTATAGATCGATTTTTATTAAATTTTTTTTTGTCAACGAACTAGCGCTCAACATAGATTATTTACAAAGTTAAACATTTATAGCGATTTAGAGATCTCAAAGCTAGGATCTTAATTTGAATGTAGATTCTGGGCGTGGCTTTATTTAGATTTGATTTTGTCGTCGTATTTTGCTTTCTTTTGTCGCTTCAAGTATTTTTGGTATTTCTTTCTTTATCTTGGCTAATATAGTAAGTATGGATTTAATTTAATTTTATTTGTTTTCAGACAGTAATTTTGATTTGGGATTTAGTATATTAAATTTTTTTCTTATGTAAAAATCTACATTACACTTCATATTTTAATATTAAACCTGGAAATGTTGTATATAATCTTGCATTAATGAGAACACATTTGTATATGATGTTAGAAACAAATGTGTTATCTCCTTTTCCGATAATTTTACAAAATTGTATAATCTTGGAATTGGCAATATCGAGTTAATAAAAAACAATAATTTACATGTGAGGAATGTAAAAGATGCGACATAGAAGAGAAAATTCGATTATCAAACCGATGACAACTTTACAGAAATGGAAGGAGATAGTAGTAGTGCTTTATTACATACAAAAATAGGACAGAGAAAATCTGTTAATATTCCTGACTAAGAAACTAAAAAAAGCTGTACTAAATATTAAAAAGTGTATTGTAAAAGACCTAAGTTAAAAGGAGAGATGCGAAAGAGAGACAAATAACAAATATAAGAAAGTGTAAATAGTGACAGAAATTTAAATGTTTGTAAGAAAAAAGGTGTGTAAAATGCGTCAAATTCTATTGAATTTGTAAAAGAAGGTAATAATTTTGAAATATTAGAAACAATAGTAGTAAGAAGACATTTTTTATTAAGTCTAATGAAAAAAATAGAAAAACTAGAGCAGAAGATCAGAAAGAATATAGTGAAATGATGAAATTAAAACGAAAAAGATTGATAACAAAGAAACAGAAATATCACTTATGGAAAATGTATGTTTAAGTAGTGAAACAGATTTAAATTTTTCTAAAAAAAACTACATAGAAAATGCTGTTAAAGAAAAAAAGAGACATATTAATTCTGCCAAATTAATAGTTTCTAGCGATTGTAATGAGACATGTAAAAAAAGTCCTGCAGAATTTAAAAAAAAAAAAATATCGTCAAAGGCTTAAATGAAAATGACAAATAATAATTGATGAGAAAGAAAGAGAAATGTTACTTATGAAAGATGTAAGTAGGGGAACAGATTTTTATGTTTGAAGTAAGAAAAATGTTGAATGTCAGTTAAAGTATCTTAAAGAAGTAGGAGAAGATGATAAGAATGAGAAATTACACAGAATATTCAACCAGACAAAAATTGTTAACACATCTAATCAGCAAATTAAAAAAAGTAGAGCAAAATATAAAAAAAAGTTATCGTCAATGATTGAAATTGAAACAGAAGATATGACATGATAAGGATGAAAATAATGAAATACTATATTCAAAAGATATACAGGAGAAAGATGTAAGGATTTGTGATGAGAAAATAAAAAAAGTCACGCAAAATGTAAAAACAGTAACTTCAAAGATAAATATTAAAACGAAATATAATCGATGAGAAAAAAATAGATGTTTCGGAACATACAGGTAAAGAAATAGACATTTATGAGAATGGAAATAACATTGATATTCGTGATTTTGCTCATGTAGAAATAAATATTAATAAGATACATGTTCCAAATCGGCGGCGGCGCGCCGATTAATACTTTTTCAAAATCAAAAATGGCGGACCCAATATGGCGAAAGATTTTTAAAAAGGTAATTGGATTCGCTTGATACTCGATATTAAGGGGAGGGTATACCTAGTTTTTCAACAATATGAAGGAGTTTTTTTAAATTATCAACAAAATTATTTTGATAGTAATTTTTTGTGAGGAATTCAATAGTCGTATGGAAAAACTGACCAAAATATATTTTGACCACTCTTGAATTTTTTAAAAGTGTAAAAATTGAAAACTCTTAAAACCCATCCGTAATTTTTTAGAAAATATGCCTTAATATTCAGAAAAAATTAGCGATTAAATATTTTAATTTTTACTATTTTTGAAGCATTTTTTTCAAAAAAAAATTTCGTTTTTCTCAAATAAGTTTATGTTTTTTGACCTAAAATAAATATTATATTATAAAAAAAAAATTTTAGAATTTTTTTTGACGCTTTTGATCAATTGATTATTTAAAAAAATTTTTTTTTAATTTTTCATCTGAACAGTTAGTGTTAAAATCAAGTCTATAAAAAAAGCCGTAAATTTACAAGCTGATAGTATTTTGTTTGGAATTATAATACTCTTTGGGCATTTCTCCTCTTGTATATAATCTAAATATTTATATAATAATATAACCTGATGGTTATAACGATGGAATTCGTGAAAATATAAGTGACGCTCGAATGCAAACAAGCGACATCGGCATTATTCTTGAAGTCGACTATTACTTTTTTTTTTTTTTTTTTTTTTTTTTACAAAACAAGTTTAGGAGAGGAAAAAATGCATTTACGCACTTGTTCGTGTGGGACTCGACCACATGCTGTGGTAATACCTCACTAAAACAACCTCTCCCATTCTTGCCTTACGTATTCTTATCCGCTTTTGCTCCTTCCGTCCTGAAAGGTAAGCAATAGCCCGATTCCTTTGCTCGAGGTGTTTTCAGTTAACTGGTCTGTAGGTGTTCCTGTCCGTTGCCGCTGTTGTTCTTACGCGGTGGCCAGGAACGCTATTGGATGCTTTTTTAGAGCTACCTTCGTGATGGTATATTATGAAAAACAGTGCTGCCTGACCAGATGAAGAGAGCTCAGCAGAACTGCCTTCTGCATTCGACCTGCCAATGCGTCAGCTTGACGCTCGCAGGTTGGAACTCTTTGAAGCTGGCTAACAAATGAAGCTCTCATCCCCCCTAGACAGCCAAGAATAAGGACAACTAAATGGACTTTATAGCCTCTATGTATTCTCCTCAATTCGAACAGCAGGTCTTGATACTTTTGCCGTTTCTCATCCTCCTTCTGAGCGATATTGCCCTCGGCAGGAGCCGAAAACTCAATCACGCAGATGATCTTACCTTTATGATCCTGGAGTACTATATCAGGCTTAGTAGCACTGATACGATGAGTGGTAGAAAACGAAAAATTCCAGTAGATTCTGCAATTCTCATTCTCCACAACAGCCTCCTGATCCTCTTGGGCGTATGGCAAGACAGGTTCCTTATCTACACCATATTGGTGTCGAAGATGGTAATACAATACCTTAAGTCCAGCATTGTGTCTTTCAATATACCTGGAACATGCATACGTCGGACACGCACTTAGAATGTGAGTAAGTGTTTCCGGATATTGTTTACATACTCGACAGTTGTAATTGTCGACAGGTATCTGCATGACCTTACTGCGATAATATAAGGTATTGATAACACCATCTTGGCAAGCAAATAAAAATCCCTCAGTCTCCGATCTTAAACCAGCAGATTTCAGAAATCTAAAAGACAGATCCTTAGACAACTCCATCTCCCTAAGAATCTTATAGAATTGCCCATGAAGAGGCTTCCTAACATGTTGCTCCAATAGAAGTACATGTTCAGCCTGCTTCACTTGTCTTTTAAGCATCAAAGGTGTTAATGATGCCAATCCCTGTTCTGTATCGCTGGTATCAAACGGAAGACTAAGTTCATCTGCCGCTCTGTTTGCCGCTTTGTATAAAAATGCCCCATTATCTGCAATTTCATAATGGTGGACAAATTGCATAAGAGGATCATTACTGTTCATCACCGAACACGCCGCAGCCAATACAATACGGCGATGAAGACACTCTACACTAAGTAGACCTCTCCCTCCCTGATCGCGTGGAAGGTAAATTCGAGGTACAGAAGACCTTGGGTGATGACATCGATGTATTGACATCATCCTACGTGTCTCTCTATCTAGTAACTTCAGGTCATCCACATTCCACTTAACAGCTCCAAATGTATAGAGAAGTAAAGGAATGGCTAATGTATTTGTGGCTTGTATCTTATTCTTCCCAGATAATTCAGGTGACCAAATTTTTCTAAGAAGACCTCGATATTTCTTTTGGAGATGATCTTTAAGCTTACAAACATCCTGAGTCTCCGATTGTGGAATCCCAAGATATGTGTAAGCATCCCCTACACCAAGATGTTGTATGGTGTTGCCACCGATGAGCTGCAGGTCCTCAGAGTTACTTTGTAAATCCGATGTTTCTCGTCTTCCTCTATTTAGATGAATCACGGCACATTTGTCCAATCCAAAAGACATACCTATAGCTCTGGAATACACAGCTACTGCAAACACTAAGATATTAAGTGCCTCCTTACTGGAGGCATAGAGCTTAAGATCATCCATATAAAAAAGGTGGTTGATCTTATATACTCTATTTTTTGGTTTGCCACACATGTATCCAGAGTGCTTTTCTCGAAGAACAATAGACAGAGGCAAGAGGGAGATGCAAAAAAGTAGAGGACTGAGTGAGTCTCCTTGAAAAACTCCTCTTTTATAGGTGACGATGTTAGTATTCACCTGTTGTTTGTTCGATGTTATAACAAACCTTGTCCTCCACTTGAGCATTAGATCTTTCAAGCATCTCACAATGTTTGGATGTACCTGTAAGCATTCAAGAAGCTTGATAATCAATTCGTGATTCGTAGAGGCGAATGCTTTACAGTAATCAATCCAAGCCATTGACAGGTTGCGCCGATAAAATATCGAATCTTGGGTCACGCACCTATCTATCAGTAGGTTATCCCTACAACCTGCTAGGCCTCTCTTACACCCTCGCTGTTCACCTATTGCACTCCACACTGGCTCTATGGATGTTAATATCCTCTCTTTGAGGATACCAGTGAATAGCTTGTAACAGGTGTTAAGACAAGCTATTGGTCTATAATTTATTGGATTAGACAAATTTCCTGATTTTGGTAGAAGTACCGTTCTTCCTTCAACCAACCACTGAGGTACGTGATCTTCTCCGTTAAGAAAGCTAGAAAATATACGGGCCAAATGTTGGTGGGTAAAAGTGAACTTCTTCCACCATAGATTATTAATCTTGTCTGGACCGGGTGCTGAATAGTTCTTAGTTTTAGCAACTACATTTCTCACTTCCTCCTCAGTGATTCGTGAGCACTCTTCCATAGGGTGTTCAAGCCCCTGCCGATGACAGAAGCTACGAAAGAGTGGTATAGATGCATCTTGATCGTTTAGAGAACATGTGGTTTCGTAGATATTCTTCCAGAAGTTTTCAACCTCTTCACGACTAGGTGGCTTTTCAACGGTTGGAGAAGGTACTGGGAACAGGCGGGACGGATTGATAGCAAAAGTGTTATTTTGCTCTATCCATTTTACACGCCGTTCTAATTGTTCTCTTATAATTACAAGAGTACGTATCTTCTCAATCCAATGCTGCTTGATATTCTGCAGCTTAGACTTCTTGAGAGTATGATGCAATCTTTTTAGAGATTGGGCTATGCCCAAAACTCTAGGAGTAAATGCTCTATTTGTTGCTAGATATGCAATCACACTCTGCAATTGAGAAGCCATCCGTCTGGCCACCCCAATCTTGAACTGTACCTGTTTAATTCGTTGTTTTGTTCTTGCAATGCGCTCAGAAACAGATTTTCTGTTGCTTTCGCGAAGCAAAGAAACCGCCTTTTCATAATCTGCACAGTTCAATGTCCAGAGGTCTACATCTTCTGAAAGGTCCGAAAGTTCTCTGTTCGCCGCTGCCAATTTGTCCATTTTAATGGAAACCTTGTGATGAATTTTGGTTTCTCTTGCGCCCACATTACTATGCTCGACCATTTGTTGTGTTGTGAGAACTGATCGTCTGTTCTCTACGGGGTCTCGATCTTCTTGAAGGAGAGCTTCATATCCCCTACCCAACAGAGAGGATATCTGATCTCTTAGATTCTGAGATGTTATTTGAGCGTATTGGGGATACATAGTGATCCATCGCTCATAACATCTCTTCATTATTCCTCTACGGTCAGGAGAAGAGTTTCGCCAACATAAGATGGCATCTCTCTTCATCCCCTCAGTCCATCGTAGACGCTCACGAGCTTGTCCACGGGCGTAGCCTGGTCGTCGCCTGGGTTCTATCCTATTGCCACTCCCAACTGAACCCAGGTCTCCATCCGAAAGAGACCTATTGTGGGTGGCACTGCGCGTTACAGTTGTCGTAACCGCAAGTTACCCTGTGGGGGTGGTTAACCCATCACAGGTTGACAATTAATTCAGGTTACTATTATTATTATTATTATTATTATTATTTTTTTTTTTTTTTTTACAAAACAAGTTTAGGAGAGGAAAAAATGCATTTACGCACTTGTTCGTGTGGGACTCGACCACATCCTGTGGCAATACCGCACTAAAACAACCTCTCCCAATTCTTGCTTTACATATTCTTATCAACTTTTGCTCCTTCCGTCCTGGAAGGTAAGCAAAAGTTTCTTTTTTTTTACTCTGTACAGTTTCACCATTCTGTTCTTTGGGTCTTCATGTCCATTGCCGCCGATGTTCTTATGCGGCCGACATGAAATTGTTGGATGCTTTTTTAGAGCTACCTTTAAAAATGTTTTTTTTTTTTTTTACAAGGAACAGTGCTGTCGGACCACAAAAAGAGAATTCAAAAGAACTGCTTTTTGCATTCTACCTGCTAACAGATTGGCTTGACGTTCGCAGGTTGGGATCTTCTTCAGTTGGCTTACAAATGAAGCCTTCATCCCTCCTAAGCAGCCGAGAATTAAAACAATCAAATGGACTCTATATCCTGGATGCATTTTACTCAATTCGAATAAGAGCTCATGATATTTTATCCGTTTCTCATCCTCCTTTTTCATGATGTTTCTGTCGGCAGGAGCCGAAAACTCAACTACATAAATGATCTTACTTTTATGATCTTGGAGGACCATATCAGGCTTGGTGGCACTGATATGATGAGTGGTGGGGAAAGAAAAATTCCAGTAGATCTTGCACTGGTCATTTTCTACAACGGATTCTTGATCCATTTGGGCATACGGCAGAATGGGCTCCTTATCTATACCGTACTGGTGACGAAGGTGGTAATACAAAACCTTCAGTGCAGCATTGTGTCTTTCTATATATCTGTTACATGCATAAATCGGACAGGCACTTAATATATGACTAAGTGTCTCCGGGTATTGTTTGCATGCACGACAGTTGGAATCGTCAACAGGTATATGCATCACACGGCTGCGGTACACCAAAGTATTAATCACTCCATCCTGACAAGCGAACAAAAATCCTTCTGTCTCCGATTTTAATCCAGCCGATTTAAGGAATGCAAAAGACAAACCTACAGACAATCCCATTTCTCTGACGATATTATAAAATTGTCCGTGAACAGGCTTACTAACATGTTTTTCTAAAAGAAGTACATGTTCTGCATTCTTTACATGTTTTTTGAGCATCAAAGGTGGTAATGACGCTATTCCATGTTCGGTATTATTTGTATCAAATCGAAGATTAAGTTCCTTTGCCGCTCTATTTGCCGCTTAATATAAAAATGCCCCATTATTTGCAACTTCATGATGATGGACAAATTGCATTAAAGGATCCGTACTATTCATCACTGAGCATGCCGCAGCCAGTACAATACGGCGATGAAGACATTCTAAACTTAGTAACCCTCTTCCTCCCTGATCTCGTGGAAGGTATATTCGAGTTACGGAAGACCTTGGATGATGGCATCGATGTATTGTCATCATCTTGCGCGTTTGTCTATCCAGTATCTTCAGCTCATCCACATTCCATTTAACCAAGATGATGAATGGTGTTGCCACCAATAAGCTGAAGATCGTCTAAATCGCCTGATGTTTCAGATGTTTCCAGTCTTCCTCTATTCATATGGACACCAGCACATTTATCAAGTCCAAAGCTCATTCCAATTGCACTGGAATACTTGGCCACTGCAAACACTAGAATTTTTAATGCTTCCTTACTGGAGCCATAGAGCTTAAGATCGTCCATGTAAAACAGGTGGTTAATCTTGTGAACTCTATGTCTTGGTTTGCCACACAAGTATCCAGAGTGTTTTTCACGAAACACAACAGACAGAGGCAAGAGGGAGATACAAAACAATAGAGGACTAAGAGAGTCGCCTTGGAAAACTCCTCTTTTGTAGATGATGACGTCAGTCATCACCTGTTGCTTGTTTGATGTTAATACAAACCTTGTTCTCCATAAAAGCACAAGCTCTCTCAAGCATCTCACTATGTCTGGATGTACCGCAAGACATTCAAGAAGCTTAATAATAAGCTCATGACTGGTGGAATCAAACGCTTTACGGTAGTCAATCCAAGCCATGGACAAGTTTCGTCGATAAAATATCGAGTCTTGGGTCACACACCTATCAATCAGTAGGTTCTCCCTACAACCTGCCAGACCTCTCTTGCATCCTCGTTGTTCGCCTATTGTACTCCATACTGGTTGAATAGATGACAAAATTCTTTCCTTAAGGATACCAGTAAATAGCTTGTAGCAGGTGTTAAGACAAGCTATTGGTCTGTAATTCTTTGGAAAAGTCAAATCTCCACATTTTGGCAATAGTACCGTACGTCCATCCACCAACCACTGTGGTACGGGATGTTCTCCGTTGAGAAAAGTTGAGAATAGGCGGGCCAGGTGTTGGTGTGTTGAAGTAAACTTCTTTCACCACATGTTGTTAATTTTATCCGGCCCAGGCGCTGAAAAGTTTTTAGTTTTAGCAATTACATTTCTCACTTCCTCCTTAGTAATTGATGGGCATTCCTCCGCATGATGGTCAAGCCCTTGTCTAAGACAAAAGCTACGGAAAAGAGGCAAAGAAGCGTCTTCTTCATTCAACGTATATGAGGTTTCATAGATGTTTTTCCAGAAGTTTTCGATCTCTTCGCGACATGGTGGTCTGTCAACGACCGGCGATGTTATACCGAATAGGCGGGAAGGATTAGTTTCGAAAACATTATTTTGTTTTATCCACTTAACCCGACGTTCTAAACGTTCTCTTATGACTACAAGAGAACGTATCTTCTCAGTCCAATGCTGCTTGATGGTCTGCAGCTTAGATTTATTCAAAGTATGATGCAATCTTTTCAGAGATCGGGATATTTCTAACACTCTAGGTGTAAATCTCCGATTCGTTTCCAGATAAGCAATCACACTCTGAAGGTGAGAAGCATTCCGTCTACCCACCCCAATTTTGAACTGAACCTGCCTAATTCTTTTACAGGTCTTGGCACAAATTCTGAAACAGATTTTCTGTTACTGTCACGAACCAAGGAAACTGCTTTTTCATAGACTGCACAGTTCAATGTCCAGAGATCTACATCCTCTGGAAGTAATGAAAGTTCTCTATTCGCTTCAGCCATTTTGTCCATTTTAATGGAAACCTTAAGATGGATTTTGGTTTCCCTTGATCTTATGTTTACATACTCAACTGTCTGCAAAGGTGTTGTTGTGAGAACTGATGGTATGTTCTCAGAGGGTTCTTCTTGAAGAACTTCATGGCCTTTCCTTCGCAAAAAGGATACCTGATCTCGTAAGTATTGAGGTTTCATTTGTGCGTATTGGGGATGCATATTGCTCCATCGCTCATGAAGCCTCAACATGTAACCTCTTCGGTCCGGAGAGCTCTGTCGCCAACAGTCTAAGATGTCCTTTCGAAGTTGGTCCGCCCATTTTAAACGTGTACGAGTTTGTCCCTGGTCGAAGCCTGGTCGTTGCCTGGGTTCTATCCTATTGCCACTCCCAACTGAACCCTGGTCTCCATCCGAGAGAGACCCATTGTGGATGGCGCTGCGCGTTACTGTGGTCGTAACCGCAAAAAACTCTGTGTGAGTGGTTAGCCCAACACAAAGTCGACAATTATATCGGGTGCCCACCCCTATCTGACGTTGGTCCGCCCCGGGTATTTGAATTGCCCGGTTCCACCCATATCTGGGAGGATTTCCCCTATCCGCCACCTGGGGAGGCGCTCGATTGAGATGTCAGAAACCCCATCTTAGATGCCACTCAAACACTTGGTCAAGTGGACCAAATATTTCCTTGGTGTTCGGAAGAGGGCATCTTACCTGACCTAACCGGTCAGGCAATTCTGTGATATTCGGTAACGGACGTTACCATTTACCACAGAGATATCGAGATATTATTATTATTATTTTTTTTTTTTTTTTTTTTTTTACAAAACAAGTTTAGGAGAGGAAAAAATGCCTTTACGCACTTGTTCGTGTGGGACTCAACCACGTGCTGTGGTAATACCGCACTAAAACAACCTCTCCCATTCTTGCCTTACGTACTCTTATCCGCTTTTGCTCCTTCCGTCCTGAAAGGTAAGCAAGAGCGCGATTCTTTTGCTCGAGGTGCTTTCAGTTCACTGTTCTGTAGGTGTCCCTGTCCCTTGCCGCTGTTGTTCTTACGCGGTGGCCAGAAACGCTATTGGATGGTTTTTTAGAGCTACCTTCGTTCTATTATATTATGAAGAACAGTGCTGTCGGACCAGATTAAGTGAACCCAGAAGGACAGCCTTTTGCATACGAACCGTCAATGCTTCAGCTTGACGTTCGCAGTTTGGTATCTTTTTCAATTGGCTTATAAATGAAGCTTTAATCCCTCCCAAACAGCCTAGTATGAGAACAATTAATCGGATTTTATAACCTGGATACATTCGGCTCAGTTCAAACATAAGGTCTTGATATTTCGTCCGTTTCTCATCCTCCTTTTGTATGATGTTGCCCTCAGCAGGAGCCGAAAACTCTATCACACAAATGATCTTACTTTTATGATCCTGGAGTACAATATCAGGCTTAGTAGCTCTGATACGATGAGTTTTAGAAAAGGAAAAATTCCAGTAGATCTTACACTGTTCATTTTCCACAACGGATTCCTGATCCCCTTGGGCATACGGCAAGATGGGTTCTTTATCTATACCATACTGGTGTCGAAGGTGATAATACAACACCTTAATCGCAGCATTGTGTCTTTCAATATACCTGCAACACGCGTACTTCGGACATGCACTTTGAATGTGACTAAGTGTTTCCGGGTATTGCTTACATGCTCGACAGTTGTTATTGTCGACAGGTATATGCATCACACGACTGCGGTACACCAGAGTATTAATTACACCATCCTGACAAGCGAACAAAAATCCCTCAGTCTCCGATCTCAAACCAGCAGATTTAAGAAAAGCAAAAGTCAAGCCTTGAGACAATCCTATTTCACCTATGAGATTATAGAACTGCCGTGAACAGGTTTGCTTTTATGCTCCTGTAACAAAAGCGCTTGTTCTGCCTCCTTGACACACTTTTTAAGCATCAATGGTGTTAACGATGCTAACCCGTGCTCCATATCACTGGCTTCAAATGGGAGACTAAGTTCATTTGCAGCTCTTTCTGCCGCACGATATAAAAACGCCCCAACATTTGCAATTTCATGATGGTGGACAAATTGCATAAGGGGATCTCTACTGTTCATCACCGAACATGCTGCAGCCAGTACAATTCTTCGATGAAGACACTCTAAATTTAATAGACCTCTTCCTCCCCGGTCTCTTGGAAGGTAAATTCGTTGCACGGAAGACCTTGGATGATGACTACGATGGATTGACATCATCTTGCGGGTTTCTCTTTCTAGTATTTTCAACTCATTCACATTCCACTTAACAGCTCCAAAGGTATAGAGAAGTAAAGGAATGGCTAATGTATTTGTGGCCTGTATTTTGTTCTTCCCAGACAATTCGGAAGACCAAATTTTTCTGAGAAGCCCACGATATAGATGGTTGATCTTATAGACTCTATTTCTTGGTTTGCCACACATGTATCCAGAGTGTTTTTCTCGAAGTGCAATAGACAGAGGTAAGAGGGAGATACAAAAAAGAAGTGGACTAAGGGAGTCGCCTTGAAAAACTCCTTTTCTAAACGAGATGATGTTAGTCATCACCTGCTGTTTGTTAGATGTTATAACAAACCTTGTCCTCCACTTAAGCATTAGATCCTTTAAGCATCTCACAATGGTCGGATGTACCTTTAAACATTCAAGGAGCTTGATGATCAGCTCGTGACTCGTGGAGTCGAATGCTTTGCGGTAATCAATCCAAGCCATTGACAGGTTACGTCGATAAAATATCGAATCTTGGGTAACACACCTATCTATTAATAGGTTCTCCCTACAACCTGACAGGCCTCTCTTACATCCTCGTTGTTCACCTATCGCACTCCAGACTGGTTCTATAGATGACAATATCCTCTCCTTGAGGATCCCAGTAAATAGCTTGTAGCAGGTGTTAAGACAAGCAATTGGTCTGTAATTTTTTGGATTGGACAAATCTCCTGATTTTGGTAGAAGTACCGTTCGTCCTTCCACTAACCACTGTGGTATTGCATGTTCCCCGTTGAGATAGGTAGAGAATATACGGGCCAAATGTTGGTGAGTTGAAGTAAACTTCTTCCACCATAGATTATTAATCTTATCTGGCCCGGGTGCTGAAAAGTTCTTAGTTCTAGCTACTGCTTTTCTTACCTCCTCTTCAGTAATTATTATTATTATATTATTATTATATTATTATTATTATTATTTTTTATTATTATTATTATTATTATTATTATAATTTTATTATTTATTTTATTTTTATTTTTATTTTTTATTTTTATTTTTATTTTATTTTATTTTTATTATTATTATTTTATTATTATTATTATTATTATTATTATTATTATTCAATAAGTAGAAACAAATTTTTTTACCTTTGAAAGCAGCTGCTTTATATGTTTAGCTTTCAGTTTCCTTTAGAGCTAGTTCTAAACTGCGTTTTCTAATTTTTGTTGCGCGCCTTACTTTTTGGTACACCTTATTATTTCGATGAATGCTTTGCTGAGCCTGCTTTCGATCACGCTTATGCGCAATTTTATTGCCAATTTGTCCAAACGACAAGTTTATTGATTCTAAAAATGCTTCTGCTGATTTTCTAAAACCATTGTTATACTTTGATACAGCTTCAGCTACAGCTATTCTCAATCTATGTTTGGAAACGAAATATTTCTTTGGACATTTATTCCAAATCAAACTGTGGAGACTTTCATTTGCATTTTGAGTTTTGCATTGAGAACATCGACTGAGCAACTCTTCATCAGACATCTTTTCAAAAACTGGCAAGATTATTTCAAAGACCTGACGAATAAAATAAGAACAGAAATAAATAAATATTTTACATTTTTGAATAAGAAATTTAAGCAAAATCCAAGGACCCGATAACTACACGCATAACTGGCATCACGCAACTGCAGAATTACACACATTATTTGTTAAAAAACGCGTATTATTAGTATGAATTTTTATTTTAAATTTCGAATGTGTATCAGCCTGCAATCCTTTAAAAGAAAACTAGAAGAAAAGTGTGTATATAATCACATTAATATGTGGTGAACCATTAGAGTATTATTGCCAGTATTGCTACAGTACTACCTCAGTACTGTTACAGTTGTATAGTACTATTATTGATCAGTATATTTTAAATAATCTTGTTCGATTATTTGACAACATTATGCATAATACTATATTGGTTTACCTCAATATTATAGTATTATTATATTATTATTATTATCATTATTAATATTTTTCATAATATTGAAAAGTATTATTATTAATGAAGAATTTTTATTTAAAATAGAGTTACTATATAAAGTATTATTATTATAACTATTATTACTATTGATCAATAGTATTATTATTATTAATATTGCGAAAGGTTGTATTCTTATTAGAAAAATTATTGTTATTCTCAAAACATCAAAATTGTAACATTTTTGTAAACGTTAATTTAATTCGAGAATTAATTCTTGAGATTGTAATATGTATAAGGTGAATTATAATCACTGTCAACAATACGAAAAAGATCTATGTATATCAACTAAAGGAAGGAACACGCAACACACTAGCCTCGGATCTCTCTTTCTCGCGCATACGAGTCAGCATAGCGAGTATAGTGGTGCAGATACAGTTCAAAGTGCGCTCTGCATATACAGTTTCTCCATAGCATTTTTCACTTGTGGCTCTGCTTGCGGAATGTCGCTCGATGCATCTACTATTTCTTTTCTTATGCATTCTTTCCTTCTCGATCCCAATGCCCAGTACTTGAGATAGAAACAATGTTGACGGATATAGTTAGAATGTGTCATACTATTCTAACGCGCTTGTAACAAAAAAATATTAAAGCTCATGAGGATTGGTTCTGAAAGAAGAAGGAAGTGTTTTATAGAACAACGACCTCTTCAACAACCAATAACGTTACGAATTGAAGCGCGTTGAAGGTATGCGATCTAATGATGTCAACAACAGAGAAAAGAAATATAAAAAGAAAAGAGATATCAAAAAAAAATTATAAAAATCTCAGACAAGAAGGCATAAGTTCATCCATCCTTTGTCCACCTACATCTTTACTAACCACCCCTTAACCCCTGATCTACTTTATGCATTCCAAGCTTCTCCAGAAAAGCAGAATTTTACAAGGTATTATTGCTCATTCGTGTTTAATTAATCGTTGATTAGACATTAAAATTTGCACTCATTCTTACCACGAGTTGAAGAAATTTTCTTTAAGGGATTGGTAGAAGCTTATTATTATTATTACCTGCTGGATCACGATTGATTTTCGTTGAGCCAGGTAATAGTAGAGATAGTGCTAAATTTTAAAATTATTATCTCGTTGAACACGACAGATGTTCGTTGAGCCGAGTAATAATTTGAAAATAAGGCCCGTCTGCGAGCTGATTTCGATTCAATAAAAATACTCCAATTTTTATTCGGGTAGACGTTAAAAGGAAAGAAACTCAAATTCAGCTGAGCCCAATCGGAGGTTGATACAGTAAGAAATTATTTAATAAATTGAATTTTCAATTTATTGAATAATTCTTGTTCTTAAAACCGGCCAGTCCGTACGGATTGTACCTGCGCCGTCTGTGTCTAATCGGGTACCGAAACCGCGTTTCGCGACGTGAACAGTACACACAAGTATACACGTTTCATGTTCTTTCTGTCCGTCGAAAGCACCGTGAGTAAGAAGAAATCTTCTTCTTTCCTTCGATCTTCCAGGCGGTAGTTTTAAGGCATCATAGTGAGTAAACTTATTGTTTCAATTTTATCTTAAATTTTCTGTCTTCATTTTATAAATTAAAAACCTTCACACGTGTATAAAAGGTGGTTTTTGTAAAATTCAAAATTGTTTATCTAAATAAAAGTATAAAACAAGGTTGCAGTCTATTTTTATTTTTGATTATAATTAAATTATTTTTCTCAAGGATACTTGTTTCAAAATAAAGAAAACGACAATTCTTGACATTTTCTTTCGTCTTCTATCGGCGGCTTTCTACTCTGAACCCACATAATAATAAATTAAACATTAACTGATTAGTCTTTCGATTTTTTTTGTTAATGGCAGATTGGTTCCTCCGGCGAACTAAGAGAAAATTAATAAATTTTTAAACCATATTTAATTAACATTTTTCCGTTCGTAACAATCTGATGGTGGCAGCGGTGGGAGAGTAGTAGATTTTTTTATATATAAATTTAATATTTTCTATCTATTTTCAAGTATCCATGTTGCTTTTGAAATCAAATTAGATTATATTACAATTTGAACTTATCTTGGAGTTCAAAATTCTCGTTTGGCTTAAATATATTTTTAGAAAACGTTTATATTTTTTTTATTTTTCTAGTGTGAAGTTCTTTTTATTAAAAAGAAAAAGAAATGAAAATTTGAAATCCCATCAGAACTAATTACGCGCTTTTTGGCGGTTCTGTGTTCTGCCATTGACATTTTATGCAGACCGGTTAATTGGTCAAGTCAGAATTTCCAAATTTTGAAATTGTAGTTCCTAATCCTAAGAGAAAATCGCGTGGCGGAATCAAAGCTCAGAGGCGTTACTCTGACACTGACATACCAAAACTTTTAAAAACCGAAATAAAAGAGCTTAAAAGTCAAGAAGAGTTCTCAAAATTCTTTGATTCAGTTTTAATAAAAGCTCAAAGCATTATACAACAGAACGAACAAAACATTAATAAAGAGTGCTTTCTGTTTTTGTTATAGTATTAGGTGTTTAAAATAATATAGTACTAAACTTGAAAATGGAACGAAAAATTCCGGAAATCTGCCAGGGAAAATTCTATTATTTCTAAACAGTGCAGGACTTTCACCTCTCATTTTCGGATTTTCTTGCTTAAAGATATTTTTACTAATATGTAAAATTGACAACTTGTATTTGAAATCATATACACGAATAAAGGGTTAAGTACATTAATACAGTACAGATTCTAGTGATTCTTTTACATTAAAATTAAGTTTAAATAATTAATTAAAAAAAAAATAATAATAATAATGATTATGGTAATGGTAATAATTATTGATACTATTAGTATTATTGATTTTATTAATTATTAATTATTATTCATGGGAATTTAATTAATTTTTTTTTGGTTTATTTAATTAATAATTATGTAATGATAAATTCTTTTTCGAAATTTCGATTTTATTTCATCTAATTTTTGGTAATGTCTAATTGCATATACAAAAATTTAATTGATCCACCAGTTGTGAAAAAACCAATAACCAGTGTAAAACCAATGATTAGAAAACCACTTGCACCTATATTAGAAAACGAAGAATTAGAAATTGAAGAAATTATTCGTGAAATATTTGAAAGATTAGATTCAGAAATCCGCAGAAGGGACAAAGGTCTTACTTTAAGTCTGAACGAATATACAAACCAAAGGCAATAGTTATTCAGACCTTATTTTCTTCTATAATTTTATTCATTTGTTTCTACTACGTTATTTTATTTTTTTTATTGTATTTTTAAGTGAATCAAAATTTGAATTATTAAAGCTAATCATGTAATGGCGCCACTTATTGATGATGTTAATAACTTACGTAGTTACCCCACTGGAGTTGTACTAGAATCTCCACACCTAAATCCAAACGGAGTCAGATTATCAATATTTCCGGGCACCACGTAAAATTATATATCAGAAAACGATTTGCGAATAGATTTTCTTAGATTTTCTCAACCGGGGGAACACACAATTCATAATACCCGATAAAAAAAAATTGGTGGAATATCCTTAAACACCTTGGGAACTTTAATAGACTTTTTAGTAATATCAAACGAAACCCCCTTTAATCATCCTGTGGTTACTGGAGTCATAGGTAGACTGACAGCCACCACTATAGGACTATTGTGAAACTAGAGTAAATGTTTCCTAGATTGACTAGAATCCCTTCAGGCTTTTCTGGAGACCAATGGTCCGAAATAGACAAACGACTTGAAAATTTAGAATTCCATAATCAAAGTCTAGCTATTTATTGCAAATCCCTATATGGTCATTTGGAAAAACTTGAAAAAAGAGCAGAATTTTTGTCCTTGTGGTTACGTGCCCTTAGTAATTCGAATTCAGCGTTAGTAGAGACAACTATCGATTTAAAAAAAAAATTATCCGCACAAGAGAGTGCTTTTGAAAAATTAACTAATAAGTTTGAAAATGTAAGTATTAAGAAAAGTGTTTAGATTTTATTATTATTAATAAAAAAATAAATAAATAAATATAAAAAAAATGTAATGACTCCTACATGGAAAGAACTTTTATTCGATAAAAGTGATAAAACAGTTGTCGATAGTTGAAGACAGAGTTCATGACTTTATTGACAATTATATGACATTAGCAAGGTACGCAGTATACCTAAGCATGAAATAGAGGACGCTTATTAGGTATTAGAAGACCTTGCTGATGGAATACGTCAAGAAATGAATAGAGATGAACGTTTAAAGGTCAATATAAACAAGTTTGAACAACTATTTTCAGAATTGAAACTAGATAAAGGTAACCTGTTGTAACAATTATTTATTTACTTTTTTATTACTTAAAAGTCATTTAAATTATATACTCTAAATTCCTATAAATTCTTTAAATATTCGGCATTTAATATTATGACAATTTCTATTAAACAATTTTATTAATATTCATTTATTAAATTAGAAAAATCACAATTTTAAAAACTCTATTTGCATTAAATATTAAATAATCAATTATCAAATATGAATAAAATTTTCAATAACGGCCTCAAGGGAAACACAATATTTCGAAATAATTAATGAATTTATTCAGTACGAGAAATTAGCTCCACAATAATAAATCGATAATAACTCTCACATTCAATATCCGAATAATAGGTGACGTCACCACCACAATCAACTTCTTGGCTCAACACAAATTAAAATCCTAATAAGCAAATTATCGACCAATATAAATTTTTCAAAATTATAAAATTATAACAAAATTAAATTTTTGTAATTACATAAAAAGACAACAATCACAGTACAACATACTCATTCGCACACAAGAAATAAGTTATAGATAGAAAACTATTTTTCTTATTCACGTTTTCTTAATTTACAAAGAATATAATTGATGATTTTTTTTAAACAGAGAAATGATAGTTAATTAAACTTTACAATATGTCAGAATCAATTTTAGAACTTACAAAAGTAAGAATAAAAATATAAACATCAATTTGATTTAATATGAATCAGTCAAAATAACTTTTGCCGTATACAAAAGTGTCAAGTTCAATATAAAATTATGAGAAAGTAATTATTACACCTCATTCGCGTCGACAAATTATATAACAATTAGAAAATACTCATCGATAAGCGGGGAAACTGGCTGACGGAAACGACGGTAATCCTCCACGGAGAACCTGAGATTTCTCTTTTCTTTGAATCACCACTCTCTTTTTGGGGTGTAGTCATGAAAATATTCCAATGATTTTCTCGATTCTTTGCTTTGATTTCCAGAAACTCCAGAATATGTAAAAAGATATCTCTGATAGATTGTCTCCTTGACCCGCACACGAATAAATTCGCCCCACTTTAACAAATTAGTAAAAAAAATATTTTTAAATACATAACAAAAATTGCAAATCTCTTTTTCTTATATATATTTTAATTTTGACATTTATAATAAATTTAACAAAAATTAGATTTTACCTTTAAGGTTCCTCAGCGAGTGCCCAAAGTGCGGCGCGGATCCCCAGCCAGCTTCCAGGTGTGATAATCAATTAATGATCGATTAATTCACACCCCGAAAATCAGGCAGCGGACCCGCTCCCCACACCCATGACACCCGGAGGACGCTTATTGGATAACTTTTTTACGTGACCCCCCCCCCCCCCAAATACTTATAACATTTCGTTACACGATTCAATGAACTTAAATTTGGAAAAGCAAAGAATTGAGAAATATTTCAGGACTATTTTTGCTAAGAAAAACCATCGCCTCACTGTTTTATAAAAGTTAAACAGCCACAAAAACAGAGATAAATTTTGTTTACAAAATTATCCGCGGTGGCGATACTACTTAAAAGATATTGCTTAATTCTTGTTAAAAAAAAATTAATTAAGGGGGAACATCTTTTTACACACGTGTATAATTAACAAATAAGGTTATTTAACAATAAAATGTATTATATATCTATTTCTCAATGGCGGAGCTATCTCCATTAACATCTTCGGCAGAAATATTCATTACTTCCCCCTGCCTACGAGAAGATGGTGTTACATTAAGCATCTCTTCCAAAGATTACTACAATTATATTTCTGAAGATGCTATAAATAGTTGTCAACGAAGCATTTTACGCTATTATTACCAAATGAGTAACAATTATTACATTATTACTCGAGAACTACATTTGTTCCTTCCAGGGAGCACTCTTAGTTTTTATGTCATATCATATCACAGTCCCTTACGACCACATCAAAGAAGCGTAATTATAGGAACTTCTGGGTTAGAAACAATCAGATCAATTTAATTTCTTTTTGTTTTAAATTAGAAAATTCTGTGAAAACATATCGGACAAAAAATATCCTACTGTTGATTGGCAAATACGTTTGACGTCATATTCTGGCAAAATTTGAATACTAAAATCAAGACTTTAAAATATATATCGATAGTTCATATATATGTGTCATGGCCAAATGAGGCGACAAATCTGTGAAACTATATCTGACATGGACCTCTGTAGCTTAGTTGGTTTAGAGCTAAATGTCCGATATTTTTTCACAGAATTTTCTAATTTAAAACAAAAGTTCTTGAAAATACCGAAAAATTCATTTGAATTTTCGGGTTTCAGCTTGATTTAAATATCGATAAAACTCCTTGAATTGTCAAACGAAATGCGATATAGTAGGTTTCTAGAACCACGAATTGTGGATATTCTACTGTTGATTGGCAAATACGTTTGACGTCATATTCTGGGAAAATTTGAATATTAATTTCTTTTTGTTTTTTTCCCTTAGACACCGTGGCTAACCTACTAAGAAAGTCCCGGCCAAAAAAGATACATACTAATAATACCGTTATAATCCTACCCCCAACCATGGCCGGAGGTGATGCAGGTTCAAGTGACAACTCAGGAGGGACAAACATAACGCCCCCTACAATTAATCCTGACGCCACAGCAGCCATGGCTTCTGTTTTGGAATGCATGACATTGCAGCAAAGCACCTATCACATTCCACCTTTTAATGGAAAAAATCCCCCATTAAAAGAATTTCTGCAGGATGTAAATAATGGTGCCGTATTTGTAACCGAAGCTGGTGAACCAGGCTTCATAAAAGCGGTTCTTAGCAAACTAAAAGGAGCTGCTCGAGAAAGTGTCAGAGACAAGACGTATAACAGAGTGGATGATCTTATCAACCAACTTAAGAAACGTTTTGCCTCCACAAAAAAATACCAATGATATTTTGAAAATATTATAAATTTAGGAATGAAACAGAGCGAAACTGTAAGCGACTATAATGACCGGTTGCGAGGGTTAATTAGCGGCGCTAAACACGCTCTTGAAACAAAATATACAACCAGGTATCATGATGTCGATGATGAGGACAAAGAGCAGATCCTTTCCGTTAGCGACATCATGATAAGACCCATACTGGACTGTGCCTTAGAGGCCTTTATTAGAGGTCTTCCCGAAGAGATGTCAATTTTTGTTGATACAAGAAATCCAAGTGACCTTTCTGAAGCCTTCGAGCATGCACTCCGTGCGGAGGAAAGGCAGCGATATTCAGAAAGATCCAGACCATCGTCATATCATATCTTTCGTTCAGAAAACCTAGATAGGCCTCGTTCTCCAAGTCCTTATTCTCGGCAAATAGAAAAAACGAATGGATATGATAAAAGAACTCGGGATTATGTCCAAGACAGTCGTCCAACCAAAACCAATGTGGAATCAGGCGCCTCATATCTCCTTCAATTCACCTCCGAACAGCTGGCACAGTTTTATAAATCGATGTGGAATCAAAATCCGCAACCTACTCCCTATTATCCTCAGACTATGCAATACCCTCATCAAATGCAATTTCAAGCACCTGCTCAACAGCAACAGGTAATATCACCTTATAGAGGCAGCAATACTCCTCCTAGGTCAATTGCGCCAGGACCTCAGGGTAATTTAAACTACAATCAGACTCGCCACTTAAACGCGGTGGTGAGTCCGACTTCTCAGCGTTCCAAGACAGTACATTTTGCAGAGAAGTCAGTAAAATCCTTAGAGTCGTAACCCGGAACAAAGACTCCCCAAAATAAATTTCTTAGTCGATCCTGGGTTTGATCCTTACTTAATTAAATTAAGTGCATTGGATCCAGAACTTTTACTCTCTGTTGAAAATTGAGCTGAAATAGCAGGAATAACAAATCATTCTGTTAAAACTTTAGGAACAGTAAAAATTACACTTCAGAAAAATCCTGTTGAATTTCACGTCGTTAAAAATAATTTTCCCATAACCACATCCGATATATTAGGAAGACCTTACCTTCGTAAAGAACAAGCTCAAATCTCGTTCAGACATAATGCTCTAGTTACAATCTCAGATCCTATAACTCCTATACCCTTTGTCGATTCGGAATCAAAAGAGTCCAATAAAGTGTTAAAACCAGAAATAAAACCCTTTACTCGAATCCTGAGAATCAAGGCTAGGACGAGACAACCAATAGCGATTGTCGTTTCTAATAAAGATCTCAAGGAAGGTTATTTACCAAGAGTACAGACCCCCGAAGGACTTTTCCTCGGCGAAGCAGTAGTTACAAACCAAAATGGCGTATGCCATGCTGTAGCTATAAACACTGCTGAAGAGGATATTAACTTTGAACTAACTCCACAAGAAATATTTCCATTTGATTTTTGCAATTTCCCTGGAGAAGAATTTACAGATTCAGAACTAGAGGAAATTCAGAATGAGAATGGAAGTATTCATTCTGAACGAGTTATAAAAGTTAAAAATTCTCTTCATGTGTCACACTTAAGCCCCGAGGAAAGAAAGGTTGTATTCGGTTGGGCAGAAGACTATACTGATATATTCCACTTGAATGGAGAAAGGTTGAGCTGTACCCATTTAATTCAGCATAGAATCCCAACCAAAGATGATAAAGTCATCAATAGGAAACAATGCAGATGCCCTCAAGAAGCTCCAGAACAAATGGATCTTCAGCTTCTTAAGCAATTGAACAGTGGGATCATTGGCCCTTCGTCCTCGCCATACAACTCCCCAATTTTAATAGTACCCAAAGAGCTCGATACTTCAGGGGAAAAGAAATGGAGAGTTGTTGTCGATTACAGAAGACTAAATAAACAGGTAATAGGTGACTCGTTCCCATTGCCACACATAACCTCGTTATTAGACAAGCTTGGCACCGCAAGATACTTTACAGTGTTTGACCTAGCTAGTGGTTTTCATCAGGTAGAAACTAACCCTGATGACCGTCATAAAACCGCTTTTTCCACTGGCAATGGTCACTTTGAATACAAACGTATGCCTATGGGTATAAAAAATGACCCCCCCCACGTTTCAACGACTTTTAAATAACGTTTGAAGCATCATGCTTGACCCGGAAGCTCTCGCATATTTAGACGATATCATAATATATTCAGACACATTAGATGAACATGATAGAAGAGCCAGGCGGCTTTTTAACCGTCTCCGTGAAGCTAGCTTAAAACTTCAGCCAGACAAATGTGACTTTCTAAAAACGGAAATAGCATATCTTGGACATATAATCGGGCCTGATGGCGTAAAACCAAACCCCGACAAGATAAGAGCGATCAAAGACTTTCCACGACACACAAAATTAAAAGAGCTTCGTAGATTTCTGGGGTTGACAGGTTAATACAGGCGATTTATCAAAGATTATGCCAAGATATCCACTCCATTGACGTTGCTTTTGAAGAAAAGTACTGTCTGGAACTGGACTGACGACCAGGAAAATAGTTTTTTTTCAGCTTAGGAATTATCTTTGCAAAGAACCTATCCTCCAATACCCCGATTTTACTAAAACATTTAAACTAACCACCGACGCCTCGGAGTATGCAATGGGTGCTATTTTAACCCAAGAAATTGACGGCATAGATCTACCTGTAGCATATTTTTCTAAAGTGTTAAATAAAAACGAACAAAAGTACCCAAAAACAGAAAAAGAATGTCTTGCTGTCCTATACGCAGTTGAAAACTTTCGACCATATCTTTATGGTCGAAAGTTTATTCTAGCTGAATGTAAACCCGGTAAACTTAACAGAATTGTTGCAGCATTATCAAACAATCCTGGTTACGAAAGTGTTACCCCTACGATAAATTCAGACATGAACCTAAATCCATCCAGTTTTCCAATCCTTGACGCTAAAGACAAAATCCTTGAGCCTAATAAAGCCCTAGTGAATGTGATAATAGACGAAAAACAGTGCAAACAATTCCGGGCTTTACCTATAACATTATCTACCTCTAAAAAAAGGATATTAGTAAAAAACACGAAAAAGAGGACTCCTCAAAAGTAGAGAAACCTTCTACTTCCTCTCAACAGAGCATACCGCCAAAGGATAAACGAAAAACTATCCTTTCAAATCCTAAACTTAAAAGAACTTTGAGTGATCCGCCCCAGGTTGCTAGATTAAAAAGACCAACTTTCAAAGTTCTAACACAACCTACAACTGGCAGACAACTTTGCGTTAAGCCTAAGAACCCACCTGGCCGACCTAAGGGCAGCACAAGACAAAAAGACGAGGGTGACAAAACTTTTTCCATGAACCCAATCACTAAGACAACAATTGATCCTAATGAAAGTAGCATTGCAAAAAGACTTGTCAGAAGGAGAGCAAGTGCAACTTCAAAACCCCCTGTAGTCAAAAACTCATCATCATCAGCTGAGTCAGTTACGGATGATGAGACAACCGAAGGTTCATCTCCTCCCGTATTTAGGAAAGGTCGTAGTGTTTTCCCTAGTGTAGAACCAACGCTAAAACAAAAACAATTCAGCCAAAAGACTGTTAGTTCTAGTGAATCTATTCAACCAACGAACCCTTGGACCTCTCCGATAAAAGACTCATACACAGACGTTTACGTTGATGGTGCTGGCAGTTTTAATGGAAAAGGATAACCGAGATCAGGGATAGGTGTTTGGTTCGGCCCCGACCATCCGTTAAATGTCTCCCAACGATCCAAAGGTCGACAGACCAACAATAAAGCCGAAATTGAGGCAGCAACTGTTGCAGCCCTCAAACCCCAGGAAGCAGGAATAAAAAATTTAAGGATAAAAACGGACTCACAGTTTTTGATAAAAAGTGCTACTGAATGGATCTCCAGATGGGAATCTTATCAGTGGAAAACTATAGAAAATAAACCTGTAAAAAACCGAGCGGCTTTTGAAAAATTAACTAAAGCATTAGAACCCCTTCAAGTGATTTGGCAACATGTACCGAGTCATCAAGGCATAACTGGAAATGAAATGGCCGACCAACTAGCCAGACAAGGAGTCGACCAAGAACAAATCACAGAAGAAGAAGAAGAAGAAGAAGAAGAAGAAGAAGAAGAAGAAGAAGAAGATTACCATCCACAAATTATAAAAGTTTACCCTAAACCTATTGGAAGTAGCGATTCCAGCGAAGAGGAATCTGCTACTGACAAAATAGATAAATTTTCAGTCGACTTGGAAAAATCATTCCAACGATTTGATAAATCACTAAGAACTAGAAGATTGGACCAAACCAACCTAACACTCACCTAGCCGAAAATGCCAGAGTTGTTTACAAAATAAACTAGTTAGAGCTCGTACTCGGGAACCAATGATCATTACTGATACGCCTGCTGGACCTTTTGATAAAGTATCACTGGATACTGTTGGAAAGCTCCCTACTACCCCAAATGGAAATCGATACATACTCACTATGCAGGATAATTTCAGCAAATACTGCATAGCGGTATCCATTTCCGACATTAAAACTACAACAATAGCTCATGCAGTAGCAACTCATCTATTCTCTCAGTTCGGAGCATCTAGATGTGTCCTTCCTTATCGAGGAGGAAGCTTTATAAGCACACTGATGAGAAAATTAGAAAGAATTTTTGGTGTCAAATAAATTACAACTTCTGGCTATCGACCTCAAACCAACGGAGCATTGGAGAGTAGCCATATTGAGCTGACAAATTTTATTAAGCATTACGCAAGGGACTTCGACGACTGGGATCGTCTGTTACCTTTCGCTATGTTTAACTATAATACTTCAGTTCATGAAGCCACTAATTTGACTCCTTACGAGTTGGTTTTTGGCCGATTAGCCAGAATACCTATCTCATTTCCTCAAGGACCAGAGGTTTGCACATAGGCGCCTCATAATAACAATCTGTATTTTGTCTCTCCCAATTTCGGGGATGAAGGAAATAGAACAAACCAATCAGAAATTGCTTTCCAATATGCCTCTCTCCATCTTTAAGCTACCTAATGCATTTGTTTCATTCCTGTAGACGTTGCGTCTACAGAAATGTCTAGTGTCTCTCTCAATCTTTAATTTACCTAATGCATTTGTCTCTCTCGCGTGCACAGCGTCGACAGAAAACAGATAAGTAATTTCTTATATAGGATTTAAAAAATAACAAAAAAATGCTCGAAAAAAGTAATTCATTGTATTTAGTTAACGTGATAGATTTTGCGTCAAAAATCTTTTTGGGATTTTGGACTGTTACGTTACATTAAAAAATGCAGTCTTATTCTAATGCATTACAAATGTTATAGCATATTTTTTCTTTTGAGTGTTTAATTTAGTTACTTTTAGTTAACCTAACTCTATCCGAAAATAACGGATAGTACGTAAAAAGTAAATTCATTTAATAAAATGCAACTTTTTGTTTCGTGTTACGTTTTTGTTTAATTTTATTAATCTAGATACTACAAAGAAACAAGCGTGAGTTTGTGAACAGACAACTGATTTCGCGTTGATATTTATTTCATTCAATACATTGAGATGTATATAGCCTGAAAATAATCAAGAACCCATGGAATTCGAAGGTAAAATTTTTTTCCGTGGTTTCATTTTTCGCGATTTGGTCCATCTGCGTTGGTGCATCTAATTACTCGAAACGATATAGACATCAAACATGCAGGAGTTTGCACATAGGCGCCTCGTAATAGCAATCTGTATTTTGTCTCTCTCAATTTCGGGAATAAAGGAAATAGAACAAACAAATCAGAACTTGCTTTCCATTATGGGCAAGAATCTTACTTTATTCTAAATAAATAAATAAATTTCTAAAGGGATTTTTTACACAATAATTAAATGGAAGACTTTTTGACAGTATGTTAATCAATTTTTACCCCCCCCCCATACGCAGTACCCCCGAAAATTGTTTATTAAAGTATAAAAGATTAAAAACTTTGAGAACAAAATTTGTTATATTTTTTAAATACTTTAAAGCAAAAAAGAATAAATTTCATAAAATTATATATATTTTTAACATTTTTATTAGTTTTTATCTTCAATAATATAAATTTTTTTCTCAAATTTCTTAAAATTCAAAATTTTGATTAAATAAAAATATTCTATCCTATTATTAGTCATTAATTACAGTAAAAATAAAAAAACACTGCGAATGCGCAATTTATGAATTTCATCAGAGCACATGTGTGACTATCACAGTGCATCACTGCGCATATGTAACAGCAATAATGAACTACTGCGCATGCGAAATGCCAAGGTTTCGTAGTGCGCACATTTAGACAGTAGTAGTGCACTACTGCGCATGTGCAACAATATGTTGAGCATGCAAAAAGTTAAACGTAACTTGCCCGACACGAATAGTGGCAGTGTGGGTTGTTACACCTAATAATAACAAAAGAAACTGTACAGTTTAAGATGCCTATTGGGGAAAGCAGGTGAATTTTGTAGTGTACGACGATATCACATTTTATGGTGGAAAATAAAAAGTTTTAATTAATTGTCACAAAAAATTATTGAAAAAAGTGTAAAATCAAATATATGAAAATAAATACATTGAGATATCAGGTGTTCATCTTGGGGTACATGACACCAATTTATGAGCCCCAGTAAAAATTTGTGTACAAATTCAATATTAGTAAAATCATATTAGAATATTATTATACGATAAATAAATAATATTATAGCTTACCTTAAGTACTTTTTCTAAATCACAAATTTAAATAACGTTACCAACTTAAGTATAAACTGCAACAAAACTTTTTTAGACGTTAGTTATTTATTTTATACTCTGAAAATATATACCTGAGTATGGTCCCAAATTACTTTTTCATGACGCAGTCTTAAAAATTTCGTAATTCGGTTTTCTGTAAATAACCAGAAAGTTGCAGATTTAAGAACGATTCACTATGTGACGTCAGAGTGCAAACAAATACTGTCCAAATTGCATGTCTCCCACTTTTCTACTTTTCTTGCACGCACTGTTTGACCAACAGAACAGAGTCGATGACTTTAGCGTGAGTAGTACAGCTTCAAAATCTAACCTGAATATAACACAATATAGCATAAAACAAGTATTACCAGTATGTAATGTCAAATATTCCATTATTTTCCTGAAATAGAAAATTGAAAAATAATTTTTTAATGTATGGTTGCCGTGATACATCTCTAATCGTAGTTATTTTGTTCCACAATCTTGCACCCCTGACAATGAAAGAACCTTGTATCTTACAAGTCCAATGTGCTGGTATTTTTAATTTATATATTCTTTCTCGAAGCCTGGTATTAATTAAATCATTAGATTTTGTGAATTCAAAATAATTATAAAGGCAAACAGAAACTTTATTATTAAAAATTTAGTAAAGGAGGTTTCCCATAAAGAATTGCCTTCTGGTTGAAACATTTAATAATTCAGACTTAGTTCTATACTGCGTAATATGTTCAAATTTAGACAAATCGTAAATAAAACTTATACAAGCATTCAGTACCCTTTCCAACTTATCATTTAGATCCCCACTTATATCATGATAGACAATGCAACAGTAATCAAAAAAAGGAAGGACTAATGATTTTACCAAAAATAAACGTGTAGAGGTCGTCAGGAAACTCTTATTTCTGTTAAGCTGTTGCAGAACCATAAATACTCTACGCGGAATACCATATACATGTTCTCCCCATGATAAAGTTTTATGTAACGTCATTCCAAGATCTTTTACCGTCTCCCTAAAAATTATAGGCTTACCTTTCACTAAAAGTGGAGAAGAAGCCAATACATGGTCCATAGATGGATTTTTAGATGATGAAAACACCATAGCCTGAATCTTATCTGAGTTAAGAACAAATCTATTATCATTTGCCCCCTTTATAACATAATCAATATCAATCTAAATCATTCGTAGTAAATCAGGAAGCGATGATAATGGCCCAAAAAGATCAATCTTAAAATCATCTGCATATTTGTGATATTTGCAATATTTAAGGGTTTCCACAAGATCTTTTATAAATAAGTTAAAAAGCAAAGAAGAAAGTGATGCTCCCTGAGGTACATCACATTGAATTTTATTCCATTCCGAACAATCACCACTTCCATCAATTACACTCTGAAATCTAGAACTCAGATAAGACTCAAACCAACAACAAACCGACTTAGATATTTTAAAAGATTTAAGTTTATGTATTAATAAGTTATGATCAACTGAATTGAATGCTTTAGAGGAATCGAAAAACACAGCAATAGTAATATGTTTTATAACCATTGCTAGTTTAATATCAGTTGTAAACTTTAATAATGCTGTTCATGTACTGTGTTTTTCGCGATAACCAGATTGTAATGTATCTAATAAATTATTATCAATTAAGAAAGAAGTCATCTGCTTACATACAATTTTCTCTAGAGGTTTAGATAAAGCACATATTAAGGAAATGGGTCTATAGTCAGTCGGTGTTTTCGGGTTTATCATCTTAGGAATAGGATGAACATTGCTCATTTTCCAAATCGCTGGAAAAATTGCTTGCTGGGGAGAGCAGTTATGTATATGTAATAGTATAGGAAAGATAACCGGTAGGGATAATTAAATTATCTCCATAGATATATAATCTAAACCCATTGCATTAGTTTTTATACTATTAATGCTCCTTAGCAAGCAATCTACAATGGTCAATATAATTTTTTATTCTTTTAGCTGTTCTCCGAAGCTTATTTCTTTCTTTAATAAGCTCTCTAATCTCGTCTGTCATCCAAGAAGAGAATCTCTTTTTAATATTTGATAACTGGAGAGGTGCAAATAAGTCGAAAGTACAAGTTAAATAAAAAGTGAGCCTATACACTTTTATATTAATATCAGATTCTGAGTACAGACCTGCCCATTCATAAGTCAACAAATGTGAAAAGAATTCGCTCTCATATATATTTTTTAAATTACGAAAATAATTAAAATTATTAATAATCTTAGATCGACTTCCCAGGAACTCATATTCTACACCTACTAGATCATGATTCAACAAGAATGACACCGAATTTTGATTAAATGAAATCACCTTATTCAGATCATCAACAAACATAACATCAATTCTTGTTCTAGAATTATTCGAATAGTGATTTGAATTATGAAGGACTAACGACGTACCTGAACTATAAACCATGGAAGTAAAAAAAGTTGGTATTAGGAGAAGGAATGTTTAAGTTGCAAATAAAATCACCTATTATTATTATGTTGTTAAAATAATGTAAAAGAGAGAATATTTGGTTTTCTAAATTATTTTCAAGTAAAGCGTTTGGCGGTTTGTAAACAACTCCCAGTAATGCACTATTATAATATGACTGCAACTTAATAAATAAAAAATCAGAACTTGGATATTGCCCTTCAGAACTTGTAGAAACCAAAGAACATTTAATAGATTTACGCACAAATAGGCATACTCCACCACCCCTGCGCATTTCTCTATCCTTACGAAAGAGCATATAATTATCGAGCTGTACAAGGTTAGAACTAAGGGGTCGTCCATAAATCCCGTGAGCCAATAAGGGGGGTGGGGGGTCATGAAAATTATCACGGTTCATCACCTGGTCGGGTAGGGGGTTTCCCCTCTGATCATGTGATATTTTAACTGCAAATTTTTATTAAAAACAGAGACTTTCTTAGTTCTACATTCCCGGAAATTCTTCGGATTATCATCATTCAAAAATTTAATTTGCTTGGAATAATTTTTTTAAAATCTTTATTGCATCATAAACATACGTGTTTTTTTGTAGTTCGTGGTTTAATAAAAATTACGGAAGTTATAAATTATTGAACTCGTTTTTCTTCGTTAACAACAAAAAAATGAGTAATAGTATGCTAATAACGAAATTTATTGCAAATTTCTCGAACTTTCGATATGTGCATTAAAAAATAATTCATATGAAGAGAAAATACCTCAATAATTAATATTAAACTTAAAAAGTGTTTTTTCTCAAAGAAAGCCGTTATAGATTGTTTATTTTTTTGTTACGAAATAATCTTCTATAAGTAAGGAAGTTTTTCCGTATAATATTGGGAATTCTTTCTCGATTCGACCACCCCCTGCGCATTTTAATTAATTAGTAAAATTAGTTAATATAATCTAATAATATTTTAATTTTCAAGATAAAAGGCGTGACCATAGTTTAAAATTTTCGTCAATATATCAACTTTTTTGTGTCCTATAGTTTTTTTTATTGCCAGCTAAGGGCTGCAAAATATCATGCATAAACGCTTAAAACCTCCAAAAAATATAAAAATTGTGCGAAAAATGAACGAAAAACTAAAAATTATAGGTCTTAATAACTACGAGATTTACATAAATTATTTAATCGCATTAAAAAAAAAAACCTGAACAAGCATGATAATAAGGAAGAATACCCTCAAAATCATCCCCTAAACATGAATTTTCCAAAATTAATAAATATTCTTAAACTAATAGACAAAAACATTCTTTAGAGAATTCACAAATTTTAAATATTACTAAGAATAAGAGTTCTATGAAACTTGCCCCTTCAACAATCGAAAACCACCCTTAAAAATCTTCTCTTAATCTTTAATCCAAATAATTGACAATTTTTTATTAAACATATAAACTAAAACAATTTTGAGAGTATTCTCCGGCTTTAAAAATTGCTCAGAATATATTCCTATGTAAGGTAAAAATGAATAAATTTTGAGCGGTTTTTTTTTTTTTCAATTTCTTTGTTTCAGATTAAGGGATGATTTTTAAGAGTATTTTTTGATGCTGAAGGGGATAAGGTGGATAAGAATACATGCAAAGCAAGGTTTCAAGTAATTAAGGGATGATTTTAAAGGGTGGTTTTCGATGCTAAAAGAGGTAAATTTTATAGGTTTTTTATCTTATTGAATTTCAAAGTTTGTGAATCCTCTAAAGATTGTTTTTTGTTAACTTGTTTAAGAATATTTGTTACTTTTTTAATTCGTGTTTAGGGGACGACTACACAGCCACACAAAAAAAAAGTTCCCTGGCCTCGGTATGAGACCCATATTTTTCAATGTATTTTGATGCGCTAAAACCGAATCCGCCATCACAATTGGTCCAGCGGGTCTGAGTTTGGACCTAACCTCAAAATTAATAAAATGACACTTTTTGTTCTTTAGAATCTGAACCAGATTTAACTGTAATACATGACTAAAGCCAATAGAAAGCTTGGTTTATGACCTTTAAAACGTTCTTTAAAGATTGTTCTACTCTGAAATTCAATAAGAATAAAAACCTATAAAATTTACCTCTTTTGGCATCGAAAACCACCCTTTAAAATCATCCCTTAATTACTTGAAACCTTGCTTTGAATGTATTCTTATCCACCTTATCCCCTTCAGCAACGAAAAATACACTTAAAAATCATCCCTTAATCTGAAATAAAGAAATTGACCAAAAAACAACCGCTCAAAATTAATTCTTTTTTACCTTACATAGGAATATATTCTGAGCAATTCTTAAAGCCGGAGAATACTCTCAAAATTGTTCTAGTTTATGTGTTTAATAAAAAATTGTCAATTTTTTGGATTAAAGATTAAGAGAAGATTTTTAAGGGTGGTTTTCGATGCTGAAGGGGCAAGTTTCATAGAACTCTTATTCTTAGTAATATTTAAAATTTGTGAATTCTCTAAAGAATTTTTTTGTCTATTTGTTTAAGAATATTTATTAATTTTGGAAAATTCATGTTTAGGAGATGATTTTGAGTGTATTCTTCCTTATTATCATGCTTGTTCAGGTTTGTTTTTTTAATGCGATTAAATAATTTATGTAAATCTCGTAGTTATTTAGACCTATAATTTTTACCCCTAAAGTCTTCTATCTGAGAAAGAGTGTCCTATATATATATGAAAAAATAAAAAATATAAAACAGACTTCTAATTTAAATGAACGAGGAATTTGCAATGAACAGTCTGTGAACTTATTGTTTTAATGCCTTTAGTATTTTAAGTAATTTTTATAGTTATTCAAAGTCACGTGATAATCGAGGGTGTGTGGGGGGTCGCAGAGAACATCACGGTTATTCACGTGGGGGGTGGGGGGTCTAAAATTGGCATAAAAATTATCACGTGATTTATGGACGACCCTCTACGGGTTTTCGGGGTCTTTAAATTCCTAATTAAAAAACTTGAATTTAACATCAAAAACTTATTATTGATGTTATCTCTTGAAAAATCTTTTAATAAAATGTATTAATCATCTTCGTTTAAAAGAAGAAACTCACATTTGGAATTAACATCAAGTTTAATTTCCTCCATTGTTTTCTGAAGCTGTTACTATCGAAGCCAAAAACCTTTAAACCGTTATTTTTATAAAAATAAATTGCTTTTTGGCTAAGTTGACGGTTGATTTGATAGCTGTCAAATGTCCAAATGTCAATTTGACATAATATTTGTTATCGGTGACCTTCAAAATCATTATCCTGTTATTTTCATAAAAATTAATTGCATTTTGGAAAAGTTGACAGTTGAATTGAAAGTTGTCAATTGTCAAAATGTCTGCTTGACATTATATTTGTTATCAGTAACCCTGAAAACCCAAATCCTTTCATTTTCATGAAAATAAATTGCTTTTTGGAAAAGTTGAAAGTTGAATTAACAGCTGTCAAGTGTCAAAATGTCAGCTTGACATTCTATTTGTTATCAACGATTCTGAAAACCCGTATACTGTCATTTTTAAGAAAATAAATTACTTTTTGGAAAAGCTGACCGTTAAATTGACAGCTGTCAACTGTCAAAATATCAGTTGGACATTATATTCGTTATGAGCGAAACCGAAAACTCCTAGACTGTCATTTTCAATAAATTGGTTTCTAGCAAAGTTGACCGTTGAAATGACAGCTGTCAACTGTCAAAATTTCATTATAAGTAAATTATGTACCTTCTATGATTATAAATAATATAATTTAAACTCATTTGGTGCACAAGTAAATGTATCGAGTCCAGTGTAATGTAGATTTTTACCCAAGAACTAAATTTAATTTAATTTCATTTTTTATCATTTTGCATGTAAAATTGAAATTTCGAGTATGAATATCTCAAATTTTAGACGGTAAATGTTCCTGAAATTTAAACCAGATACAAGGCACATATAAAATAACGTTTTCTAACAATTTTAAGAAAATCCATAGAAAATCGATTTTTTCAAGTATAACTGCGAGAGAAATACCTTAATATCTGAAAAGGAATAAAACCAAATTAAATCCATACTTACTATATCGGCCAAATTAACGAAAGAAATCCAAAGTTGCTTAAAGCGACAAAAAGAAAGGAAGATATAACGACAAAAATTCAAATTCAAAGAAAGTTACGCCTAGAATGTACATCCAAATTAAGATCCCAGCTTCGAGATCTTTAAATCGTTATAATCGCTTAATTTTGTAAATAATTTATGTTGAGCGCCAGTTCGTTGCAAAAAAAAAAATTTTCAATTAACTAAAAATTGATCTATAATCAATATCCGAAATTCGCGAAATTAAGAATAACGACTAGACGAGGAAGCCGTTAAGCAGATACTTTAGCAGAAGCAAGATAAATTATTATTCACAAAGGTTGCTACGGTCCCGTCATGAAATAATCATACGTGAAGGATATTACGGACCCGACACGATGATCAAACCAAACTAAATCCAAAAGAGAAAGATTATTCACGAAAATACGCGACATAATCATCATTTCTATCACACCGAGCTGTGCATAGAAACTACCAAAATCATGATCACCAAATTATTTAAAATAATCGAGTCAGTAACGAACAACCAGCTACAATTAAGAAGATTAAAAACAAGCTTTATTTGTAATTAATATTAAATTGCGCGTGATGACTAATCATCTGATGTTAATCGCAATTCTCCTACCGAAAAAGAATCAAAATTTACAAAATAAACACGATAGATCTCAAAGCTGTAGGAAATACTCGGCTCTCAGTAGTGTAAAGGAGAGAGGGGGGGGGGGGTTCTGGATTGTCAACAAACCAATAGAAAGAAAACTCAATATTTAAATTTAACAAAATCCAAAAGTTATAATTTATTCAAAATAAATGATTTTATATAAACGAAATCGGGAAACGATAGAGTCAACAGAGATCTAAATAAACTAAAAGTTAATAGTTAATAAGACATAAGTAACGGGGATCGATAAGGAAATACAAAACCTGAAAAGGGAGAAAAACTGACTAGATTATAAAAATTACTAATCTCTTTAAATTGGGGACGGAGTTTATAAAAGACTATTGGTTTAAACATAATTTTCGTGGTGCCAAATATTCACATCATTACGATAAACGTTATGCTGCATGGTATATTATACCATATTAGACGGTAAATGTACTCTTTCTTTACAGTATGCGACAGGTTACATGGAGTTAAAATTACAAGTCATATTTTAAATAAAAATTTAAATAAACAAAAAAAATTTGTTTATCACACCAAAAAAAAAATTTGAGGGTCTATCTGTAATTCCGGTGAGTGAGCAAAAAGGCATCAGACCCAAAATAAAACGAGGGGCTAAATTAAAGAAATTTCTATTGACATAACCTAGAAAAGAATTCTTAGGTTCTCTGAAATCAAAAAAAATTAGATACAAATCATTCCAAAAAAAAAGTATTAAAATTAATCACAGTTAATAAATCGATTATACGTTAATAATATTAAAGACAATTTAAATTCAAAATAATAATTTGAAATTTCTTTAACCTGTAAGAATCGAAAATTTATTGATCAACGGCATAATTATGAACTTGTAATTTCAACTTCAACATGTGAGATTATCTTGAGTTTACAAAATTTATAAAGTTTTCTGACTTTCAAATTTGAATAAAATTACAAGTTTATTCGAATCAAATTTAACAATAATAATCCATTAATTAAGTTAGAACAGTTTAGTCTATTAATTCTAACGAAGAGAATTTTGAGGAACTATTACATATAAAATTTCGTCCCGACCTGTCGCAACTATTATTTGGCACAACTGTACTTTCTAATAGTACAGTCTGACACTTTATATTTCTCATGGCATTTTAAATTGATTTCATATAAAACAAAATTAAAATTTTTCGAACTAAATATTAAACAGCATTGAAACCAGCCGTGACCGCATCTCTCTTATTTAAATTTTCTATTCACTCATTATGTGAATTCTTAATTAAACAAAAAAAAGGAAAATTTTCAAAGCAATAATTAATATAACATTTAACGCGGAACTTAAAGATTTACTCACATTGAATTCACTATGTTTGAAATTGTTAAAGAATAAAATTTTCAGAAATTAAAAATCTACAAAAGAAAAACGTGGCAACCGACACTATGTTCCACTTCCGGTGTTGCGACATGGTAAATTCGCGATCATATCTATCTCGGAATTTTCTACGAAAGTTATTAAAATTTTACGAAATAAACTTAATAAAGTATATCATTCATATTCCAGAAAAACAAACTAAATTTTTCTCATAAGTTATTTTAGATTAGAGAGCACATGGTGAATTTAATTGTCACTTCCGGAAGCTATGAGCGGGAAAATACCAAATAAGACTTTAACGCGTCGAATTTGCGAATTTAAAACTATACATGATTTTCTTTGTTCTCAAATATTGATCAGAGAAGAGTCTAGAATTTAAACATGACTTACAATTTAGACAAATAACAAATTAAGCACTTTTATCCTGGCAGAACGCTACAAGATCAAGAATAGAAGTCTACTTACTCAAAACTTTTCGAAATAAAATTACACTCTATAAGTGTGATACTTTTCTTTAATCAATTTATCTATTTATGTTCTTTATCACTTAAATAAATTTAGTCCAGTTGTAACTCTCAATCATAAACTTTAAAATAAACTTTCTCTGTGCGAAACCTCACACACCGACTTTCCGACCAGGATTCTCGGAAGCAGAACACAGAGTGCTGATTTTTCTTTCCGTTTTGACCATGAGCTCCACACATGTTCTCTATTCTCTCTTCTTCGCACGTCTCTCCTTCCTATGCTATTTCTTGATGACTTCGGTGGTTGCCGGTCGCTCTCTCTCACTTAAGGACTGGATCATCGAAGGGTAGGCCCTCAGCCATCATCAATTTTATCCTTTTTCATCTTCCGCACATGAAACGTAGATTAATCCAAGCCGTAAACTCTCGAGACACGTTTTCAACGAGACCTGACTCTTACAAGGTCCAGGTTTTGCTCGGAAACCCTTTTCTTGAAGCCAGGAATCATGTCTACAGACGGCAGGGCCCAGGCATTAGAGTTTCGTGTCTAAGGACATAAATTTGACTTTGGATTCCTCCCAATTGTATTAATAACATTTTTCACTATAATTAAACTATCGGGTTGCCAAACGGCCCTATTAATTTAGAGAAAATTTTGGCAGATTCTCTAAAATAGATCAATATCTAGTTTCTAATACTAGAAACAGCAAGTGGGGTAAGTCTGCGCAACGATGAATTTGAATTCAAGAATTGATCTTGCCAGAAAAATCGATGATTTACGGGTAGGTGGAGACATCGATTGAGATCAGTGAGAAAGAGCAGAGAAACTGCAACATCGATTGAGTTGTAAGCTGGAAGGGCGTAGGGCGGCCAATTTAAATTCCAAGCTGCGAGTCATAATCGTAGGGCCGCTAAGCCGTGAGGTGCTGCGAACTAGTATGGAGAAAAGATACGAATAAGAGAATCAAGTACAAAAACCTAAGCTAGCCGGTGTGTGAAGATCTGATTCCATGCTCGATGTAAATGTGTTGAATCTCAGCTGACGGCAGTTTTAACCTCGTCGAATCGGAGAGTTACATGTAAACAAAACAAAAAATGTTCGCGCAAATTAATAAAAGAATTTATTATATAATTCGGATTCGGTACGGCTGGTTAAGTTCAGTGGATAGTGGGTGTGTGATTAGTGTTAAAAGAGTGAAAATATAAACAACTGGAACCGGTCAAATTTACCGCGTTACACCAGAAAGAAAAATCGTTTTACTGCAAACGTTCGATTATACAAATTTGTTTAAAAAAAAGTTATAAAATATTAAAAAATTATAAAAGTAGCTCCCTTAACCCCTTAAGAATTTAATTATCTTTTAAATAAAATAAAAAAATTGATTGTCTGTTAAGAATTGCAAGCTGTTGATAGTTTTGAACAGTAAATTCCACGTTTGCCGCACTGTGCAGCGCGCAGCGGTTAAAGGCTTTACAAAAAAAATTTTATATTTAGTTCATCATTAAAGTTACGAAACTAGAAAAGGTCTCCTTTCAAAGCTCATTGCTTGAGCTTTAACACTATTGAAAGCAAAAATTGAAAAAAAAAATTTGTTAATGTTTAATTAATTTTATATAAAAAAAAAATTTTCACTTTTATATATTTTTTTTTTAAAGTGATACAGCTTTTTGGAAAATCATTACATTTTAATTACACTTATACTAGTTGAAAGCTAATTTTATGAGATATAATATGCATTTTGAATTTTTATACATCATTTTACGATATGCTTTAACAAAAATATTGTTATTTTAATAAATAAGCCTTTTTTTTTAATTTTAAAAACTCCAGAACGGTTAGGTTAAACAAAAATTTTTAAGAACATGAACTGTTCCGGTTTTTATGTAGAATTAAGAAAAAATATTGATCATTATTTTCAAACAAATGTTTTTAATATTTTTTGAAAAACAAAATTTTAACAATTTTCTCATTTGTTTAAAAGTAAGAAACTCTAAAACGTCTCAAAAGTGAGGACAAAAATATCTTAAAATAAGACACTTATTTTTACAAGTGAAAACAAAATTTTCGATATTTTTTCCTATATCTACATGAAAAAAGAAACAGTTCATGTTCTTGAAAATTTGTTTTTAACTGTTCTTGAGTTATCAAAAATTATAAAATTACTAATTTCTTAAAGAAATAACCAAATTTTTGTTAAATATTTTGATAAAAATATATTAAAATATCCATTTTAAAGGTGATGAAATAAGCTTTTAATAAGTATAAGTGTAATATTTTTATTCAGCTAAAAACTCACTTTCTAATTTAAATTTTCTAATGAAAAGAGTTTAAAAATAAATATATAAAAAATTCAATTAAACTAAAAATGTGATATGTTTGAGATATAACGCTTCTGATAAATTACACGTTTTCTAATAATTATTTGATAATTTGTATCCAAAAACCCTACACAGTTTTCTAAAAATTAGCTGTTTACCGAATTTTGACGAAACGGTTATTCAATTGGAGGTTCAAATCAAACAAAATTAAAATTGACGTTTCCAACGTCAATTTCTTTTAATTTTCATCAAATGGCTATTTTTATCGGCTCATTTTGTGAAAAATACAAGTGCCCACACTTTCACTAAAAAAATGCATTAACTTATGTGTCTTCTATAGCAAAAATCAAAATTATTCATTTGAAATAACTTTTATATCGATTGTTTGTCCGATTCCTCTTTAAAAAACGAAAGTTCCGACTTTAAAAATTGTAATCTTTATAACACCATGAAAACATTTTTTCAGACAAACAAAAAAATACTTGTCGTCTAAAATTCTTTGAACATGCCCAGCCTGCCTAAATTAAAATGAATTTAGTCATTTGATTTTTAACAATTGATTTGATTTATTAATAACGGCTCCGTAACTAGCTTATTTTAGGCTTTGAGCGAACTGCATGATTTGCACTCCCCTTCTCTTCATATAAAATTGTCATATTTTGTAGATCAAACTGAAATATATTTTACAATAATTATATTTTTATCCCACAGGCACAAACATGGCGCTTTTAGATGCCTGTAGGCAGGGTCTAAACGCATTCATTTGTTCGACCGGGTAAAAATGGCTTCCATTTTTTCCCTAGGGAAAAAATGAACAGCTGATTCATGCATTTTTCCACCACAGGGCAAAAATAGCCGCCATTTTTATACGGTCAAACAAGTGAATGCATTTAGACCCTAACCTACAAACATTTAAAAGCACCAAGTTTGTGCCTTTGGAATAAAAAGTATCGTAAGCAACACGGGTTTAAAGTCAGTGCAATTTGTTTACAATGATGTTTGTGTACGAGTGACAAATGGCTGCCTTTAACCCCTTGTTGCTTAATATATTATTTTGCAAAAAATTAACATTTTTTTAATTATCAATATATAAATTGTTTATTGGGATTTAACAATGTATTATGTTAATATGTATAAATTTATTTCGATAAGCTGATTGCAAATTTGGTATTAAAAATTGGCACAAATTGCATTATCTTGGTGAAAACCACAAAAAAATTATAAAATGGTTTTCTGCATATATGTCCTTAAATATACGTTACTTTAAAAAATGCTAAATACAAAAGATGTAGACCTCATCGAAATACATGATTTATGTTTTATACATTTTTTATCAGAACTAAGTATTTTTTTATAAAAACGCTGAAACCTAAGAATTACCATAATAATGCCCAATATCCACATTAAAACGACATTACAATTATTCAACGTAGGATTTTTTTCATTGTGGGAACTATATTGAATCCGATATAAAATCCCGTATGTTATGCTTTGTAGGAATAAATCTTATTTAGTTACTTCATTCGGAATCAATCACTTATTTTATCCACAATCATAGTTTATTTTAAAATACGCTCTAATTTTTATGGCACCCAAACCCCCGGTATTTTTTTTTAAAAATATTTTTCACTTTTTAATAACATCGCAATTTTGTTTTAAAAAAACAACCAAAAAACAAGAAAAGAAAAATGCAAAACAAAACCATAATAAGGTAAGCATGGCTTTCCCCCCGACTGGGTCCAGGTTTTTTTAAAGACTATTAGAAATATTAAAAAATGCATACAACCTAAAATATGTTTTTTAAATAGGCCTATAATTTTTGTAAACACAATTCACAAAACTTCCTATATTTACTGAGATATTTGCAAAAAACTAAATTTTTATGTTTTTTATGGTTTTCGCCATGAAAATTCAATTTTTCCCAAATGTCAATATTTTATTCGTAATCAGCTCATCAAAATACGCAAGTAAACTAAGATTAAAATAAATCGGAGGTAACACACTTCCGGAACTATATCCAAATAGAGAAACAGAGAAATAGAGAAACAGGGAAATAGAGAGATAGGGAAATAGAGAAGCAGTGGAAGAGAGGAAGAAAGATACAGAGATAGAGAAACACAAAAGATAAATGGTTAGGGTCCCCAACTAAAATTGACACTGTATAGGTCAGAAGCATACTTTTAATTTCACGTGGGGTAACAGTAGTTAGTGTTCGTTTGGGCCCGCCGGAAAGTGGGCGTGGCTATGACGTCACTGGCGCCAGACTGAGAGAGAGGGGCGGGGGGATGTAGTAGGTTAGAGAGAGAAAGAAGATATGAAGTGGGTGTAAAATTGGTGGGGGTAGGTGTAAAAAGGGGCGTGTCGGAATTATGGCTCCCCAATAGGAGAAGAGTGGGGGTTGTAAGGATTTTGAGGCCCTTGGGAGTGGGGGTGATAAAGGGTGTGTGAATGTGTGACTGTCTTTATGGGCCCCCCAATAGGAGAAGAGTGGGGGTTATGAGGATTTTGGGGACCAAGATGGTGGGGTGAGTGTGAAAGTAGTGGGAGTGTGTGTCTTTTCGGGTCTTTAATAGGAAAAACGTGGTGTTACGTTAGAAAGAGTGTTGGATTTTAGTTCATGGAGACCACTCCCGGCTAGCACTTTCCGCGCGTATCGCCATCAGGAGTGGTCTTATATCCCCTACTCCGTCGCCGAAGCGACTTTCTCCGGTCCTCGGGACCTACTATCATTGACAGTCATGGAGGCCCTTAACACACATAAGTTGGGTCCAGGGACTCGATGCACCGTCAATTCGCTCTAAAAACGCTTCAAAAGGAAAAAACTTTATCTATTTGAGTTTTTCTGCGAATTAGGCGGCCCTGAAGCGGCTATGCTTCAAAGCCTCTTCTCTTTTTGCCTGTTGCAGGACTCTCCTGAAAAAGGCACACTTACCCGAGCTTGCGACATGGGACACTTCCGTCATGCCCTGCTCTTCCGAGCACAGGAAACGAAGTGCCTCATTTGTACACTCTGCAAGAGTATGACCAGATCCTCCGCACTTGTTACATGCCGAGGATCTGTCAACTCCTTTGCACTCAACCTTCTTGTGGCCGTAGGCCAGGCACCTATGGCACCTGGTCACTATCAACCTCCTCTTAATGTAGCAACTTAAAAATCCCACCTTTACCCTTCCTTCTTCTTCTAACCTTTTAGCATCATCTTGGTCCACGACCACGATTGCTAACTTTACCCCTCTAAAATTTGGTCCCAAGACCTTGACTTCCCTCTTTTCTCGAGAAGTCCGTAAAAGCTCCTCGAGGGCTACTACTACTTCTTCTTTTTCGGTAAGGCCGTCCAGGTCTCGGATCTCCAAAGTTACCCTTTGTCCATCCGGGGCCCTGACGGTTCCTATGCCTTTTACGGCCTCGGCAACCTTGGCCGTGAAGGCCTTTCCATCTGAACCTTCTCCTAATCGTAGGAGAAGGTTACCCTGCTTTGTGGGCATTGCACCCACCACCGTGGACTGACAGGAGCCAGGGTCCACCTCCTTTCTAAGCTTTCCAAGGACAGAGGCGTATGTCTGTCCCTGGGAAACCCGTACTAAGAGCGTCGATTTCTTGGGCCTCACAGACTCCACTACTACTTTGGGAGGAACAATTGGAGGTAACTCCCTCCTTTTAACTTTTTTTTGGAGCCTTAACCTTATCAGCTAAGGTCTCCGACGGCTTCTTGGGCTTCTTGGGCTTCTTGGGCAATGAGACAAAAGCTCTCATTGCTTTGGCCTGGACGCGCTCTCTTACTTTTTGCCTTTCGGTTCGATCAATTTCGCAGTTCTTCAGATGCGTGTGAAGTTGACCCCCCACTCAAAAAATTTTCATACTTTTTTTAGAGTTCTGAGTTCCTTTAGATGAGTTCTAGAGTTCCTGATACTTTTTAGCAATAGTTCTGGCGATTTAAGGATTTTAAAATCGATTTTTCAAAATGGGGGGCTAACTTCACGCTGCCCCCCACTTTTTGAAAAATCAATTTTTTTTTAGAGTTCTGACTAGATTACCAATAGTTCTAGAGTTCCTGATACTTTTCAGCAATAGTTCTGTTCATTTTCATTAAAAAAAAAATTTTTAAAAAAAAATGCCAACCCCCCACTGTTTCTAAAAAAAGTTTTTTATGACATATTCTAATCAAGAAAAAGGAGTTCTGGAGTTCTCTACACAATATAAATCAAAAATGAAAAAATCAAGAAAGTTACAATACTTTAAAAAAAAATTAAAACCCAATGTAAAAAAAAATTTTATACTTTATTTTTTCGGAACAGAGTTCTGTTTGCCCCCCGGAGTGCTCTACAAAAAACCCTAATAACATTTTTCTATAAACTCAAAATCCAAAAACTTATTAACGTCCAAAGTGACCCAAAAAATTTTGACTTTCGAAAATTCTAGAGTTCTAAGAGTTCTGTTCAGAGTTCTGTTTGCCCCCCGGGGTGCTTTACAAAAAACCCTAATAACATTTTTCTCTAAACTCAAAATCCAAAAACTTATTAACGATCAAAGTGGCCCAAAAAATTTTGAATTTCGAATATTTTAGAGTTCCAAGAGTTCTGGTCAGAGTTCTGTTTGCCCCCCCCCCCCCCCCGGAGTGCTCTACAAAAAACCCTTTTAACATTTTTCTCTAAACTCAAAATCCAAAAATTTTTTTCACCCAATTTTGAAAATTAGGGGAGGTGGGGGCAAGACTGGGTACCTAAGGTTTTAAGCTCAATTACACTAATATTATCGATTCAAAAATATTTTATTTATTATATTAATAATCTTTGGCAATCAGTCTTCCATGAAAAAGTTTTATTTGGAACATTTGTTACTTAATTAAATATGGAATTAAAAATAAGCAAAAAAATTCAAATTTTCCATTTTACAAAACGTGGGGGTAAGATGGGGTACCCCCTGGGGGCAAGATGTGGTAGTATAAAAATCAAGCTATTTTTCCCTACAAATTTTGCAAACACGTTTTTTGATTTTGTAAAATAAACTAAAAAACAAGTTTAATGCGTAATTTTAGTTCTCTCATGTAAAATTAAATTACAAAGCTAACTTAAAAAAACAATTACTTTTATAATAGAAATAAACAAGAGGTTACCTGCTCCTGTATTCGAAATGTATTATTTAAATAACAAAACGTTATAAATAGTGTGAAAAATCACCAAAAGAATATTTTTTTTTCATAAAATAAAAAAATGATTGGTTTTCAGTACCATATCCTGCCTTCACTTCCCCGTCTTGCCCCCACATACGGAATTTCATTAAAAAATTAATTTCTAAAAATTATGTTTCGAAACGGAAATAAGCAAGTGCTTAACTTCAAGTGTAATCATTGTTCAACATGAATAAAATTATATAGTATATAATATGTTGTTATTAAAATAACAAACATTTTCTAAATAAAATGCAAAAATGACAAGAAAATTGTCAAAAATAGTTTTTTTCATGTACCGTCAAGTGGGGCTATTTTGTGCACGCGAGGTTTTTAATAAATAAAATCTTTATATTCAGTTGCTTAAGTTTGCTACTTGGTATAAATATTTTCTGATATCTAGACTACAGAGAGTACTGAATGAATTTACTCAATTCTTTATCATAAATCAGAAAAAACATCGTAAAATCGTGAAAATCAAGCAGAAAAAATTCAAAGTTCTCAAAATTCTGTTCAGATCTCCGTAAGTTTAAAATTGTTTCTAAAGGTATTAATAATACTTGTTGAACACTTAGTTGTGATGATGTATACGTGATGCGCTAACTTTTTATTGCATATTTAAAAAAAAAAGTGTAAAAAACTGAAAAACCAGGATTAATAATTACATGCTTTTCAAGTTAATTTTGAAACTTTTTCTCTTAAAATAACTGAAGAAGTGTAATAGAAGTTATTTTAAGTAAAATTTTCTTAAAGAAATAACTTTTCTACCACACATGCACGAAAACCTCGTGTTTTCGTTCGCCTTAAGCGGGGCAGAACTCACAGTCTTTAGGTTAGTGAACGTTAGAGGTAAAAAAACTCCCGAAGAGTGAAAAAAACTCTCATCGCACAGGCGCATTGCGGCGCGCCGCAATGCGCTTGCGCGATGAGAGTTTTTTTCACTGTTCGGAAGTTTTTTTATCTCTAACGTCACTAACCTAAAGACTGCGAGTGCTGACCCGCTAACGCGAACGAAACACGAGATTTTCGTACATATGTGATAGAAAATAGCACATGCACCTCGGGAGGCCGATTTTTTGTCTCGCACAATGTTCTCCGAACTCGTTTCGCACTCGCTACGCTCGTGCTACACTCGTTCTTCGAACATTTGTGCTTGACAAAAAAACACGGACTTCCCTCCCTTGATGCATAATATACTATTCTTGTACATCTACTTTTTTGTGAAATTTTAGTGTTTTACTTTCAAGAATATCTAGAAATAATACGTCATACAGCAAAAACGTTAAAAAAAATTTTTTACACAACTTTATAAATAAGCAAACTTTGATGCACAAAATAGCCCCACCATGGTGTTTATTTTGTGCACAACTTGAGTTTTTAGAACTCAGACAAAAAATTTTTTCTTGTCGGCTAACTCATAGGACACCTTTAGAAGGATGTTTACAACATAACTGAATAGATAAATTCTTTATTTTTTCAGATTCTGAATTTTAATAAAGCATAGAGTGTAAAAAGAGCGGTTTTGTGCACAAAATAGCCCCATTTGACGGTAACAAATAAAAAACTCGGTTTCATCAATCAGTGACTTGGCCAATCAAAAACTATTGTAACGGTGCTATGTTATGCAAAAAATGACCATGATTGGTTAATTAGTTACTTAATTAAGGCAGGTACCCCGTCTTGCCCCACTTCCCCTATTACTTATTTTACTCTTTGAAACATTCTCTACAATTTTACTCTTTGAATTTCGTTAAAAAATATTTTGTTAAAAAAATTCTTAAAAACAAATTTGATTTTTTTAATAACTGTTGAACAAAATATGTGTCGCGCTATGAAGAAAGGGACCTTAGAGGGTAAAAATCGATTTTCGGTTTATGGTTGTTATAAATAAAAGTTCCTTTTTCATTATTTGAAGTCAGAAAATGTTTTTATTAATTATTTTTCAAGTTATGACAATTCAAACATCATCGATTTGTACAGAGCACCATACGCGCTCGTCTTTTCTTTTCGCTCTCCTGTAAAATTACCGATTTGCCTCTAAGGTCCCTTTCTTCAAAGCGCGTCACATATTATGAACAAAATTAAATGAGTAGAACTGTAAAGAATGTTTCAAAGAGTAAAATCAGCTATTATTTGTCAAAATTAGATGAAAATTACAATTGGTTTAGTGACAAATAAAGACGAAACATAAAGTGTTTAATATTTATTGTTTGAAAATAATTTTTGCCTAATCTAATTTTTTCTGTTACTTGAACAAGTGAATCTTTTACAATTTCGAGAAATTGTTTATTTTTATTTGCTGTTTGCAAACCATTTTTTATTTTGAGGTTAGATCAAGCGGTTAAACGTTCTTAACACGAGTTCTGTTAAATAAGAATTGTTTTAAGTTAAAATTCGATTAAATTAAAATTCTTGTAAATAAAAATTCAATTTAAAAAATTATTTTATAAGATAAAAATAATGTTAAAAATTAATTAATTATTTCAAGAGTTTTATTAAGTAAAAATTTGTAATTCTTTAAATTAATTTGACAAGAAATTCGAAGAATTTAAATTCGCCTAAAGCGTGATTCAATCAAAGACATTTTAATTAATGAGTTTTAGAACATAGTCGTTCGTTCCAATTTTCGCTGTTCTAAAAATTTGTTTAAGATCCATATACAGGGTGTCCGCAAAAACTGTAAATCAGGGAAAAGTTCCGGGAAAGTCAGGTGTGTTTCAAAATGAAAATTTGCGGCCATTCTGATATAAAAAATTAATTGTTACTTATGTCATGAATACAAATGTGCCTTACAATTACTAATGTCATATTAAGCTTTTTAAAATCTAAAGTTTTTTTTAAATTTCCCTTAAAAATATAACCGGGAAATACAAAAATATCACTGCGGAAAACTTGGAACTTACCGGGAATTTACAATCATAAAACTTATGGCCACACTGATTATAATTTGTTTAAACTTGTTATAATTGTTATTTTTAGTTTGTTGTTAGTAACTGGTTAAATTCGTCTTTTGGAGGACTTATTATAAAAATAGTGAAATAAACAATTTGTGAATACTCCTTGAAATGTTCTGAAGAGAAATATAGTTACCGATTTAAATTTTACTAAAAACTGTTTTTTCCCCACTTAAAATACATGGAAAACTTTAAGCGCATTGAGTGACCTCTAAATATTTTTCTATATATTTTTTTTGGTAATTTAGAAAATTCAAATTTAATGTCTGTTAAGATTTACAAAAATTTAGAGTATTTTTATTTTATTTAAATAACATGTGTCATTTAGTATTGTGTGTGGCATTAAGACTCATAGGCCTATTTATCGTGAATGGTGTTTTTTAATTACTTATTGAGAAATGGACTTCACAATAGTTATTATAGGTTTTCTGTTATAACAATTTATAAATACTCGTTTTTGAAATTTAAACCAGATAAGAGTCGAAGAGTTTCCCATGCATAAGGCATATATCCCCTCACATTGCCGATAATTTTCTTCACACGCTCCAATCCCAGACTACCTAGCTTGTGGGACTGGAGAGAGAACAAGTGGAACTCTAAAATTTATGACAGTAAAAATTTTTTGGGTCACTTTAAACGTTAATAAGTTTTTAGATTTTGAGTTTAGAGAAAAATATTATTAGAGATTTTTGTAGAGCACTCCGGGGGGCAAACAGAACTCTGACCAGAACTCTTGGAACTCTAAAATTTTCGAAAGTCAAAATTTTTTGGGTCACTTTGGACGTTAATAAGTTTTTGGATTTTGAGTTTAGAGAAAAATGTTATAAGGGTTTTTTGTAGAGCACTCCGGGTGGCAAACAGAACTCTGACCAGAACTCTTAGAACTCTAAAATTTTCGTAAGTCAAAATTTTTTGGGTCACTTTGGACGTTAATAAGTTTTTGGATTTTGAGTTTATAGAAAAATGTTATTAGGGTTTTTTGTAGAGCACTCCGGGGGGCATACAGAACTCTATTCCGAAAAATTAAAGTATAAAATTTTTTTCTTACTTTGGTTTTTAATTTTTTTTTAAAGTATTGTAACTTTTTTGATTTTTTCATTTTTGATTTATATTGTGTAGAGAACTCCAAAAATCTTTTTTCTTGATCAGAATATGTCATAAAAAACTTTTTTTAAAAAAAGTGGGGGGTTGGCATTTTTTTAAAATTTTTTTTTTTTTAATGAAAATGAACAGAACTATTGCTGAAAAGTATCAGGAACTCTAGAACTATTGGTAATCTACTCAGAACTCTAAAAAAAATTGATTTTTCAAAAAGTGGGGGGCAGCGCGAAGTTAGCCCCCCATTTTGAAAAATCGATTTTAAAATCCTTAAATCGCCAGAACTATCAATAAAAAGTATCAGGAACTCTAGAACTCATTTAAAGGAACTCAGAACTCTAAAAAAAGTATTAAAATTTTTTGAGTGGGGGGTCAACTTCACACGCATGTTCTTCAGGCCAATATAAAGCCTAGAATCTGCTGCATCTGCCTCCAAATGTATCTTCCATAAATCGGGGATCCACTGGTTGAATTTCTTCAATCCAGTTCGGGGAATAGTCAAAACTGCTCTCTCGGGAAGCAGTTTCAATATGTAAGTCCTGTGTGTCTACAGGTTCGAACATATCTCCGCTGAGATCTACCTCCCCTGCAGCATTGTGATAACGCGTACTTTCTATGTCTACTGCTGGTCTAGAATAGACTAATTCTCCCTCAAAATGTTTGTCGTAGATTTCTATGGGTTCTTCGGGTTGTGGACGAGGTACGGTGTCATTAACCTCTATGTTGACGTCTCCATCATTCACTACATCCATAGGTGTTGATTGCCAATCTATAAACAAAACAACAAGCTATTATATACAATGTCAATAGTTTGTTATTAAAAAACTCTTTTAATAAAAAATAGTTAATTAATTAATGTTTTTAACACACTAGATAAAATATAAATTCGTACATATTTTTTTTGTTGTATTAAATTTAACGCTATGGTAAAATTATGAGTAGAGTATCGGTAACATTTGAAATAAATAATAACAATAAATAATGTAAAATAAATAAAAAAATTTAAATATGATAAATAAATTAAATTAGTACAACAAATAATAATAAAGAATTTATAATAAATAGAAAGCTGGTAAATAATTTAAAAAAACTGAATAATGATATAAATAAAATATCAAAAGAAATTAGAAATCTTTGCGAAGTCGTTTATAATCGTAGGGTAAAGAGTCGGTAGTTTTAATCCTACGGCGTTTTATACTCACTACCCTGCAAAGATTTTTTTCGTCGCGTGTTATCACATCATGTAGTCGAGTTGTTCGAATTACTCTTGATGACACTTTTATGGGATCTACGTAATTTGTTACTAGGTCACGAAGAGAAGCAAAGTTGATAAGTTTCGAATTTTTCAAATTCAAAGGGATCCCCTTTGCTTTACATACTGTCGGTTCTGTATTGTCGTACGCTTTATCTTTATAGGCGTAAAATTTAGGGCCACCGGAATCGAAAGTTTGAATAAAATTACCCTGACCATAGTATTTTTCAAGCTCGTCTGTTAAATCACCTAACAATGACCCTACATGAGGCTTCTATTCCCCAGGTGTATTACGACTTACATAAATGCATGAATCCGTATCATAATACAATACCCTTTTATCTAAGTTAGAAAGATAATGGTATAGTTTTAGTCGAGCTTGTGCAGTTGTGTAAGCTGCAATAACGACATTTGTGTTTGGCTGAGAAGTAGAAGCTTCTTTTCTGTACTGACAACCAAGATAAAGTGTTTTATCATTGACACGTATAATGTCATTTACTTCAATTTCTGGATTTGATATTATTTTAAGTAATTGTTCTTGACTTCGAACCACTGTTGTTCGAGGTAGGTTATCTCTTTGTCCGAATTTTCCCCAAAACGAATTTAAACAAAGTTTTGCTACAGAGCGAAGTCCAGGAATTTTTAAAATATTTTCAGGATCTAATTTAATACCTTCTACCTGTTCATAATGGGTTAAATAAGCAAGCTTTGAAGTTTCGTCAAAACAATATGCTGGCCAAACATCAGCTTCTTGTTTTATTTTTAAAAATTTATTTATATATTTTACAAAAAGACTTCCGTCACGAGTGTTTGGGTTGTATTGAGTTGTTTCATATTGCCAAATTTCAAAAATTTCGATAATTTTGTACCCAAGCTTCATAGCTTCCTTTAACTCAACGGAAACCCATGTACCTTTTATTGCCCGCTGTGCTTGATCCTCGTGAGTGCATTCACTTTACTCAAGAGTATGACAGCAAGTTCGACAGAAAGGGAACATGAGTTTTCCATTTTGTCTGACAGGTAGAACGGGATGATATAAATTTCGAGGTGGTAAAACTGTACAAAGTATTAAACCCTCTACATTTTCGAGATCAAAGTTACAAACAGTAAATTGTTGAGACTCTTCTCGTCCAATGTAAAGTTTCGGATGGTCAACAGGGAATTTCCCCGTTTTACAAATGAAAGGCTATAAAGAACATACGTCTTTATATTCAATTATTTCATTGGGTTTGGCTTCATAAAATGATTTTGTGTTCCCTGTTCTACCTCCGTAAAACGCGTCACGAGGGTTTAATACTTTGCGGCTATTCAAAATGGGGTGATTTTTAAAAAAGATTTTTAATTAATAAAATTAGAAAAATTGTCGATCAATAGGAGCCAATATGTGTAGGTGTAAATACTCTTCCCTATTTTGCATAATTTTTAATGCAAAGAGGAAGGAACAAAAAACACTAGACACATTTTTTAAGACAATAGTCTTTATTTGTCAAGCGACGATTCGTCAATATTCCATTGACCTCATTCGATGTAATTTAATTTAATTTTATTTTTTGAGCCTGATGAGGTCAATGGAATATTGACGAAACGTCGCTTGACAAATAAAGACTATTGTCTTTAAAAATGTGTCTAGTGTTTTTTGTTCCTTCCTTTTTGCATTAAAAATTATGCAAAATAGGAAAGAGTATTTACACCTACACATATTGGCTCCTATTGATCGACAATTTTTCTAATTTTATAAACTATGGAGAGCGATCAAACTCTTACAAGATTTTTAATTCTTTATCATGTTGTTTCATTGAATTAAATTTGCATTCCCACATTTCAATAACATTATACCCACAACGACGAATTTTATCACTCATTGCAAGTGTACGACTATACCGAATGTTCATTGACTCTTGTGTATACGTAATTTCTCATCCCTGTTTACATTGTAGCATTCAGGGCATCCATCAGTGGCGTAACTACACCCCCGCGAGACCCCGCGGTGCGGGGGGCCCGCTGACTTAGGGGGACCGAACTGGGCCCTTATCGTTTCGACAAAAAATTTTTTTTTGTAGTTCATGTTATATTGTTTACCCTAAGGTAATGTTATTTCGTACTCTTCCTAAAGTCAAAAGTTTTTAGGGTTTAATTATAAAATATTTTGTTTTAATGAATTAATTGAATCTTTTATTATTTTTTTTAATTTATTAAAATTAAATATTTGATAATTAGAACCTAAAATCCTTTGATATTAGTAGCTGTACAAAATAACAGTATCTCAGGTTAAACAATATAACATGGGCTAGAAATGTCGAATTCTTAAATCGTGAGAATGAGATAGAAAAGGGAATATATTTGTGTTATTTTATATATCAAAGTTGTATGAATTAAATTCAAAATAAATTATGATTTTAATTAATATATGAGCGTATCTCAGAAACCTTTAACTTTTCAATAAAAAAAGGCTGGAATCTTTTTTAAGCCCTCTATTTAAAATTGACTCAAGTAAAGTTTATATTCCAAACTTCTAAATTTTATTCATGGACAGATAAAAAATTTTATCTATACTTAGTTATTATTAATTTACAACTGAAAACATCTTTAACCTATAATAAAGAAAAAATCAACAACTGGTTGTTTATTAGGCTGAGAAACAATTGTCAATTTTCCGCACATTTTAAAATTTGTAGGTACTTCCTTTTTTTCACTAATTTACTGAAAATGATTATTTTTTATTTTCTTTTTTAACACTTATTTCTTCTCTCTTTAGTTTTTGTATAGGGAAGTGGGCCCCCACGGTGCGTTTAAACTCGGTTTAACCCAAAGGTTCTTGCACTTCTGATTTTTTTGTGCAAAAGTAATCTCTGAGGTTTAAATAGTAAGAAAATATTTTTTTTTTAAATCGTTTAACGAGCTATTTCAATATGCGTGTCAAATTTTAAAAATAACATTACATTGCTTCATTAAATGCACATAAACCAAGGCTGTCCTTTGTTTACTTACTCTCATATGTATTGCAGAATAGTTGCAATATATTAATAATTTCATTATATACAGTTAGTTTTATGTTTTGTTCAATTTAGTATTACAAAACGTTGAAAATAAAAAAAATTATCACTTGCTAAATGACTGTATATAATGAAGTTATTAATATATTGTAACTATTGTACAATACATATGAGAGTAAGTAAACAAAAGACAGCCTCGGTTCATATACATTTAATAAAGAAATGTAATGTAATTTTCAAAATTTGACGCGCATATTGAAATAGCTCGTTAAACGATTTCAAAAAAAATATTTTCTTACTATTTAAACCTCAGAGAATACTTTTGCACAAGAAAATCAGAAGTGCAAGAACCTTTGGCTTAAACCGAGTTTAAACGTACCGTGCCCCAAGATGAACATTTCGTATAAAATTTCTGTTCAAGGCGATAGGGCCGTATGATTTTTTGTAATTTTTGTTCTTTGTATAGACGAAGTTTTTGATGCACATTTGATGAAAAAACCCAGTTTGTTTTTCTTCTATACACATACCACGTGATTTTGTGTCTAAAAAAGTTTCGTTACAGTTTTTTCTTAAGTTGGTAAAGTTATTTAAATTTGTGATTTAGAATAAGTCCTTAACGTTATAATATTATTTATTTATCGTATAATAATATTCTAAAATGATTTTACTAATATTGTGTTTGTATACAAATTTTTAAAGGGGCTCAAAAAATGGTGTCATGTACCCTAAGATGGACAGACACCAATTTTCGTTATATTTATTTTCATATTATCGATTAGGTATACACTTTCCTCAATAATTTTTTGAGACACCTAATTGAATTTTTTTATTTTCCGCCATGAAATATGATGTTATTGTTTGAGATTTTGATATATCGACATTTTTCGATATCTTATTACTTTGTGATTATTAAGCTATTAATTTGAAGTTTTTGGAAAAGTTAGTTTTTGATAAATACAGTAAAATTATTTAAAATTAGTTTAAGAATTGTTACACGATGTTTATTTTTTATTTACCACATTTTTCAGAGAGTTTTAAGAAGGTGTCCATCTTGGGGACACTTCTTTATAAAAACCTAAAGATTTAATTTCATTAAGGGGTTTCGATGTGTCACAAGTTTCTTTAAGATAGTTCTCTCGAAAAAACTTTTTCTTTAAATATTTTTCTTATTAAAATATCATATAATAGAACATTCAACGAATACAATGATATGTTTTTTAAAGTAAGAAGCGGTGCTATTTTTAAAGATATTTGAGAATGAAGTTGAACTTTTTAACATGGAAGAAAGTAAAAGCCATGGTTAAAAAATACAATTTTGCTAACCACGCAATGAATTTTCTTTAGGTTTAAAAATAAAAACTACTAAATTATTCTTTAAAGTATAAGGAATTAGATCCCGTTTTGAAAAATGTGTCTTGCAATACTAAAATTCAAAAAATAATATTTTGAAATACACGTTTTGACGTTTTATTCATTTCTTTTAATAAATACAAAAGCGAGAGACTCTACACCTTAAAGTTGTCGCTATTTATTAAACATCACAAAATAAGTAAAAAATGACAAAATTTGAGTTGAGAATCACTGAACCAAGAGAACTAACTTAAAAAAAGATAAATAAACAAAATGATTATAGTCAAAATGGTAAAAATAGAGGGACAAGTTTTGAGAGTTCATAATTTCTAAAATAATTAAAATTTTATATTTTTTTTTTTTAATATTAATCCTAATTTCATTAACTTTAAATTCATCTGATACAGAGTCATTAATTTTTATTCTTTTTTTTATTTTTCATCACTTAAAACATTCACAACTAGGGTTAAGGACAAGTAGACTCGCAAAAGTAAAGTCGAATATTTAAAATTTAATAGACCCTTCTTTAAACTACAAATTTATATATTATCAATTGAGAGAAGTAACTCATATTATAATTAATATTTAAAAACAAAAATCAATAAAAAATATATCAAAATCATCTAGATATATCCAAGGGACATAAAAGTTAAAGGTTCCTAAGATATGTCCATATATGTTAACAAATAAAGAACGAAATTAACAGTTTTTCATACAAAAAAAAAAAAAATTGAATTGATTAAAAGTGGGATAGTTTAAAATTTCGTTTGAAATTTCCGAAGGGGGCCCAATTTTACTTGTCGCGGGGGGGCCCTCAAAACCAAGTTACGCCACTGGCATCCATGCCAAAAGCAACCATGGAATCGGTAAACATTACGAATCGATTTGTTACCATTTTCGTAATAACCATCAACTAAAGGTCCTTCAGGTAAGCGGTATTCTCTACCTCGACCAGCGTGTTCAATATTGACACCAAGCTCATTTTCAACGGTAAAAATCCACTCAATAGCTACACGAGATTGGTTATCATTAAATCCATACCCTCTTTTTGGAATAATTCCTATAGTATCCTGATGTAAACATTGTGTCCTAAAGAAATTAAATTTATATGTAGGGTCTGAATTTTTTTCAGTATACCAGCTAAGAAATTCTTTTCGATCCTTTTCGTTCATAGAATCAGGCGCATAACATTGTAAAGTTGTAACTCACCAACATAATTTTTATTTTCTGGTGTATTGAAAAAATAAGGAAAAGTACCTTTTTTCACCAATGGCTTTTAAACCAAACGCAGCAGGTAATGCACCTAAAGGAAGCTGAAAATAGTTTAAACTATCAATAAAAAAAGTTCGTTCTACTTGCATTGATATAATTTTCGTTCCTGTTAAAATGAGTGTTGGATCCTTGAGTGCACTGTTTGGGTGATTGACAAAATAAGATAAAATAAATTGTGCATCGTAACCTCTTGCATTATGAGCAATACAAATTCTTTTTTTGAATTTTTTAAGAGGGGTTAATGCAAGATTTATGAAATCACCTACCGGATTCTCACCAGCAAAAACATATTCACAAGTACCACATTCACTACAAAGTTTTGAAATATCATTATCATTAATACACCACGTGCATGTTTGTTGAGCAACACAAAGATTCGGTTAATGTATGTTTATCCGACTATTATTTTTACATGTTGTGTTTTGTTGGGTCTCAAAATCAAAAAACATAAAAACAACTAGATCTTGTGGTTGACCATCTTTTTTAATTCTTTGATTTCGCGAACATGCCATATAACAATCGTGGTTAAATTCACGTTCACATTTACAAATCCTACAAAAAGAAACACCACATGAATGGTCTTTCTTTTTGAGTAAATTAAGTAAACGAGAACATGAATTGCACATTCTTAATACATCACTGACAGTTTTTCCGGATGAATAAGAATTTCCTTTTAAATGATTTTCAAAACATTTATCTCCAAAAAAGTAACGCAAACATATTGAACATTTGCGATCTTGTTTTTGACCTACACTATAGCAGGATTCGAGGCATGCTGGATGCGACAAACGGGCTTCACATTTGGCTACACATCTATGGTCTAATTTGTACCTGAAAGGTACATTACACGGTACACAAAAGCCTGTAGCCGTCGTAACAGATGAGGCAGCTGATAAATTTAAAATTAAATTAAAATGATTTTCTGTTTCATACCGTAAGAGATAAATGACATGCGAAGGCAGTTGTCCTCTTTCAATGAACATTTTACGACCATCGAAAAATGGACCAACCTGACCGACACCAAAACTCTCCTCGTGAAAAGCAACAAGATCTATACTTTTCTTATGAAAAAGGTAGTTTTGGAATTTCTGTATTTCTTCAATACCACATCCTTCTTGAGGTATAGTTACTTCTGCTTTTATTCTTAAATCTTCAGCCTGATTTTTTTACACAATTGAGTTTTGTTTTCGGATTTTTTCCCAAGATGTATCTCTTTGAGCACGAGATATACGATCTCTGTTAACGTGTGCCATACCAACAACGATTGCACGTGGGAGACATGAGTTTTTATTAATGGTAATTGTTAAAATAAATTTTTTACTAAGAGCAACATGATCGGGGTATTATCTTTTGCACCTTTTGGATTGCGCGCACAATGAAGAGTTATCATAAAACTGTCATCAACAGTAAAATTTTCATTACTTTGTACGATAGAGAAAATCATGTTCCAGAAATCGTCAAAATTTACATCTCTTAAATATCGGATTGATAATCCACCTTCACCTTTCGTTAATGAATCAGAATTAAATTTAATTCCGATAAAATCTAAAGGGGAATACTTTTCGAGAAGAAATTTGAAGATTTCTGAAAGTGCAGATTGGATCCACTTAATAGGATTAATGTTTGTGTCTACAGGTAAATTTGAAAATTTAAATAAATATTGATCTGCGTTTAATTTAAAGTATGGTAAATAAACCAGTGAGGTTTCAGTGATTTTAAATTTATCATTTTTTTCGTTATTACCGACACTATTTAAATTAATACCCGCATTAGAATGCCCTGGTCTGACTTCAGAAGGAGAGTGTAGCCCATCACCACGTTGAATAATAAGAGGATGCGTTTGATCTGTACATACAGATATACTCATTTGTTATTCTTATTTACGTAATTTTATTAATATTGACTTTATCAAATTCTGTAAGATCAATTTGCATATTTGTAGAAAAATTAGATTGATACAAAATTTTTGGAAAAAAATATTTTATTTCTTGTGAAAAATCACTTTCTAGTTCAAAGTTATAGTATTAAGTAAATTTACTTTAATTGAACATTCTAAATTGAAAATATAAACAGTTTAATATAATATATCTGTTAAAAAATAAAATTGATTTTTGCTGACTCACCGTGATTTGAAAGTAACTCGTCCTCCATTTCTCTAAAGTTGGGGTTATTTGTTATTTCGTATAGTGAATGTCTTAGATTGTTGCCTTCGTTAATGATCTCGCGTATATCCGTTTTTATTGTATTCACTTCACTACTACTACTACTACTACTACTACTACTACTACTCACAAGGTCAATTATTTCTTCTCCTTCGTGAGCTAAATTGTTTCGCGGCACTACACTCACATTATCCAGAGTATTATCACTTTCTTCTTCTTTTTCTTCTTCATCTTCTTCCTCTTCCTCTTCATCTTCTTCTTCTTCTTCTTCTTCTTCTTCTTCTTCTTCTTCTTCTTCTTCTTCTTCTTCTTCTTCTTCTTCTTCTTCTTCTTCTTCTTCTTCTTCTTCTTCTTCTTCTTCTTCTTCTTCTTCTTCTTCTTCTTCGTCTACCTCTTCTTCTTCTTCGTGTTCATTGGAAGTACGTCTTTCCTGTCCCTCATCCAGGGACAATATTATTCTTTTGTCCCAGGGTGATGATTGAAAGTCTGGTATCTCTATTGGGGCGATGCCAGCACCAGAAAAAGCTGAAATTAAACCAAAAATAATTAAAAATTTAAAAAGTACAAATTTTTTTTTAAAAATTTAATATAACATGTAAAGAAAAATATATTAAAATCAGATGTTATTTATTAATGTTGTATTTTATGATATAATATAAAATTATTTGCATATAATTTACTTAGGGGAGAGTGGCTACCAATGTACCGGGTTTTTTTCAAGGTCATAGTACTTATTGAATTTCACCAATTTCAAGCACTTCTTTGCATTAATATAAAACTACAACACTTATCTAGGTAATGCACACATATTTTACACGATTTATTTTGATTAAATAATAAAATTTAGGATTTTTCTAAAGTAACAAGCTATTTTCATTTTCAACAAACTGGGTACACAATGAACCACCTCTATAAAAATACTAAAAATGTTCAACAATAATAATATTGCAATTTTCACTTTGTAAAAAAACTTGTTTTCTATCAAATACTATAAAAAATTGTTACTTAACACTTTTTAATTGATAATGTATAACATAAATATACCTCAAATTTAAGTTAACTAGCTAAAATGGCATTTTAGTTTTGCTATGTTGAGAAAAGTACTGATAACAATCGCTGTAACATGCTGTATGCATGCCTAGTTTTATAATCAAGCGTACCACTCTGGAAATCGAAAATGCACTGAAATTCCAGGTGGTTCATTGTTCCCCGGTACATTGAATCAACATGACATTTGCAACAAGAATGGTTTTTTATAACTTAATCCAATATTTCAAAATCTTTATCTCATTAGAATATTGTAGTTAAGGCCCAAAACAAAATAAATCGTAAGTACATTTATTTTTAAATGGCCTTATTTCAATTAAAAAACGTGTTCGTATTTTAGGTAAATTTTTTCTTCAGTACATCAAAAACAGTTTTTTCCAGTTTTCTGTGTAAAGAATAAATCCACACGTCTCAAATTTATGGACGTAGTGTGTTTACGCAAACTTCATTTATATTTAAAATTAGGAGAATTTTTATTTAATTGTTTCTGAGAAAATTGAAATAGTTCATTGAAAAAACTGGTACATTGATGGCCACTCTCCCCTACTATTAATTTTTTCAGCCTGTACAGATACGGACACTTGTTTAGAAGGTTGTATAATTTTTTGGTTGAAATCTGAAAATGAAAAATAGAATTTTAAATAGAAAAATATAGAATATTATTTATAAATAACAACGGTAATAATAATAATTGCTACTTACTTGTAGTGGTTGCATTCTGCAAGCTAGCCAGTTGCTGTATTGCTTCTTCCACAAGCAATAATAGTTCTGGATTTTTGCGACCAAATAGTTTTGCTGCTTGCAGAGCATCTAGTTTAAACTCCCTTAGAATACATTTTATTATATTTACTTAGCCTTGTGAACTAAATTCACCAGCACCAACACCCAATTTTAAAATTGCACGCACTACAAAATCTGACACCATTTTTCTATTCCACTTAGAATTACGAGAGCGATAGAGACCGAAGAAGAGACTTACGCAAAGTCAAACGATAAACAGAAGGTTTCACTAAGGGAGTATTTCTCTTATAGTTTTTACTCTTTTTTAAAAGAAAAGTAAAGATGGAAAATGGGTGGTTTAGTTTAGAACCTATGAGATTTTAGGAATCTGCGAAAACAAAAGGAACTGATTGTAAAGTAGGTGTGTTTAAAGAACGCTACTGATGAATAGAGTCACGAGAATGGTTTTCATTACTTTTGTCTAGTTAAGAATGTTTCCATGTCGAGAAAAACACTTAAATTCCTGTACAAGATATATGTCAGTGATGGTGAGTCATAAAGTCAGGTAGGTATACTTTAGGGATGAAAAAGACATTTAAAGGTTTCTTCTGTTAAAAAAAAATAAAATTCTTCATTGTTTCAGTTATCAGTGCTGTCTAGACAAGTCTATGAGAAATACAATAATATCTTATAACGATAGACAAAAATTTATCTAACTGTCTAGACAATAATATTACCTTAATATAGAATGGACACACAAAAGTAAAAAACTATATCTGCTAATTTGGGTGTTATTTTCTTGAAAAATTTTTCCAGAAGATAAACATTAGACATTTTTTATCTGTCTTTTTAAAACAGACATAAGATATAGTTTGTCGTTTTTATTGTTTAGAACATCAAATAGTTTTCTGAAAAAGTCATTAGACCGCTCTTTTATCATCCATGTTTTCTTAAAAGCTTTCTATAACATTGGATGCATTTAAAATTTTAGAGATCAAAAACCTTTTAGGGAGTAATAAATTCCTTTAATATATATTTAAACCTATACTTACCAAAAGTTTGTCGTACACTGTAGGTTTTAAAATTCCGTGATTAGTGAGAAAATGCTTTTAAAAAGTTACGACATAGATGAACGAAATCTGTTTAATACGCATGTTAGACTGTAGGACAGGTTCTAACGTGTTTTATTGTTTGCTCTATAAAAGGTTGAGTCTGATTCGAAAGAAACTATTCCGTAAAAAGAAGTTGAAGTAGACATGTCTAAAATGTGCCCAAACGTTTTGTCAAAAATGATGCCACCAGACTGTGTCGATCAATTTGCTGATTTCGAAGATTCACAAGTTTTCAAGCTAGAAGATAGTAGTGTTTATTCGCAAAAAAGAAACCATGAACTTTCTTCAGAAACGAGACAATCAAAACAGTTATTGTTGGACTACAAATTCAAGAAGATAGTAACTTTGTGCCAGTTATACGCATTCTTGACAACAAATCAGGTGGTGTTACATTACATTGTGAAGACTGGTTAGAACTTCAGCAAAAATTTGAGGTTTTTTTCGACTATTTTGATGTCGTTTACAACTATACTTTGACTGGTTGTAACACTTTGCCTATGTGTCTTAAAATTGGTCAATTTTTGCTATTTTTTACCACAGAATATAACACAAGAGCAATTTTAATTGGAAAGGCTGCTGATAAAGAGTGTAGTGAAAGCAGTTTACGAGAGATAAATAATTTACATTAAATGTAAAAATGTGCAAGGACTTTTTTATAGAAGAGTTGTGTAATTATTTAGAATCACAAAAAATTGTTAAACCAGGTGGTGAATTGGTTAATCAATTGTTAAACGTAAAATTTGAGTATTTCAAAGAAGTAATAAAATCAAAATTACCAGAAGAATTTATAACTTTACATTTTGAGATTGTATTTAGCGAAATTTCGTGTATTTTAATTTTATTTCTGTCTTCGAAAGTTAAAGAAAATATTGCATAAAAAATTACGTGAAGATAAAAACGAAGCAATTGATCATTAAACAATATTTATCTACTTTTTGTTGTAGAAACTGACATTTTTTTATTCCTTTTTTTTTATTAATAAAAAGCATCAAAACAAACATTATTGTATCCCTTCACTCTCACAATATTTTTATGTTAACAAAACATTTTTATTGGTATAAAATAAAACGAAAAATTGTATGTAATATATTGTGTGTATATTTTTTCATGACCTTTCTTCTCGTCCAACAAGAATATTTTGAGTTTTTAAAGAATATAAATCATTATAATTATAATGAATTTTAAGAGAAAGAAAAAGTAAAATTTTAAAATGTAAAAACAAAGATTATTATCTTCTTATTCAATCTTTTTATTTTTACCTTATAACTTGTAAAGAAAAATTAAAAAAAAATTTTTAAACTTTTTAAACTTTTCCGCATAAAATCAACATGGCTGTAGTGACGACGGGGGGAGGGGCCGGCGGCGGCGGCGTTTGCAGCGCATCTTGCGTCTAATTAGCTCATTTGTGACGCAAGACATACGCAACGCCAAAAAATTAGCGTGCAATCGGCGTTTGATCCTGGCCTGATAAGCTCATGAAGCCTGGTTGGCGCGCGCGCGTCCGCAACAGACGTGCGCGGAACCAAAATCAGCTTAAAGGTTCCGCGTTCTGAACGTGCGCACGTGCTTAAACTTTATCTGTATTTACGTAAGTTATAAAAGTATAAAAGAGTAATAATTTTATAAATGTTCAGTACAAAAAATGGATCCACGATGAAAACATCCATTTACATCTATGATTTGCGGACCTACTGATTGTGGGAAAACATATTTCGTAAAAAATGTGTTAAAATATATTGAGAATATGTGTGATACCCGTTTCAAGCGTATTCTTTTCTATTATTCAAAATGGCAAAATGGTTACACTGAGTATGCTGAAACTATTGAGTTAAAAGAAGGATTACCTTAACCTGCAGATTACTCAAACGATAATAATGTAGCCATTATCGATGATTTAATGAGAGAGTCCTCAAATAATACAATTGTTGATCTCTTTACAAAAGGTAGTCATAATAAAAATCTTAGTGTTGTCTTTATAACGCAAAACTTGTTTCACCAAGGGCATGGACAAAGAGATATTTCACTTAATGCAAATTATATTGTTGTTTTTAAAAACCCAAGAGATCGGGCACAATTTCAACACCTTGCTCGATAAATATTTCCTGAAAACCCTCGATTTTTACAAGAAGCTTACAATGACGCAACCTCAAAACCACATGGTTATCTTCTTCTAGATCTAAAACAATGAACACCTGACAATTGTCGTTTTAGAACAAATATTTTTCCTGTAGATGGCTATTCTTACGTTTATTTACTACTGAAAAGCATAAAAAGAGTTGATAAACACGAAGAGATACCAGTTGTACGATTGTAATGGCGTCGAAAGCATACAGGCGTATTGGTGCAAAAAACGCAGGAGCACTAAACGCGTTATATCGTCTTTATTCTAATCAACGACAAGCTATTTTATCGAAAGCTGATACAAAACTTATAAAGTGTATTTGTGAGTGTGCTCTCAATTTTTTGACTGTAAATGTACCACTAAAATCTCATGAAAAACGTAAATTAAGTATACATAGACAGAAGTTGCGTAAATTAGCTGAAGCTAGTGGAAATTGGAAACAGAAAAAACTTTTCATTGTACAAAAAGGATCTGGATTTTTACCGCTTTTACTTGCACCAATCATCGGTAATATTCTTTCAGGTCTGTTCACATAAGACATCTTAAAAATTATATAAAAATTTTTCTAATATGGAGCATGCAAAAAAAATAGTTTTAGTTCTTAGTGAACAAATTGAAAAAATTCGACAACATTTAAACTCGTTATCCAACGATAATGTTTTAAACAATAACTCTAGTAGTGGGGGCAGTATTAATCAAACAGATAAAATTTTTAATGGGAGTGTGTTTAAAACTCAAACAACTATCAATGACGCTCATTAACCTACCACGTCCAGTATTCAAACACCTAGTAATATTATGAGTAGACTTGATAATGAAATGAGTCAAATATTATGTATTCACCTTTTTTAAAATATGAAAGTGAGAAAATCTTTTTAAAACAAAGGATTAGCACTATTACAACGCATTAAGAAATCTGATTTACCTAATCGTATTAATTGGGATTTACGTGGTTACGTTTTTATTGATGGTAAATGAATAAAAAACTGGAATATTATTGATTTGGTAAATGATGCAATGAGATATAGAAAAAGTGTTAATCCTCAGGGTAGACTTCATTTTGCCTCTTTCCTTCGAGATATTGGGATTTTACGTGAAATCGTAACAAATAAAGAATATTGGAAAAAGAATGTTGGTACTGGGTATTTAAACTCAAATGCTAGCCAACAGCCAGACGTGTCGATACTTGTACAGGACAGTACTATTCAAAACACACCTTTATTGACAGAAGACGAGGATTCCTCAGACAGTGAAGATACCACCAATGATTCACAGCGGAGAGTCGGCGAGTCAACTAAACATAGAAGTAGAAGTAGAAATAGGATAAGATCTAATGTAAACAAAGAGCGTGAAAACGAAAAGTGGTATTCTCTTCTTCTAAAATAATGAAAGTACCCGAAGATATATATTACACCGCACTCTCTTTATATGAAGGTTCAAAATATGACATTCTGCGAATAAGAAGAAAGGGGAATTAGAGTTGAGCGTCGAGCATTTAGCGACAAAGACGTAAGAGGGGTAGCAAAGTACAATGCGTTTCGAGCGTTTGTTTACAATTCGCTATATGAAAGACCCAGCCTGAAGAGTTGCATATAAAGAGAGTCAGGTGTATAATCCTTCGCAAGAAGCTTCTTACTCTGGAATTGAGAAACTCGTAAATGCTGTGCGAGGGAAAATATCAAGAGCAAAGGTTGTTGATTGGCTGAAAAGTCAAGATGCATACAATCTACACATTCCTACAAGACGGAAATTTTAACGTGGATTTTATAATGTCACAAATATTAACGATCTCTGGGATATTGATTTAGTTGATTAAAAAAATTTAAAAGAATATAATGACGGTTATTCATACATTCTGGTTGTTATTGACGTATTGAGTAAATACGTCTGGGTTGAACCACTTAAAATTAAATCCGGAAATAAAATAAAGAATGCTTTTGAACGCATTTTGAATAAAAAACAAAATAGCTGGAAAAGAACATCTGTCTGTGTACAAAGTGTTGGAGGAAAAGAATTTCTCGCCAAGGAATTTCAGCATTGTTTATTAAAATATGATATAAAATTTCGTCCAGTACGTGATCCAAACACGAAAGCAGCAATTGTAGAAAGATTTAATCGCACACTTAAGGAACGTATGTAGAGGTATTTTACGCATCTTAATACGCATCGTTACGTGAATTTTTTACAACAAATTGTGCATGCATATAATAATTCTCGTCACAGTGCTACTAAAATGATACCTTCATCTGTGACTCTAAAAAATGCAAGAAATGCATATTTAAATATTGTACAAAAATATGATAAAGATGCAATTCATGGTAAGAAAAACGCTAAATACAAGACCAGAGATCATGTAAGAATCAATAGAGAAAGAGGTGTCTTTGCGAAAGGTCATGAAGCTGGATGGACTGAAGAAATTTTTGTAATTAAACGTGGGTTTGTCGTACGTGAATTTTCACCTTTGGGATCATTCACATATCACGTGATACAAATTTGAGCTATTTTGAACCCCCTCCCCCCTCCTCGTGATACTTTTGCTATTGCTAAAAAAATTAATTTCCATGGACCGTGATATTTTGCCTACCCCCCTCCCACCCCTAAAGATATCACGTGATATGTGGACGACCCCTTTTGTTTATGAATTAAGTGACTTGGCAGGTGAAATTATAGAAGGACATTTTTATGAACGCGAGCTATTACATGTTAAGAAGAATAATCTTCTTACTGAAACTGAATTTATTATTGAACGAATAATAAAAAGTAAAGGTAAGGGAGCGAAAAAACAATTACTTGGTAAATGGAAAGGTTATCCAAACAAATTTAATTCCTCGATTCCTGCATCTGATTTAAAAAACAAATAATAATAAGAATGGAGAGTAAATAATTTTATTTAATTTCACCAAGTAACAGTAGTATACCTATTGTTAACATTTTTCGACCTGAAGTTTACAAGCAGATAAAAGATCTTGTCATAGTGATAAACCAGACGAGAATTGCACAAGAGCATGCAAGATTAGTTTTTAAAGATGGTGAGGATGGATACGTTAAAGTAGAAAAAGTCTGTAAACCCAATTGCGAAAATAGTGGTCGCCAAATTATTCCTGTAAATTCGTACTATGCCCGTCACCTAGCTAGTCTGGCTCGTGGGCTACCTGAAAAGCTCTTGGTCTATTGTGATATTTGCGAACCTCGTATAACTGGAGACGTTTAAACCCCGCTTTTACGCATTATACCTGTTGATACACAAAATTATGATTTTGCCTCTACTCAGGCTACTCTATTAACTTCACCAAATTATGTACCACTTATTCGCACAGAATTTCGCACAATAGAAATTGATATAAGAGATCATTTAGGACTTCTTGGGGGCCGTTCATAAACTACGTCACACAAAAGAGGGTGGGGTGGAATTAGAGATTTGTGATGATTTGTGACGTTAGGGGGAGGGGTGTAAATAAAATGTGACGTCACATTTAAGAAATTAACTTCTGCCTGGCTTCTACATAAAAAAGATATATTAGAATAGTCCAAAAATATGTGGAATAAAAAGTTGGAAATGTTATTCTCTCCACCCCCCCCCCCCCCCTTCTAGTATGCAAAGAAAATGTAAAAATAAAAAAAAAGTGTTAAAAAATATTAGGTACTCATTATTTTTTTAAAAAATTTTTTGCACAATTTTTAATAAATAGCATAAATGCAACCTTTTAGTTTTAGAATTAGAGTTGTAATTTTTTCTCAATTTAGCAACTTTCATGCTGAAAATATACTATTTACTAACAACAAACTAAAAATAACAATTGTATTAATTTTTTAAACAAATTATTATTGTTTAATTTCAACTTTTCATCCCTTCAAGTTACAGAGTTGCAATTTTTTCTCAATTAAACATGTTTTTATTTTTGGAGTAATAAGACTGACTGTATAAGACGTAATCATCGAGTTTAAACTTTCAACAATTTATTATTATCAAATGTTCAATACAAGTTTTTATTTTTAAATTATTATTTGTAAATTGATAATTGTAAATTGATAAAATTTGTTTATTACAATCATTACTTCTGACAACTTTTGTTAAAAGTTTTATCTCAATTATTAGGTTTATCAATCAATTTTACTTCTTCAAATTTAAAAAAATGCTAAATTGAAAAAATGTTTCAACTCTGTAGCCTAATTTAATAAAAAGTTGAAATTAAATTATAATAATTTGTTGAAATTAAATTATAATAATTTGTTTAAATAAATTATCAATTGCACGCAACAATTATTAAGTCTAGATTTATGCTATTTACTAAAAATTGTGCAAAAAATAGTCAAGGAAATAATAAGAAATATTTTTAAACGCTTTTTTGTATTTTTTCTTTTTTCGGAGTTCTCGGAAGACCCATAAAAATACTCTCTAAATTTGAATTAGTGATTTTTAACTAATGAATTAGTGAGAAATTGGTTATTATTAAATAGTGAAAATTTTCACTATTATTTAGTAGAAAACTACTAATTTGAAAGTGAAATATCTACTAATTGAAAAAGTAAACTTTCACTATTACAAATAATAAATATTTCACTTTAAAATTAGTATTATTCTACTATCAATTGGTAGTTTTTTAGTAAAAAAAGTGATATTTTTCACGATTTAATAATAACCAATTTCTCAGTAATTCATTAGTAGAAAACCAGTAATTCAGTTTTACATAGTAGTTAATACTAAAAATTGGTTAAATAAATAATTTAGCGTTATTTTTAAAGTCTCTTCAAGAGAAACAAAGTTTGCCGATTAAAAAATATTTATATTCGAAGATTTTATATCATGTCTAGAAAAAATTGTTTTTTCACATGGGATACTTTTAGCAATTTTTGATTTTGAGCTACATCCAAGTATTTTTTAAATTAAAAAAATAGGTTATTTTTTTTGGTAAAGAACAGTCCTAGTGAGTGACAGCATAACATTTCAAACTTTTTGATTTTGGACTAACCTAATGTATATATTTATTACCGTTATTTATATTTCAAAAATGTGTTAATAGAAGTTTGTAAGTCATGGGTTTATTTTAAACAAAAATAAATCGTGATTGCGATCGACTTAAAGTAATTTACTCCAATAATTATAAAAAAAATTATCTGTGGGGGGGGGGTAATTCCTAAAGTGACGTCACACAAGGGGGGTTATGGCATTATGTGACGATCTGTGATGTAAAGGGGGGGAGGTGGAAATAATCGTAAAAATCGTGTGACGTAGTTTATGAACAGCCCCTTGTACCATTTGAGTTTGGTACTCTGACGGTGACACTACATTTTAAGAAAATTTATTAAATTAATAAAAATAAGACATTATATCGATTATTATACTTCACAAGTTGGTAGTGGTGGGATTTCAAAAATTTATGTTGGATGACCTTATCAAAGAGGACATGGTATAGGTAGTTTTCTGGGCTGACTTTTTCAGCGAGTACTGACAGTACTTGCACGAGGTGCCCGCGTTGTTGGTAGAGAGGCTTTACGTGCTGGTATTAATACTTTGGACGATGTTGAGAGTAACGTACCATTTAAACAGGCTATAAAAACACGGTTCAATGAAAGTCGGGATAATTTGAAAAGAAAGGCAGTTGATAAAATTGATAGTTTGATGAACGGTTCTGGGTATAAAATTGATAGAAAAAATTTTAAAGCTCACAATCAGTTGTTTGATGTTCTTGCACCGAGAAACATCAAACGTAGAAAAATTGTAAGGAAAAAAAGGAAAAGGCAAAGAACAGTAAAAAGAGAAAGAAGAATAAAAAGAAGAAGGGTACAAGATCAAAACGGACTGCAAGGAAAAATATTAAGAAATCTAAAAAGAGTAAAAAACAGGTAACAAGTAGATGTCTCCTTTAATCAAAAACTGGTTTTACCTCAAAACAATGTTTACGCATACAGAGCTTACATTGAAACTTTACTCAATTATGGACCACAAGCAAAAAATTCCCATCTGACGTCATCGTTATGGATTGCAGATACTGCCGGAAAAATAGAAGATTTAACCGCAAAATATACTGGTTTGGATGAACGAAGAAAATAATTATCTTGCGGTGATTCGATAGATTTAATCGGACATTTGCATTGTGATGTATTTAATCAGAATAAGTTTCTTCTGAATGGTGTTGAAATAAGACTACGATTAGTTCGTACAAAAAATGCTGTTGTTCTTATGGACCCTATTAACGATTGTACTATACATATTGCCGAAGCAACACTTCTTGTTCGTCGTGCTAAAATCAGCCCTAGTATTCTTCTTGCTCATGCTAATGCGCTTTCTCAGGGAAGTGCAAAATATCCAATCACACGTGTAGAAGTTAAATCTTTTACCATGCATAGTGGTGTTCATAGTGATACTCTCGATAATATTATTCTCGGGCAACTCCCTAAAAGAATAATTATAGGGTTTGTCGATAACAATGCATTTAATGGCAGTACAACTCACAATCCGTTCAATTTCAAAAATTATAAAATTAACTTTTCATCTCTCTATGTCGATGGTGTACAAGTACCATCTAAACCTTTACAACCGGATTTTAGTAAAAAAATCTATATATCGATGCTTATCACACGCTCTTTTCAGGAACTGGCATACATTTTCTTAATGAGGGTAATGATTTTAATCGTCTCGAATATAGCGAAGGTTTTTGTCTATTTGCATTTGATCCTACACTCGATCTTTTTGCAAATTGTTATTCTTATTGGTATCTTGTAAAAAGTGGTAGTCTTAGAATTGAAGTACGTTTTGAAGAGCCTCTCACAAGTACTGTAAATTGTATTGTTTACACTGAGTGTGATAACGTGTTGGAAGTAGACTCGTCGAGACAAGTTTTGGTTAATTTTGGGGGCTAAAGTGGAAGGACCTGTTTGTCTACTTTTCACAAAGTTAAAATTTTCTCACACAATCTGAGAGAACATTATTAAGCCCTATACCTTCACATGTAACGGTACACATACAATTTGACAAATACAGTATACATATGTACTGAAACCGAAAAAATTTATGTCATTCTGTGAGCGGAGGTTGGCCAGAATGGACGCTACTGGTCGTCGTACAGTTTTTTTATAACATAATACAGTGATGGATTACATAATTGACATTCAAGGCTTTCGTGGCACCGATGATCAATTTATTGAAAAGGAAGTGGCAGTTTTGTCAGTTGATCATGATTTTATTGGACACTGGATTGTGGCACCCCCGTATCCTTTCTCTGAACTTACATCAACTGCAAGACATAAGAACAACTGGTTGAGCTGTTATTTTCATGGTTTGGACTGGTTTGAAGGAGATGTACCGGTCAAATATTTACATGCACATCTTCGCTCTATAGCGAAAACAGCCAGAACAATTTACACACGAGGAGTTGAGAAAGCAGAGTTACTTCAAAAAATTATGAGCCGACAGATTATTAATCTTGAACATTTTACCTGCCCCTCTTTCAAGAAACTTAATCCAACTGAAGAGTATTGTTTACATCACGGCATGAAAGAGCACAAATTGTTTGTCTGTGCACTGAACAACTCTTTTAAATTGAAAAAGTGGCTTACCCAGCAAAGACGTGAGACAGAACAGCCACCACTACCAACTTTTCTTGAGGAAGATGTATATTCTGAACCATTCGACTGTTCAAAAAGTAAAATAAAGAAGAAAGTCAACTTTGATCTCAATACAACCGACAACGTTTTAACTTTAGAAGATGTGGTGAAGAAAACTTCAATCTCATCGAAGGTAAAAAACATTTTAAAAGAATTTCCTCAACTTGGTTGTCCGTTTGCTAAATCTTATGATGAACAGTCTACAGATTCTACAACTGCTACAATCGGTTCCTCGGACTACGGTTGGCGTATTTCCGGCGGATCGGATACCAAAGGTCGTGACGTTGCCGGCAACAGTTGTTAGTAATACAGATGGCTACAGAAAACCGGGTAGTCATTGGATCGCAATCTACATCGATCGTCATGGGAGAGGAACATATTTCGACAGCTACGGCTTTCCGCCTTATGTTCCTGAACATCTTGATTTTCTGCGCAGAAACTGCACCTTATCCCGATGGAACACGAAACAGTTACAAAGTTACTTTTCTCAAGTGTGTGGTCAGTTGTATGTTGTGTTTCTGCTTCATATGCATAGTGGTGCTTCTTTGCATGATTTTACAAAACTATTTTCTAAAAATTTAATAAGCAATTATCGCATTGTAAATAATATGTATAATCAACTTTTAAATAAGTGTAAGAAGAATGATAATAACAGTATGATTAAAAAGTTTCACAGTTTTCAAGGTGGTTATTACTTTCACGAGTTTCGTAATAATCATCTTCATCTCTGCGTTCAATCGTGTGCGTATAAAAATGCTATCTAATAAAATTTAATATTAATTATACAACATAGGTTAGGTCATTGCTTGTGCGTTCTATACGTTTTCCGAATAAATTTCGTCTTCCTCACATTATTGGTCAAAATGTGTTTAAATATTTCTTATTTTTATTATTATAATCGATTTAATTAAGCGTAAGTTTTATGAAATATAGATTTAAGGAGTCCCTGCGTTGCCTTGCTACATTATGTACTTATTGTGTATGGTTTAGCCTTTATAATGTATATTTAATAATTGCAAACGTCGTACAATGTTTATGTATTATTTAATAATTTAAATTATTATCTTATTTACTCGTCTATAATTTTAAAAAAAATTGAAATATATGTGTGTGTCTTAAAACTCTGAATTTTTCATTTCAATAACTTCCTTTTAGATCAAGTTATTCGAAAATAAATTTAACAATATTTTTAATTTGTCTGTTCAAAATAAAAATCAGAATTATAATGAAAAACAAAAGAAATTTTGTAATAATAATAATAATATTAATTAATTAAGACTGGTTTGTATCCAAAAATTGCCACACACAGTCCACCCACAATAGTAACAAGTTCAAGAGTTTCAAGAAAAGCACAATTTATTTAAACAATGTAAAATTCGCTAAGAAGCGCACGGGTTATACAATAAAGCCACGAAAAGCGTGGAAAACAGATTACAAAATCGGGTGCTAATTGCACGGCGCACGGCGTCTCTCTGACGAGGCATCGACCACGATCTTTGACACGACCTTCGGGCCTATTCGTAAGTAGGCCGAGGTCGCCCGATTATGTAATTCGGTCGTTGACCGAAAGTCGCAGCAGCTTCCGCGTTCCAAATCAACGCGGAAAATATAAATCTCAATTCGAACATAAGATTCGAACGGCCAGCGGCAAGAAGTATCAGCGCGTTTATTTATCCTTAAATAAATTATTTGATAAAGGCGTTAAGGGACGCCACATTCCCCCCTTCTAAACTGCTGATACGTCCTGGCTCTGGCCCCAAGCCTGTGTATTCCTCTCGAGGTAATTTTTTAAATTCGCCATGCTTGCTCTGAAATAAAATAAAAACTAAATATTCAATTGGTTAATAATGGGATCTCTTTTTAATCTTGATTCTATTATCTCTCTCTCTTTTCAAAACTTAACCTAAATATTCCTTGTAAATAACAACGCATTTTTATAAAAATAAATCGGGTAATTACCAAAAATAGCCTTTATTAATAAAAATACGGCTGACAATATGCGAACTTGAGTATGGCTTTGATTTGCCGAAAAAACAATGTAAATATATGCGCAAAGGCGCGGATAGAAAAATAGAAGATTGATCATATTTACATGTAGTGTTCGTCTAAAAATAATGCAATTTAACATGGCGCAACGGCGCAACAAACAAAAAAAAAGATTTTAATAATTTTTTATATGTGATTGAAAAAAAGGATATCGCGCGTTCGGCGCATTTAAAGGTGAGTTGAAGCGGAGATGATCAGCGCTTATTCCTCTTGGTCCGGATTTTCTACTCCGAGGTTGCCAGGGGGTGTCCAGACCGACTCCGGGTCTTCGCTGCAATCGGAAACAACATCATTGTCGATTTCATAGACTGTCGGCGCGTAGTAAGTACTGGTGGGGGATATCGAACGTGACGCAGCGACCCGACTTTTTACCAGTAAGGTAGACCTAGCATCCGCTGACAGTGGCTGCGCTCCTGCTTCAAACCCGTCATGGTTTGAGAAGGACGACGAGGCTTGGTTGTTGGCCGTCGCTGGTTCATTCGGTCTTTCCGCCTGTTGTCTTATCTGCGCGCGTTCTAGTTTGGCCTTGTAGATCATACGTTTGCGGCACTCGCCGCATGACAGGTCTGGATCGTCAAGCGGCAACCAGCAGCACTTGCAACGCAGGTTTGGTGTCAAGTTCTCCGTAGCCTTCCGGAAGTGTGGCCAAGGGCAGTGCCTAGTGGGGAAGCCAGGGGTGTAGCACTTTTGGCAGTATTCCCCGCTGTATACAGCCCAACAGGAGCGGAAGCTGTGGCCAGAGACGCCACAGTTGAGGCAGCCGTCTGGAGCTCTAGGTCGAAGCCGAGGTTCTCTTAGCTCAACCTGGGCCCTGTACACTTCCATCACGGTATCTGTGAAGAGTTGCTTAACACGCCGCAACACGCCTATCTCCATTTCTGCTCTTCCGAGGTTCTTGATGCGCTCGTCAAGCTCCTTCTCTTTGGCATCTAGTTTGCGCTTTAAGCGCTCGATCTGACCTTGAGAGTCATTTAGGTTCTCCTGAGTAGCGAGGAGTTTCTCTGCCGTTTGGTTTTTCTCCCGAATGGTGTCGAGAAGAACTTGGTAGGAGTCTTTCAGAGACGCGGCTGATTCCTTCTCCGCTAGTTTGCGCTCCAACTGCTCGATTGTGTCGCGAGCAGTCAGCAGTTTATCCTCTGAGTCCTTCAGAGAGGCCGCTGGTACTTTCTCTGCTAGCTTGCGTTCTAACTGCTTGATTGTCTCGTGAGCAGCCGACAGTTTTTCCCTCGATTCTTTTACTTTCAGGGAAAGAAGAGCGCGCGTTCCCAACAACTGTTCGTAGTCGGTCTTGGGGACGACAAAGAAGCCGGTTGGTACCTTGGTCAGTGGTGGCGTTTTGCAAGAAAATGGGTCCTTGCTGATGTCTTCTGACAAGCGAATCACGGTGAGCTCAGGGATGTTGAGCGTAGCACGAGAAGATGGGGCGCTGGAATCTTCCATTATTCGAATCTGAAACAGAGAGTAACATTTTTGGAACCTATCGCAATCTAGGGCTTCTTCGAGCAATTTTTAAGTCGTTGACATAATATTTTCCAATTATTTTACCGTCATTGTCGCCAAAGATAACCACCATGGGGGATAACCTTTTTAGCACTTTCGCTGGCCCTTTATACCGAGGCGCCAGCTTGGCGCTGTAACCACGAGCTGCGCTAGAGAGCGTCTTATTAGGATAATAAACGAGATCCCCTGGTTCTAAATAATTGTTATCGTTCGACCGGTTTTTGTTATAATACTTACTTTGTTTCTTTCCAGCCTTCGCCATAAAACTTTCTACTTTTAAACGCAGCGCTTCCATGCGCTTCATGCGTTCGATCCAATCAGCTGTCATTTCGTCGGGGGACAAGTCTGTCACGTTCACGTCGGGAATTTGTTCACCGGAACGCCTAGGCTCACGTGCGAGATTTAGAAAGGCAGGTGTGACTCCTAACGATGAGTGGACCGTAGTGTTGTAGGCGAATTGTACTTTCTCCAGTAACTTATCCCACTCGCGCTGATCGTCGCCTAAAAGACTGACGATCATTGTTTTGAGGTTAAGATGCACACGCTCGACCGGGTTTGATTGAGGGTGATAGACTGGAGTCGTGATTTGAATAGAACCGATTTTCCGTAGAAAACTAGACATTGTTCTGTTCACAAATTCGGTCCCGTTGTCGGTGATAAATTTGTTCGGACATCCCCACCTATGAACTAAAGTGTTGAGCGATTTGACAATTTTAGGTCCGTCCGCTTTTGCAAGAGCGAAGCACTCTGTATAACGAGTGTACGTATCCTCGCAAACCAGAACGTAGCATTTGCCCGATTTAGAGCGCGGAAAAGGACCGATGATGTCTAAGGACACTGTGTCCCATGGCTCGGTGACTTTACGGGGGTACATCAACCCTCGAGGTGGCGTGTAATCAGGTTTGCACCTGAGACAAGTCTCACACTGGTTAATGTAGCGCTTTACGTCTTCTCGCATACCAGGCCAGTAATAATGCTTAGAAATCGCTAGGTACGTTTTTCTAATGCCCTGGTGAGCGAGTAGTGGGGTGTCGTGATACTCTTTAATTTTCGATAAAATCTCGTCTTCTTTCAAGACCTTTTTCCAGGCGTTGTTATCGCCGACAATTTCTTTAATATGATCAGGTTTATAAAAATAAAGAGCTTTTTCCTGATCTAATTTAAACCTTGAATTTTCGTCCGGATTACTTTCCGATTCTCTGACTTTTTTGTCATACCAAGAGTCTTGCCTTGCAGAATTTAACTGCGAGGTGGAAAAGCTTTCGGGACCATTCTCGTACAAACGAGACAGGGTGTCCGGCGCTTCGTTAGTGGAGCCTTTACGATGTTCTATGATTGCATCATAAACCGATAACTCCATTGCCCACCTTGCAAGTCGACCAATAGGATCGCTGAGTGTGCACAGCCATCTCAAACTAGAGTGGTCAGTGATGACTCTAAAGCTCGTACCTTCCAGGTAATAGCGCAGCTTTCGCACGGCAAATACCACGGCCAAGCATTCCTTTTCGGTTGTGGTGTAGTTTAATTCTGCACCCCTTAAAGGTCTGCTTAGGCACGTTATAAGGTACTCTCGATCCTGATCCTCTTGCACTAATATAGCGCCAAGTCCAGTGTCGCTAGCGTCGGTATACAGTATGAACGGTAAATCGACGCGCGGAGCGACAAGTGTCAGCGCTTCACTGAGCGCTTCCTTGACTTGTAAGAACGCTTTTTCACATTCATCGGACCATATCCATGGCACTTTTGGGCTAGCTAATTTATTTAGCGGCCCTTGAATTTTCGCAATATTGCGTAAATGTCGGTGGTACCAGTTTACGGATCCGTTGAAACGGCGTAACTCTTTACGATTTCCCGGGCGCGGATAATTTAGAATTGGTTCGACGCGTGCCGGGTTTGGTTTGAGACCATCTTTGTCTAATAAAAGACCTAAGAATTCGACTGATTCTTTAGCAAAAAATGACTTTTCTCTATTAATAGTCAGTCCAGCGTTTTGCAATATTTCGAATAAAATACTTAATAAAATTAAATGTTCCTCGAACGTCTGGGATGTAACTATCCAGTCGTCGAGATATGCGTGGACTTGATTGGTATATTTTTCCGGTAATTTATTTTTTCTTACGTATTTCACAAATTCGGCTTTTAATCTGTCCGTAAATTCTTGGAACGTTGCTGGGGCGTTCGTGAGGCCGAATGGCATGCGTGTCCATTCAAATAGTCCTCGACCGGAAGCGACGAAAGCGGTGTAAGCGCGACACTTAGGATCAACTGGGATCTGGTGAAACGCTTCGCTTAAGTCAATGGTACTAATGACTACGGCTTCAGTGAGCGCGTCCAATATGGCGTCCATGCGTGGCAAAGGATATGCAGATTTTTTCGTAACTTTATTAAGTTTACGATAATCAATGCAAAATCTGTGTTTGCCATTTTTGCGCATCGTTAATACGATTGGACTAGACCACGAACTGTTACTCGGTATTATAAATCCTTTTTCTAATAATTTATCGATTTCTTTATTAACTATTTCATTCACGGCAGGACTACGGCGATACGGCTTTTGTTTAATAGGCGTCGGGTCGGTTAATTCAATTGTATGCATAGCAAGGTTTGTAACACCTGTTCCCGAGTTAAGTCCTTTGGATAATTTTACATCTAAAAATTTATTTAGGCGCTGGTGTTGTTCCGGTGTAAGCTCACTCAATTGCATTGAGTTTACTGAAGTGCGCTGAATTTGCGCAGAGTTCAGTTGATTTATTACAGCCGAATCTTTAATGGTCCAAAAGCGTTGGACAGTGTCAATGACAATTTGCCATGACTCTATTAAATCCATGCCTAAAATAATCGGCGTTGTAAGTCCGTCTAAAACTGCGAACCAATGTTCACCGTAACAATCATTTATTTGAATTGTGAATTTTGCCGAATAGCGCGGCGCAGCTACATGATCACGCTGGGCGAGTTGTACGCCAGCGCGGGTTATAGCATCGTACACGGGTTTCCCGTTTGAATAATTTTTAATCGAATCATATAATTCGCCTGACACAAAGGTGCGATCGCTACCTGTGTCAATGAGACCTATGTGTTCCGTATTTCCGATTCTAATGCGCGTCGTTATAGTACAACGCTTTTGAGAAGGGAGGGGCGGAGCAAGGCCCTTGAATACTCTGCGCTCAGACTTGTAAACTGCTGCTAATAGGCAGGGAGTTTGACTTACTGTGTGCAGCGCCAAGACGGGGGACGTGCCCGTTCCAGTCGAATATATGTGTTCGGTGGAGGGGGACTCCTCGTCGGTGTCTGAGTATTCCGTTTCCGAAGCGCTGTACTCGATGTCATCGTCGTCGGTCTCAGGGTCAGAAGCACTGTCCCAACCACCGAACGCTTGGTTAAGCGTGGGTGTATTGGAAGGGAGGCGCGGTGAGTCCTGTGAGGTACGACTGTGAGTCGGCACAGTGCACGGATTTGATTCCTGATTAATAAATTTAATTGTTTTATTCAACCCGTATTCATTTTTACCATTTACATTATTCCCGTTTCGATTTTTATTATTAAAATTATTGCCGTGTGAATTATCGATATTAAAATAATTTCCGTGTAAATTTTCGATATTGAAATCGATACCGTGTGAATTTTCGCCAGGGAGATTTAATCTCTCCTGGCTTCTTTCTCGTTTTTTGGAATATTTGGATTATTCGCATTTTGATTTTGGTAATAAAAATCTCGATGGTAATTGTGCTGCCAAGGATGCGTGGGTGGCAGTTGCGGCGCATGCGGCTGCACGTGAGGTGGCGGCGGTGGCGCGTGCATACTGCACTGGCAGTTTGGCGGACAATTCGGAGGGAGTGGGGGGTACTGCTGATTATAACCGTAATTATAATTAAAATTGCGATTGTATCCATTCCATCCGTTCCTATTGTTTCTACCACGGTTATTATTAAACCGATTTCTGCCCTGGTAACCGTTGTTTCTACTGTTATTTGTGGATTGCCGATTGTCAAAACCACGATTTTCCCGTGCGGGAGGTCTACGTCTTTCCCCCCTTCTAGTCGACGACCCGGAGTGAGAGGAGGACGAAGAAACAGAAGTAGAACGACGGCGCTGTTGGTGCGGGGTAGTGGCGGGAGGGGCGCGATTTGCGCTATCTTCCACCTTTTGTGTCGTCGAATTTCCGTTTTTGAAATTATTTCCGTAAAGCTTTTTTCCAAAAGCTTCAAATTGGCGCTTGTACTGCTCTATTTTGTTTAAATTTGTTACTGGTTGTTTATTGTTACCGTTATTTTTATTATTGCCAATTTTCTTATTTTGCGGGGGTTTGGCCGCATTTATTTCGGGTTTAGGGGCATTTGCAGTTTCCGGTTCTGCGTCAAGAGGTTGTGAGTCAATTGCGTTCAATTGGTTTTTACCTCTTGGGATGCGAGGTTTCCTAGAATCTTGCACGCGCAGTTTATCGGTTAACTGCATTAATTCCAGTTTTTCCTGATATTTACGGATTTTATCTATTAATTGGTCGTAAGAAGCGAAGCTATCTCGATCAAATTGTAGAATTAATTCCGAATGCAAACCCGAATAAATTTTATCTAACTGATTTTTTTCCGAAACCTTTTGTTGTAATTTGTTATATAAAGCGCTGATTCTAATAACAAATTCGATAGCCGGTTCATTTTCCGATTGAATTGCGCGCTGGATCTTGTTTGTTATCTGCTGGTCGTCGTTTGCATCGCCAAATATTTTCCGAAATTTGGCTGCAAAATGTGCCCATGAGTTCCAGCTGTTGCGAAACGTGGTAAACCAGGTGTACGCTGAGTCGCTGAGAACTTGAGAAAAAACAAGAAGCGCGTCATCGGGATTGATCGAAGATGCATTGAGCTTGCGCTCAAATTCATCGATGAAATCATCGGCGTCTAATTTGCCTGGGAATTTTAATTCCCATGATTTAATAATTTTATGCATATTCGGATTGGGAATTCTTGGCGCTTGTTGAGAAAAATTGTCGTTGTTATTTAAATTTAAATTTAATAAAGGTTGATTTAATTGACTATTTTGCATTGAGGGTGTCCGGTTGTAAATTCGAGGAACATCGTCAAATTGTAAAACGCGCGTTGGGACCGGTGCCCTGTGAGCAGGCGTCATGAGGGGGTGAGGGGGGAGCGAGTACGCCGTACTTGTTCCTGCCGGGGGTGTCGTGCTTGTGGCCGTTACCGTCACCGTGGTAGTGGGAGCGGTGGGGGGTAGGCAAGTGGGCAGTGACGACCCATCCTGTGTGACGTTGCTGTAGAGGGGGCGATCTATTGATTCCCAACGAGAATCATGCCACGTGGGTTGCGTCGGTCTTACCTCTAAATTTAAAATTCTTTGAGAAAGAGTTTCAATTGCCTTATTAGTTTCAAGTCGATGCTTTTGAAACTGTTGCTGGCTATTAATTTGAAAAGACTCTATTTGAGCGCTAAATTTTCCGAGTTGGTCAGCTAATGTTTTGTTCATGGTCGTTTGAAATTGAATTGACTGCTGAATGAAATTATTTGCCTGAGTGTGAAGCTCGGAAATATAGGTAGAAATGCACGGGGTTGTTTTCTTTTTTGGAGGTCTACCTTTGCGCGTAGTGAAAGAAATTTTTGGAATTGATCCAAAGAGAGGGGGTGGTGCGCGGTTTTCATTTTGATTATTTTCAGTGAAATTTGCCGAAGCATTTGCTGAAGCATTTTCCGAAGCGTTTGAGGTGTCGAAATTTTCATCTTGAGACTGGGTCTCATTTGCGCCAGGGGGTGGCGTTCGACGTAACGTATTCGTTGGTCTAAAACTACCGCGTTGTGACCTTGTAGATACTCCGGATTTTTGTTTTGGGGTTTTCTTATTTTTCGTCATTGTAAAAATTAATCTTAATTTATTTGTCGTAAGGTAGAAAAAAGAAGTTTTACTTTTTGCGTTGAATCACGAAAAAACAGATAAAAACATAAAGCGAAATTAATTTCAATTTTCAATTAATTTTAAAATAATAATTTTCTTGAAATTTATTTTGATCGAAATTTAGAATTTATAATGTGAAAGACATTTTTAAATAATCTTGATATTTTAAATTCTTTAAATTTAATTTTAATTTTAATTTCAAAATTTTAATTCACTTCAAATATTTTAAATCTAAATTTTAAATTCAAAATCGTGAAGACTGTTAAGAAATAGCAAGTAAATTCTCAATTTACTGCGATAAGCAGTGTTTACGCTTTTTCAAGCGCGTGTGTTTACCTTTGACGGTGACCGGACAAGGGATTTCGTTCCAAACATGAAACAAAATTTGCGTCTCTAAAAATTTTTAAAATTAATATTTTAGGTTATACCTCATGATAGTCATCATTAACAATAAGTTTTATAAATAATAAAATGTAATAAAATGTTAATTTTAGCAATATTCAAATTTCTAATACATAATTGCTAAATAAGCAAGATAAGCGATAAGCGACAGAATAGATATTTACGGAAATAAAGACGGAGTGAGAGAGAACGCCAGAGACGCTACGAAATTTGTTAATTCTAAGAATTGCCATAAGATTTCATTTTAGTAAGAGTTAGTTATAATGCGCTATTAGAAATTTAATTTTCGCTCGCACAAAATTTAAATTACTGTTAAATTTTTCAAAAAATTTTGTTTTATTTTAGAGAAAAAGAGAGAGATTGGAAATCTGGCTCGTCATTTTGCACGTGGAAAAGTTACAATTTTTCGAACGTGACAATTTTCTTTCCTCAAACGTTTAAGAAAATTGAAAAAAGAAAAATTTAGCATCAAAAATAAAAGCACGTGAGCGTAATTTTGTGTGAAAAACACACGAAATTGGCTCAAAAATATAATTAAATTTGATGAAAAAAAATCGAAATGTGTAAGTGCAATTTTACGTTATTTAAATAGCGCAAAATGGCACAAATATACAAATAATCTTAGCTCGAAAAGCTAAGACACGTTGGGCGCCATTATTTGTGGCGAACCTGTCGAGACTTTAATTTTAATTCGGGTTTAAAATAATTTAATTGAAAGAGCGGCTAACTTATGGATTCGGCTCGAGAAGGCCGGCACAAAAAGAACAGACGAGCGAGAATTCCAGGTGGAGTATCAAAATCAACCAAGAGGAGGAAAACGAGCGAGCATGGTGAAGTACAGGGCAGAGCTGAGGAAAACACAAACTTACCGATTCGCTGATCGTAGGTGTGAAAAATTGGGACGACAATCCTTAACCCTGCGTGGTCTGGTGGCACGAAATAACGGCAGCGGAGCAAAGCGCAAAACAGCTGACTGGTTTGTATCCAAAAATTGCCACACACAGTCCACCCACAATAGTAACAAGTTCAAGAGTTTCAAGAAAAGCACAATTTATTTAAACAATGTAAAATTCGCTAAGAAGCGCACGGGTTATACAATAAAGCCACGAAAAGCGTGGAAAACAGATTACAAAATCGGGTGCTAATTGCACGGCGCACGGCGTCTCTCTGACGAGGCATCGACCACGATCTTTGACACGACCTTCGGGCCTATTCGTAAGTAGGCCGAGGTCGCCCGATTATGTAATTCGGTCGTTGACCGAAAGTCGCAGCAGCTTCCGCGTTCCAAATCAACGCGGAAAATATAAATCTCAATTCGAACATAAGATTCGAACGGCCAGCGGCAAGAAGTATCAGCGCGTTTATTTATCCTTAAATAAATTATTTGATAAAGGCGTTAAGGGACGCCACAACATATGTACTGAAACCGAAAAAATTTATGTCATTCTGTGAGCGGAGGTTGGCCAGAATGGACGCTACTGGTCGTCGTACAGTTTTTTTATAACATAATACAGTGATGGATTACATAATTGACATTCAAGGCTTTCGTGGCACCGATGATCAATTTATTGAAAAGGAAGTGGCAGTTTTGTCAGTTGATCATGATTTTATTGGACACTGGATTGTGGCACCCCCGTATCCTTTCTCTGAACTTACATCAACTGCAAGACATAAGAACAACTGGTTGAGCTGTTATTTTCATGGTTTGGACTGGTTTGAAGGAGATGTACCGGTCAAATATTTACATGCACATCTTCGCTCTATAGCGAAAACAGCCAGAACAATTTACACACGAGGAGTTGAGAAAGCAGAGTTACTTCAAAAAATTATGAGCCGACAGATTATTAATCTTGAACATTTTACCTGCCCCTCTTTCAAGAAACTTAATCCAACTGAAGAGTATTGTTTACATCACGGCATGAAAGAGCACAAATTGTTTGTCTGTGCACTGAACAACTCTTTTAAATTGAAAAAGTGGCTTACCCAGCAAAGACGTGAGACAGAACAGCCACCACTACCAACTTTTCTTGAGGAAGATGTATATTCTGAACCATTCGACTGTTCAAAAAGTAAAATAAAGAAGAAAGTCAACTTTGATCTCAATACAACCGACAACGTTTTAACTTTAGAAGATGTGGTGAAGAAAACTTCAATCTCATCGAAGGTAAAAAACATTTTAAAAGAATTTCCTCAACTTGGTTGTCCGTTTGCTAAATCTTATGATGAACAGTCTACAGATTCTACAACTGCTACAATCGGTTCCTCGGACTACGGTTGGCGTATTTCCGGCGGATCGGATACCAAAGGTCGTGACGTTGCCGGCAACAGTTGTTAGTAATACAGATGGCTACAGAAAACCGGGTAGTCATTGGATCGCAATCTACATCGATCGTCATGGGAGAGGAACATATTTCGACAGCTACGGCTTTCCGCCTTATGTTCCTGAACATCTTGATTTTCTGCGCAGAAACTGCACCTTATCCCGATGGAACACGAAACAGTTACAAAGTTACTTTTCTCAAGTGTGTGGTCAGTTTTATGTTGTGTTTCTGCTTCATATGCATAGTGGTGCTTCTTTGCATGATTTTACAAAACTATTTTCTAAAAATTTAATAAGCAATTATCGCATTGTAAATAATATGTATAATCAACTTTTAAATAAGTGTAAGAAGAATGATAATAACAGTATGATTAAAAAGTTTCACAGGTTTCAAGGTGGTTATTACTTTCACGAGTTTCGTAATAATCATCTTCATCTCTGCGTTCAATCGTGTGCGTATAAAAATGCTATCTAATAAAATTTAATATTAATTATACAACATAGGTTAGGTCATTGCTTGTGCGTTCTATACGTTTTCCGAATAAATTTCATCTTCCTCACATTATTGGTCAAAATGTGTTTAAATATTTCTTATTTTTATTATTATAATCGATTTAATTAAGCGTAAGTTTTATGAAATATAGATTTAAGGAGTCCCTACGTTGCCTTGCTACATTATGTACTTATTGTGTATGGTTTAGCCTTTATAATGTATATTTAATAATTGCAAACGTCGTACAATGTTTATGTATTATTTAATAATTTTAATTATTATCTTATTTACTCGTCTATAATTTAAAAAAAAATTGAAATATATGTGTGTGTCTTAAAACTCTGAATTTTTCATTTCAATAACTTCCTTTTAGATCAAGTTATTCGAAAATAAATTTAACAATATTTTTAATTTGTCTGTTCAAAATAAAAATCAGAATTATAATGAAAAACAAAAGAAATTTTGTAATAATAATAATAATATTAATTAAGAAGTAAATTGTTTTCATAGAATTAGTTTGAAATAAAAATATGAGAATAGAGAATAAATGAACTTTTTTAAAAGCAGTTTAAAATCTGATATATATCTAGTTTTAAGTTTCTTTTTTCTTTACCGTCCACATTCTTTTATTTTGAAAACCTGTTTTTCTGTCTTGATTTCAAATAAGCCATTTTCCTTCCAACACTCCCCACCCTCCTGAACCCAAAATCTAACACTCTTCCTAACATAACCCCACTTTTTTCCTAGTCAAGACCCGAAAAGACACACACTCCCACTACTCCCACACTAACCCCCACCACCTTGGTCCCCAAAATCCTACACAACCACCACATCCTTAATCAACCCCACTAACACAGGCCCCAAAATCCTCATAACCTCCACTCTTCTCCTATTGGGGGGCCCATAAAGACAGACTCAACCACATACCCTTTATCACCCCCACTCCCAAGAGCCCTAAAATCCTTACAACCCCCACTTTTCTCCTATTGGGGGCCCATAATTCCGACCCGCCCCTTTTTACACCTACCCCCACCACTACACATCCACTTCATATCTTCTTTCTCTCTCTAACCCACTACTTCCCCACGCCCCTCTCTCTCGGTCTGGCGCCAGTGTAATAAGTCTACGTACAAACCGAGTTCAATCACACACATACATACACATACCGAAGACAATTCTGATCACTTACTTTCACGCATTCGTCGAATCTCAATACAATTTCTTTGCTGGGGATCTTACAAAGCCCTCAATGATCTCGGGAATCTGGAATAGCTGATGATCCTTTCTGGTCCTTACCAGGAAGATTGAATCGGATGTTGGTTCCTGTGATTTGTCTCGTCCCTCAGGAGATTATATTCCAGGCGTCCCTGGAACGTTGCACTTCGAACTTCAAATAAGCGGTTGCAATAATAGGTAGTCACAACACTCGCGATTTGTCACCAATTAGATTTAAATTTACCGCGGATTGATCCTTCAATTGTCAAATTTTCGAAAGTCTTTTTGTTCATTATAATTGTTACTTAAAGTCAACCATTAGAACGGGTTCATTGAAAATCTTGTCTATTGTCGTATTAGTCTAAGGTCTACGATTAAATAATGTAAATCGAGTACTGTCGCGAAGTAGTACCGTGAATAAGGAAAAGTACTGAAGTTCTCGTATTCTTTTGTAAACCAAAGAAATAAGTGAGTTTTATCACAAACTAAAGTGTTAGTTAGACAACACTACTGTTCCCAGCAAGATTTCGTCGCTGTCTTGCAAGACTAAAGGGTTCAATTTACAACCGAAATTCATCCTGCGCCCTTTCAATAGAAAGGTAATGTAAGTTAAAATTGTAATTATTATGTATTATCATTTATGTATACTTTAAATAATTCTAACAAATAATAAAAAGGAATGTTAAATTATTTTTATGTTTAATTAAATGTAACACGATTCCAGTAGAATCGATAAGTACAAACGATCCTGCAAAAATAATAATAATCAGGCCTTACCAACCTGATTTATCAGCTACACTTGCCTCCTAAAAATTAAATATATTCTTTAATTTGTCACGCTTTACCATATAAGCTCGGCACGTAAAATGCCGATTTGTACGTAATTCTAACATCTATATTGAAATCGACGTTTCTAAGAGCTTCAATGAGATTACTACTACCAACTTTCTTAATAAATGATTCATTTACAAAAGATACGTAACTTATAAGCCATTTCTTGTTGAAGGTCATGTGCTCAGTTGGACGGAAATTAGCAAACCGAAAATCATTAGCTTTTTTTTAACGTCAACTTAGTTTCCAACGCTAAAAAGAGACATCCCATAAGCATCATCTTTATTATTTTTTAAAGTTTGAGCTTGGCATGAATTATTTAAACCCGAATGTTGACTACCATTTTTTTTTCAACGATATTTAGCAAAGTGGACATCTGTATCGAAATAATTACATTTGACAATTTTTTCCAACATTATTTGATTTAAAATGAGAACCACTGCTTGCGGTGTTATTTGATTAATTTTAATTACAATTTTGTTTACCTTGTAAATTTACGTTCCATGCGATGCACAGTGGGCGAAAATGACAAAAAAGGCGTCAAAATTGCTTCTCCGGCGCAATTTTTATTACATTTCAATGACCTTGCGCTTTAAATACAGCTTCAGCATAGGGCTTTGAGACATAGGTGCGATCTTTTTTATTTAACCTACATAATCTTTTTCACATCGTCTTAAACTGGGGTAAAAAATGATTGAATTTTGAGAAATGCTGAATAACTTTAACAATTTTGAACTAATTTCATTACCCTTTTCCTCTTAAGTTCTTTGGGGGTCCTGGATTAAAAATTTTGCATAACATTTTCAAAATTCAAAATGGTGGATCCAATATGGCAACCAATTTTTTTAAAAGTCATTGAATTCGCTTGAAACTTGTCACTTAAGGGTTTTTATGATCGCTGATTACGAATTTGGCATTAGTTTTTCAAAATTCAAAATGGCGGATCCCATATGGCGGCCAATTTTTTTTAAATTAATTGAATTCGCTTGAAACTTGTATCTTGAGGGTTTTTATGATCGCTGATTACGAATTTGGCATTAGTTTTTCAAAATTCAAAATGGCGGATCCAATATGGCTGCCAATTTTTTTTAAATTAATTGAATTCGCTTGAAATTTGTATCTTGAGGGTTTTTATGATCGCTGATTACGAATTTGGCATTAGTTTTTCAAAATTCAAAATGGCAAATCCAATATGGCTACCAATTTTTTAAAAATTCATCGAATTCGCTTGAAACTTATCTTAAGGGGGCTTTTATGATCGCTGATTATGTTTTTCGCACTGGATTTTGCTAATGCTGCCTCTGGAAAATATAGAACGACTAACAAATAATGTTTTATACGAGTTTAGATCTGGAATTGCAAATTTATTAAGGCAACAATCTTCTTTATGGGTATTGTCACCTATGTAAATGTAAGGAAAATTTTGAATATATGTGAATTTGTTTATTTTTTATTTATAGCTCACTTCATCTGTTATCATAAGAAAATTTGACGTTTGTTAATGAAAACTTCAAAGAGTTTATGTAAAAAATTTTAATAAATTTGAATGAACCGTGTCTTACTTAGATACATTTAAAAAAGGAATAATTTCTTTGATTTAATAGTGATTTAAAAAATAGGATAGAATTGTATTTAGTATCAGGTAAGAATATTGTTGTGCAGAACATTTTTAGTAACCTCTTTAAAACTCATGATTTGCAAGTAACTCTATTTTTTCAGATATTTCAGTAATAGGTATTCCAGCGAATTCAATGAAGTTTGAAAAAATTGGTTGCCATATTGAATTTGCCATTTTGAATTTTGAAAAATTAGTGCCAAATTCGTAATTAGCGATCATAAAAACCCTCAAGATACAAGTTTCAAGCGAATTCAATTAATTTAAAAAAAATTTGTTGCCATATTGGATCCGCCATTTTGAATTTTGAAAAACTAATGCCACGACTGATTCGTAATCAGCGATCATAAAAACCCTCAAGATACAAGTTTCAAGCGAATACAATTAATTTAAAAAAAATTGGCCGCCATATTGGATCCGCCATTTTGAATTTTGAAAAACTAATGCCACATTCGTAATCAGCGATCATAAAAACCCTCAAATGACAAGTTTTAAGCGAATTCAACGACTTTTGAAAAAATTGGTTGCCATATTGGATTTGCCATTTTGAATTTTGAAAAATTAATGCCAAATTCGTAATTAACGATCATAAAAACCCTCAAGATACAAGTTTCAAGCGAATTCAATTAATTTAAAAAAAATTGGCCGCCATATTGGATCCGCCATTTTGAATTTTGAAAAACTAATGCCAAATTCGTAATCAGCGATCATAAAACCCCCCTAGAGATAAGTTTCAAGCGAATTCAATTAATTTAAAAAAAATTGGCCGCCATATTGGATCCGCCATTTTAAATTTTGAAAAACTAATGCCAAATTCGTAATCAGCGATCATAAAAACCCTCAAAATACAAGTTTCAAGCGAATTCAATTAATTTAAAAAAGAATTGGCCGCCATATTGTATCCGCCATTTTGAATTTTGAAAAACTAATGCCAAATTCGTAATCAGCGATCATAAAAACCCTCAAGATACAAGTTTCAAGCGAATTCAATTAATTTAAAAAAATTGGCCGCCATATTGGATCCGCCATTTTGAATTTTGAAAAACTAATGCCAAATTTTTAATCCAGGACCCCCAAAGAACTTAAGAGGAAAAGGGTAATCAAATTAGTTCAAAATTGTTAAAGTTATTCAGCATTTCTCAAAATTCAATCATTTTCTACCCCAGTTTAAGGCGATGTAAAAAAGACTATGTAGGTTAAATAAAAAAGATCGCACCTATGTCTTATAGCCCTATGCTGAAGCTGTATTTTAAGCGCAAGGTCATTGAAATACAATAAAAATTGCGCCGGAGAAACAATTTTGACGCCTTTTTTGTCATTTTCGCCCACTGTGCGATGTCTCACTCTTATGTGGAGGGCGAAATAAGCTTTTATTACGTTTTTGGCGCAAGACAGCTCAAAGTCACCCACAGGAAGACAAGGTACTGCTGCTGATGATCCATACGAAGATTATTACGCATTGCTGTTTAAAATAAGAAGTACTTAAACGTCATAATCGCTAAGTCGCCTTGCATCAGTTGTTTGCGCCAAGCTGCTAGAAAAGCAGAGAATGATTAGTTAATTTTTATGAACCTTTGACTATTAAATCGGTGGATTTGATATGCCTTATGCATTTGCTAAGATATGACAAAATATTTTTCTGAAAGCTTAAAATACATGGACAGTCTTCGCCGTAAATCTAGAAAGCTCTAAATAAAGAACAAGACTGACGTGCAAAAGGGAAGTGTTCAAAAGTGGCAGACTTCTCTTTGTCGTACATATCTATGTCAAATTTTGAAATTGAGAGGCGCAATATTCTCAACAATTTGACACCGGTCACTTTGGCGTAGGAAGAAGTGACAGGGCAAAGTCGAGGGGGGGGGCGACTATGTGACGCTGACCACCTCTCGAGAGTATAACCTCCCGGGTCGGAATGGCCCTTGAATCGCCGTGTGGTCTTAAACCTCTCAGGGGGTAAACCCCCCGTGGCGGTTTAGCTGCTGGTGGTTCGATTATTGTGAGGGGGATAAGAAATGTGACAACAACAATAATTAGTGTAACAAAATAATATTTATTTAATCAAGTTATACAAGTGGGGACCCTAGAGTTAAATCCAGTATGTCCGGATCGTAGGTTCTGGAGGGGGGTACAATTGTAGGCCTGGGCCGCGTAGCGGGGAGAATTTCCACGCTTGAGATGCGCGGTTTGTTAGGCAAGGTCACACGCTGTTCTCGAACTATCAGTTCGAGGAAGTGTGGCGCGACAGAATATCTTTTGATGGGCGAGAGAACTAGTGGGGCCGAGGGGGCCACGTAAGGTACTCTTGTTAGTAGAGCTCTTCCATAGTCAGTCCATGGACGTCGGAGCAATCCGCATGCGGTGGGATCGTAGTCGTCAGTAGCCAGAGGGGGGTCGGCTACTGCGCATGGCTGCTAGGTGTAGAGGTCTATAAGCGAAGGGATTTCCTTCACGCACGGCTGGCAAGGCAGCAGGTCGAGGAGTGAGGGGATCTCTCGCAACTTTTTCAATTTCGCCGTTAATCGACGGATCCGCCTACGTTGGGAACAGGTGGGTTCTCGCCTTCCTCTTTTCTAGTTGCGCTGGGCCACAAACTCTTTTTCCGGGACCTATGCAGATCTACAAAAAGTAAAGGGGTTAGAAATTTGGTTTGGCTTCGAAGCCACCACGGCAGACGTGTTGCGGAAAAAGTGGAATGACGCGGTAAGCGGACACTTCCGGTTTCCGGTTATGTAACGTCTGGGGGGGCGTTGGTGATTCCCAGCCTGAGTCAGGTTGCTTCTTCGTTCGGGGGGGGGGGGATGGGGCAGAAACCACTTTGCGGGAGTAAACTCACGTCAGTAGTAGGTTCGGAGCTACCCCTCGGGAGAGAAACTCCCGTCTACGGTAGGGTAGGGGGACTACCTCGCGGATTTGCAAACTTTTGTCTACGGTACGACAAGTAGGCCAGTACTTACTGTGGTACGGCGGTATAGGCTGTAGTTCAAAAAATAAGTCTGCGAATGCCGTTAAAGTACTTTATTCAAACAGGATCGAACTCAACTCAAATCGATCCAGCATCCAGGTTAAACACACTCTCAACGCGAGTTGATCTAGTCTTTCAATAAATTTCTATGAACAACGCTCGTAGCGTCAAAATAAGACATTAATCTTAAAATTTTTGACTAAGAAATAAAAGGATGCGCTCCAGAGACAAAATTCCGCGGAATAGGGTTTTTTATTCGGTAAAAAACACGGTGTTTAACTCGCGGAAGGTATCCGGAGAGCAGGAGCATGGAAGAAGGTACGCGGCCGCTTTTGCCGGGAACCGGAGAGAGTGGAGGGAGGCGTGGAAGGCTAGCGCAGGAAGGGGAAAGACGCGATGGGCCTTGGCTGACCCAGGAAACATAAACGGTTGGAACCCTATTTCATAGAACTTGTCTCTGGAAAATATTTAATATCAAAATTCAGGTTCAAATAATAATTCAAAATCAATAACTTATTATCTTTATAAATAATAAATTTATAATCATACTTGATTTGAAACTGGGAATTTCAATATTAAATTGGGAGTTAATATGTGTAGTATGATTAAAAATACCACACACAATACCATATACACCCACCCGCATCGATTATCATAATATATTATATAAAATATAATATACATGATTAATAAGGCTAACCTACAAAATGAAAAATAATACTAAAAATAATAATAATAATAATAATAATATATTATTATTTGAGTAAATAATAAGATTTGAATAAATCTAAGCTGCAGACCATCAAGCAGCATTGGACTGAGAAGATACGTTTTCTTGTAGTCATAAGAGAACGTTTAGAACGTCGTGTTAAGTGGATAAAACAAAATAATGTTTTCGAAACTAATCCTTCCCGCCTATTCGGCATAACATCGCCGGTCGTTGACAGACCACCATGTCGCGAAGAGATCGAAAACTTCTGGAATAACATCTATGAAACCTCATATTCGTTGAATGAAGAAGACGCTTCTTTGTCTCTTTTCCGTAGCTTTTGTCTTAGACAAAGGCTTGACCATCATGCGGAGAAATGCCCATCAATTACTAAGGAGGAAGTGAGAAATGGACGTACGGTACTATTGCCAAAATGTGGAGATTTGACTTGTCCACAGAATTACAGAGCAATAGCTTGTCTTAACTCCTGCTACAAGTTATTACTGGTATGCTTAAGGAAAGAATTTTGTCATCTATTCAACCAGTATGGAGTACAATAGGCGAACAACGAGAATGCAAGAGAGGTCTGGCAGGTTATAGGGAGAACCTACTGATTGTGTGTCACCCAAGACTCGATATTTTATCGACGAAACTTGTCCATGGCTTGGATTGACTACCGTAAGGCGTTTGATTCCACCAGTCATGAGCTTATTATTAAGCTTCTTGAATGTCTTGCGGTACATCCAGACATAGTGAGATGCTTAAGAGAGCTTATGCTCTTATGAAGAACAAGGTTTGTATTAACATCAAATAAGCAACAGGTGATGACTGACGTCATCATCTACAAAAGAGTAGTTTTCCAGGGAGACTCTCTTAGTCCTCTATTGTTTTGTATCTCCCTCTTGCCTCTGTCTGTTGTGGTTCGGGAAAAACAATCTGGATACTTGTGTGGCAAACCAAGAGATAGAGTTCACAAGATTAACCACCTGTTTTACACGGACGATCTTAAGCTCTATGGCTCCAGTAAGGAAACACTGAAAATTCTAGTGTTTGCAGTGGCCAAGTATTCCAGTGCAATTGAAATGAGCTTTGGACTGGATAGATGTGTTGTTGTTCATATGAATAGAGGAAGACTGGAAACATCTGAAACATCAGGCGATTTAGACGATCTTCAGTTTTTTGGCGGTAACACCATTCATCATCTTGGTGAAGGAGAAACTTACGCATATCTTGCAATTCCACAATCGGAAACTCAAGATGTGCGTGGGTTTAAAGATCATCTCCAAATTAAATATCGAGGTCTTCTCAGAAAAATTTGGTCATCCGAATTATCAGGGAAGAATAAGATACAGGCCACAAATGTATAAGCCATTCCTTTAATACTCTACACATTTGGGGCTGTTAAATGGAATTCGGATGAGCTGAAGATACTGAATAGACAAAAGCGAAAGGTGATGACAGTACATCGATGCCATCATCCAAGGTCTTCCGTAACTCGAATTTACCTTCCACGAGATCAGGGAGGAAGAGGGTTACTAAGTTTAGAATGTCTTTATCGCCTTTAAGGCAATTTGTCCATCATAATGAAGTTGCAAATAATGGGGCATTTTTATATCAAGCGGCAAATAGAGCGGCAAAAGAACTTAATCTTCGATTTGATACAAATAATACCGAACATGGAATAGCGTCATTATCACATTTGATCCTCAAAAAACATGTAAAGAATGCAGAACATGTACTTCTTTTAGAAAAACATGTTATTAAACCTGTTCACGGACAATTTTATAACATCGTCAGAGAAATGGGATTGTCTGTAGGTTTGTCTTTTGCATTCCTTAAATCGGCTGGATTAAAATCGAAGACAGAGGGATTTTTGTTCGCTTGTAAGGATGGAGTGATTAATACTTTGGTGTACCGCAGCCGTGTGATGCATATACCTGTTGACGATTCCAACTGTCGTGCATGCAAACAATACCTGGAGACACTTAGTCATATGAAGTGCCTGTCCGATTTATGCATGTAACAGATTTATAGAAAGACACAATGCTGCACTGAAGGTTTTGTATTACCACCTTCGTCACCAGTACGGTATAGATAAGGAGTTCATACTGCCGTATGCCCAAATGGATCAAGAGTCCTTTGTAGAAAATGACCAGTGCAAGATCTACTGGAATTTTTCTTTACCCCACCACTCATCATATCAGTGACATCAAGCCTGATATGGTCCTCCAAGATCATAAAAGTAAGATCATTTATGTGGTTGAGTTTTCGGCTGCTGCCGAGAGAAACATCATTAAGAAGGAGGATGAGAAACGGATCAAATATCCCGATCTCTTATTCGAATTGAGTAAAATGCATCCAGGATATAGGGTCCACTTGATTGTTTTAATTATCGGCTGCTTAGGAGGGATGAAGGCTTCATTTGTGAACCAACTGAAGAGGATTCTAACCTGCGAACGTCAAGCCAATTTGTTAACAGGTAGAATGCAGAAAGCAGTTCTTTTGAACTCTCTTTTTCTGATCCGACAGCACTGTTCCTTGTAAAAAAAAACATCTTTAAAGGTAGTGCGGTATTGCCACAGGATGTGGTCGAGTCCCACACGAACAAGTGCGTAAATTTATTTTTTCCTCTCCTAAACTTGTTTTGTAAAAGAAATAAAAAAAAATAAAAAATAAGAATAATAATAATAATCTTTAATCGCTCTGGATACATGTGTGGCAAACCAAGAAATAGAGTTCATAAGATCAACCATCTTTTCTACATGGACGATCTTAAGCTCTATGGTTCTAATAGAGAAGAACTTAAAAATCTAGTGTTTGCAATAGCCAAGTATTCCAGAGCAATTGAAACACCAGGCGACTCTGAGGATCTTCAGCTCATTGGTGGCAACGCCATTCATTATCTTGGTCAAGGAGAAACATACGCATATCTTGGAATTCCACAAGCGGAGACTCAAGATGTATGTCAGCTTAAAGATCGTCTCCAAACAAAGTATCGTGGTCTTCTCAGAAAAATTTGGTCTTCCAAATTATCTGGGAAGAATAAGATACAAGCCACAAATACATTGCCCATTCCTTTGCTTCTCTATACCTTTGGGGCAGTTAAGTGGAATGTGAATGAGCTGAAGATGCTAGACAGAGAAACTCGCAAGATGATGACAATCCATCGAAGTCATCATCCAAAGTCTTCCGTGCCTCGAATCTACCTTCCGCGAGATCGGGGAGGAAGAGGTCTACTGAACTTAGAGTGTCTTCATCGTAGAATCGTTTTGGCTGCTACATGCTCAATGATGAACAGTCGAGATCCTCTTTTACTATTTGCTCACCATGATGAAATTACGAATTGTGGGATTACAGGAACATAAGAGCAAATATGTTCATGGATAATTCTACAATCTCATAAATGAAGTAGGATTGTCAGTTGGTTTGACATTTTTGTTCTTTAAATCTGCTGGTTCAAGATCGGAGACTGAAGGATTTCTATTCGCCTGTCAGGATGGTGTAATTAATACTTTGGTGTACCGCAGTCGTGTGATGCATATACCTGTCGACAATGACATCTGTCGTGCATGAAAACAATATGCGGAGACTGTAAGTCACATTCTAAGTGCGTGTCCGAAGTACGCGTGTTACAGGTATATTGAAAGACACAATGCTGCCCTTAAGGTGTTGTATTATCACCTTCGACACCAGTATGGTATAGATAAAGAACCCATCTTGCCGTATACCCAAGGGGATCAGGAGTCCGTAGTGGAAAATGACCAGTGTAAGATCTACTGGAACTTCTCTTTTTCCACCACTCATCGTATCAGGGCCAAAAAGCCTGATATAGTACTCCAGGATCATAAAAGTATGATCATTTGTGTAATTGAGCTCTCGGCCCCAGCTGAGAACAACATTAATCGTAAGGAAGATGAGAAGCGGACTACGTATCAAGAGCTCATGTTCGAATTGAGTCGAATGCACCCAGGTTATAAAGTCCGATTGAATGTTCTCCTAATCGGTTGTTTAGGAGGGATTAAGGCTCCATTTGTCAGCCAATTAAAAAAGATTCCTGGCTGCGAGTGCCAGGCTGATGCATTGGCGGTTCGCATACAGAAGGAAGTCCTTCTGAACTCTCTCAATCTGATTCGGCAGCACTGTTCACTTTAACATCTTATTTGGTAGCTCTAAAACAGCATACAACAACGTTCTCGGCCACCGCTTAAGAACATTGGCGGCTATGAGCGAGGACAACAGTGCAAGAAACATGAAAAACGTCTCGAGTAAGTGGATCACGCTCTTGCTAACCTTCCAGGATGGAGGGAGCAGGAACGGATGGAGTAAGTAAAGCAAGAATGGAAGAGGTTGTTTTAGTGCAGTATTGCCACAGCACGTGGCAAAATCTCAAATATTCAAAATCTGCTGGTTTGAGATCGGAGACTGAGGGATTTTTCTTCGCTTGTCAGATGGTGTAATTAATACTCTGGTGTACCGCAGTCGTGTGATGCATATACCTGTCGACAATAACAACTGTTGAGCATGTAAGCAATACCTGGAATCACTTGGTCACATTCTAAATGCGAGTCCGAAGTATGCATGTTACAGGTATGTAGAAAGACATCATTCTGCTGTTAAGGTGCTGTATTATCACCTTCGACACCAGTATGCTATTGATAAGGAACCCATCTTGCCGTATGCCCAAGGGGATCAAGAATCCGTTGTGGAAAATGAAAAGTGTAAGATATACTGGAATTTTTCTTTTCCTACAAATGATCGTATCAGAGCTACTAAGCCTGATATTGTACTCCAAGATCATAAAAGTAAGATCATTTGGGTGATAGTTTTCAGCTTCTGCTAAGGGCAACATCATTCAAAAGGAGGATGAGAAACGGACGAAATATCAAGATCTTATGTTTGAACTGAGCCGAATGTACCCAATTAAAAAAGATACTAAATTGCGAACGTCAAGCTGAAGCATTGACGGTTCGTATGCAAAAGGCTGTCCTTCTAAGTTCACTTAATCTGGTCCGACAGCACTGTTCTTCATAATATAATATCACGAAGGTAGCTCTAAAAAAGCATCCAATAGCGTTCCTGGCCACCGCGTAAGAACAACAGCGGCAAGGGGTAGGTAGGTAGGAGCAAATGCGGATAAGAGTACGTAAGGCAAGAATGGGAGAGGTTGTTTTAGTGAGGTATTACCTCAGCACGTGGTCGAGTCCCACACGAACAAGTGCGTTAATACATTTTTTCCTCTCCTAAACTTGTTTTGTAAAAAAAAAAAAAATAATAATAATAATAAGGACTATAATAATGACACACACTATATTTAATTCTGGTAACCTCGAAAAATCTCTTTTTTATAGTGAAAACTCGCGGTTATCCACGCGCGTAGTACTTAGAGAACAAAAGTTGGGGAGTAGTTAAAAGCGGCTGTGATGAGAGTGAGAGAGAAGGAGTGTAATGCGTTAGAAAAGGTGCGAGCGAGAAAGCAATGGAGAGAGTAGAGCAGTGGGAGTGAGAGAAAGAGAGAGCATATGCGCTCGACAGAGAGCGAGCGAGGCGGGAAGTAGAGAGAGTTGGGCAGTGGTAACGAGAGAGAGTTGGGTAGTGGGAGAGAGAGAGAAAGCATAGTGTGTTAGACGGAGAGCGAGCGAGGCGGAAAGTAGAGAAAGTTGAGCAGTGGTAGAGAGAGAGAGAGAGAGCATAGTGTGTTAGACGGAGAGCAAGCGAGGCGGGAAGTAGAGAGAGTTGAGCAGTGGTAGAGAAGGGTGGCCGGACTTAAATTCCACCCGGCGAATAGGAAGACGGGAATCTGGAAGCGTGGCCCACGGCTCGCCCAAGAACACGTGCGTAGAAACAGACGTGGGGAGGAAGCTCTTTCCAGATGCTTGCTTCTTCTGCTTTACCGAATTGGCCATACCAAGGCCATATAAAGAAGAAAAAGAAGAAGAAGAATACGCCCTGTCACTTCTGCCAGTGACAGGTATCAAATTTTAGTTCATTTTTGCTTTACCTAAAATATGTTTTTTTATAAAATGCATAGATATCCAAAATCTACAGAAAACGAGATTTTTTGGACCTTTACCGAAAATTTCAACTAGGTTCCCGGTCGATTCGGAAACTACGATAATCTTTTTAAGTTATTGCTGTAAAACCTGTATTTTTTTCGATGTATTGACTGAACTATACAGACATGTTATTAATACTGAATTTTTATTTTTGCTAATAGAATCTTTTTTTTAAGAGTGTTTTGTTTCTTATTTATATTATTTATTATTTTTTTAGTTAAACTAACTATGATTCGGTATTAAAAATTAAATGATGTAAAAAAGGATTTATCGATTTCTCCGAGTCAAGTAAAGTTAAGGGAAGTTAAAAACACTTTTTTTAACGTTTCGACAGACAATGCTGTCGTCATCAGAACTGTAAATTTATTTAAAAAAATAATTTTTTAATTTTTATGAAATACATTATATAAAACATTTTTTTAAACAAATGAGTAATTATAAATCACCTTATTGAAAATATAAAAAGATTTTTTTAAGTTTTAATGCACGAAGTCAAATAAATAAACTAAGAATCAATCTTTTTATATTTTTGATTAGGTAATTTATAATTACTCACTTGTTTAAAAATAGTTATTTGTATGGCAAGGGCGTTAAAAAAAGTGTTTTTTGAACTTTCCTTAACTTTACTTGACTCGGAGACTTACCATGAGAAAATTTCCTAAACATTTTTCAGTACTATCGAAGTTGCCGATAGAATATTCTGGATGATTCTAATTATATAATACTGTCTGTTTCATATGACAGGTTTGTTTATCCAGCAGAGATATTTGCTACAAACGTCGTTGCAAGAGATCCATACTCTGGAAGAAGTGTTCAACTAATAGATAAATATGGGTAAGAAAGCAACTGTTATAAAAATACAATTTTATGAAATGAACTATTATAAATTGCAAAATGCTTTCTAAAAAAAAATTTTGATAAAATTCACAACATTTAATATAAATGAAATTGTAAATATAGAGTCGGAGACCGCTTACCTACATTTGCCAAAGTGCGGGACGTACCGCTAAATACGTAGCCAAAACCTTGAGATGATTTCAAAATATACTAAAACTTGTTATTCTAAGTTTTTTGAAATCGTTTATGACAAATCCGGTGTCAAACTTTTAAAATTCAAAATGGCAAATCTAATACACTAGAACTCCTATCGAGCGGACAGCTCAGGTGTGTGTCCACTCGATAGGGAAGATCACCTTGACGTGTTAAGTGAATGGAGCTCAACTACTTCCTTCTCCCACCGTCCCTTCGATTGCCTACCGTTTCCGCTCGATATGAGTCCGCTCGATAGGAGTTCTAGTATATATCACAATAGTTGGTATCTAAGATTTTTTCAAATCGCTGATTACGAATCCGATGTAAATTTTTTAAAATTAAAAATGTTAGATACAATATCGTAAACTATTTTTAAATAATCGATTTGATGTTTTTAGAAACTAGTATCTAAGGGTTTTTGAGCTCTCTGATAGCAAATCCAGAATTAGATTATAAAACTTAAAAATAATGTTTCAATATAGTGGACGTTTAAAAAAACAAAATATTGTATTTTAATGAAAGTCGGTATCTAAGCCCGTAGAGCACAACATGTTACAGCAAGCTAACCTAAAGCTAAGCAGAGAAATTTATAAAAATTTATTGAAATTGTTTGGAACTCGTTACTCTGGATTTTTTATGTTTACTGATTACGTATCTGATTTCAAAATTGGCAGAATTTAAAATAGCGGATACAATATGGTGGACACTTTTTCTTAAATTGATCGAATTCGTTTGAAACTTGTTATTCAAGGGTTTCTGGGAACACTGATTACGCATTTGATCTCAGACTTTGAAAATTGAATACGACGCGACGCCTCCAATATCATTTATAATTTTTCAAGAAAATTGTTGGATGCATACGAAACTTTGTAGTTGCAGTTTTTCTAAATGCCTTGTCGCAGATTTCTTGTTCAGCTGTATCCAGAGCTATCGACGAGGAAGTAGCTAGAGTTTACATCTACTTTTTACTGTTTTCATGATTTTATAATTATTTTGTTTTTTTTAATTTCATAACACAAATAGCACAATAGTTTGCTATACTTAAGCCGTAAGGTTACAGTAAGATTACAGTAAGCTTACAGTGTAAGGTTGTAATATGTAACCTTACAGCATAAGGTTGTTGTTAGCTTACAGCAAGCTTCCGATGTAAATTTGTCATTTTTAAATAAAATAAAATTAATTAACGTCTTTTTGCAAGACGTTGTTGAGGATATTATCACGAAACATATTGACAAAGATATTAAACATAATATTAAAAATTTCGACGCCAAGGAGTTTCGAACCTATCTACCCTAACTACCCAACCTAAACGCCAATGCATTAAATCCCATGGCTATCGAGGACTTGGAATATATTTCAGAAAACGTAAATGATGTTTTACTTTGGAAATTTCTCTGATAACATATGATTTACATTCTCTAAAATGTATTCCAATTCATCAATAGCCGTGGGGTTTAATGCGTTCGCGTTTAGGTTCAGTAGTTAGGTTAGATAGGTTCGAAGCTTGTTGGTGAGACCATGGTAAATCCGGTCACTAGCGATTTGACGCTATGAGCTGAACATAAGAAGGAGATATCGGTACTGTGAAAAGTACTTAATATTTAACTTATGTTAACGAAATTTTGTTAAGTTTCATGAATTCAACATGGAATCAGAGGCGGTTAAGTGTTTTTAGAGGTTCTATAAAGAAAACGTTCTTCGGATTTTTAAGTTTTTCGATCATTATTTTTGGGTCTTAATTTATTTGGGTAAGTTTTTTTTCTGCTTTTGGATGTCCTTTCTCGAAGTACATACATAGTTTTGTTTCATTTCATAAAGATTTAATTAAATTTAATCTAACTAGAACTACAAAAGCGCGCTGCGCGCGCCCAATCATTATCCAGGTTACAAAGAAAACATTAATGAAGAATGTCACAAATTCTGTATTTAATAAACACATCTTATTACAGTGACGGATTATAAAGTTCACGTTTTGGGATGCACAGTAAATATTTCCAGGAAAGGATATAAATAAAAATATACAAAATGTGTTTAGGAATTGATAAACAATCATCGTCAATTTTTGAAGAACTAATAGGGAAGAAGTACATAGAACGTTCTGAATGAAGTTCCAAACATGCTCGCAACCCGAGTTCGAATTTTGGAAGATTAAATGTTTAATATTTCTTATTTGTAATGTAAAAAATATACATGTATCTCAAATTTCAGTTTGTTATGTATATTTAATTTCAATACATATACTGCATATGTGCTTAATATGCATGACGAAATTCTAATTTTTATTTTTTTGGAGGAAAGAAAGAACCCCATTCACGCCCTTTCCTATGAGGTACAACTACTATTATCACTGTTCTTAAATGACACATGTGGAAAACCTTCTTTTCCACATTATGTTTAACATTTAAATACAGCATATTTATCTCTCCATTATATTAGGGAAAAGGGAGGAGAGAAAACTGCGTGAAAAGATATCTCCACGCAGTTATGTTTTCTGGTAATCGTCTTTATATATTCATTTTAAAACTAAATAATAATGAAATAATGAAATAATTTTAATTTAATGTCAAACTGTCAGCAAATACGTAATTCATTTCATTTCCTTTATTTTATCTTTCTTTAGAACTTACATTTCTTAGGTTTTTCCTTCATTAAAATTCATAATAGAGAAAACATCATACTTAACTAAATCTTGGCAATTAGTTTTAAAATTTTTGAAATCAGAAACACTCTCAAAGATGTTAAAGGTATGAAAATCACAATAGAATTTCCAAGATCTGCATTACAAAGTATTTTCTATCTTTTTGAAATCTTTTTATTGCTTACTATTGCACGATTGCACTTCGCTATATCATTAATTGTCTTTTTTATTTAATAAAACCTTTTTTTTTCTCTTCTGTTAAACTTGCGCTTCACTCTTCCTCTGCTTCAATTTTTTTTAAGAAACAAATAGTAGTTATTGTTTTCCCTTTCCGATAAAACAATTTCTTTCTAATTGTCCTATTTCATTACATCTGGAAGGAAATCATCTTTTATTATCAACATCAGACTGTTGTAAACTTGATTTTGTATTATTAGAATTACAAAGTGATGTAGATGACATTGAAGACATTGAAATGGTTACATCAGCATGATGATACTTATAATTTTCACATAATTTTGAAGAAGTATGCTCGTTTGCTTTATTTTTAGCACTTTCTACTTGCTCCCACCTATTGAAACTTTAATTTATATACTCCATATACATGTAAATGAATAAAACTCTAAATATAAAATTTTACTAATTTTGCAATAACTAATTTTGTAATAAAGAATTTTCCATTATTAAAATATGCAATAACCAACTTTGAAATTATACAATTAGCGATTTACACATTTACCAATTTTCTATTAAACAACTATATAGTCAATAAATTACTAATAAGGCATTCTCTAATTTACCAAATTTTTAATCGATGTATTTTTTAATTATCAATAACTGCAGTTACCAATTTCACAATTTTGAAACTTCTAAATGCCAAATTTAGCAGTGTACAGTTTGCAGTCAATATGAAATAAGCAATTGAGATATAAAGACATTTACTAATTTTCGTATTTATCAGTTTGCCACTTTCCCAATCTTTAAATTTGCCATTCCACTGTATCCATTATCCAATGTACCAATTTACCAATTTTTCAATTACAGAGACTGACATCTAACGTTACAAATGATTATATAGAGTAGATTATATTAGAAGGAAATAAATAACAGAAGATGCAAATAAAATATTCACCTGTACTACAAAGTACCTTCTATGCTAATTGTATATTTTAATAATATATATTCTATTGTTACAATAAAATTTATTTAAAAATTTCTTTGTAAACATAATTCTTAATACATTTTCGACTTCGTTGATTTCCTAAATAAACTGTAACTGAACTACATAAACGAACTCTTGATAACGCAACATACAGTTGACTATGATTTAAAACGTCTTTTCTTAAATCAATTGCAATTTTATGAAATGTATATCCTTAAAATTTATTTATAGTCATAGCAAATGCTAGTTTAATTCGAAACTGTCTTCTTTTAAATGTAAAGGGATAAACATTTTCACATTACAATAATATTCTATGTATGAATACAATATTTCCACGTTTATCTCCCGTTAATATTTTACATTTTATAACATGATTTGATAAAGCTAAAACCAATAATCTTGTTCCATTGCATAAATATTCATTAATGCTAAGATTTCTAATGAGCATGACTACGGAATTTATTCTTAAATGCAAATCATGTGGTGGTAAACCAGGTGGTGACAGAGTGTTTAATTAATCAGGTAAAGTGACTTCATGATCGTTATTATTATCACCATTATCTATGCTGTCAATACTTCTATAAATTTTTTTCTTCGTTCTTGTCTAATAACGGTACAACATTATTATTAATTTTATCTACATCAATATTTCTAGTAGCTAAAATAGCACATTATACAAATCTTCAAACCTGTTTTGTTTAATCAAGTCTCCATATACGTCTGTACTGATACCAATATTTCCGTCTTCAGCAATGTTGTCTGGTAATTGTACACAATCTTTCATATCGTTAAGTGTGCCATTCCCTATTTCAAGTAAGAAATTCACAAAATTTGTTTCTTCCGGCAAAGCTCGCATATTTTCAGATAATGCAAATTTTGAAAATATCTTCCATAATTTGCTGTTTTTAATTGACAAATTGATAAATTTAGATCTTGTACCATTTTGTTTAATTGGTAATACTTGTCTGAAATCACCTCCTAAAATTATTGTTTTACCTCCAAAAGGAACGTCTACTTGCATAAATATCTCTTAACGTTCTGTTCATAATCTCCAAAGCATACTTCGGTGACATCTGGGCATCACCCCAAATAAATACATCAACATCTTCTAAATACAACCCTCTTTACAACCCTGTTCAAAATTTGTCTATCAAGAAATTGTTTTTCTTTTTCATTATTTTTTGACAATTTATTCTTTGCTACTTCTCATATTATATGTAATGTAGGAAGAGATTTGTTCACTTGAATTACAGTGTCTTGTGAATCAACAATTTTTCTTTTACTTGCTTTTCTTTCTTCAGTACCCTGTAATTTATTTTTTCTTGATTTACTATACTTCTTTAATAGATCTGAAGAGAGACATTCAGAAATATTGACATTATTATGAGTAGTAACATCATTACTAATCTACAACACTTTTCTTTTTCGTCATTCGAATTATTTGTTTCAATGAATTTTAAACTTTCCATGTCATCATTTTTCAAGTCATGAAATTCTTTACTTTGTACTTCCTTCAAATAAAAAATAGATGTAGAAACAACATCCTTAATAGAATCTTCATCATGTATTTGTAAATTTTGTAACTGTGAAAGAGTCTGAAAAGATGTTGATGGTATTGAATTCAAAACAAGAATTTCATTCAATTAATTTTACAGCAAGTAAGACAGAAATTGAAATGCAATTGAAGGTGATAAATTTGACGATCTGAATAAATAGTCTAACAATTGTGAAACAATGAAAAATGTATATTACAAATTATTCTTTGTCAACAGTAACACAAAAAAATGTAAGGCAAGAAAATATAGATATGGTGGATTTCACGTCAACTGTCCAGCCAAAAAAAAAAATTTTGTTTAATCCTTTCCCAATTTTTGTTATGAGTTGTCTTATAGGTAAGTAATTTATCAGCCAAATATTTTTGGATTATATAAAAAATTTCCCGAGAGGGAGGGGGTTAAAGTTTTGAACTTTTTGTTAAGAAATTTCTTTATTTATTGAGCTTAAAAAAAATGATAAAGAAATTTTTTGGTACATGATTTTTCTAGATTTTTTTATCAGCTTTCGATTGGCGTGGTCTATTTTGAATTTTCTTTTTATTTTGACTAAAATTTTTGAAAATTAAAAATAAATTTCACTTTTTTTCGTCTTCGGGCTCGTTTTATTTATTTATTTTTTTTTAAAGAAAGCTGAGATTTTTTTCTATAAAATATGTAATTTTCAAAAAACCCTTTTTTTTTGTTTTTGAGAAATTTAATGTTGAAGTTAGCGCGCCACGTCAAGGCGAAGTATCACTCTACCGCCCCGCTTGTTGCTGTGCGCTGTTTGCATCATTACGTGGATATTTAATTATTCTAACCCTTAATTAAAATTTTCTCTGCATTTTACAGTGCTGAGACTGACATGAAAGCAATCAAGTGCCTGCACTATAGTTCTTTTGTTTATTTTTTTATGTTTAAATGTTTTTGGTAATTTTTTGATATTGGTTTCTCATAGAGAAAGTATCGTTTTACCTCCACAGGATCGATTGAGATTTTCTGAAATATCTTGTCATGCTTTGAACTCAGGATGTCAAAAATGATGTTTTTAAAAAATGTCTTGCTTATGTGTGTATGTAGTTATGTATGTTAAGATTATGTTAGGCTCTATATTTCAAAAACAATAATTTAAAACAATGTTTTTTTTGAGAGATTATAGGTCTTTAAGGGGAACAAATTATGCCCTACTTTTGAGTATGATCTATCACTTCTAACTACATTTTTTTGAAATTTAAACATTTTGAAAAAATAAATTTTCAAAAATGTACATATTTTTTGAAAACAGTAAAATCAGATTATTTTATTTTTTTATCTTTTTAAAAATGCATCGATTAAGCTCTTAGCGACCCTTTTAGTGCAAATTGATAAAAAGATAGGGAGCGTTCACAAATGACGTCACGCATTTTTTCAAATTTTTGACCCCTCCCCCCTCCTATCACGCTCTGTCACGTGAGAGTAAACACGAACCCCTAAAAGTACGTCACGTTCTTGCCCCCCCCCCCTCTATTTTTATGATAATTTTATTTTCAACGTCAATAACAAAAAATTCAATAGTAATAATTTTCAATCGGTTTTATTATTCTAAATTTGCAGTCATTTGGGTTTATTACTGATATTTGGTTAATAAATAGATTATACACTGTGATTAAAAATTTTTCTTTTTTTTGCACAACAAAAACATTAAGGACTGCTTCAAATCATATACCTCGCACTTTAAGTATTAAGTACTTCATATTAATCATAAAAATAAATTTTCAAATAAAATTTGACGTCACGTTTAGTACGACCCCCCCCCCCCTCCCCCAAGTCACGTTTTGTAACGTTTGATTAAGACTCCCCCCCTCCCCTCTTTAGCGTGACGTCATATGTGAACGCTCCCTTATTACACCTATTTTGCGGAAAGTTTAAAACCATATCGATTGGTATACATACCTCGTCCCCCTTAAAGACCTATAACTTCGCAAAAAAAAAAAACATTGTTTTAACTATTATTGTTTTCGAAATATAGAGTCTAACATTATCTTAACATACACACATAAGCAAGACATTTTTTAAAAACATCATTTTTGACATCCTGAGTTCAAAATATGTCAAGAAATTTCAGAAAATCTCAGTCGATCCTGTGGAGGTAAAACAATACTTTCTCTATGAGAAACCAATATCAAAAAATTAACAAAAAAATTTAAACATAAAAAATAAACAAAAGAACTATAGTGCAGGCACTTAATTGTTTTCATGTCAGTCTCATCACTGTAAAATGCAGAGAAAAGTTCAATTAAGGGTTAGAATAATTAAATATCCACGTAATGATGCATACAGCGCACAGCAACAAGCGGGGCGGTAGAGTGATACTTCACCTTGACGTGGCGCGCTAACTTCAACATTAAATTTCTCAAAAACAAAAAAAAAGGGTTTTTTGAAAATTACATATTTTGTAGAAAAGAATCTCAGCTTTCTTTTAGAAAAAAAAAAAATAAATAAAACGAGCCCGAAGACGAAAAAAAGTGAAATTTATTTTTAATTTTCAAAAATTTTAGTCAAAATAAAAAGAAAATTTAAAATAGACCACGCCAATCGAAAGCTAATAAAAAAATCTAGAAAAATCATGTACCAAAAAATTTCTTTATAATTTTTTGTAAGCTCAATAAATAAAGAAATGAGAGCGTCTTAACAAAAAGTTCAAAATTTTAACCCCCTCCCTCTCGGGCAATTTTTTATATAATCCAAAAATATTTGGCTGATAAATTACTTACCTATAAGACAACTCATAACAAAAATTGGGAAAGGATTAAACAAAATTTTTTTTTTGGCTGGACAGTTGACGTGAAATGCATCATATTCATGGATATTTAAATTTAGCATCCACATATTGAAACTTAGTATTTAGATATTTAGATATTTAAACATAATACCCAGATATTAAAATTAGTATATTTTAATATCGTGGATAGTAAGTTTGAAGATCTGTTTCTGTCAGTGAGGTACGAAAAAGCGTTGCAGATTAATTTAGTCTTAATTTACTTCTAAATTCTAAGATTGGTTTCCGTAAAATGAATAATTTTTAATATATTTATAGTTATCTACTATTGGAATGGCTATCTAACATAGGTCAGTTTCCCCTAAAGAACTGTTAGCAATAGACCAGAAAATTTTTACAACTATACATTTTTAACTATATACTTATTTACAAAATCATTCGACTTAATGTGATTACCAGGACCATTTTAACGTTTTGCTTTTCAAGCAACCTTCTTTTTTGAGCAGATTTCTGGATATCGTCAGTTTCTGAATCAATGGAAGCAGAAAATTAATTGCAAAAAAATTTCCAATATACTCTGCAAACGATGTTGAAGATTCACTGCAAACAATTTTCTGCTTTCATTGACACAAACTCTGTAGATATACAGAAATCTGCTCTATAAAAGAAGTTTACTCAAAAGCAAAACGATGAAAAAGTGCCAGCAACCACATGAAGTCGAATAATCTTGTAAATATGTATATATATATATATATATATGGCGAAATTCCTGAACTGTCCAGGTAAAAAAATAAAATTTATTTAAACTTTGCTAAAGTGTTTCCATTGTTACTGGAAGTGTAAATACCAAATATTTTTGAATGCCATGAAATAGTTTTTGAGTTACACAGTTTTAAAATTTTGAATTTTTTTAAAATTTATTTTTTTAAATGTATTATATTTCTAAGTAGATTGCATAAAAGTTAACATATATAGTGATTTTTAAAGCTTTTTTTACAGGCTATTCGATTATAATAAATGTTTTTTCGTAAAAAGAAAATTTGACCTTGAAATTCAAGGTCAAAGTGTTAATTTGATTGTATCTCGAAATCGGATTTTTAAAAAAAATTTTAACCTATTTCAATGGAAAGCTTGACTTTTTTCCTATAAGATATGTAAAAATCAGAGTGGAACTCTAAATACTTTTGTCAAAAATACATCTCAAATACCCGCGCGCGCTCGAGAAACCACTAGTTACTCGCGCGAGGTCGCGCTATTCAAGCACGCGCGGGTATTTGAGATGTATTTTTGACAAAAGTATTTAGAGTTCCACTCTGATTTTTACATATCTTATAGAAAAAAAGTCAAGCTTTCTATTGAGATAGGTGAAAATTTTTTTTTAAAAAATTCGATTTCGAGATACAATCAAATTAACACTTTGACCTTGAATTTCAAGGTCAAATTTTCTTTTTACAAAAAAACATTTATTATAATCGAATAGCCTGTAAAAAAGCTTTAAAAATCACCATATATCTGTTAACTTTTATGCAATTTACTTAGAAATATAATACATTTAAAAAAATTCAAAATTTTAAAACTGTGTAACTCAAAAACTATTTCATGGAATTTGGAAATATTTGGTATTTACACTTCCACTAACAATGGAAACACTTTAGCAAAGTTTAAATAAATTTTATTTTTTGACCTGGACAGATCAGCAATTTTGCCCCATATGTACAGTTGTAAATACGTTTAGGTCTGTTTTAAACAATAATTTACGTAGTATTGATGAGCTTCAACAATAGCAAAACCAGAAAATTGTTTCAGTTTTTTCTTTTTACTTTTTTCAATTTTTAAAAATAAATTAATAGGAATAACTACTAGCCTTAAAGTGTAAGTCACAAAAAACCAATGGTTGGAGTTTAGTAGTAAAGTAAGATTAAATTAATCTGCAACGCTTTTTTATGCCTTACAGTTTTTGAGTTACTGTCAAGGCCCGTATCCAGAAATTTTTGTCGGGGGGAGGGCCAAAATTCCATGCCCGCAGCTCCCATAGCAAAAAAATTTTTCTCAGAAAAAAAAAATTTCCACTAGTAAAAAAATTTTCGGGGGGGCCCCCCCTAGCTACATGCCTGTTACTGTCGACAAAGAAAAATTTGTATTATACATTATTCATTGTTTAACAATTGTTAGACTATTAATTCAGATCGTCAAATTTATCACCTTCAATTGCATTTCAATTTCTGTCTTATTTGCGGTAAAATTAATTGAATGAAAACTACTTTTAAACTTTTTGACACTACCATTGGTTATTTATTTATAAATATTTATTTATTTCTTAGAATATTCATAGATAGTAGTCAGTAATAAATCTTTGTAGTTTATTTATTTACAATATTTTAAAAAACAAATAAAACTCAAAAATCGTTATGCTCATCGGATAGAAGACGTGAAGCGTAATACTCTTTTGCCGATATCTCGAGAACTAAGAGACCCTCCATCAATTTTTTTTTAAAATAAAGGTAAAATAAAAAGCTTTCATTATATTGTGACGAAAATAAAAAATATGAATCAGCAAACATAGAAAAAAAGGTTTAAAATTTTTTTTGTTTTTTGCTACATGCATTTTTGAAGTTTTTAAATCTACGTCAAATTTATTTGAAACCATATAGTTTTCTTTATACACCCTATAAACTTCATTGAAATCGGTTAAAAACTGTTTAAATGACAAGAATTTGAAGAAATAAAGGGTAAAAAATTCAAAGTGACGTAATTCCTAAAATTTTGGAAATTTTTCAAAAATACTTGACTAAGTTATTACTACCCCTAAATACTACAAATTGACTAACTTTGATCAAAATTAAAAACTTGACTTGCAACTTTGATCTTTTCGGTATGGAAACTTTCAACTGAAAGTTGAAAGAATACTGCGTTGTTATATTTGCTACTTCTTGTTCGGAAATAACGATACGTATAATGACTTGAAAATTATATTTTTAAGAAAGTATGTTTGTCTAACTGAAGCTAAATTATCTCTCCCTTTATCTCTTCCCCTCTCTTGCCATCAAGGTTGTTGGCAGACAAAATTTCCGGGGGGGGGGAGGGGTTGTCAAGAAACAGTCAAGACGATGACCTTTTTTCTCTTTTTTTTTGAAAACTTGAACAGCTGTCAAAAGTATTTCGGGGGGGGGATGTCAAACACCCCTAGCACCTACATTAGTAATACATTGTTTTTACTGCTCTATTTGATCGATATTAATAAAATTTGGAATGAGTAACAAACAAAAACCTTGCTTTAGTTTCTTCGAAATTGAGATACAGAGTTGCAATTTTTTTAATTTTTGCAACTTCTCAAGTACAGTCAAGCCATGTATTCACAACAACCTAAAAATAATAATAAAATAATGAATTTATCACTCAGTCATATATTAATAATGAACGTAAAGATATCATTCACTCTGAGTCAAGAATGTTTAGAAAGAAAAAAACCAAATTTTATTTCACGTTTCAACAGTATTATAAAAATTATAATTTTTACAATTTTTAAACAAATGGATAATGTTTATTTTCAAATAATTACACAGCCCCACAAAAAAAAAAGTGTCATATACTTTTGACCGGAATACCTTAGCCATATGTATTTTGACGCGCTGAACACGAATCCGAAGTCCATTTTGCTCCATCACGTCAGGATTTTTTTCTAACCTCAAAATCAATAAAATGACACTTTTTGTTCATTAGCATGTGAACCCGACTTAACATTAATACATGCCTTGGGCGAATAGAAAGCTTGGATTATGACCTTTAAATCGCTTTTTTAAAAATTGTTCTACGATGATTTTTAACGAAGTTATGATGTTTTATTTAAAATATAAATTTTTTCCAAATGTAAATAACACTTCAATTATTGATGTGGTATGGTGTAATGGAAAAAAATGATTTTAAATAAAACATCATAACTTCGTTAAAAATCATCGTAGAACAATTTTTAAAAAAGCGTTTTAAAGGTCACAATCCAAGCTTTCTATTCGCCCCAGGCATGTACTAATGTTAAGTCGGGTTCACATGCTAATGAACAAAAAGTGTCATTTTATTGATTTTGAGGTTAGGAAAAAATCCTGACGTGATGGAGCAAAACTGACTTCGGATTCGTGTTCAGCGCGTCAAAATACATAGGGCTGGGGTATTACGGTCAAAAGTACATGACACTTTTTTTTTGTGGGGCTGTGATATTAAATAAGGCTTGAGATTTGCGATTTCTTCTCAATGATGTGATTTTTCAAGACCTATTCATCGAAATACTAAGAAAAAAGTAGATGTAATAAATTTTACAATTCTTCAAACAAATTATAATGCTTATATTCAATTTTTTATTTCAAAGAGCTAGAAAGTTGCAACTGTGTTGAAATTTTGCAACTTTCTTTTTCAAAACAGTTTCTTTGAAACTTTGGCCAAATTCAATGAACTTTCTGATCCTTCCATGAACAACTTCTTTATGATTCTTCCATGAATATGACAAAAGACGACATAACATAGAAAGAACAACTTCTTTATGATTCTTCCATGAATATGACAAAAAAACACAACATAGAAAATATTAAAAAAATTGTTTAAAATTTTAAAATTTAAAAAAAAAATTAAATAAATAAATAAATAATAATAAATGTTTAAAATTTGTCTAAAATTTTTTTTTATTTACATTTATCTTTTCTAACAACAGTTAATACACGGAAAAAAGTAATTTAGCTGCTGCTGCCAACCAAATGTAGCCCACTTACTTACTCCACGCAGCTAAATGTCAGCTAAGGCAGCTATCAAATTTGCTACGTCAGATAAAAGTACGCTGAAGTAGCTAACAGGTGTTGATCCCAAAGCTAAACATAGTTATTTGTCCTAGGGTTATCTACACTTTTTTAGATATGGTATCTACAAATATTAGGAACCACAGCTAACTAATGAAAAATTGTTTTCAACAATTTAGATTGTTAAAACAAATAGGTACAATAAATATTTAATAAACAAATTTTCTGTCAATCATTACTAAAGAACAACAACAAATTTAGCAGTTACTTATTTAGTCACCACAGCTAAATATTAGCTAAGGCAACTGATAAATTTGATACGTCTGCTAAAAGTACGCTGTGGTAGCTAACAGGTGTAGATCCTATAGCCAAACATAGTTATTTGTCCTAGGGACAGCTAAAATTTTTTAGTCATGGTATCTATAAATATTAGAAACCACATCAAACTTTTAACTGACGTAGCAAATATTTTAGCTGTCTTGGCATTACAAAACATTTTCAGCAGAAAAATTTGTGATATTGTTTGAATGAAAAAAGGCAAAAGCGATATGCTTCTAAGAGAATTTAATGATAAGTTGTTTTAAACAATTTAAATTCTTAAAACAAAGAAAATAAAAATTTTCTGCTCATTCTGTCAATTTTTAATAGAAATCGACAGATGTTAAAAAAAGTTTTTAAATTCGAAAATATATAAATTGTTTAAACAATCGAAAGATATTGAAAACTGCAGACGGAAAAATTCGTATTATTTCTTTAATGAAGAAATCACGGTTGGATGGAAAACATTTTAACCCTAAAGTTGCATCCCTTAAAAGATTCCTATTGAAACTTGTTCAGGATCCCTCACTGACCATTTTTCATAAATATTAGCAAAATCCCCAGAGCGGATTTTTTTCAATACAATTTTTTGTATTTTTTATGCGAAATTCGAAAAAATTGGTTGTGATAATTACATTACTAAATTGTAAATGGTCTAATATTGTTTAAAAAATATAAAAATGCCTGCTTTTAATCGGAAATAAGTTTAGAATTCCATGGAAAAGTTCCTATTAAAAACGTATTTTTTTCAAATTTTATACGTAAGGTATTATAAAATTAAATTTATTAAATTAATCCTTTAAGATTTTCATTATAATTTTAATAACATCGTTAGAGATTTTTAATATTTAAATATTTACAAGTGATTACTGTTGTAATCACATACTGATCGCAAGAGCTTTGATGGATAGTTTTCTTTCCTGATATCTGTTTTATAATTCGCCCATGTTTTTGCGAAGTCGAAATGAACTGCTTCCATAGCTTGTTCGCTGTAGGATTCTAATCCAGTCTGCTTTCTTTCACAAAATTCAGGAACATGTACAAATACTGCATGAGCTTTGGAGGTAACGCTAATATTTAAAACTCTGCATTGAAAAAAATATTTCTGTGGAACTGCAATAAATATGGGCAGATTGGCAATATTTTATTGCTGTTTTGGGAACTGCCATACGTATTTGTGTTTTATCCATACGACTGTGTGAAACCGCGAGTGACATTGTAAGGTTAGGTAAAATCGACAGTGGCGCACCGATAAATTATGTCAAACTCCTACATAACCTGTCTACCATACTCAAATGTCTAATCTGATCACAGTATTTTTTTCAGTGTGTAGCTGCTTTCAAATAATTTAATTTTTTGAACATAATCGGACTTAAGTTCTTTTCCAAAACAGGAATCCACAACATTTCTAAACTTCTAGAAAGCATCAACATACTTGAGGCATGAAATTGCGGTATCACTAAAAAGTCTCAATTTATCTACATTGTTTAGTAGCGTTTTACACGAATTACCTTTAAAAGCAGATCCATTTTGTTTTATTTCGTGTTTGACGAAACATACTTCTGCAAACTTTTCGCTAATTGTTGGAACCTCTTTTGACATTTTAGTGTACATTTTATTCACAAGGCCAATGAGCAAATGCAGTTCTGGTGGTGGTATAATGTCCAGTACTTCTGTGCCATTTTTGCAATTCTTCAATAGAGGATCTTCAATACAACTTTTAAATAATTTTGCATTTTCTTTCTTACACCCACCCCTTTTCTATTTAACGTAATTTTTTTGAATACTTGCAATTGTTCGTAGTGGAGCTCGTTCAAATAAATTTTGCAATGGTGCTTCGCACCACGTACACGGATAAGAACTGGAATGTGTGCTTAAGCCGATAACACAGCCCCACAAAAAAAAAAAAGTGTCATGTACTTTTGACCGGAATACCCTAGCCCTATGTATTTTGACGCGCTGAACACGAATCCGAAGTCAGTTTTGCTCCATCACGTCAGGATTTTTTCCTAACCTCAAAATCAATAAAATGACACTTTTTGTTCATTAGCATGTGAACCCGACTTAAGATTAATACATGCCTAGGGCGAATAGAAAGCTTGGATTGTGACCTTTAAAACGCTTTTTTAAAAATTGTTCTACGATGATTTTTAACGAAGTTATGATGTTTTATTTAAAATCATTTTTTTCCATTACACCATACCACATCAATAATTGAAGTGTTATTTACATTTGGAAAAAATTTATATTTTAAATAAAACATCATAACTTCGTTAAAAATCATCGTAGAACAATTTTTAAAAAAGCGTTTTAAAGGTCACAATCCAAGCTTTCTATTCGCCCAAGGCATGTATTAATGTTAAGTCGGGTTCACATGCTAATGAACAAAAAGTGTCATTTTATTGATTTTGAGGTTAGGAAAAAATCCTGACGTGATGGAGCAAAATGGACTTCGGATTCGTGTTCAGCGCGTCAAAATACATAGGGTTAATGTATTCCGGTCAAAAGTACATGACACTTTTTTTTTTTTGTGGGGCTGTGTAATCATATTCGCAACTTTCAAATCAATAGAAGAAAGGCTTGCAAATTATCTAATTTTAATAAGGCCCACAACTCTTTCAAACTATCATAATTTTCTTGCGCATTCTGCACCAATCCAATTACAAGTGGACGTTTAACACTTGAATCTTTAAATTTTTTATTAAATTCGCCATTGTAGAAGCTTTTGTTTGGTGTTTCTGGCTCGGTAACCGGACCTTCCTCTGACTGAATACTTAAACAAACTTTTAGAAATTTCCTTCCGCTATCGATGCCTAATTTTAAAGTAGCTTCAGATACGTCACGATGATCCATCACTTTTTCAATTAATGCTTCTACATCGTTACAATAAATTGCAATTTTTTGACATTCCGTTACCTAATTTTTTACTTTTAAAACAGTATTTATTGTCTTGACATTAAAATAACCATCTAAAACATGATTGCCAACCGCAAGTTTCTCTTTTATTCCAGGCTCAAAAAGTTTTTTATTTTTTGTGATTGCTTGAAATGCCCTTACAATACCAGTCATAGTGTTGTTAGAAATATTAAACGCCATTTTAATCTTTTTAACACCATCTGCTGGAATATCAACTGACTTTGTTTTGTTACTTACACTGGGTTTTACAACAATGCTTAAATTTTTTCTACCTTTAGGTTGCTTAAGAGATAATTTGATGTTTTTTTCGTTAGAATCTAAATTTTGTTCAATAATTCTATCCTTTATTAATTCACTCATTATCATTTCTTTCTCTGGAGCTGTAAAATTTGACACAATTTATTTCGTTGCGCTGCTCACTCGGTCTCCATGAGAATGACGTTTAACTGGCACTGTCTTCTTTTTCTCCTTGCATTTTTCTTGTAACTTGTTTTTATTAATGTTACCAGGACTGAAGCCAGGGGACAGATTCTTGTTAGGCAATGCAGTAGCAATTTGATAAATTTTGCAACAAAATCCTGAATTTTGCAATTTATAATGCGATTGCAACATTTTTGATCCGATTATCGACAAAACATAATCAGGCCGCTCTATTTTATTTATGCCTTCCACTGTGCATGTTTTTGCATCAAATGTATACAACTTTCTTTTACACGATTCACACAACGAAGAAGGTAATCGATTGTCCTCGAAAGGAAATTCTTTGAGATCAAGTTTTCTCATGAATTTCTGCTTCAAACAGTTGGATAATATGTGCATTATTTTTCCTTTTTTCAAACGTAACGAACAGACCTTAGTAAGATTTTCTTTATATGAATATTTTTTATGGCTCTTCATTCTAGTAGAACTAGAGAAAATATATATATTGGTAATTTTTCACTTTAGGGTTAAAGTGTTTTTCAGCCAACCGTGGAAAGTAGAAAGCGAAATGCCTCTAGGAGATTTTAATGAAAAATTGTTTTAAACAATTAAAATTGTTTAAACAAACAGGTACAATAAATTTTTAATGAACAAATTTTCTGTCAATTTTTACTAAAGAATCGACAGGTTTTAAGAAAAGTATTTAATTTCGAAAATATAAGAAGAAAAATTGTTTAAACAAATTAAATGTTTTCAATCAGTCTCATATACACTGCCAATTATAAATAAAAATGTTCTTTATGATTCTTTCATAACAATGACAGCAAGCCTCATAATTTCAACTCACTTACAACATTTTATTTTTAACTATTTTAATTGTTTAAACAATCGATTTAATTAAGTCAAATAAATTACAAAAGTTGTAAGCATTATATAATTTATTTACTCATCCCTTACGGGTTCGAGGGCCTCCGCTCCCTTTATATTCAAATACAAATTAAGTACAACAACGCTTACATTTATTCTTCCTTAAACTTAACTTTTAATACATAATCAACTTAACCTAATCGCCACTCTTTTAATATCTTACTTAACTAACTGCCAAGTGCCTGGGCTTCCGTTTCCTGTTCCTTTTTTTTTTCCTTTTCAGGGTTAATCTACCTCTTCGCCCACCCTTTTATTAAAACCCTATTTCTCACTCTTTCCTTTATCATTCTTATCACACATTCTAAACATACCCATTCACTCATCATTTTCATATATTCCTCTTTCAATCCTCCCAACATTTCCATTCATCCACTAACCCAGTTACTTCTTTTTAATTGCTCTTTTTACCTTCTCCTTTCCTCTTCTAAACCTATTTCCGGTTCCACTTTGATAACCCCTTGTGTATCTTCTTTCACCAGCCATTCCACTCCATCCACCCAAACACTTTCTCTATTCACTTCCACCACTCTTCCGTTTCTTCTTTCCACCCACGCTTTTTGCTCCAGCAGCCATTTTATCCTTCTCTCTCTCCATGCTCTATCAACATCTATTCTCTCCATACTTCCTTTCAACCTACTTTTTAATCTCATTACTTCCATCCTAGCATTCTCATCTTCTAATTCCACAATCCACAATTTTGGTTTTTCGATATCCTCTCCTCTCACACCCTTAACGTTCTTGATCTTAACTTTCGCCCCAATTCTTAACAACAGTTTTCCTACCTCCTCTCTGCCTTCTCTCCATCCTACCTTCATACCTTTAATCACAATATTTCTTTTTCTCCTCTCCTTCTCCATCACTTCTACTCTCATCGCTAATTCCCCCATTTTTATTTTTAAATCGTCATCTACTTTTTCTCTACTCCCCTCTTTTTCTTCTACTCCTTCATTTAATGTTACCCTCTCCCTTTCTACATATTCTTTCGTCCTTCTCTCCTCACTCTCTCTTATTACTTTTTCTAACTCCTCCATACTTTTCCACATATCTTCTTTCTCCTCTTCCCACCTTACCTCCCACTTTTCAATCATCTCTAACATTGCTTTCATTGCCTTTCGTAATCCCTCAATCTGTTTAAACCTTTTTTTTGTCTAATTTCCTAATTTCGTCCATTTCATCCCAAACTTCATCTAAGTCCTCATCGTTCTCCTTTACTGTTCTTTTGATTAGCCTAAGTAAAACTTGACAATCCTTACATTCAACACTTTTCCCGTCAAATTCCTTTTCAAATTTTCGCGCCTTAGACTCATTCCCGCTTTTACCACTTGCATCACTGCTTTCCTCTTTATTCGACATTGTCAAGTTCTACCTTATCGACACTCTATCACTCTTTCTCTCTCTATACTACCTCTCACTTACTTCGCATGCCGTCACCATAACCTCACAATTTTTCTTTTTTTTTTTGCCGCTTTTTACACTTCATTCATTCAATTACCTCTTCATCCACTTTTTTCATTCACACCCTCGCACTTCACTCTACACTCACCAATCACTCCACAGCCCACCCTTCAGTTATTATTTATAAATTTTTCACAAAACTATTTCCCTCTCACAAACGCGTCAACTACTTATCGGTACCGGAAACGGAAGCCTTGTAAGCATTAAAAATATTTCACACAGAAAATATTTAAAAAATTGTTTAAACAATTTAAAATTAATTAAGTTAAATGACAAAAAACCACATAATTTTAACTCCATTTCAATTGTTTAAACAATCGATTCAATTCAAGTAAATAAATTACATTACTTACATTTTGATTATTAAAAGTTGTAAGCTTTTAAAATATTTCACATAGAAAATATAAAAAAAAAAATTGTTTAAACAATTAAAATTAATTTTAAAGTGTTCATACAAGTTCATACAAGGGTGCTTTACAATTTTTACAGCGTTTAAAATCTTTTTTATCATTCTGTGTCTCCCAGACACCTGTTATACATTTTCCTCTTTCTTATTTTGCACGCTATTGTTGTCATTATCTTTCCCAGGTAGCCTTATTCTCTCTTGCTTTTAGAACCACAAGTGTGAACTCCCCTTGTGTTTCGCACGCTATTGTTGTCTTTATCTATTTCAGGTAGCCTTATTCTCTCCTGCTTTTAGAACCACAAGTGTGAACTCTGCTTGCGTTTCGCACGCTATTGTTTTCTTTATCTATCCCAGGTAGATTCTATACCTTATTCTCTCTTACGTTTTGAGAGCCCAGCTTTACATTCTGAAAGCTAGCTGATTTCTTATATAGGAAATGTGAGGAAAACATTCAGGGTAAAGTCGGTCAAGTGACGTCAGGGTCACATTTTACGTATTACATTTTACCAATAATAAAATTTATAATTTGTTAGATCGAAAATTGTAACCACGTTTCACCTTTTACTTTCTCAATCCTATATAAGAAATCAGTTAGTCAAAGCTATAGATATACTGCTATGCTTTCTCAGCAAGTAAGAGAGAATATGGTATAGAATTTATCTTGGTTAGAATAGGACCAGATTTGTGTCCGTATCAAAAAGAGAGATAAAGCATATGGAATAGATGAGGGGAAAATAGCGTGCGTATAGAAATATACTGCCATGCATTCTTAGCAAATAAAAGAGAGTAAGGTATAGAATTTACCTGGGTTAGAATAGAACAAAAATAGTGTCTGTAGCAGAAAGAGAGATGAAGAATATAGAATAAATAAAGAGAACAATAGCGTACGTACAGAAAAAGAGAATAAAGTATAGAATGTGCCTGGAATAGTCAAAGACAACAATAGTGTGCGAAACACAAGGTGAGTTCACAATTGTGGTTATAGCGTGAAAACTTGATAGAGAGAAAGGTGTGATGATGTTTCTCGTTTGAGAGAGAGACAATAAAATATAATAAAATATTATATAATATAATATAAATATAATAAAATATCAAACTTAAAATTTATTTATAACAATAGTTTAAATAAATTATAGTGGTTATTTATTAACTTCTTTAAAAATAAAGTTAGAGATTTGCGGTTTTTTATTACATTTTCAGCTTTTTATGTTTGCTATAGTTAAAACTAAGCATCAAAGTTGAAATTTAAGTACAACCACCCGTGTAGAAAAAGCTCGAGTTGCCCAAATAGAAGTTACATTCTGGTCAGGGGCTGGAAAGGCTAATTATTTTTAAATAAAAACATCACAAATAGTAACAAATTGCCTATATCTAATTTTCCGTTTAATTTCTTCAGGGAAGTTAGCCTTTAATTGTAATAACCCACTTCTCTGAAGAAACCAAGTACCCAACTAATGTCTAAGTCTTAACTTCTCCAGGGAAGTTGACCTCAAAATGTAAAAACCAGCTTTTCTGAAGCCCCCAAATACCTGACGAATGTCTAGGTCATTTCAGGTCAACTTCTTCAGAGAAATTAACCTTTAAATTTTTAAAACAGATTTCTTTGAACCAACTAAGTACCAGACAGTTGTCCAGGTCACTTCTGGTAACTTCTTTAGGAAAGTTAACCTCAAAATTTAAAAACCGACTTCACTGAAGTGCCCAAGTACTCAACCGATGTCCAGGTCATTTCCGGTCAACTTTTTCAACGAAGTTAACTTCAAAATGTGAAAATGGACTTCTCTGATATCGCTCAACCGTACTCAACCGATTTCCAAGTCATTCTCTCTTAACTTTCCAGGGAAGTTAACCTCGAAATGTAAAAACCGACTTCACTGAAGTAACCAAGTATGATACCAATGTCTAGATCATTTCTGGTCAACTTCTCAAGGGAAGTAAACCTCAAAATAAAAAAACTGGCTTTTCGGAAGCCCCCAAATACCTGACCAATATCTACACGGAAAAAAAATATTCATGAATAAGTACAGAATTTATTCATAAGTTTGGGACAATAGAAAAAAATCCACGATTCTTAATAAGCTTTTATTAACGATTAACCAAAATTCAGAAGAAATCCCAAAACAGTACTGTAGAAACTAAAATATGGTTCAGCACTTTATATTTCAGTAAATACTACTGAACCGGTTCCTGACTTTTATACATTAGGAGGCGTGGCCTCACGCCCACTGTTTTGTAGCGCACTGCAAGCCGTTGCTCGTATATAACGTATATGTAAAGACTTGTAACTGCGTCAGTAGCGCTAGACTAGCTTCCACGCCGACTGCTAGCTAGCGAGTTGTCAATTCACAAAAATGAAACCTCAAAATTCATTCTAGAAACGAGACTGGCGCCGCGTCAGTCTTGCGACTGCAATGCATTTTAAGGTTAAGTTTATGTGAATTGACAATCTAGCAGAATCGATTAGAGCCATGACTGGGTCTAGATAGAATTGCAAAACTTTGTTTCCAGCTTTGGTGCTAGCTATGTTCAGTTTTCCCACTTGTAATTTCTACACGGGAAGAAATGTTAAGATAAATCAAAGAAGTATAAAAAAAATTTAAACAACCTCTAAATATAAAAAAGTTTCGATAAATTAAACCAAAAACATTTTTATAATATTACACCCCTATTGAAAAAATTGCCACATTTATGCCCTCATTTGTGCCATCATTTGTGCCCACATTTGAGGCTTGAAATGTAGCCACAAATGTGGTAGCGGATTTGGAACAGCATATGCGCCCACAAATGTGGCCTCAAATGAGGGCACAAATGTGGCCTCAAATGAGGGCCCAAATGTGGCCTCAAATTAGGGCACCAGTGTGGCCTCAAATGAAGGCCCAAATGTGGCCTCAAATGAAGGCCCAAATGTACCCACAATAAAAAAAATATTATTACTCTTGATTTACACTATATTATTTACAAGTAGTTGCCTGCACTAACTTTGTAAACTTAGCATTACGAAGAAAATTTTGAAAAGAAATTTGGGGGTATGGGGGTTCGAACCCGGGTTCGAAGCACGCAAACTAACTACCGAACCACTGAGCTACATAGGCGATTGCCAATAGACAGGATAATCTTTCTTATGAGGTGCAAGTGATTTTATTGGCTGACAAAATGGCGGACTTATTTAAAAACGTTTTCACGACATTTTTTAAGTAGTGAAATATTTGTTATAAAGTATTTGCTTTGATAACAGTTAAGTCTTATTTAAAAATGTATTCCTAACTTATTAAATTTATATTTCAAGTTTCTTTGATTAATTCACTAATTTTTTTTTCCTATTTGGTTGTAAAATACACATATTAAGTCTGTTAGTGGGAAAAATTGGAACAAAGTTCCTTGATACTTTGTTATAAATTATAAACTTCTGTTATTTTATGATTTTAAACTTTTATCAGAGGTTATTTTGAAGCCAATTATGAAATATTTCAAAAATCCTTTTAGCATTTTTTGAAATTGCGAAAATTACATTTTCTTCAGAAGAAAACATAAAAATTAGAAATTTTATTAATTTTTGAGTTTATAAACTTGGCAAAGATTTAAAAGAAACGTTAACATTATTTTAAAAATTTAATAAATATTTCATAGTTTTTCTACTATTATTCAAAGTTTCAAACATTTAATCCCTACTGTGACAGAAAAAATTGATTACAGTTGCTTAAAATTTTGTTAGTTAACGTTTTTAAATACTTTTCAATTGCAGTAGGGACAATTTGGTTTTTGAATCTTTAAATAAGAGTAGCAGAACTACAAAATATTAAAAAAAATATCTTAAAAAATCAATCCAATTTTGTAATTAAAAAGTTCACAAGTATTTTAAATCACATTCAAACAAAGCTTTTGATTTTCATAATACCTATGTAATTGATTTTTTTTTGTTACAAGTTGGGCATGAATTTTAAAACTTGAGAAAGTTTTAGGAAGTTTAAAATGATTAAAAAGCGCGTATTTGAAACCGAACAACTGCCTATCTTGCATAAACTTTCTTTTAATTATTCTTAATTATAAATTAACAAACTTTTAAACTTTAAAATCCTTATTTTAAATTTTAATACATTTTTAAAAATCAGAAGTTTTTTCGTGATTTCAAATGTATAAAAAAAAGTTTAAGGAAAATGGATTTTATGGATTTTAAAAACAGATTTTCGAATAAATAAATTTATGTAAATTTTAGTAAGCTAGAATTCGTAAAAATCAGGAATTTTTTAAAGAAATCAAAAATGGTTTATTCAAATGCAATCAGTACATCTAAAATCTCTCCAAATGTTTATTTTTAGTAGTTTATTTTTCAAACTGAAAACATTTAATAAGAAATAATGAATAATAAAACATTTAATCAAAATCAAATAAATTATGTCAAATAAATAAGAAAATTTAAAAAAAAATTTCTTCAATTTCATATGATCACAAAATTAAGAAAATTAAGTAAAAGCAACGAAAAAATAATAAATTAAAAAAAGCAAGAACGGAAAAAGATAAGAAAACAGTCTATTAAAAAAATGATAAAAATCTTTATATAAAAAATGTCATGGTCATTATTAAAGAAATGAAGAAAAATTAAAAAAAAAACAACTGAGTCATGAAACAGTAACATAAAAATATGGCTATACAAATATAGAAACACTTTTTAAAAGTATAAACCATTTATGTACGTTTTTTATAATTAAAAAAATAAATAAGAAGATAATTTAAAAAATATTAAAATATCTTATATGTAAATTATTTAATATTACTTTACACAATTTTGTTATTATAATATTCACTAAACTTTTTTGTGAACTTATTTATTGTTTCTTAAAAATTTTAGATTTTTTATTCTTTATATTTATTGTTACACTTGTCTTAAGTGTAATATTAAAAAAAAATAATAATAATATTATAAAAATAATATTACATCAATAATAGGTAAAAATTATGTCCATTTTATGAACATGTCGCTTCCACGTAAGCAATAGTAGATTGTGCAACGAGTGAAGAACAAGGTTGATTTCCCGCGAGCTCGAAGTTTGCTGCGCGAGCGTAGCGAGCGCAGCAATTGAGAGAGCAAAAATCACTGTTCTCTGCGAAGTGCACATACAACTTTGTTCAACAACTGCTACATATATTTAATTAATATTTAAATGCTAAATTTAATTTTTTAGCATCAGAAATAATATCGCAATAAAAGTTGAAAGAACCCAACAGTGCCTATTCTGCTTCTTAAGCTTTTAAACGAATTTCAGGGGAAACAATTATTTTGTCACCCACCAAAATAAACTAAAAATTCGACCCTGGGTAGAGTTGGTTATCGGGGGAAAGGGCTGCAGGGGCATTTACATCTGGGAGTAGGTCGACCTTACATAGAAATGACCCACGCTGGGTCATCCTGAGACGATTTATTTGTTGACAAAAATAATTTTTCAATTTTTCAATTTTATTTTCCATGTGGGTGCAAGTCACCCCCCACATAGAAATGACCCCCAGTGGATCATCATAAGACAATATATTTGTTGACAAAAATAAGTTTTTAATTTTTTGATTTTAATTTACACGTGGGTGCAAGTCACCCCCCGCATTAAAATGACCCCCAGCGTATCATCCTGAAACGGGATATTTGGTGTCAAAAATAAGTTTTCAATTTTTTGATTTTATTTTCCATGTGAGGCACCCTCCCCCCGACCCCCGAGGTGGAAGAGAGGAAAATGTCACCCTCACGGAAAATCATTTTTGTACGCCTTGTTCGTCAAGAAAGTTTTATTTCAAGATTTTTGTTTTAATTTTTACCCCCCCCCCCCCTTTCAGGGTCAAGTCATCCATGCCTCCTTGAGTCACCACTGGGTAGAGGGCTAAGCCCCTTGCTACAAAAAACCAAATTTAAAAAGAGGTAAATGTGTATAAAACATTTAAATCGACAAAACTGTGAAGTTTTGACAGTTATTTTGATGGCAGTGTGATAATAAAACCTTCTTTTACAGTCTTCGTTCATTCCTTCACTGGCCAAACCACCAGTGGAGGAATGAGGTACTTTCCTCCATTGGTGCCTAGAGTACAATAATTCAATTCCACCGAATGCGTTAGAGAAAATAATTTGCCTTCTTATAGAGGAAGCAATAAATTAATAATATTAAATTTAATTGGAGAATTTATTTGAAAAAGAATTTTAAATTAAAAAAAAATGGAAAAACATGAAATATTTTACGAACTTTTGATAAATTATAAAACTAATATAGGTCAATCCATTTGTTTTGAGATAAGGGATATGATTTTTGTATTGCTTAAGTTGTATTTTTAGAATAAACAAATTTTTTGTCACAAACGAATTTTTTATGAAAAAAGGTGCTAAAAAAATTTCAATGGGTATTTTTAAAAATCTTTGTGTCTAAATTCAGATATTCGAAAGCTAAATAAGTCATCCAAATTTTATTGAAATCCGTTGAAGAGTTCTCGAGATATCTTGGTGACAAAAATCGCTTTACACACATACACACACACACACATACATCAGGACATTTGCTTAAAAATGAAAATTCACGGTTTTTAGATAAAAATGAGTCGGTTTAGAGTATTTTTGGAAAACCGAAAATCTTGACGATCACAAATCTTCCTCTATGAGGAAGCAAAATTAAATAAATAGGAAGAAAATGGAGAAATGTTTATTTCCCTAATTTAACAAACTGTAAAAAAATATAGAAGGTAAAAAAAAGTAATAAAATTTGGGTATAATCAACTGAAAAACAAGAATTAATAAAAACAGAATACAAAATGTAAAAATAAATAAAAAGGGACAAATAGTTATTTATGACACAAGGACCCTAAATGGCACTTTATAGTACGAGTATGTATCGTAATACGAGCCTAAGTCCAATCGCAGCCGAGGCGAAGTCGAGGTGGTGACAAGGCTTCATCGAACGTTGCCAAGGCGAAGCCGAGGTAAAGTGAAGATATAAAGCCGAGGCTCCACCGAAAAGTAGCCGAGGCACTGATGTCACATTGGCGAGTTGTACGATACATGAGAACTTAGCTGCCGAAAGAATCCAAGTGTCTTCACAGTATGCCTTAACCAGTCGCAGGTGGTCTGAAAATGTAACAACAAACGGCTAATGTGGAATTGTCCTAAATGGGCCCAGATTTCAAATTTTCAAGATTTGAAAACCTAGCTGCTCCACTTTTTGAGATTTCTACGTGGGATGTCTACGTGGGGGTTCGACTTTGTTAAAGGCGAAATAGTTCTTAGCAATAGACAACCCCCCCCCAAGTCCTCACCCCCAAGGATTACAAAATTGCTTATTGAAATGAAACGAAATTTTATCCACGATAATTGAAAACATAGAGGGGAAAGGTGTTCAATGAAGGCGGGGGGGGGGGGGAGTTGACAAAGATCCTACAAAGATGAGTATCAATAACATTTTTAATTATCGTGGATAAAATTTAGATTCAATTCAATAAGCAATTCTGTCATCCTTGGGGAGGGATTGGGGAGCAGTTACATAGAGGGGAAAAGGTTAATAAGGGTGGCTAGGCAAAGATCCTACAACGATGAGTATCAATAACATTTTCAATTATCGTAGATAAAATTTCGTTTCAATTCAATAAGCAATTTGTCCTCCTTGAAGAGGGTCAGGGTGGTTACATAGAGGACAAAAGAGAGGAGGAAAGGTGTTTAATGCGGGTGGAAGGGTTAGGCAAACATCCTACAACAATGAGTATCAATAACATTTTTAATTATCGTGGACAAAATTTCGTTTTATTTCATTAAACAATTCTGTGATAATTAGGGGGCGGGGTGGGGTGGCTACATAGAGGGCTACATAGAGGTGAAAGGTGGTCAATGAGGGTAGTCAAAGTTCGTACAACGATGAGTATCAATAACATTTTCAACTATCGTGGATAAAATTTCGTTTCATTTAAATAAGCAATACTGACATAATTGAGGGGGCGGAGTGTGTGCCTTCATAGAGGGCTAAATATAGGGGAAAGGTGGATGAGGGTGGAGGGGGTAGTCAAAGATTCTACAACGACAAGTATCAATAACAGTTTTAATTATCGTGGATACAATTTCGATTCAATTCAATAAGCAATTTTGTCATCCTTGGGGAGGGATTGAGGAGCAGTTACATAGAGGGGAAAAGGTTAATAAGGGTGGTTAGGCAAAGATTCTACAACGATGAGTATCAATAACATTTTCAATTATCGTGGACAAAATTTCGTTTTATTTCTTTAAACAATTCTGTGATAATTAGGGGGCGGGGTGGGGTGACTACATAGAGGTGCAAGATGGTTAATGAGGGTGAGGGGTAGTCAAAGATCCTACAACGATGAGTATCAATAACATTTTCAACTATCGTGGATAAAATTTCGTTTTATTTGAATAAGCAATTCCGTCATAATTGAAGGGGCGGGGTGTGTGGCTTCATAGAGGGCTAGATAGAGAGAAAAGGTGGGTAATGAGGGTGGAGGGGATAGTCAATGATCCTACAACGATGAGTATCAATAACATTTTTAATTATCGTGGATACAATTTCGTTTCATTTGAATAAGCAATTCTGTCATTATTGGTTGTGAAGGGTTTGGAAGGGGTGTCCATTGTTAAAGAATACTGCGCCTTTAACAAAATCGTGTATAGCGACATTTACAGTTATAATACGTAATGACACGTCATATTTCGGTATTCTCTTGAATAGATAGTCTCTTACGCGTTTACATGTTAAATATGAAACTCTTACGTAAAAATATCAAAAAGTGGGGCAGCTAGGATTTTAAATCTTGAAAATTTGGAATCTGGGAGCCATTTAGGACAATTCCCCATTAGCTGTTTGTTGTTACATTTCAGACCACCTGCGACTAGTCGAGGCACACTGTGTCATATAACATTTTTTATCACCCCAAAAACAAAGAATTCGAACCTAGGGAGAGGTGGTGATCGTAAAAAAGGGCCTCCGGGGGCATTTCTAGGTTGAAGTAGGTCGACAGACTTAGAAATGCCCCCGGAGGACGGCGAAACCGTGAACAGCCGTGAAGTTTGGGCAGCTGTACCATAAAGTAAAGGTCAGCTGTTCAGCATCAGCCAATCAGACTGCGACTTGATTTACTTCTCGGCCTAGGCCGAGAAATGAGGTCTTAAAGGTTCCCAAACAAGCCGTAAAATCTAACTTTTGATGTATGTGTGATAAAAAAGAAATTTAAAAATCCTTTAAAAATAAGAAAGGTTAGGTAAATAAAACCAAATTTTTTATTTTTAATATAACACTTAAGACACGTGTAACAATAAATATAAAGAATAAAAAATTCTAAAAATTTTAAGAAAGAATAAATAAGTTCACAAAAAAGTTCAGAAAAAAGTTTAGTGAATATTATAATAACAAAATTGTGTAAAGTAATATTAAACCATTTACATATAAGATATTTTAATATTTTTAAAATTATCTTCTTATTTATTTTTTTTAATTATAAAAAACGTACTTAAGTGGTTTATATTTTTGAAAAGTGTTTCTATATTTGTATACCCATATTTTTATTTTACTGTTTCATTACTCAGTTGTTTTTTATTTGACATAATTTATTTGACTTTTAATTAACTGAATGTTTTAATATTTATTAGTTCTTATTAAATGTTTTCAGTTTAAAAAATAAACTACTAAAAATAAACATTTAAAGAGATTTTAGATGTACTGATTGCATTTGAATAAACCATTTTTGATTTCTTTAAAAAATTCTTGATTTTTACCAGCCCTAGCTAACTGAAATTTACCTAAATTTATTTATTCAAAAATCTGTTTTTAAAATCCATAAAATCCATTTTTCTTAAACTTTTTTTTAAACATTTGAAATCACGAAAGAACAAAACTTGTGATTTTTAAAAATGTATTAAAATTTAAAATAAGGATTATAAAGTTTAAAAGTTTGTTAATTTATGATTAAAAATAATTAAAAGAAAGTTTATGCAAGATAGGTAGTTGTTCTGTTTCAAAAACGCGCTTTTTAATAATTTTTAAACTTCCTAAAATTTTCTCAAGTTTTAAAATTCATGCCCTCCTTTTAACCAACAAAAAATCAATTACATAGGTATTATGAAAATCAAAAGCTTTGTTTGTATGTGATTTAAAATACTTGTGAACTTTTTAATTATAAAATTTAATTGATTTTAAAAATAATTTCTTTAATCTTTCGTAATTCTCCTACTCTTATTTAAAGATTCAGAAACCAAATTCTACTGCAATTGAGAAGTATTAAAAAACATTAACTAACACAATTTTAAGCAACTTTAATCGATTTTTTCTGTCACAGTAGGGATTAAATGTTTGAAACTTTGAATAATAGTAGAAAAATAATGAAATATTCATTAAATTTTTAAAATAATGTTAACGTTTCTTTTAAATCTTTGCCAAGTTTATAAACTCAAAAATTAATAAAATTTCTAATTTTTATGTTCTCTTCTGGAGAAAATGTAATTTTCGCAATTTCAAAAAATGCTAAAAGGATTTTCGAAATATTTCATAATTGGCTTGAAAATAACCTCTGATAAAAGTTTAAAATCATAAAATAACAGAAGTATATAATTTATAACAAAGTATCAAGGAACTTTGTTCCAATTTTTCCTAATAACAGACTTAATATATGTATTTTACAACCAAATAGGGAAAAAAAATTAGTGAAGTAATCAAAGTAACTTGAAATATAAATTTAATAAATTAGGAAAACATTTTTAAATAAGAATTAACTGTTATAAAAGCAAATACTTTATGACAAATGTTTCAATACTTGAAAAGCGTCGTGAAAACGATTTTAAATAAGCCCGCTATTTTGTAAGCCAATAAAATCACTTGCACCTCAAGAGAAAAATTATCATTTCTATTGGCAGTCTCCTATGTAGCTCAGTGGTTCGGTAGTTAGTTTGCATGCGTTTAACCCGGGTTCGAATCCCCATACCCCTAAATTTCTTTTCAAAATTGTCTTCGTAATCCTAAGTTTCCAATGTTAATGCAGGCAACTACTTGTAAATAATATAGTGTAAATCAAGAGTAATAATATTTTTTTTATTTTATATTTTTTTCATTGTGGGTACATTTGAGGCCTCATTTGTGTCCTCATTTGTGCCCGCATTTGTGCCCTCATTTAAGGCCACATTGGTGCCCTCATTTGTGGCCAGTAGTTAAGCTATGAGAGAACCAGGCCACAGTTCCGATTTTCGCCACCAAGTGGCGCCCTTGTCAGTTACCTGCAGTGGATTTTTAGCGTTTTGTTGATAAATTACCGTCGGTCAGTAATGCAGATTTCGCGTGTGTTACCTTGTGTCGGTAATGCAGATTACTTGCTTGCTCAACGGATATTATCCCTCGGACGGTAACCGGTCTTAAGGTAAGTTATTGATCAATCGATCAACATGTGAGTGGCGCGAAAGAAGTCTAGCTTAAAAGAGAAAGCTGCGCTACATCTGTGCGCGTTCGATCTTCTGAGCCTGTTTAAATTTGTAAATCTACGATCAATATTTGAGTGGCGCGAAAGAAGTCTAGCCTAAAAGAGAAAGGTGCGCTGCATCTGTGCGCGTTCGATCTTATCTCCTGAGCCTGTTTAAATGTGTAAATCTGTGTAAGGGTTGGTTTGAGCGCGCATTTTCTGGGAATGTATGTATCGGTGTAAATGACTATATAAAGGGCTCAAGGGATGCAAGGTGCATAATATCACCAAGCTACTCAACAAGAAGGATCTCTAGTCAACTAGTCACCCCGAAGGAAGCAGAATGGACCAGAACCAGCAGCAGCCGAAGCCTTGGTGGGAATTGGTGGAGCCCCAGTACGTGGTGAAGGCTCTGATGAAGGTTCAGGACGTTGCAGAGGCCGAGAACGTGGCGGACACTGAAAGCGTGGCGGTGGCTCAGGAAGAGGGTGAACTGCATGCTGTCAAAGTGGAGGTGGACAGCGATGCAGAAACTCTCTCTATGAGCCCATAGAAGAGAAGGTGAGGGAGCTTAAAGCTGGCAGTCAGGAGGAGGAGGGGGAGCTTGAAGCTGACAGTCAGGAGAACAACCTTATTGTGGACGAGGAGCCAAGACTCGTAGAAATAAAGCCAGGCTTCTACGTAGAGAATGCCCCGTTGTCGCCAACCCCGAGCCGGGAAGACTCGGGGTATGCTAGTGGTGGTGGGGAGACAACGGTGGAGCCTGCGGAGAATCCAAACATCCTAACGTTTTTCAACGTACCAGTAACCTACTGGGAAATTGAGAAACTTTTTGGTCTCCCTCTGGAGGATTTTATCGCCATGAACCCACAAGAGGCAAAGTATTATATTATTATTATTATTTTAATACATTATACATATTATTATTGTATTAATATTTTAAAATTTTTTTTTCAGTTGTCACATCTGTTTATGTCACGAATAGAGAAAAGCAACGCACAGCGTACTGTGAGGACGCAAACGGATGCTGCAGAAAATTGTAAAAAATGTAAACGCCGCCAGCAGAGACATTGCAATCGTCATTGTCATCGATCGCCATTGCCACCGTCACTGTCACCGCCATCGTCATCGTCATCGTCATCGTCACTGTGGTCGACATCGAGAAGAAAATTAAAACCTACATGAACATGCAAACTTACACACACACACACACACACACACACATACACGTTCATACATACATTTTATAACATTTTTGTATATATATATATATATAATTTAATAAAAAGTATTAAAAGTAATGACTGTACATTTTATGTAGTTTATTTACCCATTAGATTTAAATAGCGTTAGTTATAATGTTGCGTAAATAAATAATTAAAATTCGTTATTCATCTACTTCGTTTCAGCTGCATACTTGAAGCTGGTCTCTGCGTTGAGTTGTTTGTTCTCCACAGTTTCTCACCTTCGTTTTCCTCCTTCGCTAGTATTACCTTGTGAGTATTAACTTATGTCGGTAATACAGATTTCAGTAGTGTATCCGTGCATGGTAACGTTTCAGTAGGTAAAATATTGATCACTAAGTGATAGATCATTGGAAATATTGCTTCAAAGTTCCCCTTTTCCCCAACTATGGCGCTGAAGTCAATATTCATAAGAAAATCTTCTCGACCAATAGTCTTGTCGTCTGCTTTCCATGTAAATGTTTATTATTATTATTAATATATACATTTATTTAAATAAGTTAGTAACATAAAAGTTATTCATAAAAAATTTATGATTTTATAAAATTAAACTTTCTATTAAAAAAAAAGGTATTTAAAAATAACATTTTTTCATGCTAAAGGAAACAACCAATCAGCAGTCAGATAGAGTCACATATGTTGGCTCTACTGTCATATATGCTCTAGTTCGGTTATATCTGAACTCAAATTCAAATCAAAATGAAGTTGTATATTTTTAAAATTTAATTTATATGAATGTTGTTTTAATAAAAAAGAAATCAATTGCCGAAAAATAAAAATGAAAAATGAAAAGAGGGCTCTAGGGGTAGCATTTTTCTAGGATGAGTCATCAAATGTGACTAATAGTACTCTAACTTTTGATCAGCACAAGTGAATACTGTTTGCGAGTCTAAATATTTTAAAGTTAAAATTATGTCTCTTAGTGGAAAGCAAAGTTAGAGTGACCCCAGGAGAAAAGTAATTAAGTTAGAAGTGCCGAATTTTTACCATAAAATCATGGAGAAGAACAAAATATGTTGATTTAAACAGATTAGGTTACAAGTGACTAAAGTCACACGTGAAATATTGGCTCAGTCGCCAATCATAGAAACACGACAAGTAGAAATAAAAGTTACGCCGACGTTAGAAGGGACGTCAGGAATGATAATAACAATAACAACACCAACAATGACAGCAGCAACATCAGCAATAAATTCTGCAACAACAACATCACCAACAGCAATAGCAGCAACAATGAAACCAATAATAACATTAGAAACATCAACAAGGAAATCAACATCACAAACATCACCAGCATCTCCAGGATCACCAACACTAACACCACATAAGCAAATAACATCAAGTGAACCAACCTCATTAACACAAACATAAGCATTACCCAACCCAACCGCGCAAAAACCAATAAAAACAAGTGAAATAAAATCACCAACACTAACACCACATAAGCAAATAATATCAAGCGAACCAACATCAATTACACAAACACATGCATTATCTAAACCAACCGCGCAAAAACCAATAAAAACAAATGAAATAAAATCACCAACACTAACACCACATAAGCAAATAACATCAAGTAAACCAACATCAATTACACAAACACATGCATTATCTAAACCAACCGCGCAAAAACCAATAAAAACAAGTGAACTGAAATCACCAACATCATTAAAACCAACAACCCAAAACAAGAAAAAAACAATTTTACTACTAGAAACACCACCACCACCAGCACGAACGAGAATTCCAAAATCTGGATCAATAAAGAAACAATCAACATCAGGAAAAAAAGGTATTATTTTATAATTTAATTTTAATCTATTTCTTTTAATTTCGAAATATTTTTAATATTAATGTTTTTTTGTTTTTTTTTTTGACAGAGAGAATCAAGAAGTTCTTCTAGAGAAGATAGAAGACTGTCAACATCGCGAGCAAGGTCGAGAGGTTTCTCGAGAGAACCCTCAACATCACGAGGGATATCTAGAGGACCCTCAACATCAGAAGGGATGATGAGAGGACAATCAACATCGCGAGCAAGGTCTTAAGGACCTTCAACGCAGAGAAGAAGGCGATATGATCATAGGGATCATTATGCAAATGATCACTCCTCACGGAGAGGAAAAAGAGAGGTAATATTAATCAATTAAAGTATGACAATTATTATTTTAAAAAGTTTAATATTGTTGCTTATGATTTTTGATATACAAATTTTAATAAATAATTTTACCTTATAGAGGGAATCAGGAAGCTCAACTGAGGGGAGAAAAAAAAGAAAAACAACAGCTGCAATGACAGCAGAAACAACTGCAGTAACATCAGCAGCAACAGAAGCAGCAGCAAAAGCAGAAACAAAAGCAGTAACGATTGCAGCAACAACAGCAGGAAGGCGAGCAGAGGAGTTGGAAGACGAAGAGGTAAGAATGCTTTTTTCTAATTGTATTCAACTTCATAAGTAAAAAAAAAAAAAAAGATTGTACAGCTTTTTGATTTCTTGTTTTTTTTCAGATTGGAAATAGTGAAATGGAATGTATTCAGTTTCAACAAATTCGAGCACCATCACCAATGCTGTCTCCTATAGCATCACAGTCCTGTCATGAAACGAACGTAGCAATAAAATGTAACTCTAGTGATGACATTCTTGATAGTTGTCTTTTTGATTAAAGTTTTATGTCAATGAATTTGTTCAGACATTAGTGCATTGAAATCACAGAATTGGGGTTGGCTCGAATTTACGACTCGAGGCCAGTTGCCAGTGCAAATATTACCGGTAAAAAGAAAGTGACGTGTTTGGGAAGCGTGTGGCGGCAGCACCTCTCGGTGGCCAACTTCTCTGCTGCTCGCCGGTCGCGTCTATTAACACGTGTTTCAGTGTTAAAGTTTCCTCTGTTAATGTAAGGCTATTGTCTCACGCAGTTTCGCGTTTTCGTAAGGTTTTGTTCTCAAGGTTCGTCTCATTTGTACTTCTCAAAAGGACTACTCAAAATTGTATTGTGTGTTGTGTGGTGCGAAATCACCAGAAATTACAAGTGTAATTTCTGAGAAAAAGGAATAAACTCAACTACAAAGGACATAATTTGCTGTGTGTGTTTGTGCTTTTTAATTGCTTGACCACGGAGTGACTCAATAAAACAAGGTATTTCTCGTAATTAAAGGTGTTCTCATTTTATTGAATTTTTATTTTATTCTCAGAAAAACTATTCAGAAAAAACGTATATTTTTTAATATAGTTCTTATATATTTATATATATATATGTATAGTATATATTATATTAAATATATTTCTAATGATTTACAATATTTTATCTACGTATGTAAATAATTAAAAAGTGAATAAATATTTATAATATGTATCAGCAGAATTTAAAATGTATTCAGTAAGGATTTTCAAAAGCAGAACATTATAAAGCTTAAATATCCCTGTAAGATGCAACCCGCTAACATACAAAAATTAAAATAGGTGTATACCTATGACCATCTTTGGCAAATCCTTACTGTATATTATAAAATTTATTTCTTAGGTATTAATTACCATTTATTTTAATTAGTCATAAATATGGGTTAGGCAATTTAAAAAAGAAATGAAACATTCTAGTTCTTTTAAATTTATTATAAAAATTTTATCATTAATATTCAATATATAAAATTTTATACAAGTATTTTATCACACATATCTTAAATATATATTTTTCAAGGATTTTCATTAAATTCAATATTATTAAACGGACCACCAAGGTATCTGAACAATAATTTCTTTTTACATGCTGCTTTTTGCAATGCACAATAGGCATCATTATTTTCAGCAATAATGGGTACAAACCTTGGTGGTAAGAAAACATTATAACTTTCCTCTAATTCGACAACAATTGTAAGTCCATATTTTGTCTTTACTTGTCGCACATGTGTCACAGCATAGTTGTTGTTCACTTCCAAGTCGGATAACTTCTTCGAAGGTAAGAACGGATCAATTCGTCCAACAAAGTTGATTTGCTGAATTTGCTCCATTTTGCTGTCTCAGAAGATTACCTGCAGGTATCCTAGAGATGATTATGGCTTGAAGAAGACCTTTAGGTTATGTAGAGGTCATTGTGGTTTCACTCGCAGAAGATGTCCTGGAGATGACTCTGGTTTCAATCGCAGAAGAAGTCCTTAAGATGACTCTGGCTTGATCCGGAGAAGGTGACTTGGAGATGACTCTGGCTGGACACTGAGACGAAGATGTCTGAGAAAACAGTCTTGTGAACTACCTTTTATAATGTAAAATCCCAACTTTTCTTAAATACCCTACTTCTTTTATTGAGTGTGCGCAATGAAAATTAGGTACACTGCGCATGCGCCTATGTATAGTGGGGATAACCCCACTTCAAGATATAGTTATTTGTTTCAAATATTGCGCACGCATTAAGAATTAAGTTCACTGCGCATGTGTGTTTACTAGCTGGTGCGTCCCAAGTGGGGGTCGGGGGGGGGGGGGGGCGAAGCCCCCGGCGATTTTTTAATTACTAATTACTTTTTAATTACTTTTTAATTATTTTTTAATTACTTTTTAATTACTTTTTAATAATAATATAATAGTACAGTAAGGAGAGATATGTAATTAAAAACACAAACTATTAAATTTATAAATTCATTTATTTGTTTATTCAAAACAAAATTCAGATTGCTCATAGTAGTTTTTAAGGTTATCAGTAGAATTATTACTACTTACAGTAGAGTTCTCTTTAAATAAATCGATTTCATCTACACCCATTGGTACACTTTTTTCAATAGATCTATTAAGAGGATTAAGAAACCAATTTCTTAATATAATAGCATTATTTACTGCACAATTACTTTTGAATAGAGTATGATGTGTACATATATGAGCTGATGTTTTTACAAGTTTTTGAAATGAAAGACAATTAATATCTTCTAGATTTAAAACATTATCAATATATCGTTCAAGATATCTCTTCTTCTCCAAACCTTTAACATAGACTGTCCGTGCGCCGGATAATTGCTCATGAAGTATAAGTTGTAATTCTTCATACGAAATATCTCCAGATGTCCACTTGATGCCATGATAGTAGTGCATCAACCATAGATTTTCACTCTTATATCTTCCAGGAAGTGAACTCCAGCTGCAGGGTGGTTCGAACAAGAACACCATAGGTTGAGCATCTTCTTCTAGAGTTAGTATCACCAGCTCCTTGAAGATGAATTCATTGTATGGTTTTTTGAAGCCTTGAACGTCTACTATGAACTCCATCTTCAAACAGAAATAAAATTCTACTCTGAAACACTATTTATATACCCTAGAATCACACCCCTCCACTTTTTACAGCTTTTTGACAATACCGCTGATTGGCTTATATTGCACAATGCGATCATGGATGACTAAGCAGTATGCAGTTGTCTCCTTAGGCATATTACTTCTGGTTTCAAATTCCAAACGTACATCGACTGATGTTTGCTTTAGGAACTCGTTTTGTTTTGAGCAGTCAATAACAATTAAAGGTGCCAATGATCTAAAAGTTGATCTACTAAGTATAGGTTCGGAATCTCTTCCATAGTAAGATGATTGAAAATTAGCATACATATCATATAATACAGAATACTGATTATTAGTATAGTGTATATTCAAATTTCCATATGGATAAGATTGTGAGTTTAAAAACAATTTTACATTTATGAGGTCACAGTGATCAAAAAGACATGCAGGCACTTCCATTTTATTTTTTCTTTTAGTTTGAAATCCAACAATAACATATCTTGGTTTCTCTAATTGTGTTGAAGATTTAATTTGCCACATAACTTTTGTACTTAAAGGAAGCAATGGATACTCATACATTTCCCATGATCTAAAACTCATTGAAATTAATGGATCTTTCTCAATAAACTTCAATAATTTAATTTTATTATTGTCAGATGGTATTTCATATGGTACCATCCACTCAATATTATGAATCATAAATTTAAATCCAGGAATAAGTGGTCCATTGAAAATAGTAGAATCATAATCACTGCGCGATCTTATTAAAATAAGTTCATGTTTAGCATTCGTAACAATTTTCTTATAATCTTCAGCAAAACCAAGAATCATACTCAAAGGTAATATTACATTAAAATAACCATTTACCATTGGCACTCTTGAATTTGCTTCAAATTTCACAAATCCAGCATTTTCTGTACGATAAACTTGAGATGGTGTTAAAGATACTAACTTTTTCATAGTTGTAGTGTGTCCAACATACTTGCATCGATCAATCTCAATACCATTTAATTCATAACGAATTTCATATAGCATTATTTGTAAGTTCAACATTCTCTGTGAGAACGGTTCCATCATCTTTACATAACTTTCCAAATATTTGTAATGAACTGTTGCTTGGTAAAATAGACAAATCTTGATTTTGTACTACAATACGGATTTCATCACTATTATTAAAAGTTGATGATGCATATGGTTGATGACTGTGAATCTCATACTTGCCAATGGATTCATCAAAATTCACTACAGTTGGAATGCTAAGAATGTCTTCCATTTTTCTTATAACAGCTACACATAAAAAATAGAAAAATTTGATCTTTTTTCTTCCTCTTCCTTTTTCTTATTTTTGAATTTTTACTTGTAGACCGAGTTGTTTCAGGAACTGTCGATTCTGAGGTGTTAACAACTTCCGAAAAACATTCACACTGCACATGAATTGCACATGTTCACCGACATTTGCACATGTCGGTTGCCTTTTACAAACTACTGCCAACTTTTTTTTTTTATTATAAATGATACCCATTACAACGACTTTATATGTAAACGTATTGTTATTGTTTCTCCTCTAAAATTAACCAAGTGACCGTCCTGATCTACTAAGCAAAGTTGAATATTACATATTGTCTTCACGGCGATTGGAAGGTAAATGATTCGAGTTGGAACTTCAGTAATCTTATATCCCGGTGGAACGACAGGAAAGAATTCATGTATAGTATGAACTTTTGGATTATTTATGTATGCTCCAGTTGTAATATTACATTCAACACGTAGAGTATTCACTTTTAATATAGATACAGGTAAATCAGATTCATGACTTTCCTCAGCTTTCAGTTGATGAGGAGCAAATCCTAATAATTTACCAATAGAATCTGTCGGATGAGAGCTTATGTCACGATTTGATTTAATGTGACAACCTAATGTATTATTATTAGGTTTAATAGTTAATACAAACTTATTTGGCAATTTTGCTTTAAAATATGATTCAATATCTTTAACTTTATAACTACCTGTTGGTATAGTCACTACAGAATTATCTATGTAAAACTTATTGCAACCTTTATCAATGTTGGGAATTGAATTAAATGTAAACTGATGAACAAGTCCAAGTACATATTTCTTGTCTTGTGAGAGCTCAATTGGTGGGAAATAAGTAGTTTCGAGAACTGATGAGTTTCCCGTTAACGTTAAAGTAAATGAGTCATTCATGATTGACATCTGTTTTCATACTGATGATTACAACTTTATTACTTGCCCTTATATAGACTAAAACTGTTTGTAATATTAAGTTGATCGCATAAAAACTTTAAACATAAATGTCTACATATAAATGTAGCAAACTTTTGATATCTCTCATGATTATATTTTATACAGCTACCAACACCTAAATAGACAATGAGATCTGATGGTGGTGAAAGATTTCCAAAACCATCAAAGTATTCAGTTTTATTGTTAATCTTTTTATATGCTACCCAATGAGTTCCAGGTCCTTCCTTATCATCAAGATTAATAATTGCTGATTCATATTTATGAGGTCCTGTAATAAGTAATTCATTTCGCATGAATACTCCACGAAAATGAGGTATACTCATAATTTTAGCATATTTAAATAGATTAAAGTCAGTGAGTGCACGGTGAGGTAGCTTCAAAATTAGTTTTTTTGAGTCCTTTTCTTATTTGTCAATCCTTTCCCTTTATGCGGTTGAATATAAAGACCAAGTCCTTGTCGATAAGGGTTTAAGTGTAAATCTTTTCCCAAGACAGTAGCCTCCATTGTTTGAATATGTCGTTGAGCTTTTAAAAGTTGTTTCTTGGCTGCATTAGCATCATTTACAGCTTTTACTATACCACTAACCCCTCCACTAAGAGCTCCAAGAGCACTAAGTCCAGCAAAAATTGGAATAAGTGGTAAAATACCACCAACTTTTGATGGTACAGAAAGAATTCTAGGTGTTGAAATTTTAGATTTACCACCAAGTTTTTTATAACCTTCTTTGCACCAATCATAGCAGTTTTAATAGTATCTAAAGAATTACCGTTTGATTTCATACATTTTTTAAAAGCATGAACAACTTTATTTAATGTAACCTTTTTTTTTCTTGGAAACTCTCTTCTTCTTCCTCTGTTTTTTATTCTTTTTTTCATCTTTTTCTTGGTATTATAATTAATTTTTAACCCTATACCGAATTTAGATTTAACTTTCATTATATTAGTAACAGCTTATGCAGCAGCTTTTTCACTGATACTGGCGTCCTTAGAGAGAACACGTTGCCAAGCCTTTTCAGCTAATATTTTATCTGCAGAATTTCTTTTTTCTATATTTTCCTTTTCTTTTGAATATGCAATATCATGTGCCTTACAAGCTGCATCCAAAGAATTTACACCTGGATCACCACGAGCTAAACGTTTTTTTAATTTTGTACCAGGTCCACAATATTGGTACCCAGGAATATGTAACTCTATTTGTAATTTATTTATTATATTATTAAGAAAACCTTGACCAGTGTTAGATTTATTTTTCTTCACTTTTTCATGAATGTCCATTCTTCACTCGACGATGGTTTAAAACCGACTGATGGAAATAGATTATAAAAGTGTGATATATATAGTTTTTTCTCAGTCGAGTCCAAGATGCAGTTCAAGGTACAAGCTAATCAGCTCCCGATTGTAAATGTTGATAATCTCATTCAATCCAATAATAATAATGAGGTTAAGCGCCATGGAAATCTGTTTTCAAATAGTATTCGTGCAGCTTTTTGCGGTCCATCAAATTGTGGAAAAACAAATGCTCTTCTTTCTCTGATTATACATTTGAATGGCTGGAGCTTTAAAAATATTTATTTATACTCAAAGTCAGTACAACAGCCTAAATATAGGCCATATTCTTTTGTATGGGTAGACATGTTAATGTTTGATAGTTTTTATCTGTGTCAAACATATGCTCATATTCCTAAACATTTAGTTAGAGATAATTTTAACTTACTTGTGCTTTTTAAACAGGATGATAGAATCCTTAAGCATGTTTATAATGATCATGTGAACACTGATATGACGTACAATCAATTTCGAGATTTATGTTCTACATGTTGGAATTCTGATAGATATGGATTTGTAGTTATTGACAAAGATAGAAATTTGAATGAAGGAAGATATAGAAAAGGATTTGACTGCTTCATTCATTTATAAATAATATATGTTTCCAGAGAAATACATTAGTAGAATTTAAGACTTCAATACATAAACATGTATCGAAAAGAGTTAGAAACACTTCATCAGGTTGTGAAGGCAAGTGAAGCTATTCGACGAAAACATCAAATACTTAAAAGCGGTAGAGAAAATGCTGAAAATGTGTTAAGAGAAACTTTTCAACCATTAGTTACTCCATTAGAAAAATTGGTTGCTGTAACTCATACACCTGTCAAAGTTAAAAATGTTAGGAAAAAAGAGGAAAAAGAAGAAGACTATGATGCATCTTTTAAGACTGCTATTAGTAAAACTGTGCCATTTGATTTATCCCAAAAAGATTTCTATGATGCTTTTAGTGAAGAATCTAATATGCATAAAATTAAAAATTAAAATTTGTTTAATGAATCAGAGAATCAAGTGGATTTCTATGATGCTTTTAGTAAAGAATCTAATGTGCATAATATTAAGAATGAAAATTTGTTTAATGAATCAAAGAATCAAGAGTCTAATGATATTACTTTTGAAAAAGATAATATATCTAATACAGATGCAACGGATGAAGAATCTTATAAATTAACAAATAAATTTATACAAATGTTGAATAAAAACGGAAAGCAGTATTTGGATATGGTATATGGATTACGCAAACTCCCTGACGGTACATTCATAATTGGTGATACAAAAATTGATTTTGAAGGTCCATACATTAATTTAGTTGTAAAGAAAAAATATTCAAAAACATGTTGATTATTAGAACTTCTATTCAGACAACAACCAGATCAAGATTCGATAAGTTCAAATGACTTAGCAAACTATAAGGAAATTGTTTTTACTACTAATGCACATAAAAAGAGTTATAGTCCAAGCAAACAAATGCGCATTAACAAGAGTTCTAAATATACTCACGATTATCCTCTTCGTGGATCGAACTATGCACACTTATGCGAACAATTTAATGTACCTTCTCTAGAGCAAAGACGCGATATTGCAAAATGTAAATTTATATTTAATTTAGTGAACCACCTTATTAATGCTCCAAATTTACTGTCTATGTTAACATTTAGAGTACCTAGCTACGGCACCCGTTCGTACATACCTTTTTATAATGAGTTACCATCTGTTCCCATTGGTTATCGTGCACCAATGTACAAAGCGTCGGAACATTTAAACGCAATCGTTTCAAAAAGAAATTGTAATATCGATTTGTTCAAAATTTCTCCGCTTAAATTTATAGATCTAGTTACTAAGGCAATTCTAAATCTAGATTAATTATTTAAAGTTTGTTTAAATGATGTATTAAACGTTTATACTTTTTTATTTTTGAATAATACTTGTAGTGCCCAATAATTACCATATTGGCTATGGGCTGTGAAATAAATAAATAAATAAATACTAATATTATTGCAAAGCTTTTCACAAAAACAGGATATTCTTTACAGAAAAAGAGTCGTTTACCGCAATCTATGATTGTGTAAAGAGAAACTTATTCAGACTATATTTATTGGGATGATCCAAATGAGCTTGTAGACCGTTTACGTTTACTGATAGCATCACAACAGGCTGGTAATCCTAGTCATAATAATGAAATTATGTCAATCATTGAGGAATTACGTGAAGCTCAAATCATATATTAATAGTACACTAGAAAAATTGAGATCAGTATCTTGTTGATCATTGATGTATTCAGATGTTTGAAAAACTCATTGCAAATGAATGATAAAAAATTAGTAGTAGTTACAGAATTACATAAACAAGCTAGGAGAAATTTTCAACGTTGTAAGGTACAAATACGGGGGATGGATGAAACATGGCAAGCAGATTTAGTTGAAATGATACCTTATTCTAAAGTTAATAATGGTTTTAAATATATACTTACAGTTATAGATATATTCTTAAAGTATGCATGGGCTATTTCAGTCAAAAGTAAATGTGGAAAAGATGTTTCTGCAGCTATGAAATCTATACTTTTAAATGGACGTGTTCCAAAAATATTGCATACTGATCGAGGCAAAGAATTTTATAATTCTCAATTCGATAGTTTAATGAAATCTTATAAAAACATATTATATTTAACCTATAGTAATTTAAAAGCTTCAATTGTTAAAAGATTTAACCGCACACTAAAGAATATGATGTGGCCACAATTCAACTTGCAAGGAAATTATAAATGGATAAATATTTTACCATCTCTCGTTTCGCAGTATAATAACAAAAAACATCGTACTATTGGCATGAAACCAAAAGATGTCAAAAAAGATGATAAAAGTATGCTGTTAAAACGTATATCTAAACAAAGGAAAATTTGAGTTAAGAAAATAAAATTCAAAGTTGGTGGTCGAGTTCGTGTAAGCAAGTATAAGAATGTTTTCGGTAAAGGTTATACACCCAACTGGACAACTGAAATATTTACTATCCCTGCAGTTAAATCAACAAACCCAGTAACGTATAAACTAAAGGATTATCAGGATCAACCCATCGAAGGCGGCTTCTACGAAGAACAAATCTCCAAAGTCAAATATCCAGATGTTTATCTCGTAGAAAAAGTTCTCAAACAACGTCATGATAAAGTCTATGTAAAATGGCTGGGATTTGACAACTCACACAATAGTTGGATACAAAAATCAGAAATGTAATCATTCAGCAAATGTTAAAGTTAAATTTAAAAAAAGTTAAAGTTAACTTTTGGAAAAGTTAACTTTCATAAAAGTTAAATGGAATAAACATGTAATTTCCATAAGAGTTAAAGTTAACTTTTGGAAAAGTTAAAGTTAACTTTTTTTTTCTTATTTATTATTATTTATTTTCTTATTTATTTATTAGATTTACATTTATATTATACTTAGAAAAAATATTATTGTTTTAATTCAAAAATGTATACAAGATAAGGTAGTAATAAATAAAGTAATAACAATTTTAGATATAAAATGTTGTTTATTTTTTAAACATCATTCATATGTACAGGTTATATAATATAATTATATACACACTAATACAATTCAGTTTCTTTCTGTAATTTTATAATGAACTCAAACAAGGGTATCTGTACTTTTAGGCAATAAGAAGCGTTTATCATCAAAGAGACTTAATACTATTTTAAATTGTTTTACAGTTTCTACTTGATATAATCGAGATTTAATTATATGTTGCGTTCTCGTTTGAATTCTAGATTTCTGCAGACATTCCACATAATCATCAAAGTTGATAGTTTCATTCACCACACATGCTTTTACACCTTTAGCTTTTTTTACAAAATCTTGTCCGTTAACTTGAATGCTATACATTTTACTTCTTAGACCAACAAATTCAGTAATTATTTATTTATTTATTTATTTAATCATAACCGGGATATACCCTTTCGTACATAGTACTCTTACTAACTAATTAGTTGCACTGTGAAACCAGTTTAAACCAAAAACAAAATAAATGCTAGGTGGAATTAAGGACTACTTGTATATTCTTATCTTTAACATAATTTTTGTGAGCAGTATTTTCTCAGTAATTTAGTTCAGAGGTAAACCATGGAAGATAATTGGGTTCAAATATATTTTTACAGAAACAACCATATCAAATGTAAAATTCTGAAAATTATGAAATATACATATAAACAACACCATTTACATCATCTAAATTAAATTTCTGCTCCTAGTCATTAGCATCTAAGTACAATATATATCAAGAATTATAATTATCAAAATCCTATTTTAAATCAACAATCAGAATTACAGTCATTTACAAAATGAATTAAAAGAAACGGTTGATAATTGTTTTAAGGCCTAAATAAGACATTTGACAATGCAGCAGTAACACAACTTGAATCGATGAAGATTAAATCTAATGCGGAATAATATACATTAAATGTATTTTTAATCTGGGATAAACCTATAAACTCTTATGTATCATTTATCACACCAGCTATTAGTATTTTGCTCATTCATAATTACAGTGCGTGAAAAATGGTAGAAGAATTAATTTAAATCTAAGGCAAATTAAACTGATAATCATTAAGAATTAAAAATCCCAGCTCCTCTAAACATATATGTAGACTCAGTCACATTTCTGTTAAAGAGATATATTTAAAAGGAAAAAACAACAATACTTTAACGGAGATCAAGAATTGTATTCGTATTCGTAAGCCCCTGATATTTTGATAACAGATTTGAACTAAACGCTGTGTACAAGAAGAGGGGACAATACCTGGAAGAGTCGATGTGTATGAATCACTTATAACTTGATATTTGCTGTCTGCACATCCACATGCGCCGATTTCTTGGGTTGAGACTTGATCTTCGTTAAAGTGGGGATCCTACGACGAAACACCAATCCCAAGTCCACCTCTCCTTTCTGACGTCGCAGATTCAGCTCATTTTTCAACGATTTAAGTTCCTCTAACTGCATCTTCGTTTGATCCCTTGCCATCCATAGGTTTTCTTGCATGTGTGTGACTGAGTGCGATTCTTCTTTGCAGTTAAAAATAATTTAAAAATTTTCAGAGCAACCTCCTCCGTCGCACACATGATTCTAATGGGTCTTGGCCTTAACTGATGTTTCTGCACAACAGATCCAAGTCTCAATGTTTGTATATTTTGGAGGTCATTCAAGGGAATCACTTTTTTAAGTTCATTGACGACAACAGTGCATAGACCAATATCGCAGCTGTTTGATGAACCGACACCATTACTATCGTGCTCAGGAAGTCCAAATAAAATTAAATTATTTTTCTTTCCAGCTTGAATATTTAATTCATCAATGCACTGTCGTGCAAAGAAATTAGTTTCCAAAGCATTGACAAGTTTAGTTTTATTAACTTTTATATTATTCTCCACTATTCATCCACCATATTATATTTATCTCCACCATTATATTATCACTCCATTACATTCATCTTTCATTAATCCCACTTTTTTCTTGTTGACTTGAGGAATATTATATACATTATCTTTCGCATAATTAGATGTGTCAAACTTATTAATATCATCATTCATATCACTATAAATATCTCTACACTTTAATTCATAAATAAAACTATCAGTGTCAGTGTACAACAACTTACAATTTTTACCATATTTTTTGATCATATATTCATAATGAAAATCATACATAAGTGTCTTGGATAAATCAAGTATTGCAAGTCCAATGTATATAGGTTTGTTTATCACTATTTCCGTTTTTCGAAGCTCAATTGCCACTAAATTGTTATTAAAAATTGATCTACTATGAAATTTGGGTTTAGATATGAGAGCTTCAACTCCATATCTACCACCCCATTTAGTAACAAGTTTTACATCAACATGATTTCGCACATTCTCCATAGTTTTACCGTAAACTGCATTATTCATTAATTTAAACAGATTTTTTTCAAATTCATTTTTAGCGTCTCTTCTCATGGAAGTATTAAAGTCGATGTAAGACTTGAGCCAAGTATTTTGAATAAATTTAAGTACTCTATGAATTTTTACAAGCGTTAGACCATTTGAAAGAGCTTGTTTTAACGCTCGATAATGAATAATATACTTGAGTTTATGTGAAAGAGTGGTTAGAAGCTTAGTTTGCTTTGACGCTGTTGTTGGTGGGTTTAAGTGTTCTGAACAAAAAGGAAAATCACTATGACTGTCATGTAATTCTTGAGGATATTCAAGATCCACTTCTAAAATGTACCCAATAGGTGAGTCATCCGGAATATTAAAATTAAAACTGTTATTCAAAACAGGAAGCCACTCAAATCCACCATATGAAAGCGGCTGCATAATACCCCGTCCATATAGATTATTGGCAGCGAAATACATAATATATTTAGTTTCATCATTTGGGTTAAAATTTTTCATATACATATTATTAGCCTTTGAATATCTATTACAACATTGGCTTATACCTCCTCTTATACCACGCTCAATAAACATAAGTTTGTCAATATCAGTTATGAGTTCTAATTTTACCTTTGTGTAATTCAACATTGCATCCCATGTCAATCCTGGAGTTGTATAATAATGAGCAGGATCAAGATTATAATCTCGCAAACATTGATTCCGAAAATTTTCAAAGACATCTGCCAATAATAGTATATCAGTTTTCATGTACAAATCCACATATTCACCAAGACTTTTACATTGGAATGTAGACCATACATTTTGAGCATGACTATAATCTTCATTAGAGATTGTACTATCATTGAGAGAGCTATAAAAATTTTCTTTTTTTGGTAATGCTAAATCTTTTAATTTATTCAATGAATCTATGTATTCATACGGTAAAACACCTTTGCGTGTAAGTAACTTTATTTCAGTATCAGTGAAATTAGTAAACACTGAATTGAAAATTTTGTACTCTGTTAGATATGATGCTAGTTTTTCTAAAGAGCTTGCCATAAATCGAAAAGAATCTATGAAACGAAATTTGATTTCACTATACTTTATTCTCTTTGTAAAGGAAATATATTTTTCCTTGTTTATTGGAAGCAAATCAATTTTTCCTTTAAATTCATGGCAAATATCTGCAATTATAAAATGAGCATCATACCCACTTAAGTTATGAAAAACCACAGGTATAATCCGAGAATCTTGGTAATTTAAATTACAATTTTCATGCGCAGCTCCACGATACTTGCCAGTTAAATGTGAATGATCACGAACTTTTTTTTCTTGATAAGATATTGGACCTTCACAAATATGGCAGATAGCAGCATTTCCAAAAGCTTCAGTCTGCGCGGCTGACAAATGTTCCATTGGGATTGGATTCTTAAAAATTAACTCTACACGCTTAGCTAAAATCTGTAATTCCTGTGCAAACCATTTGGCTGGATTTACATCTGTTGGACTAGAATAATAACCTGATAAAGAATCATCATAACTGCACTTCAGATAAAATCCAATATTGAAAAGTTCATGATGTTGAATTACTTCAGTTTTACTTGTTGTCTCGCCTTTAACTGGCTTTAACAGACACTCACAGCCTGCGTACACAACAAATGGCACTTTTTCCTTATAAGAATAGTTTTTAAATTTCACAAAATTTTGACCTGGTTTAGGAAGAATTACTTTACACTTATTTAATTTTGAACATTCACCATCATGTCGAGAAAGCCTCTCTGCACTCGCAAAGTAGTGAAGACATCGATCACAAATATATTTTTTCCCATTCCATAAAGATACTTGACGACTCACAAGGCGAGATAAATCCTTGATCCACACATAATGAAAATTATTTGATGTATTCACATTTTCAGCATCTTCATCAGCTTCATCATCGTCATCATTTTCATTCTGATATTTATCTTCAATCCTTAATAAATTAATATGTCTTTTTTTTATCAGATGTAAGATATATGGGAGAAGTATCAAAATTTGAATTTCGCTTACTTAAACCATAAACATTTATAGAAATATCATTTTGTTTTTGAAATCTCATGATATCTTTAAGTGAAGCTGGAAATTCTATTCCACTCCAATTTAACTCATTTTTATACTTGTAGTAATTGGAAACACGTTGGGGGTGTTTTACATCTGAATGTAAAGCTGATAAAACTGCCCATATAAAGCATTTATAATCATCATTCTTAACGTTGATGCAAGCCAACCTTACTTTAATTGAAGAAGGTAACTTAATATATGATCCAGCTCTAAGCGGATTATATTTGTTTATATTTATTTCTAATTTTACTATAGAATGGAGTGTCCATTGAGATTCTTGTTCTTCAAACGATTCTACATCTTTTAATATTGGGTTTTTAATATTCATGCAAAACCAATCTTCTAAAACGGTTGAAGTAAATATCTCTGCAGCTCTCACATTAAAATACTTTGATTCCAACTTTTCTTCTTCTGCGTTAAGGAATTTATGAAATTTCGCTCCTAACACAGCACACACTTTTAATGGTCCATGTTTACTTAATACTTTTCCAATGTTGTACACGAAAAGGATAGATGCATCGTTAAAAAATGCTACTATATCAATGTGTTTAAGACTTATAATAATGCTCGTCTGAAGACGACTTTTAAACACACTCTCACTGTTTTCCCAACGAACTCGACCACTTATTTGATCATCAATGTTTTCCAATGTATTAACTCCAGATCCTTCTTTTAAATACTTCTTAAAATTTGCATGATGACTTATAATTATTTGAATAATATTGAGACATTTATATTTATTCTTAGCTAACTTGAGAGAATGAAATACGCTCCTCACTGTTCTCAAATTTTGATTGCAAATACTTATCCACGTGTCAGCAAACAACACTCTGTCTTTATCTTTTAATATGTCCAGAAGACTTGATGCATCTTCAATACTCGGAATAATAGCTTCACATTTATCTAGGAGCCTCGTAAAATCCTTCCTAATCTTATTAGAAACCTCCTCTGCTTCAGAACTATCCGGTTCTTTACGCTTGCCTGGCATTCTGAAAATTATAATAATTATAATAATTACACAGGACCAAAAAATAAATTATGTAAAATATACGTTGGTCGGACCAGGCCTATTATACGTATTTAGACGCGTTGAATCCGAATCTGTGTCTACTTTAGCCATAACACGTCAGGTTCTCGACATAAAAGGACGAATAGACAAAAACATTAAGATATTCAAGCTATATACTTTGCCCCAGTTTCACTAGCCCCAAGATTTTTTTAACACTCAAGTGTGGTACGAAGCATATTTGTACATTACCCCAGAGTGATGATTAATGATGATCATCAACAATTATCCCGTTCCAGCTAAGCCATATTGAGATACTAAAGTTATGCGACCTTGGTTCAGATTCACTAGCCCCCCCATTTTTTTAACACTCGACCATAGTGTGAATCATATTAGTAAAACACCCTAGAGTGATGATCAATGATAATCATCAACATTTATCCCTTTCCAGTCAAGCCATATTGAGATACTCAAGCTATTACAGTTTGGCTTGGCTTCACTAGCCCTACGATTGTTTTAACACTCGAGTCGAGTAAGGAACATATTTGTGTGTGACCCTATAGCTTGAGTATCTCAATATGGCTTCGCTGGAAAGGGTTAATTGTTGACGATCATCATTGAACATCACTCTGTGGCAGGGACTGACACGAAAACCGAAACAAAATATATTTTATTTTTGTTTCGTTTCGGTTTTGAAAAACTGAAACAAAATATAAATTTAATTTTGTTTTGTGTTGAACCTGAAACGAAAAGGCTCTGAATTACGTTTTCGTCTCATGCCCGAAACGAAAAGACTTCGAATTTTGTTTTCGTTTCATGCCCGAAACGAAAATCCGCTCCGAATTCCGTTTTCGTTTCTCATAAAAAAGGCTCTAAATTTCACAAAAACAATTTTAAACACAATTCTTTTCTTGCAGGAGACGAAAACGAAATTCAGAGTCTTTTCGTTTCGGGCATGAGACTGAAACGAAATTCAGAGTTGATTTTCGTTTCGGGCATGAGACGAAAACGTAATTCAGAGCCTTTTCGTTTCAGGCTCAATACAAAACAATATTGATTGTACATTTTTGTTTCGTCACAACAATTCAAAACAGAAACAGAATTCGGTTTTCGTGTCAGTCCCTGCTCTGTGGTGACACACAAACATGATCCATACCGGACATGAGTGTTAAAACAATCGTAGAGATAGTAAAGCCGAGCCAAAGTATAATAGCTTGAGTATCTCCATATGGCTTAGCTTAAAAGTGATAATTCTTGATGATGATCATTGAACTTTACTCTCGGGTAACTCACAAACATGTTTTATTCCGGACTTGAGTATTAAAACAATAGTACGGCTAGTGAAGCTGAGCTTAAGTGTTATAGCTTGAGTATCTCCATATGGCATGGCTGAAAAGGGATGATTGTTGATGATCATAATTGATCATCACTTTCAAGTGACACGCAAACATGCTTCATACCGGACTCGAGTGTTAAAACAACCGCAGGGCTAGTGAAGCCGAGTATAAGTGTTATAGCTTGAGTATCTCAATATGGCTTGGCTGAAAAGGGATAATTGTTAATGATCATCATTGATCATTACTTTGGGGTGACACACAAACATCCTTTATACAGGACCTAGGAGTTCAAACAATCGTAGGGCTAGTAAAGTCTATCCAAAGTGTAATAGCTTGAGTATCTCCATATGGCTTGGCTAGAACGGGATAATTGTTGATTATCATCATTGATCATCACTTTCGGGTGACACACAAACATGCTTCATACCGGACTCGAGTGTTAAAACAATCGCAGGGCTAGTGAAGCTGAGCTTAAGTGTTATAGCTTGAGTATCTCAATATGGCTTGGTTGGATAGAAATAATTGTTGATGATCATCATTGATCATTACTCTGGGGTAACACACAAACATTTTCCATACAGGACTTAAATGTTAAAACAATTGTAGGGCTAGCGATGCCAAGCCAAAGTGTAATAGCTTGAGTATCTCAATATGGCTTGGCTGGTAAAGGAGAATTGTTGATGATCATCATTGATCATCACTCTGGGGTGACACACAAACATAGTTTGTATCGGACACGAGTGTCAAAACAAACGTAGGGCTAGTGAAGCAGGGCCAAAGTGTTGTAGCTAGAGTTTCTTTATAGGGCTTGTCTGAAAAGGGATAATTGTTTATGATCATCATTGATCATTACTTTGGGGTGATCCACAAGTATGCTTTGTACCACACTCGAGTGTTACAAATTTTTGGGGCTAGTGAATCTGGGCTAAAGGTATATAGCTTGAGTATTTCAATATTTTTGTCTATTTGTCCTTTTATCTTGAGAACCTGACGTGTTAGGGCTAAAGTGGACACGGATTCGGATTTAGCGCGTCAAAATACGTATTATAGGCCTGGTCTAACCAATGTATATTTTACATAATTTATTTTTGTGGTCCTGTATATACGTGGATTTTTCATTGATTTTTAATAATTGTTAAAATACAATTTTCTATTATAATAAATAATCATACTTTTATTTCTAAAATGCAAATGATGGCTAAAGAGTTAGTCGACTGGAATCTGCATCCACGTTTGTACAAGATGGTTGCTTCTAATGCAAGTCAGATATCCTGCGTAGATACTCCCTCTGTTAGTATAAGATGCCGCGCCGGTCCGCTACCCTGTACTGAATACCGCTAGCCTATCCGTATAAGATTGCCAACTCTGCTGCGGGCCTGCCGCCACGTAGTACTATGCTGTGGGCCTGCCGCCACGTAGTATTATGCTGCGGGCCTGCCGCCACGCCACGTAGTACATACAGCTCACTCAGAACGGACGGTTTTCATGCACGTAGTGTAAGAAGTAGACACTGCAGGGGGGCTCGTTGCTGGTAGTGAATGCTGTCTGGGTTGGTGGCTGGTTGTGTATGCTGCCGGGACTCGTGGCTGGTCGTGTATGCTGCCGAGCTGGTAGAGGATGCTGTTCCACTTAGATGCCTGATCCTAATGCTAACTCTCATGATTCCACCTCCTTATATACTCCATTACATAGATACACATATGTAAAATACACTAACACATTGTAAAAATACTCGCGCGATATTCAAAAGCGGTAAACTCACTAACCCCTTTCTAAAAGAGAAAGTATCGATTGATCTATAAATCCATAACTTACCTTCAGACCGGTTACCGCTCAAGGGATAATATCCGACGAGCAAGCAAGTAATCTGCATTACCGACTTAAGGTAACACGCGCGAAATCTGCATTACCGACCGACGGTAATTTATCAACGAAACGCTAAAAATCCACTGCAGGTAACTGGGAAGGGCGCTACCTGGTGGCGAAAATCGGAACTGTGGCCTGGTTCTCTCATAGCTTAACTACTGAGGCCACATTTGTGCCCTTATTTGAGGCCTGATTTGTGGGCGCATATGCTGTTTCAAATCCGCTACTACATTTGTGGCCACATTTCAAGCCTCAAATATGGGTACAAATGAGGGCATAAATGTGGCCATTTTTTTCAATAGGGGTGTAATATTATAAAAATGTTTTTGGTTTAATTTATCGAAACTTTTTTATTTTTAGAGGTTGTTTAAATTTCTTTTATACTCCTTTGGTTTATCTTTACATTTCTTCCCGTGTAGAAATTACAAGTGGGAAAACTGGACATAGCTAGCACCAAAGCTGGAAACAAAGTTTTGCAATTCTATCTAGACCCAGTCATGGCTCTAATCGATTTTGCTAAATTGTCAATTCACATAAACTTAACCTCAAAATTCATTCTAGAAACGAGACTGGCGCGGCGCCAGTCTCGTTTCTAGAATGAATTTTGAGGTTACATTTTTGTGAATTGACAACTCGCTAGCTAGCAGTCGGCGTGGAAGATAGTCTGGCGCCACTGACGCAGTTACAAGTCTTTACATCAGGGGTGCCCAGAAACGGCAAGTGCGGAGTAACATTACGGTAGCAAGAGTGAAAGGGAATTTTTTTCGTCGATATTCGAAAATCCAAGAAAGGGCTATTGTAAGACGAACAGCAGTCAGTCCTGGGTTTTATGAGTCTCATAATTAAACTCATAAAGTTTAATGCTTTTTACTCGATAGGATCGATACGATTTAAAAGGCTTGGGTCTCCCTATTAGGACCGGAACTAAAGTCTCAATTGTAGGATTTTGGAGGCAGAATTTGACCTAGAGAAATGACACGGTGCGCCAGAAGGAAGTTTAAATAAAAATGTAATGTTCCCTCAAAATTCCTTCTAATTATAATGTGTGGATGTGTTGGGAGTATTTAAGTGTAGATTTTTAGCATTTTTATTTATTTTATGCATTAATATTATGCCAAATGAGATAACGACTGTCTTTAACATGTAAATCATTAAAAGAACAAAACTTATAACATTATATATTATCTATAGATGTGTGCTATTATTATTGCGTACAGTTCGAAGTAATTTTGCCGAATAATTCTCGTTAAGTTTCGATACTTTATAATTTTTCCATTTTTCGTTAAAGTCGTGATGAATGGATTCAGTAGCTTGTTCTGAATAAAATCCTAGGCCCATTTGATGTTTTGAACAGAATTGTGGAACGTGTTTAAAAAATTGTATGCACTTTTGGGGTTACTGAGATTCCTAAAAGTTCGTAACTTTTTTGAAATTCTATAATATTTTGTTTAAAATTCGTCCCTAATTTCAGTGAAAAACAATCGTCAACAACTGTTTTAAACTTTCTAAAAGTATCTACATAAGCACAGCAACCCGTTAGACCTTCAGGTTCAACTTCGCATAGTCGCTGAAGTTTATCAACATTATTGAGTAATGCGTTACATGCATTTCCTGCAAACGAAAAATTTCCACCATTAGTATAACTTCTTTCAACATTACTTTGTTCCGCCCATTTAGAAGCAATGTTGGGATACAGCTTAAGTATGCTACTGTAAAGCGTGTTGACACAGCCTAAAAGAAGATGCAGTTCCGGAGGAGGAATTACATCTAAAATTAATTGATCTTCTTCTGAATAGAACAAAGGTGGATGGATGCAGTTATTTAAATTTTTAAGTTTACTTTTTACACTTCCATGATCACACCAGCTGTTATAATTAGAAAGACAGCTTCCTGATGTCCTCAAAGTACCACACGAACTTAAATCATCTTTCGTAACGTCACACCAAATACATGGACAATAACTTGCGTTGTTGGTCAAACCTGCAATTATGTTCGCGAGTTTCAAATCCGTCGTGATTGTTCCAGGATATTGATTTAAACAGTCGTTTATTTTCAATTTAGACCAAAGAATCTTCACATTGTTGTAATTTTCTTGAGTATCTGGGGCAAGAGCAATGATAAAAATCTTTTTTACTCCAGTATCCTTCCATTTTTCACTGTTTTTTGAAGCTTTCTTATCCAAGTTACCATATTCTTTTTTTGATTGAATAGACAGGGCGAATTTCAAAGAACCTCCGCCACCATCAATTCCAAAATTTAAGTGAAAATCAAAAATACTCCGATTATCAATAACGTGTTCCACAAAGAGCATCAAATTATTACAAACGACAGAATAACTTGAACTTTTTGTCACTTTTTCTTTTTTTATAATTTCAAAATCAAATAGGTGTACATCAAAAAAATCATCTAAGTTATGAGACTTCTGAAAACGTTTTTCGCGAGAAAATAATTCAATAATATTTCGTGAATCTGTTTTCTGTCTTATGAATTTTGAGAAATCACGCACCTGACGATCAGATAAATTTGAATCAACTTGCAATTCACATAAATCATCAGACGATATTTGACGTGTTTGTTTTTTATCTTTTGGATTAACGAGAATATTTAATGGTTTACCATGCTGCTGTGATAGAGATACTGCGATATTCGTGTTTTCTCCTTTGTGATTTAATTCATCCTTTACTAGCTCTTTTTTCAATAATCCAGAAATTATTTGTTCAGTTTGCTTTGGGGTTTGAATACTTTCTTGAATATTTGTTAGTAATGCAGTTGTGTTGCACTTGTGGATAACACCTTTAGCTATTAAAGTAAAACACTTCGAGCATCGCTTACCAACAGTATTTAAAGGTTTTGAAGTTTTGTTTTTACTATTAACTGCATTAAAATTTCCTTTGCGAGATCTAACTTCATTACATAAAGTACACTCACAATCTTTTTCTGACTCTGAAGCTGGGGTATTTTTTTTTAAATGATAGTTTGAATAGTCTGGCATTTGGAGTAAACTTTTTGAATTCGAATTGGCATTAGCTCTTGTAATTTTGAGCCTACAAGCACTACAAACAACAGCAGGTAATCGCGAATCCATCTCATTAAAATTAGGAAATAATTGTTTGATTTCACTTCCAAGTTTTCCTGTAGTTTTATAATATTTCGTTTTTGGTTTCTTTTTGCACATTAAACACATACTGTGTCGATTTTCATCATGAGTTTTGGCAGACTTACTTTGCGGCTGCATTTTTAAGGATTGCTATTTTAAAAAAGAATAATTTAAAAGGTTAAAAATTGTTGTATTACAATTTAACTGATAGTAAACTGTAGATTTTCGTAAATTATACTCACATAATCTATATAAGTCTTCTATTAACTAAAGGGTAACATAAAAAGTTTGTGCAAGTTTCTAGTTATATCAAGGTTTCTTTTTAAAAGTCTTTTCGTGAATAAAGAAGGTTAATTAAATTGATTCTTTCCACGAGAATGTCAAATATATCCTGAAGTGTGTAAAAAATGTTGACTTCAGAATGTAAAGTAATTTTTTTGCATTTTTCTTTACAATAATGCATAAAATAACATGATAATGCAAAAAAACACTATTTTTTCATGAAAATCAATTTTTTTTTAAATCGGCAACGTGAAACGATTTTAAAATCTACCATAAAATAGTCCTAACACATCAAAAAATTATAATTAAAAGGAATTTCGAGGGAACATTATATTTTTATTTAAACTTCCTTCTGGCGCACCGTGATGAGTGACACTGTCACTCGGAGCACCGAATGAGTGACACTTGGACTTCCCTGCTTTACATATACGTTATATACGAGCAACGGCTTTCAGTGCGCTACAAAACAGAAGTATATAATTTATAACAAAGTATCAAGGAACTTTGTTCCAATTTTTCCCACTAACAGACTTAATATGTGTATTTTACAACCGAATAGGAAAAAAAAATTAGTGAATTAATCAAAGAAACTTAAAATATAAATTTAATAAATTAGGAATACATTTTTAAATAAGAATTAACTGTTATAAAAGCAAATACTTTATGACAAATATTTCAATACTTGAAAAAGTTAATGCAGGCAATTACTTGTAAATAATATTGTGTAAATCAAGATTAAAAATATTTTTTTTTATTTTATATTTTTTTCATTGTGGGTACATTTGAGGCCTCATTTCTGCCCTTATTTGAGGCCACATTTAAGGCCACATCTGTGCGCTTATTTGAGGTTACATTTGTGCCCTCATTTGAGGCCACATTTGTGCCCTCATTTGAGGCATCATTTGTGGGCGCATATGTTGTTTCAAATCCGCTACCACATTTGTGGCCACATTTGTGGCCACATTTGAGACCTCAAATGTGGGCACAAATGATGGCACAAATGAGGGCACAAATGTGGCCATTCTTTTTTAATAGGGACTTAAGACAAGTCCAACAATAAATTTAGAAAATAAACAATATCTAAAAACTTTAAAAAACAAGGTGTAAGTTTGCAAAAAAGCTCGCAAAAAATAGGCAAATCACAAGATATTAAAACAAATTGAATAAATTAACAAAAAAATGAACGAATTTATTTTTAAAAATATGGAAATAATTATGAAAATCAAGGGAATAAAAAGTTTAGGTTATGTTTTAATAACAAAACTGTGTAAAATAATATTAAATATTTTGCATGTAAAAAGAAGAAAATTAAAAAAAATCCTAAAATACAAAGACAAATAAAAAAAAAATCAAAAGTAAAAAGAGAAAAGATCTTAAAATTTTGTAAAAATAAGAAATAGGTCAAAAGATAAGAATTAAACAGCTATGAAAAACAAAAGTTTTTATAAATATTGTAAGAAAAAAAAGATTATTGTGAATATGAAAAATAAATTATATTATTTAATTATTATGCATTAAATAATATACATTTAAATTTGAATTAATTGTAATTCAAAACTTTAAACAAGTTGGAATATGAGACGATTGCCGATTAGAATTTCTTTAATTTATAAGGACTTGAAGATATAGAAATTTCATACTATTTTTTGCTATCTTAATGCCAAAAATTTTTAGGTCTATGGTATTTTGATAATCGATGTTAGGACAATTTATTTAATAAATTTTATAATGATTAAAATATTAAAATTAAAAGTTTTATGATGTATCCAAAAACTTCTTGTTTTTTTATGGTTTGAGATATTTTACATACAGTATTAGACATCCGGAGAATTTTAATATATTCATAATTTTATTTTATTATTTAGTATTATATATTTTAAGGTATTTTTAATTAACTTCTTATTTATATTTTTTTGAATTTAAGGGGGGGTAGGGTTAATTTGTGCAAAAAAGGCACTTTTTTGTGAATTTCTTCTGATGACACAGTTAAAATCAGTTCATTAAAACTTATTGGACATTAATGTACAACATTTGAAGAATGTTGTGTCAAATTTTTACTGAAAAATATCTGAAAATAGGGCAATGGCAGCAATTATTGTGAGGCGCCTCAGAAAAAAGATGAATTGCGGTGCCCCTCATAACTAGGTGCAAAATCATCTGAAATGAAAAAACCAAAGATTTTTCGTTAGAAGATCGATTTCTCCAGGTAATGTCGAGGGGGATTTTCCAAATTTTAATTTTTCGATTTTTGAGAACATTTTGAAGTGAAAAACGTGATTTTTACCTAGAAAAATCGGCTTATTTTTTATTGTAAAAAAAAGAAAAAAATGAAAATTAAAAAAGGGCTTCGTCACTAGCTCGTAAATTTTATACAGAAATAGTGTTTCAAATTTCAAAATGATCGGTTGAGTAGTTTTGGAGTAACGAGGGGCACCGACTTTGAAAATGTGACTTTTGGGAAAAGCGCTCTAAAGTTTTGAACACTAAAGACGTTCATAAGCGAGTTTTATGGCTTACCTCAAACTAAATCATTGATTCCAGGTTTATAAGGTATGTTTTCATCATCCATGACGTCTAAAGTATTTTTACTTCTGTTTTAAGCTATTTTATAAAAATCGAATCAGCTGCCAGATAACAATAGCGCGCTCGGACCGGACAGATATGAAAATCAGGTAGGTCTAAAAATACTCATAACGTCGTCAATTTTTCTCCGATCGACTTGAAATTTTGACACAATATTGTTGAAATATTATACATTCCGATAAAAAAAAAAAAAACACGAAAAAAAACAAATTTGAAAACCCTACCCGCCTCCCTTAAAAAAACTGTCCAAAAATAGTTTAAATTTTTTAAAAGAATTATGAAACATTTCATAATTGTGTTGTTTATATAATTTTTTCTTCATTTCTTTTATAAAGATTATGACAATTTTTAATTTACAAAAATTTTCTCATTTTTTCAATAGATTGCTTTCTTATTATTCTATGTTCTTGTTATTTTTTAATTTATTAATTTTTCCTTGATTTTACCTAATTTTCTTAATTTTGTAATCATATGAATTTGAAGATATTATTTTAAAATTTTATCATTTATTTGACATAATTTATTTGACTTTTAATTAACTGAATGTTTTAATATTTATTATTTCTTATTAAATGTTCTCAGTTTGAAAAATAAACTATACTCACAAATAAAGATTTGGAGAGATTTTACATACTGATTGCATTTAAAAACAATCCATTTTAAATTCTCTAAAAAAGTTATAATTTTTATCAGTCCTGGCTAACTGAAATTTACATAAATTTATTTATTTGAAAATTTGTTTTTAAAATCCACAAAATCCATTTTCCTGAAACTTTTTTTAAACATTTGAAATCATGAAAGAACAAAACTTGTGATTTTTAAAAATTTATAAAATTTTAAAATAAGAATTTTAAAGTTTATAAGTTTTGTTAATTTATGAATAAGAATAATTAAAAATAATTTTACCTACGCAAGGTAGGCATTTAGCACAAAACCGATCCTTTGAATAATTTTTAAAATTCCTGGAACTTTTTTAAGTTTTAAAATTCATGCCTTCCTTCTAACCATACAATCAACTACATATTATTAAAATCAAAGGTTTTGTTTGTATGTGATTTAAAATACTTGTGAACTTTTTAATTAAAACATTGGATTGATTTTAAAAACAAATTCTTTAATATTTCGTAATTCTCTAACTTTTATTTAAAGTTTTAAAACCAAATTGTCTCTACTGCAAATAAGAAGTATTTAAAATCATTAACTAAAAAAATTTTAAGGAACTTTAATGTATTTTTCTGTTACAGTAAGTATTAAATGTTCAAAACTTTGAATAATAGTAGAACAATTACAAAATATAAATCAAATTATTTTCAAAATAATACATAAATCTTCTTAAATAAGAATTAACTGTTATAAAAGCAAATATTTTACGATAAATGTTTAATTACATGAAATATGTGGAGAAAAAGTTTTTAAATAAGCCTGCCATTTTGTCAGCCAATAAAATCACTTGCACCTCAAGAGAAAGCTTTTGCTTTCTATCGGCAGTCGCTTAGCTAGCTTAGTGGTTAGGTAGTTAGTTTGCGTGCGTCGAACCCAGGTTTGAATCCTCGTCTCCCAAATTTGTTTTCAAAATTTTTTACATAATTCCAGGTCTTCACTATGAATTAAGATAATGTAGAATCTGTATTTATTTATATTCAAACGCTTACATTAAAATTATTTTTTTTAAATCTAGAGGTTCTTTTTAAGCTTCCCTGAAGCTTCCCTGGAGGTTCTGTGGAAGCTTCCCTGAAGATTCCCTGAAGGTTCGATGGAAGCTTCCATGAAGATTCCCTGATGGTTCGATGGAAGCTTCCATGAAGCTTCCCTGGAGGTTGGGTGGAAGCTTTGCTGAAGATTCCGGTGGAAGCATCCTGGGAGGCGGACATCCTAAGGTTCCTGGAAGCTTCCTGGAAGATATCGTGCTATTTGGGTAGATTTAATCTTTTGAGTTAGTTTGTTTTTGTTTGGGGGGCTTCGCTCCCCAACCCCCCACCGAGGCGCGGCCTCTAAACCCTGGTGGGGGTCAAGACCCCCGAAGCCTTCACAAGAAACCCACTAATGCCACTGACAGTGGCATCCCAAAAATGTGGGATGCCACTGTTAGTGGCTCCTCAACCCCCCCTTAGTTTGGTTCTATGATGGTAATTTTCTTTTTTTTATATATATATATATATATATTAGTTAAAAACGTGAAGAACTGCAATATGTGCATTTCCTGTATATATTCTGGAATATATTAATAATATATTATTTTAAAGTGATTATGGCTCTTTTTAAGGCTGGAAGTATTTGTAAGATGAATAACAAATAGTTTCTAATTAAATCTTTTTAGGACAAAAACTCTATGTATATCAATCGGCCCTTTTCAGGGTCAAAACTCTACATATATCAACCAGCGCTCTTCAGGACTTTTACGTAGTTTTTAACATGTACACCAGGCCCGGATTTACCAAACATGGGGCCATAGGCAGACGCTAGTGGGGGCCTATGCAAGGAATGGATTTTTCCGAAATTTACTCAAGTCGAAAAAGCAGTTTCAAAACTTGACACTTTTTTAATGAGCGGGCTTTTTGAATTTCTAAAAACTTACAATTATTTTATAAAAGTCCCAGTAATAAGAGAGGAATTAAAAAGTATTAAAATTTGTTAATACTTTTGAATACCTTTTTTGTCCAATACATGTGTATCCGGCGATAGCATCTACTTTTACTCGAAAATCAATCCTTATTAATACACGTTTCTAAATATTTTTCAATCAAAATGAATGCGTTTATAATAAGAAAAATAAAGTTATTATTTTGTAAAATCCACAGTTAAGATTAATTGAATCCAAGTAAATCCCTTTAAAATGAAAATAAAAGAAAAGTAAAACGAATATTTTAGAATACCCGCAGTACAGATTTATTAAATCCAAATGAATCCCTTTATAATTAAAAAAAAAATTATTATTTTGTAATATCCACAGTTAAGATTAATTTAATCCAAGTAAATCCCTTTCTAATAAAAATAGAAAAAAGTAAAACGAATATTTTAGAATACCCGCAATACAGATTTATTAAATCCAAATGAATCCGTTTATAATTAAAAAAAAATTAATATTTTTTAATACCGGCAGTTAAAATTTATTTAACCCAAATGAACCCTTTTATAATAAAAAAAAGTGTATGTTTTCTAATACCCACAGTTCAGATTTATTTATTCGAAATGATTTCTCCTATAAATAAAATAATAAAATGAGTGTTTTTTAATACACATAATTCAGATTTACTTAATCCAAATAAATCTCTTTATAATGAAAAAAGGTATATTCTGGAATACCTACAGTTTAGATTCATGTAACCTATATAAATAATCAGAATAGTAAATGTTATTCTAAACAATATTCAAATATATTGTTTTCTCTAAATCAAATATAAGGTAAAAAACAATTTCTTAAATATGTAACTAAGCTTTCTCAATTTTTTTAGATTAATTTTATTAAAATCAAACATGAAGAAATAATGTTATACAAATTTAAAGAACTGTATATACTATACAAAGTGGGTATTCGAAAATATTCATTTTATTTGAATTTTATTTTCATTATAAAGAGATTTATTTGGATTAAATAATCTGAACTGTGGGTATTAAAATATATACATTTTATTTTTTTCGTTATAAAGGGATTCATTTGGATTGTAAAATATTGAGAAACGTATTAGTAAAAATTGACTTTTCGATAAAAGTTGGTGATATCACCGGATTCGAATAGATTGAACAAAAAAGGTTTTAAAAAAGATTGAACAGTTTTTCTTTTTCTTCGAAAATCATAAAATTTCAATATTTTTTAATTTTCTCTTTTTCTTACTGGGTTTTTTCAGATTTTTAAATGCCTAACAATATTTTTCGAAGTTATTTTTGCGGAAAATCCTATAGCTGGTGGGGGCCCTTTTTGGTGGGGGCCCCTAGGCAGTTGCCTAGTTTGCCTACATATGAATCCGGCCCTGATGTACACTGAGAAAAAAGATTTAGTTTTAACAACAATATTGTTTAGTTGACCATTGTTGGTTGTAACAACAATATTTTGATTGGTTTAAAAAAACGACATGGTTGTCGTAACACAACAAGTTTTTTGGAGCAGCAATATTATTTTGTTGGTCTTATTTGGTTGAACCAAACATAATTTGGTTCTGACAACCAGACATAATTTGGTTGGGACAACCAGACATAATTTGGTTGTGACAACCAAACATAAATTGGTTGTGTCCTGCAAATAATATTTGGTTGTGACAACCAAACAATTATTAAAAAAATGGGTGATTAGTTTGTAAGTAAGCTGCCGATTATAATATACATATAATCTAAATAAAAACCAATACCAGACGGTCGGCCGAACAAGGATCTGATAACCCGGGTTTGGATCTCCATGACTAATAAATTTTTCTGTTTCAGGTTTTCATTGATATTAAATGTCTACATTCTCATCTGATTATATTTGTGTAATTAAATTTATAACATGTAAATTATGTAATTATATGTGTTGGCCGACCGAAAGTTCGCACCACGCTCAGTGGGATGAAAGAGCATTTTCCTTCTCAAAATTCTACCAAAAGCCCAAATCTTAACGGATTTTAAAAATTTTTTTTCTAAAAATACTCATGAAGAATTGTTTAAAAAGTAAAGATGCAGGAAAATTGTGACTTTCCCAAAATAACCTACCTACATGACATTTCCTAGTGAAGAACACGAATTTTGTCAGAAAAATGATTTATAAAATATATTTTCACTCATATTTAGGGCAAATTTTGATAAGAAATTTACAAGTTATACTTCTACGGGTTCTAGTCTACAAACATCAACAGATATATATTAAAAAATGCAAGATAGCGGATTATACATGTCAATTTGATTAAAGTTCATTAAAATATCATAGTTCTTCGTTAAGAAGTACTCAAAAAAAAAAATTTATTTTTAAAAAACTTGACTTTTAGTGTTTTTGATTAGGTACGAATCTGAAGTTAGCTTTAAAAAAATTGTAAATGGCGAATCCAATATGGGAGCAAATATTATACAATTTGTGTTTATTTCTTTGAAATTAAGTGTCAAAAGGCAATTAGGATATTTGCAAACGAATCTGAAGTTAGTGCTTCAGATTTCTAAATGTGGAATCCAATTTGGCGTCAAATATTATACAATTTGTGTTTATTTCTTTGAAATTAAGTGTTAAAAGGCAATTAGGGTCTCTACAAGTAAATCTAAAGTTAGATCCTCCGATTTCAAAATGGCGAATCTAATATTTATAATATTTATTTATTTTATCTAATATTTATAGTTTAATATTTAGAAGCACTAACTTTAGATTCGTTCGCAGTTAGAAAATATTTAATGAAAATGTTTTCAGACTTTAGATAATGAAAAAGGGACTTTTAATTAACCTAATATTATCAAAATACGAAAATCGATTTTTTGCTTCTTAGGTGCTTTTCTTCGCCACGCGTTACATTTGCTGCCATATTGGATTCGCCATTTACAATTTTTTTAAAGCTAACTTCAGATTCGTAATCTAATATTTAGATTCGCCATTTTGAAATCGGAGGATCTAACTTAAGATTCACTAGTAGAGACCCTAATTGCCTTTTAACACTTAATTTCAAAGAAACAAACACAAATTGTATATTTGCCGCCATATTAGATTCGCCATTTTGAAATCGGAGGGACTAACTTCAGATTCATTCGTAGAGGTCCTAATTGCTTTTTAACACTTAATTTCAAAGAAATAAACACAAATTGTATAGTATTTGCCGCCATATTGGATTCGACATTTTAAAATCTGAAGCACTAACTTCAGATTCGTTTGCAAAGATTCTAATTGCCTTTTGACACTTAATTTTAAAGAAATAAACACAAATTGTATAATATTTGCTCTCAAATTGGATTCGCCATTTACAATTTTTCTAAAGCTAACTTCAGATTCGTACATAATCAAAAACACTAAAAGTCAAGTTTTTTGAAAATAAATAATTTTTTTTAGCATCTCTTAACTAAGAACTGTGATATTTTAATGAACTTTAATCAAATTGACATGTATAATCCGCCATTTTGAATTTTGAATATATATCTGTTGTTGTTTGTAGACTAGAACCCGTAGAAGTATAACTTGTAAATTTCTTATTAAAATTTGCCCTAAATATGAGTGAAAATATATTTTATAAATCATTTCTCTAACAAAAATCGTGTTCTTCACTAGGAAAATGTCATGTAGGTAGGTTATTTTGGGAAAGTCACAATTTTCCTGCATCTTTACATTCTAAACAATTTTTCATGAGTATTTTAAAAAAAAACTTTAAAATCCGTTAAGATTTGGGCCTTTAGTAGAATTTTGAGACGAAAAATGCCCTTTCATCCCACTGTGCCTCGGTTAGTAAGCTCCCAAATAAAATTTTTTTTTGTGACAACCCAAAGTTTTTGTTATCCGAAATAAAAAAATATAGTTGTAACAACCAAAAGTTTTTGTTATGCCAACAAACAACACTAAAGCAAATAATTTAGTTGTCTTAAACAATGAGTTTTGTTGATTAAATAACAACCAAATAATTTGGTTGGATCAACCAACTTTTGTTGCTATGACTAAACATTTTTCTCAGTGTAATTGAGAGTAGCAAATAGGTATTTAACTTATAATTTACTGTAGAAAACGTAAGTAGTAATGCTATGGAGATTCTGGCTCACTTACCGACAGTCGGTAATGTAGATTTCTACTTTACCGACCTGAAAAGACGGATTTCTGAAGGGTTACCATCGGTCGGTAATGCAGATTTTTACCGACAGTGAAAAGTGGTGTTCATGAGGGGTGTTCTGTTTTACCAACAGAGCGACGGCTGCCGCAAGATGGCGCAACTTTTGACACGCCTATGGAAAAGTCTGATTTTGTTGCGAACTTTGAATTTTCGCGACATTGTATTTACCGATCAACAAGTGAGTTACTTTGCTTGCCAACAGATGGCGCCTTTACCGACTTTTGTGAGCCCGCTTGAGGTTATCCATCCCTGTTGAATTTTTGAAATTTTCCTTTTCAGACATATTTATTTTACCCCTACTTTTTATAAAACTGTTTAGGGTGGAGTTTATAAAATACGCATGCGTGAAAAATAAAGTTGGGATATTTTAAATGGTAGGGGGTTTTTCAAATGATGGGGATATTTCAAATGTTGGGGAATAACCTATAAATTACGGTCTCGGAGCTCAAGCGAGTTATTCTGTTCACAGGTACAACAACTATAAATCATCAGTAAAGCTAGGTATATTATTATTTTTTCTAATGTTCCATCTACTTTTTCTGTTTAAGTTTTATTCTTAAAATCTTGAATTTCTGTTCACAGGAATAAAACAAACAATAATGGCTTTAGAAAGGATCAATGCAGTTGGACGTTTAGAGAATACTTTACCAACGAAGCCGCTCTCAGAATTGATTCCCAAGCTTCGTTATGATGTATCAAAAATGTCCATCATATCAAGAAAATATGGAGACAGAGTCGACGTGGAGCTGAATGGAGACCTTGTATCGTTTCTACCATCACGTTTCGTAAAGTTATTCCAGAATGATCTAGAGTATCTAGAGAATATTCAAGGCGCTGTGAAATTGAAGAAACTACAAATGAAGTATCTTGTTGGTAGATTTAACGCTGTAGAGTTCAAATTCAAAGAAATTAAAATAAGTTGTGAGATTCGGAAGAATACAAACGAAATTTATTTTAATTCATGTAACGCTGTTGATTTTAAACTTAAATGATTTTTCAAGAGTATACAAAATTGTATTTAAAAAAATCTTATTGTGAAAATATATAATGGATATTAACTATAAATATGTCTCTTATTGTCTATTCCCTAACACCGTTAATTTTAATTTAGAAAATATTAAAATGCAAAGTGAAAAGAGTATTTTAGAAAATATAAAATAAAAATATTAAGATATAAAGTAAAAAGAGTATTTTAGAAACCATAGAATTAAATAAAAATATTAAAATATAAAGTAAAAAGAGTATTTTAGGAAATATAGAATAATTATAAACTAAAAATATTAAAATATGTAAAAAGAGTATTTTAGAAAGTATAAAATAATCATAAACCGAGAATATTAGAATGACTATTTAAACTTTCGCGCTAGTCTGCATCAACGAATAACCGCATCGAGCTAGTAATCCCTAATCTGCTGTGCGCCTACCCAGTTCTGAGTCTACAACGCATGCGCGACGAGAGGAGGTGGGATCTGTAACCACGCAGCGGAGGGTGGTGACCGAACATTGCGCGCGCATGACTTGATGTTGCGCGCGCGTTAAGAGCAGTGGTGGTGGAGCGTACCGTGGTGGGGAGTTGGGTATATCCGTAGGCTCCCGAGTCACCAGAATCATTCCTTTCTGTTCACAGGTGCAGCATACTACTTCCAGAGATCAGCAATCAAAGAAGACTTCTTTTCTGTTTCATCTTTTTTATGTTTTAGCTTTTCTTTTGTTTTAGATTTTTCTGTTTCACCTTTTTTTGTTTCAGCTTTTCTTTTGTTTCAGCTTTTCTTCTGTTTCAGCTTCTTCTATTTCAGATTTTCTATTTAGTTTTTGTTCAAGTGTTTATTTTTTTTTTTGCATATAGTTAGTTTTTAGTGTCAAGATGGCTAAGTGTAAAAGTCGAAAGAAGGCCAGACAACGCATTGAAATGGATGATTTTAATGAAATTTGCTACGAATCTAATAACTTCCTTAAAATTGCGGATCGCGAACTTGTCACAACAATGTCATTGTCTGACCAGGATAGAACAATTCGCGCATTCGAGTGGCAAAACAAGTGTCAGCGGTGTATCAATGTGATTAGGAATTTGTTTAAATAGTCTGATTCACTAACATCTTAAAAATCAAGATGTTTAAATTTAATTCAAAAAATTGAATACTTGGGTTGCCACTTTGATATGATAATAAAGCGAGGAGCAGGCTTACATCAGTCTGTTGAAAAAATTAGATGGGTAAATAGGGAAGAAGCTTTTGATCGTCGTTTACAGTCGAGAGTTATTATTAATTTAATTCACAAAGACATTAATGAGTTCTTAGATTGACGCCTTTACTTTGTTTGAAGATCGAATCAAAATTTGCCTTGATAGATATGGTCCATTAAAAGTTTATGCCTTATTAGATGCTAAATTTAAAAAAATGTTCTCAGACGGTAAAGAAGAATTTGATTTTAAAACTTTTATTGCTACGACTGATGAAATCTTTCCAGCTTCCCTATTAGATAAATGGTATAATCAGAATGTGAAACAAATAATTTTAAAAAAGATTGCAGAATTTCAAGAAAAGGAATCGAGTTGGCAATTGGATTCCATCCACAGATTAGAAGTTAATATTATTAAATACAATCCAATACGAGCTAGTTCGTATATTGATCTGCCAGCTGAAATTAAACAGAACCATGCTTGGGGGTCCATCAATAAAGAACGTTCCACCAATTTTCGGTGTTTTAGACCCCCACCCCCCCCTTTTTTTCCACTTGGTTACAAATGGCAACCCTCCCCCCTATATGGAACGTTAAAAAATTATTTCTACCCCTTCTCAAAAATCAAGATTTTTTTTCATATATATTAATTAAATCAAATTGTTTTTTTGTCATAATTATGGGCTCTCATGATAATACATGTGTTTAAAAAAAAATTACCTCCATTTTTTTTCAAATCGGCTAATATTTAGAGGTTGCTCAAAGCCCATGAAGTTTCCCATCTATTTTGCATGGGCAAACACACTTTTTCGTAAATTTGTAATAAAATTGTAAAAAATCACTTAAATCATTAATGCACCGAGTCAATTCTTGAAAACTGTTGAAAAAACAGTATTCTATTATTTATATATTAATTTATCGGAACTGACTATTTCTTATGCAATTTCAAAAAAACCACAAAAATTAAAAAAAAATGAATAATAGTTAATTATAACCCCCTCGACCAGGCGCTTGTCCTTCGGACGCCATCACTGGACGAGCTGTTCAGCTCTTCCCAGAACTCATCGACTCCCGATGTCTGGCGAGTTTGGGCACAGGGGAATGAACGGGACACCGTTAATTCGGGTAGCCGCCGTTTTTCGAACCTGTGCACTAGCTATCCTGTGCGGATGATGTTAATTCGGATTCCAAATGGGGGCTAACCATCCTCGTCAGCTGTAGACGACATGGGTTCTGGGAGGAATAGGACTCTCCCGCCTTCTTGGTTTTTCTAAGTTGGTGTGGAGTAGCCTCGGTCCAGGGTTGGCGGCCGATGGACCGGTTGTCTGTTCGGTCTGACCAACGACACTAGCCGATCGGCACCCTACAGGCAGTACACTGGGAGTGATAAGTCCTGTGTACCCGTTCCCAATCAAGGCGACCCGCCACTTTACGCACGAGGCGCTGGTAAGCTTAGAAGCATGGAGAACACAATTGAACAATTTTTTAAGAACTTAGAAATGGAAGTAGAGCTCTGCCCTATCGAGTCAGAGTCGTCTACAACCGAAACCGCAGTGGTAAAAACGGCCACCCCTCCAGAGGATCTTGACCTGGACGATAGAGTCAGGCAAGTTTTTTCAAACTTGACAAGACCTTTTGGTAGAAATACCAGGGATGCCGTTAAGGGAGTCCTTCGGACTCACAAGAGGGTTGGAAGGGACCAATTCGAGGCAAACGTCGCCTTCCAACTGGCATTGGTCCCAAAAGTCTTGAGCGTCATGCGCACTGCCTGTTCGAGGCAAAAAACATCAGCGTTGACGTTCAGGACGGTCTCTGCGTATTGGAGGCGGCCTTTGAAGTAATCCGCACAAATGTGCGGTTCTTAGAACTAAAAGGGTCGAAAACCCAAAGCAGAGAAAAAGAGAACGAAGTTGTTAGCCCGGCGATAAACCAGGAAAATCTCACAAGGAAGACGGAGAAAAGGCGCGCTGCAGAAAAGCCTCCTGAAAAAGTCCTTAAAAAAGGGAAGAGCTCGGAGTCGCCAGTGCAGCAAAAACGGCAAACTCCGAGACCAGAAAAACCGGAAAGCCATCAGTCTGCAAAGACGATGGCAGAGGTCGTATCTAGCGATACAAGCGCTGCTGGTCCATCACAAATCGCCGCCCCTGTAGGCAAAAATGACAGTGACTTCGACCTTGTCCGAAGTAGAAGGAGAGAAGCTCGAAGGCGGCAAAAGACCGCAAAGGCGGCGCAGGAAGCGGAGAAGGCGAAGAAAAAAGAAAAAGCGCCAACGAGGAAGCCAAGAAGCACCGAGGCAGTCAGGATTTTTGCAACGGACCCGAATTCGTACAGCGAAATTCTGAAGGGCCTCCAAAAGTCCTTGAAGCCCGAAGATTCGGGCACGGAGGTAATCAGGACGAGGAGAACTTTAAACAATGAAGTTCTTCTTGTCGTGAAAAAAGGGGGTGACACCTCCAAGTTTGCGGGAGCTTTAACAGCTGCCTTAAAAGATAGGGCTACTGTTACAGCTCTCGTAACAAAAGAGTTCTTGAAATCAGAGACCTCGATGAAACCGCTTCGAAAGAAGACGTCATCGAAGCTCTGAATGAAAAGCTCGGATCATCCAATCTGGAGAGAACGGTCAGCGTCGTTCCTCGTTTTCGAGGAACGAAGTTAGCGCTGGTACGCCTGCCAGAAACAGAGTATTTTACTCTAATCAAGGCAGGAAAGATCCGCATTGGATGGATAAATGCAGCCATCCGAGAACACTTAGAAGTACCCAGGTGCCAAAGGTGCTTCGGTTTTGGGCACGCAACTCGCCTGTGCAAAGGCCCTGACAGAATAAAAAACTATCGGAGATGCGGCAAGGCGGGTCATATGGCGAAAAGTTGTGAGGTCACTGACCCTAGCTGCATTACATGCAGTGATTTGGGTAAACAGGACCTCAAACACTGGGCCGGCAGTAACGCCTGCCCAATATACAAGAACGCACTGCAGAGACTTAAAAAGGCAAAGGCCTAAAGTTTCTGCAGATCAATCTGCATAAGTGCGTGGAGGCCCAAGACCTCCTAATGCAAACAGCCGGAGAGAAGAAGATCGATGTCTTGTTCTGCACAGAACAGAACAGAAAGAACGATCTCACTCTCTGGTATCAGGTTAAATCGTGAAGAGCAGCCAATCAGATCTGCAATTCCCAGTTGCGGGCAGATAAGTTCCTGGAGACGAACAGTGGATTCGTGTGGGTGGAAATGTCAGGCATACGTATGTATAGCTGTTTTTTTTCACCCAACGATCAATTGTCAACCTTCGAAGATCAGATATACGACCTCGAAATGAGCATTAGAGTATCCAGGTTGGATACCCTCATTACAGGTGACTTTAATGCTAAGTCACCAGAATGGGGCGAGAAAAGGCTCGACAATCGAGAAATCTTGGTCGGAGAAATGATCTCCAGGAACAACCTAATGGTTGCGAACCGTGGGAGGTCTTGGACTTTTAGGAGAAACGGTCAGGGATCGATAATTGACTTGTCGATCACAACGGCCCTCCTAAATAAACGTATTAAAGATTGGCGTGTCCTGGAGGATTATACCCATAGTGACCACCAGTATATCGAGTTTTCAGTCTCAAGGGGAGACACGCTGCGGGCCAGGAACCACGGAGTTCTCCGTAAAAATGGCCCAAAGTGGAACATTAAGAAAATCGATAAGGAGAAGTTCGGCCGGTCCCTGGAAGAATCCCGCCTCATAGAGGATTTGGGATGGGTGAAGAGGCCGAATAACCTTGAAGGGGAGGTGCGGACGGTGAAAAATATGATTGTCACCGCATGCGTCGCGTCTATGCCGCGTTGTAGAAGCACAACCCCAAGAAGAAGAAATGTATACTGGTGGTCAGAGGAATTGGCCTCTTTGCGAAAGGCATGCCTCAAAGCAAGAAGGAGATATGACCGTTCAAACGGAGATCCTCTGCTGAAGGAGGCATATACAGAGGCCAAGAGAATCTTCAGGAAGGAGATACGCGCTGCAAAAAGAAAGAGCTGGAAGAACCTAATCGGTGACGTCGAAAATGACCCATGGGATCTGGCTTATAAAATCGTTAACAAGAAATTGTTATCGAGGCAAAAGACCCCCGGTCTAGACAATCCCGATTGGGCCCGGCAAATTATAAAGGCTTTGTTTCCTCCAGCAGAACCATAGCCTAGGATGGACTGGAGTAACTGTCATGTCGGTGAGGAAGAACTCTTCACTCTTACAGAATTACAAAAAGCAGGCAGTAGGTTAAAGCCAGGCAAAGCGCCGGGATTAGATGGGATAAGCAACGAGATCCTTAAAGAAGTGATCCTTGCTACACCCCAGATTCTCCTAGTCTGCTATAACAACTGCCTGAAGAGAGGAGAGTTTTTCTGCGACTGGAAAAGACAGAGCCTGGTCCTCCTAAGGAAAGGAGACAAACCTCTAGATAAAGTCTCATCCTACAGGCCTATATGCTTGTTAGATACGATGGGTAAGCTTCTAGAGGACATGGTTTTGCAGAGAATGCAATATCACTTGACCGGAAAGAATAGTCTGTCTGACAACCAATTTGGTTTCCGTAAAGGCCTGTCCACAGTAGACGCCATACAGAAGGCGGTGAACCTAGCCAGGGAAGGAAAAGCCAAATTGGGACCAGGGAAAAAAAAGGGCTTCTGCGCGTTGGTAGCCATTAAAATACGTAACGCGTTTAATACCGCGCGATGGAAAGATCTCATCGAGTCGATGAGAAACAAAGGAATACCGCCCTACCTGTTGCGGATAATGGATAATTATCTTAGCGACAGGTGGGTTATATACGAGGGTGACACTTGCACTCTGAAGGAAGAGATGTTAAGAGGTGCCCCTCAAGGCTCGAGGGTAGGACCATTCGTATGGAACGTCTCTTATGATGACTTCTTGCGAATGGGTCTACCTAAGGGCGCGGTGATCATCGGCTTCGCGGACGACGCGTTGATCGTATGCACTGCCGAAACTGTGGAAGCCCTGGGCGTATTGGTGAACGAATGTCTGAGACGGGCATAGCGCTGGCTGGAGGCCAGAGGCCTGCAAACGTCTCTGGAAAAGACCGAAGCGCTGCTAGTCACAGACAGACGTGGTTATACGGACCCTGGTATTCAGATAGACGGATTCGAGGTCCAATGGAGGAATCATATTAAATATTTAGGTGTCGAACTCGACAAATTTTTGAATTTGAAACACCATATAACCGTAGCATGTCAGAAGGCCGAACAGTGTTCGGCAAGTTTAGCTCGTCTAATGCCGAACATTGGTGGGCCTTCTGAAGCAAAGAGGAGACTGGTGGCGAGTGTTGCCCTTTCAAAGCTGCTATACGCAGCACCTGTATGGGCTCCGACCCTGCAAAATGACAGAAGCAAGACCATCTGTAGAAGGGTGCTGTCCGCGCAGAGAACTATTACGAAAAGTATTATTTCGGCCTATTGGACAGTACCGACGTGTGCTGCTCAGGTCCTTGACAGCGTCCCGCCGGCAGATCTTTTGGCACAAGAAAGGGAGGAAGTTTTCCTCAGTTTCAAGAAGAGAAATTCTTCCGCATATACGGAAGATAATAGACCCAGCAAGGACCAAATTCGCCGAGATGCGAGAAGCAGACTCGTCGACAGATGGCAAGAACGATGAAGCGGGGAGGAGACAGGCCGATGGACGAATCGGCTGATACCTACACTCGCCACCTGGATAACTAGGAAGCACGGAGTGGTTTCCTACTATTTAACCCAAGCTCTCACAGGGCACGGGTGTTTCGGCTTCTATCTGGAGCGATTTAAAAAAGTCGTTAGATGGGAGTGTGTGTACTGCAACTTCCCAGTGGACGACCCAGAGCACACACTTTTCAGCTGTAAGCATTGGGACGCGGAGAGGCAGGTTATGTTTACCGGTGTTAATCGCAAGGTTACACCGGAGAACATGATCTCGCTTATGACTCGCTCTCCTGAGGATTGGCGAACCATCGAGACCTTCATACATTACGTTATGAGGGTCAAAGACCTCGATGGTCGCCAAAGAATGGAGGTCCCGTAGAATAAGGGAGAAAGTCGTTTTGGCGACCGAGGAGGGGATATAAGACTACTCCCGATAACGATACGCGCGAAAAGTGCTAGCCGGGAGTGGTCCTAAGGTCCCCAAATAAGGGTGTGTTTTTAGCGGGTCGGCAGAACATCGCTACCCCCGCATAACCCTGTAGTTAGGGCTACAGGGTACCTGAAGGCAGGTTTTCACACCCTACGCAAAAAAAAAAAAAAAAAAAGTTAATATTAACAAATGAATAAATAAATTATGGAATACTGCTTTTTAAAGACTTTTAAAGATTTGGCTTGGTGCATTAATGTTTTAAGAGATTTTTGACAATTTTGTTGCAAATTTACGAAAAATTGCGTTTTTTCCATCCAAAATACATGGGAAACTTCATGTGCTTTGAGACACTTCTAAATATTGTCCGATTTTCAAATAAAAAAATGATGTAATTTTTTAATTAATTAATTTATTGATTAATTTTTGTTCAATTTAGAAGAAATTTAGGGGTAGGAGCATAACATATCTGACTTTTTTTTCAACCAACCTAATAAATATATCTAACTTATTGGCCACGCTTTCTGCTGTGGCATATATTGCTCACTTTTCAAATTAAAGACTCAAAAACGAAAAAAACTAGAATAAGTCAGAATAAAAAAATAAAAATTTGAACGTTCCAAATTTCAACTACCCCCCCCCTCCCCCGTGTTACAAATGGTTTCATTTTTCGATCCCCCCTCCCCCCAACAGTGGAATGTTCTTTATGGATGACCCCTTGTATCTACGTTAAAAGTTTTGATAATCAATGTTTCAAATGGGCAATACTATCCGCATTGTATCCAGCTGTAAAGAATACAGATCGAGTTTCGAAATATGAGCAGTATGAAGAAATGCTCGATTTTACAGGAATTGAATTTCCTGTAACACTTCAGGATGTGAAGAAATTTGAAATTCTCAATAACATCTCATTCAACGTGTACTGTCTTGTGATAAGAAATAAAAAATATACAGTCTCACCTTTACATCTCACGTCAGAAATAAGAGATTCAGTCATATAAATCTTTTACTAGTTGAAGACCATTGTGTAGATGAAGCACTTACTGTTGAAGAAGAAGATGAAGAATCTATATTATCATTCAACTACCACTATGTTTGGATCAAAGATTTATCACGGTTGGTGAACAAGCGATTATCAAATCATAAAGAAAAATCATACATTTGTGACAGATGTCTCCACTATTTTGTGAATGAACAAAAGCTGAGAGATCATGAAAAAATTTGTAAGAAAATGAACAACACTAGAATTATTTTACTAAAATATGATAAAAATATTACAGAGTTATAAAATTTTAACAACAAAGAGCGAGTATCTTTCCTTATTTACGCTACTTGCGAAAGTCTTTTGATTCCTGCAGAAACGTCACAAGACCCCTGCAACACTCAGGTTTTTCAAAATCACAAATTGTTGAACATCGGCTATTATCTAAAATGCAGTTTTGATGATGCATTGTCTGTATACAAAGCGTCTCCTAAAGACGAACGAGATCCTGCTAAATGGTTTTCAAAAGAATTAAAAAACTTGGTTGAGAAAATAGAGCCTATATTTAAGAATTTTAAACAAATAGAAGCATTGAGCCCGGAACAGCTAGCAAACTTTAGGACTGATGATGTCTGTCACATTTGTCGAAAGAGAATAACACATAATGATATAAAAGTAAGAGACCACTGTCATCTAACAGGGAAGTGCCGGGGTGTCGCGCATCAAGACTGCAATATAAATTATCACAAATCACCAATTGTACCTGTAGTTTTTTATAACCTTAGTGGTTATGACGCGCACTTTATTATTGAAGCAATTGCAACCGAGTTTGATTGTAGAATTGATCTCCTACCTATAACTAAAGAAAAATATATTAGTTTTACGAAAAACGTTAAAGATAGTTTTATTAAATTTCGGTTTATTGATTCCTTTAGGTTTATGGCATCATCTTTGGACAAATTAGCGTCTAATCTGAAAGAATATAAAATTCTTAATTCAGTTTTTTCAAATCATAGCAATGACAAAATTTAATTGTTAACTCGTAAAGGCGTTCTTCCGTATGAGTATATTGACTCTCGAGAAAAGTTAGATGAAGCTCAGTTACCAGCAAAAAAGCGATTTTATAGTACCCTCTATGATTCAAACATTTCCGATGAAGATTATGCTCACGCGCAGCGAGTGTGGACAGAATTTGATTGTCAAAATCTGGGCGATTATATTTATCTTTACATGCAGACTGATATTTTGCTTCTTGCCGATATTTTTGAAAATTTTCGAAATCAATGTTTTAATTCATACGGACTAGATCCAGCACATTATTATACTTCGCCTGGATTAAGCTGGGATGCTATGTTAAAGTATACGGGTGTCAGGCTGGAACTCCTCACAGATATCGACATGGTAATGTTTATTGAACGCGGTATGAGGGGTGGGGTTAGTCAATGTATGAATCGTTACGCTAAAGCCAACAATCCTTATATGGAAAAATATAATGAAAATGAAGAGACAGCCTACATCATATACGTAGACGCAAATAATTTGTATGGGTGGACAATGATTTAATCACTTCCTTTGGGTGGTTTTGAGTGGATTGAAGACGTTAATGATAATTTTAACTTTAATGTTGCAGATAATGCACCTTTCGGATACATTTTGGAAGTTGCTCTAGATTACCCTCATGAGTTACATAATGCTCATAGTGATTTACCGTTTTGTCCAAACCACTCAAAACCACAAGGATCTAAAGAGAAGAAACTCCTAACTACCCTCCTACCAAAACGAAAGCATGTTCTCCATTACCGTGCTTTGAAACAAGCTGTAGTCTTGTTCTTGTAAAAATTCATCGCGTTCTAAAATTAAAACAATCACCTTGGCTAAAGAACTATATTGATTTTAACACATTGATGCGATCTAGAGCTACCAATGAGTTTGAGAAAAATTTGTACAAACTCATGAATAACGCAGTTTATGAATCCACAGCCGAGCTATCTTTAATAAAAATTTAGTAGCTGTGGAACTTAGAAAAATTGAAGTTATGATGAACAAGCCAATCTACATTGGGCTTAGCGTACTAGACATATCGAAAATTTTACTCTATGATTTCCACTACGATTACATGCTTAAGAAATATAATGAAAATTGTGAATTATTGTATACCGACACCGATAGCTTGATTTATAAAGTTATTTGTGCAGATATTTATGCTGATATAAAAGCAGATATACATAAGTTTGATACTTCTGACTACCCGGTAAACAACGTCTTCAACATTCCGCAAGCCATCAAAAAATCTCAGGTCTCATGAAAGATGAGTGTAGCGGAAGGATTGTAACTGAATTTGTTGGCTTGCGGAGCAAAATGTATTGCGCGCGCGTTAAAAATCAAGACGTTATAAAAAAAGCAAAAGGTGTCAAGTCGAGTGTAGTTAATAACACAATCAGCTTTGATGATTATATGTACTGTCTGCATAAAAATTTAATCGCGAACTCAGTATTGTATCAGGTCGAATCTTCACAAAGTTCAAACTTTGAAACAAATAAAAATCGCATTAAGTTCTTACGACAACAAAAGGTTTTTGTTAACTAATAGCACTGACACCCTTGCATTGGGTCATTATTAAATTGCTAAAATCAATAATGACAACGAAACTATGGAATTGTAAATAAAAATGTTTGTAATTTATTTGATAAGAAAGGTTTTCAATAAATAAATAGATTTACACATTAATTTCATTTTTACTTTATTTAACTTTATTTCATCAATTAATTTAACATGAGTTTAACGTTACTTTAACATTAATTTAACGTTACTTTAACTTTATTTAACATTGTTTTAACGTTAGCTTAACTATATTACACATCAGATTTTTTCATCCAACTATTATGTGAGTTATCGAATCCAAGCCATTTTACGTAAATTTCATTTCTTCGTGTTTTGAGAACTTTTTCTTGTTATGTCCCTAGCCCATAACCATAATTAAAATTTTGTTTTTTGTTGTTGTTATTTTAGTTGTAAAATGGCGCCAGAATACAGGCAGCCTCAATAAAAAATTAGGGTTCATGAGTAAATCGATAATTGACAGCCAAGATATAGTGTATCAAGGCACAATAAAAATTGCATGCGCCTAAGCTTAGGCAACCCGGATAACATTGTCTAATTAACCAACCCCCTTGATGACAGGGTGGATTTCGGTGAGATTAAAATGGCGCCTAACCACAGGCAACTTATAACTATTATGTATCTTTACTATTGGTATTACATAGAAACTACTAAAGTCATTCAATAATATTAACAATATCGACGTTTTGACACTTTGCAATTTGCCTACAATTAAATATTAATGCAACAAACATAAAATATTATATAGTAATTCTCGGACTACGAAATTATCAGCAATAAACAAACAACTATAATAAATAATGTGAAAGTTTCAAAACGTCGATACGATAACAAAACATTCGCAAGAAATCAATATAAAATCAATATAGAATCAATCCTAGAAGCGCCTGAACATAGGCAAGCGTACTGTTGACTGCTTGGTTATTATCCTCGGTGATAATGGAATATGCGGTCAAGGCATGATAAAACAGAAAGTTAATGGTATCGCATTCCGTTTTAAATTTAAGATCAATTATCATAAGTAGTAAGGGGCAACTATGGCGAGACGTTTGTGACGTCACAGTGGCGTCACTGGTGCCAGTGCGAGAGAGAAAGAGATAGTGGGGACAATGGGAGTGAGAGAGACAGAGGAGATGGCTGGGGAAAGGGGAAGGTATTGATATTTTGGGCCAGACATCGTGACGTCACAGACTGTGTGTGAGAGAGAGAAAGAGGGGATGAGTATCGTAGAGAGGGTAAGAGAGAAGGAAGATAGTGGGAGTGTTGGGCAATTATGGGAGACAATCAGAATGCGTCCTATAGTTGCCCAAGCATAAAACTAAGAGAGTGGGAGTAGTGGTAGTGGAGGCATCAATGGAAGAAGGTGGTATTGAAATTATGAGACCCAATAACAAGCGTTTCCCAAAAATGCAGAAAAGAATAGATGATGCAATACTGTGAGATGCGAGCTAGAAAGAGAGAGAATGGAATGTCGTGACAGTCAACAAGTCTTGTTCGCAACGTTAAAGCGTGAGCGCTAGGGTGGCGGTGTGCTATTGTATTAGATAAAGGGGAAATGGCGAAGAATTAGAATAGAGAAAAGGGACTACTTGCTATGATTAGCTGTTTAGCTGGATGGAAGACAGACTTACAAATGCAAAATATGATTCTCGAATATTACGAGAACTAAAATTTTAAGAGTTCAAAATTTTCACTAAAAATTTAAATACAATTGTAAAACAATTAAAATTAAATAGTACAATGAAGAAAAATATTAATAAAAGGTAATGACATTATTTATATTAAAGAAAAAAAAAATAAACCTACCTTGAGGAATTGAACTCTCGACGCTTCTAGGTTTTGAGCACTAGAACAGCTACGAGTATAGTTGTTAGAAATAGTGACTTAGAAATATAAGTTCGAAATTCTATTCCATAATATCAAATTAGAAATGAAATAAAATGTTTCAAATTTATTAAGATAAATTAAAAGCATAGAAGAATTTAACATTTGAAATATTTACATGTAATTAATAATTTGGTTTAAATTATAAATTTTTTTTTATTTTAAAATCATTAAAAATTCTCTACTAACTTAATCTAATGTGGGGGTAGGTGAAATAAAAAAGTTATCTAGTCTTACAATATTTATTAATTTTTCACACACACACACACACACCCAGTTACATATATAAAAATACATTTTAAAAACATTTTTAAATTTTTTTTATTTGAAAAACAATAAAATTATAATATATTTTTTAATATAACTTCCACCGACCATCAGGATCTAACATTACTCTATCGTCATTAAAATCGTCATAGTTTTCTAAGTCTTTTTCAATGTTGCCAGCATCTGATTGTGAGGGATCTTCTTCCATTATATCTATTCCCTCGCCACTACAATGGAGAAAGTGCATAGGTACATCATCCACATTTCCTTCAAAAATTTCTGTTTCAGCTTGGCTGTCAATACAAATGAGTTTGACCTACTGCTATAGTTTCTACGGAGTGCTGGGAATACCATACTGTAAACAAATAATAAAAATTTAAAAATTAAAGTTTATATACAAAATTATTATATATAACAGTGAAAACAATCATAATAATATCAATAATAATAATAATAATAATAATAATAATAATAATAGCGCTACCTTAAATATCGTAAAGTAATAGTTCAGTAAAGCGAGTACTAACTACGAGACAGTGATTTTTGTTTTCTTTTAGTTTATTACATAGAAATAAATATCATTAAAGAGCTATTATTAAATGAATAAATAAATTAATAATAAATATTATATAAATTAATAATAAAAATTATGTAATACATAAATAATAATAAATTAATAAAATAATAATAAATATTAAATAAATTAAAAATAAAAATTATACAATAGATAAATAATAATAAATTAATCTTCTACACGAGGACGTTTATAGCCGTAGGGTAGAGAATCATAATTTTCTACTCTACGACGTTTCATATTGACTACTCTACAAATTTTTTTTTCATCACGAGTTACTACTTCATGTAATCGTGTGGTTCGAATTACTCGTGACGATAAGTTTATAGGATCAGCATTCAATGTCAGCACTCGCAGTTTTCAGGTTAGTGACGTTAGAGATAAAAAAACTTCCGAACAGTGAAAAAAATCTCATAATTTTTTACCTCTAACGTTCACTGACCTAAAAACTGTGAGTTCTGCCCCGCTTAAGGCGAACGAAAACACGAGGTTTTCGTGCATGTGTGGTAGAAAATTAATTAATTGAGAATTTTTAAAATTTAAAGTTATTCCCTTTGCCTTGCAAACACTAAGTTCGCTACCGTCAGCTGCACTAACCTTATATCGTAATATAATACCCTTCTACCTAGTTTAGAAAGATATTCATATAACTTTAATCTGGCTTGTGCTGTTGTGTAAGCTGCAATGACAACATTAGTGTTTGGTGAAGGAGTACAAACCTCGGTCTTGTACAGCCAACAAACATAGAGTACAGACTCATTAACAGGTATGATGTCGTTGATCTCAATATCTGGATTAATAATCATTTCGAGTAATTTTGTCCGTGTACGTTAGGGTGTCCGTTAAAAAGTCGACTTTCGAATTATGTTTACGATACCCTCCAGTTTGGTTCCAATATAAAAAAAAAAATTTTCTGTAAAATTGCAGCCTAATTGATTAATATTAACCCGTGGCAGCAATTAATTGAAATTTCCCATTGAAAATGCATGGGAAAAATGAACTTTTTTTTTAAAATTTCATAACTTTTTTAATTTTTTTGCAAATAAATTTCCAGGTCACAAATTTCTTCATTTTCAGCTATATTTTAAGCCAGTGTTTTTAGAAAAATTTAATTTAAAAAATTTTAAAAATGGCGGTTGTTAAAAAATGGGTCAAAAATACATTGCAATATTTGCAGCGTTTTATCACATAAATATTCAAGGAAACTCAATAGATAATCTTCTTCAGGGGTTTTTTAGGTCGCTAATGAAGATTACGATGTCAAAAATTAATTTTTCATAAGTTTGGAACCAATATGGCGGATTCAAAATTTTGCAATTCACATTTTTCAAGAAATCGCCTTGAAACACCGTTATCGGGCTTTTCGGGGTCACCATTAACAAATTTCATGTCAAAAATGTATTTTTCAATAAAGCCGATCCAATTTGGCGGATTTAACAAACTTCATTTTTTTTTTAAATATAGTTCTTACATTTTTACATTTTAATTATTCAGTTTTTGATCATCCATAATAAGCAAAACTGATCTCTAAATCTGACTTTTAATTAGTTATTTTTTACTTATGAATTGGCGAGAAATCGGTTACTATTAAATAGTAAAAACTTTTACTAGTTATTAGTAGAAAACTACTAATTTAAAAGTGAAATATCTATTAATTAAAATTGTAAAAGTTCACTTTCTCAATTAGTACTTATGCAACTGTTAAATTAGTAGTAATTTTCTACTAAAAAATATTGCAATTTTTAACTTTTTTGACATCGTAATCTTCATTAGCGACCTAAAAAACCCCTGATTAAGAATATCTATTGAGTTTCCTTAATTTATGTGATAAAACGCTGCAAATATTGCAATGTATTTTTTGACCCATTTTTTAACACCCGCCATTTTTAAAATTTTTAAAATTAAATTTTTCTAAAATGACTGGCTTAAAATATAGCTGAAAATGAAGAAATTTGTGACCTGGAAATTTATTTGCAAAAAAATTAAAAAAGTTATGAAATTTTTAAAAAAAAGTTCATTTTTCCCATGCATTTTCAATGGGAAATTTCAATCGATTGCTGGCACGGGTTAATATTAATCAATCAGGCTGCAATTTTACAGAAAATTTTTTTTTTTATATTGGAACCAAACTGGAGGGTATCGTAAACATAATTCGAAAGTCGACTTTTTAACGGACACCCTAGTGTACGAACAAGTGTCGTCCGTGGTAAATTATCCCGTTGTCCAAACTTACCCCAGAAAGAGTTAAGACAGAGTTTTGCAACAGAACGAAGTCCTGGATTTTTTTTTATATTTGCATAATCTAGTCTTATTCCTTCCGAGGACTCGTAATGTGAGATTTATTCTTGTTTGGAAATATCGTCTGTACAATTCAATGTCCAACCACTTGCTTCTTGTTTTATTTTTAAAAACTTATTTATATAAGATACAAAAAGACCACCCTCGCGAGTGATTGAGTTGTATTGTGTTGTTTTGTATTGCCAAATTTCGAAAATTTTGACAATACGATAACCTTCTTTTACTGCCACCTTCAGTTAATCGGAAACCCATGTCCCCTCAATTACTCGTTGAGATTCATCCTGGTGGACACATTCGCTCTGCTCGAGAGTGTCACAGCATGAGCGACAGAGAGGAAACATGAGTTTCCCATATTGACGGACAGGTAAAACAGGGTGGTACAAATCTCGAGGAGGTAAAACAGAACAAAGTATTAATCCCTCGACATTGGTAAGGTCGTTATTATTACCTGTAAGCTTTTGACATTCTTCACCAATGTAAAGTTCAGGATGACCAACAGGAAATTTTCCTGTTTTACAAATAAAAGGATATAAAAAGCACACATCTTTATATTCTATTATTTCGCCATCTGATATCTCGTGATACGATTTAGTGTTACCAGTTCGGCCACTATAAAACGCATCACGAGGATTCAATACCTTATTCTTTTTTAAAATCTGACTATTGTTTAAAAATGTTTGTAACTCCTCGTTATTTTCTTTTTTGTAATTAAAATCACAATCCCACATTTTAACGAGATCATACCCACTATTACAAATTTTGTCGGAAATCGCACGTGTTTGAGCATACCGATCATCCATATTTGTTTCCGAGTTACAAAGTTTTTCATCTCTATTAATGTTATAACATTTTGGACACCCATGCCAGTAACAACCATGAAACTGATCAACACGACGTGTATTTGTATCAGTGTTTTCATAGTAACCATCAACTAGGATGTTTTCTAAAAGTCTGTGTTCTTTGTTTCGTCCAGCGTGCGTGATAGCAATCACTTCCTCATATTCAACGGATAAGAGCCATTCTATTGCTGTACGAGATTGATTATCTACCTCCTCTTGAAATAATTGCAATAGTGTTTTCTTTTAGGCAATGAGTTCTAAAGAATTTATTGCAAGAAGAAGCAATAGTTGTGCAATCTGCAAAAGGACAAACACTTCCACATTCGAGGAATATTTTGCGAAATGCTAAGCAAGCACTTCGTAAAATATCCACATCGTTTTTACAGTATGATACCAACTCTTCCCAGAGATTAAACTTATATGAACTATCAGTGGATTTTTCACTATACCATTTTAGAAATTCAATCCTCGCCTTTTCACTCATTGTATCAGGAGAATAAAATTTCATGTCAGGTAATTTTCCAATGTAGTTTCTGTTCTCTGGGGTATTGAATAAATGTGGAAATGTACCCTTTTTCTCACCTATACCCTTTAATCCTTAAGTTGTAAATAATTTTAACTGTCAATAAAAGTAGTGTTACCTACTTGCATTGAAATAATTTTTGTCCCGTCTTGTATGAGGATGGGATCCTTACCACTTCCACTAGAGTGTTTTGCAAGATGGGCTAGTATAAATTGTGAATCATACCCACGTGCGTTATGGGCAATGCAAATTTTTTTTAAAAGTTTTTGACCGGACCCAATGCAAATTTAATAAAGTCATAAACGGGATCTTCTCTGTCAAATATATACTCATGCACACCACATTCACTACAAACTTGTGTCATGTCTTGGTTATTAAGATAAAACAAGTAAACCTGTTGGGCTACACAAAGATTAGGTTTGTGTATATTAACAGAGTCGGTCCCTGGGACAGTTTTGTTTTGCTGTGTCTCGAAATCAAAAAATATAAAAATTACTAACAATCGTGGTTGTACTCACGTTCCATTTGCAAATTTTACAATAAGAAAGACCACAGCCATGCTCTTTCTTTTTGCTAAAATTGACCAAACGAGAACACGAGTCGCATATTCGCAAAATATCACAAACAGATTTTCCATTGGAATAAGAATTTGGTTTTAAATGTCGATTGTAACATTCTTCACCAAAAAAATACCGTAAACATGTCACACATTTACGATTATTTCTTTGATTACTATTATGATACGCTTCTGAGCAAGGGGGTTGCGATAAACAAGCACTACATTTATGTGAACATCTGTGCTCACATTTTCTTTTATAACTTTGGTTGCAAGGAATGCAGAAAGTTCTATTTGCCGCAGCCCCTGTTAAACTTAAAATCGTATCATAATGTTTATTAGTACTATCGTACATGAGATAAACAGTATAGGTAGGAACTAAACCCCTCTCGATAAAATATTTAATTCCATCGAAAGCGGGTTCAGCACCGCGTGCATAATCTTTTTTATCAAAAACCATCAAAACTGTGCTTTCACAAACTAAATGTTGTTGAAATTTATTTAATTCACGAATACCACAACCTGCAGGAGGAATTCAAACTTGTGCATCCGTAATTAATTTTTCAGCCAAATTTGTTTGGATTTTTCCAATATCTCTGCGAACATCCAACCATTTCTTATGTATAGGACCCTCTCGAGCGGTATCGCGCACGGCATAAATTATCCCACAAACAATAGCCCTTGGAAGACACTTATTTTCATTGTTTTGAATACTTAAAATCGATTTCTTTTTGCTATTATCTGCTGAATTTTTATTCCATGCACCACCACTGAGATTTTGCACACATTGTACATTGATTTTAAAACTATCATTAAATTCAAATTTTTCTGCACTTTGAACAACAGAGAAAAAAATACCCCAGAAATCATTGAAGCTAAAATCTTTTACTTCACGAATTGACAAATATCCACAATCTTTTGCAAAAGTATCAGAATCAAATTTGACCCCAATGAAATCTGATGGCTGATATGGTTGAATAATTGTGTCAAAAATTTCTCGTAGAGCTGATTCGACCCACACAATAGGATTAATTTTTTCATTCGGTAAACTAGTGAATTTAATAAGATACTCGTCCCCGTGTAACTCCGAACTCGTTTCGCACTCGCTACGCTCGTGCTACACTCGTTCTTCGAACATTTGTGCTTGACAAAAAAACACTGACTTCCCTCCCTTGATGCATAATATACTATTTTTAATTTTTGAAAATTTACAAACTTCAAAATAGACTTTCCACTATATTTACTTTGATATATTTCATTTAATTTTGATTTAATTAAATTGGTGGGCTAATGCGGTAACAAAAAAAAAGAAAGAGAATAAAAGAAACTATTTCCAGTCTAAATCAAATACTCTGTCGAAACTTGCCAAATAAACATTTGTTAATGCCACGGAATTAAATATAGAGAACAAATCCTTGGAAAAAATCGTAGAGAATGTTTCACTGGATAATATAAAATGAGACCCAATATTGGCCCGAAAAGAGGAAAAAAAAAATTAGAAAAATTGTGTGCCACTTAATAGATTGTTTATTTAATATTTTACTCTTAACTTTATAAAATAAAACGACTTACGATTGTTGGAAAGAAGTTCCATCTCATTTTACTGTAAATCACGTTCACCTCGCTGTGGTCTGACTATCTCTCTAATCCATGGTGAGAGGTCAGCAGGTGGTCCATCACGATTCACAATAACTTGACACTCACAGTCCTGACTAATTACACTAGATTGTACCAATTTTTTATTTTCTGTATGATGCCTACACTTATTAAGTTCAATTTCGTTCACTATTTCGACACTATCGTCATCTATAACCATCCCCTCCACATCCTCCTCACCTTCCTCATTCACCTCTTTATCATATCTATTTTTATTTTCACTATTATTTGTAGTGGTTGCACTATTGTCCGTACACTTTTTACGCACAATTTCCTCCACCACAGTGACACTGTCATCATTATCAACAACCATATCCCCACTCCTCTCGCACACTTCTTCTTCTTCTTCTTCTTCTTCTTCGTCATCAGAAAAATCTTCAGGTAGCTGAGTGTAAATACCATATTTATCTTGCAAATCAAATGGAGAAATTTTTTTTAACGACCGTATATGAGGTCTAAAAATTCTTGGTGATGGCGGTGTTGGGTTTAGTGATGCTGGTGTTGGTGTTGGTGATGGTAGTGGTGTTGGCGTCGGTTGTGGTAGTGGTGATGATTTGGTTGCTGATATTACCGATGATGACGATAATGAAGATAATGAGGATGATGATGATGATGTGACGATGTCGATACCAGATGATCAAATCGCACTGTTGTCCACCCTCCTGTACTGGTAGCTGTAAAAAAAAAAATAAATATATTTAATATTTTTTTTTAAAGTATAATTTTTAAATAAGTAAAAACAAAATAATACTTACAAGCAATGGGTTCTTGTTGTGTGGTCAAGTTTGTTGTGCGCTCTTCTCTCTCACATTGTACACCTGAAAAACTAAATTTATTATTTATTTATATATAATATTTATTTTTATCATGTTTATTTAATGTTTATCAAGTTTATTTTAATTTTACTTACCAGGAATACTTTTACGCTTTCTGTATTTCTCTTCCATAGGTGTAAGCGAGGTAATCAGATGATTTATATGGTCTTTTAACCATTCATCATCTTGCATTGCGGGTTGAATGGCTTTCAATCCTTCTGTTAATAACAAGTTCAATGCTTGATAAATAAGCAATTGAACTTTTTCACGGTTAAAATCACCCACCACTAAACCTGAATCAAGAACAATCACGAGCTTACGAAATTCGCGAATAGCATCGTTCATTGCGTTTACACGTTTAGACATTGTATCGGCCACAATGCTGAATTTAGAAAAATTACGCTAAGAAAATTTTGGTAGCAAGTTAGTTTGAAGTCACGAGAGAAACTGGTGTTTTCACGCTGCGTTTGTCAGTTTTATGAATTTTCACATCTCCTACCCTAAAAATGTAGGTGAGGGTCGGCTAGAAGACTTTAAATATGATAAATATATGCGTCTTCTGAAATTTCAGAAAAACATAGTGCAGGAGAGTATAAAAGTGAGAGAGAGAAAGAAACTGGAGTGGGAAATGTCTTTGGAAACGAGTGCATTTTGTCTAACACAAGTTAGTACAATTTATGGAAAACAGTCCACGATGCAAATTTCAGGGAAGAAAGAAGCGAAGTCAGACTAGATGCGTTATTGTCTAGCCTAGAGGTAATTTACATAGACAGGTCCTGTGCGCGTCAGGTGAAGTGACAAACAAAAGGGATGCACTAGCCACGGTTTATGTGGTATTTTTTCCCACTATTATGATAATCACATTATCGAAAATCTATTATAAGATGTACAGATATGAACGTGTTTTTTAAGGAAAGTTTAAAAGCAGACGTTGTACGATATTCTCTAGTCATTCTGTAAAAATTGTTTCCAGTAATCATGTCAGGTGTATTGTCAAAACTTATGGCGAAAACTGTCGTTGACGCTGACAGTGAGGATACACAAGCATTTGATATGTCTGTAAACTACTCTGCAGTGCAAAACAAACGTGAATATCCTGAAGAAATGTTATCTTTAATGTATGTTCAAAGTGAGAAACCAGTAAAAAAGTTTAAATCTCTACAAAATCATCCGATGATTTTTACCACGAGTTATGATTTAAATAATTGGTGTTCTAAGAAAGTTACTATTGGCCTTGAAATTCAAGAAGGTGGACATTTTGTACCTACTATACGTTTCACCGATAAGAGGTCACGAGGAATTTCGCTACGTTTTGAAGAGTGGATAGAATTGCAGAAAAAATTTGATATTATTTGTGCTTACCCGGAAGTTAGAAACAATTACACATTAGACGGTTGTGTTTATCGTCCAGAACCTTTAAAAATTGGTGGTTGTGTACTACTTTTCACAACATCATACAACGCAAAAGCAATTTTAATTGGGAAGAGTTTAACCAGTGATTGTGACGCAAATGTAGTGGCTGATGATATAAACGGGAAGAAAAAATATAATTTTTCGAATAATATTGTCATGCAAGTGAACACGTTTGAAGGACTAATCAAATTAGTTGTTTGTATTGATGAACGTGTGAGACAGTTAATAAAAATTATTGACAATGTAAAATTGTGTAAGGATATTTTTGTTAGTGAATTGTGTACATATCTAGAATCACAAAATATTGTAAAACCTGTCGGTGAATTTATAGCACAATTGTTAAATGTGAAATTTGAACTTTTTAAAGATTTAGTTAAGGCTAGATTACCATTGGAAAAATTTGTTAATTTCTACTTTAAAATTATATTTTCTGAAATATCATGTTTACTAACTGACTTACTCTCTCTAGAGGTTAAAGAAAATATTTGTCAAAAATTATGAGAAAAAAAAGCAAAACAAAAAAGGAAACAACGAATAACTCTTGCATGTTACTTTTCGACATTTTGTTCTGACAATGTTTTATTGTAACATTATTATTATCATTATAATCAATATCTGTATTTACGAAATTGTTATAAAAAAAATGCACTAGTTTCGAAAAAAACAAATTTCTTGTCCATCATATCTTGTGTGTGTGTCAGTCTGTTATTTCTTCCTATTAACTTTATTTTTATCCTATCAACTTACGATATAAAAAAATAATAAATTTATTTAAAATATTATATTAATAATATTTTTGGTTAATTTTCTTAATAAATACTGAGTAATATTTTAATATTTTTGAAACTTTCAGACAAATTGCTTTAAAAGTTTTTATTTCAAATTTTCAGTGGAGATGGGTGGCGAGACGGCTGCAGCGGCGGCGGCGGCGCGCGCGCGCGTCGGTCCGCGGAACTCGTCTGAAATAAACTAATATGAGACGAGCTATACTCTACGCCAAAAACAAGCTTAAATTAGGCGTACGTACCAGGTTTAAATAAGCTTATTAAACCTGGTTCGCGTGCGGAACCAATATCAGCTTATAGGGTTCCGCACAATGCGCGCGTTTATTAATAAGCTTATTGAGAAATAATTTCTGAAAAAGTATAAAAAGAATAACACAATAATTATTTTGTTAGTGTAAAAAATGGATACACGCTGGAAACACCCGTTTACATCAATGATTTGTGGTCCTACAGGCTGCGGAAAGTCATTTTTTGTAAAACATTTTTTAAAATATGTTGAACATATGTGTGATACACGTTTTATGCGTGTTTTGTTTTATTACTTAGAGTGGCAATCTGCTTATTCTGAGTATGGTAAAACTATAGAATTTAAGGAAGGACTACCGCTACCTGCTGATTACTCAAATAATAACAAATGTCCGAAACTAATTGTTATCGATGATCTTATGCGTGAATCTTCAAATAACACAATTGTCGATCTTTTCACTAAAGGTAGTCACTACAAGAATCTCAGTGTAATTTTTATTACACAAAATTTATTTCATCAAGGTCATGGACAAAAAGATATTTCACTTAATGCGAATTATATTATTGTATTTAAAAATCCACGTGACAGAGCCCAATTCCAACATCTTGCTCGTCAAATCTATCCAGAGAATCCACGTTTTTTACAGGAGGCTTATCACGATGCTACTTCAAAACCCCATGGCTATCTTCTTCTTGATTTAAAACAGTCTACGCCCGACAATTGTCGTTTTAGAACGAATATATTTCCGAGTGATGAGTTTTTGTATGTTTATTTACCACTGAAAAGTGTAAAAAGAGTAGATGGACACGAACAGATACCAGTTGTAAGATTGTAATTGCGTCGAATATATGCAAATGTATTGGTGTGAAAAACACATCTGCTTTAAATGCATTATATCACCTTGATACTAAACAAAAACGAGCAATTCTATCGTCAGCTGATTCTAAACCTATTAAGTGTATTTGCGAGTGTGCATTAACTATTTTAGCTGGAAATATACCGCTCAAAACAGTAGAAAAACGTAAATTAAAAAAACATAGACAAAAGTTGAGAAAATTAGCAGAAGCAAAAGGAAACTGGAAAAACAAAAAAAAAGTTTATTGTACAAAAAGGTTGAGGTTTTTTACCCCTTTTACTGGCACCAATTGTTGGTAATATTCTATCAAATCTATTCACATAAGTTACTTTAATATTTTAAAATATGGAACACGCGAGAAAAATGGTTTTAGTTCATAGCGAACAAATTAAAAAAATACATAAACAATTATCTTCTTCATCAACTTTTGGTAATCCACATGTTTTTCTAAACAATTCTGGGGTGGAGAATAATATAAAAGCAAATAATCAAAAAGATAATACTGTTACTGAAAACGTTTATAAATTACCATTAGCTACTATTCAGACACCTGGAAATTTTATGACTCGTCTTGACAGTGAAATGAGTCTAATTTTAAACTCACCTTTTTTGAAAGATGAACGTGAGAAATGGAAAATGTACCATCAAGTATAACAAAAATACTTTTTTTTCAGTAGTGTTAAAAGTAAACCAGAAAATACAACAGAAAAAAATAATAACAATAACGAAGATGTTGATAATAATGCATCAATGAGTGTTGAAGACATTCTTGCTACTGTCCCGAAAACTTCTAACCTCAAAGGAGCAATACTACTATCACGTCTCGTTAAACCAGATTTACAACAGCGTTTCAAGTGGGATGCACGTGGTGTTGTTTTTATTGATGAAAAACAATTGCAAAATTCAAATATTGCTGATTTATTAAATGATGCTTTAAGAAATAGAAAAAGAGTTAATCCAGTAGCAAGACTTCAGTTTGCCACTTTCCTTCAAGGGGTTGGTATTTCACGTGAAATTGTGACAAATACTGAATATTGGAAAAAGAATATACAACAATCGTCTTTAAATACACATCCTCAAAAGGAACCGGTTCAAAATTTAGCTTTTCAAGATACACTATTAACAGAAGACGACAGTTCATCAGACAATGGTTCTAGTCGAGCAAGAAGTAGAAGTAAAAATCGTGTAAGACAGAGTGCGAAGAAAAACAGAGAAAGAAGTGGTTGGCTTTCTCTCTTATTAAAATAATGAAAATACTAGAAGAAATATATTACAATCCCTCCCATGAAGCATCTTATTCTGGTATTAAAAAACTTGTACAAGCTGTACGCGGCAAAATATCAAGAAAAAAGGTTGTTGATTGGTTAAAACGTCAAGACACCTATAATTTACATATTCCTACACGTCGTAAATTTCAACGTTCATTTTATAATGTTACAAATATTGATGATCTTTGGGAAGTTGATTTGGTAGATTTAAAAAATTTGAAAGATTATAACGATAATTATGTATACCTTCTTGTAGTAATAGATGTATTGAGTAAATATGTTTGGGTTGAACCACTTAAAACTAAAACTGGAAATGAGGTAAAAAATGCATTTGAACGTATTCTTAAACAAAATAGAGGAAAGCGGATTCCTCAATGTGTTCAGAGTGATAGAGGGAAAGAATTTTTAGCTAAAGAGTTTCAACAATGTTTATTGAAACATGAAATAAGATTTCGTGCTGTGCGTGATCCAAATCATAAAGCAGCAATTGTTAAAAGAGTTAATCGTACACTTAAGGAACGTATGTGGCGGTATTTCTCACATCGCAATACACATCGTTATGTAGATGTTTTACAACAAATTGTACTTGCTTATAATAATACAAGCCATACATCTACAAAAATGCGACCGTCTTCTGTGACTTAAAAAAATGCAAGAGAGGCTTATTTAAATATTGTAAAAAAATACGATAAAACCGCATTACACGGTGAAAAAAAAGCTAAATATAAGGTAGGTGATTTTGTGAGAATCAGTAGAGAGAGAGAGAGAGAGGAGTGTTTAAGAAAGGTTATGAAGCAGGTTGGACTAAAGAAATTTTTGTCATAAATCGTATTTTTAACAAAAGAGAAAATCCACCTACAGTCTACGAATTGAAAGACTTGGACGGTGAGATTATAGATGGTCATTTTTATGTACGAGAATTATCAGCTGTTAAGAAAGAGAATCTTCTGAGAGAAACTGAATTTATTATTGAAAAAATAATTCGAAGTACGGGTAACGGTGAAAAAAAAACAATTACTTGTAAAGTGGAAGGGTTATCCTAAAAAATTTAATTCATGGATACCTTAAAATTTTCCAAAAATTTGACCAAAAAAAAGTCAAAAAAAAATTTTAAAATAATTTTTCTTACATTTGGCCTTGAATAACGTTTATGAATAAATTATTTTCAAATTCCTTATCTTTTTCTACGTCTTTTAAAAAAAAAATTGATGGAGGGTCTGAAACTAACGGAGATATTCAATTTTTACTGCGGCGGTTCACTGTATGGCGCCACTGCTGACATTGCGCTGCGCCGCGGCGCGAGGCAAAAAAACGTACGTGGACAAATTAAAATAAAGCCCACAAATATTAACCGATTTAGATTTTTTTTTTCATATAAAGGTAATAAAATTATGCATACTACCTCTGATTTTGTTACTTGACAAATAGTTGTTTTCATTTGTTTATTTATTGTTAAAAATAAAAAATAAAAATTCTCATTTAAACCAGTTTAATTCTTCATTAAACGCAATAATTAAATTAGGAATGACGAAAAATGTTGATTTTATGATTTAAGAACAAATTCTAATAGTGAGTTAATTGTTTAAAAAATGTTTGTATTTGTTAGAAACAAATTAGTGGAAGAAAAATATTTTTATCATTTACTTGACATTTATCAATCTAAATCTATCTATTATTCAATATTTATAACTAATTAGTAATTAATATTACAAAAATTATTAAAAAAAATTATTTTGTTTATTTATAAGCAAATCTTCTAAAAAAATTCCTTAAATTTGAACTATTTTTTTAATTTTAAAGAAAATTTAATGATTATAAATAATTAGTATTGTTATTAATAATTTTTTAAACAATTTTACTTCTCCAGTTCTTTATAGCAAACTTACTGAAAGTAAGTAATCTATTAAGAACAATACTAATAATTTATAATTATTAAATTTTCTTTAAAATTTGGAAAATGGTTTAAATTTAAGGAGATAAGAAAAAGAACAAAGCCTATACGACTAAAAGTAATGAAGCTATGAATTTGTTAATTAATTATTGTTTAAACAATGTAAAAGTTGAAAAAAAATTAAATTTTGCTTCTTTCAACAATTTACAGAAATAATATTGTACATTTTGTATAAAATTTCAGTAATTTCATGATAAGGAATTGGACAAGTAAAATTGTTTATAAGATTTGTTTATAAATAAACAAAATAATTTGTTTATAATAATTTTTGTAATATTAATTACTAACTAGTTATAAATATTAAGTAATAGATAGATTTAGATTGATAAATGTCAAGTAAATGATAAAAATATTTTTCTTCCACTAATTTGTTTATAACAAATACAAACATTTTTTAAACAATTAACTCACTATTAGAATTTGTTCTTAAATCATAAATTCAACACTTTTCGTCATTCCTAATTTAATTATTGCGTTTAATGAAGAATTAAACTGGTTTAAATGAGAATTTTTGTTTTTTATTTTTAACAATAAATAAACAAATGAAAACAACTATTTGTCAAATAACAAAATCAGAGGTGGTATGCATAATTTTATTACTTTTATATGAAAAACAAAATTCTAAATCGGTTAATATTTGTGGGCTTTATTTTAATTTGTCCACGTACGTTTTTTTGCCTCGCGCCGCGGCGCAGCGCAATGTCAGCCGTGGCGCCATACAGTGAACCGCCGCACTAAAAATTGAATATCTCCGTTAGTTTCAGACCCTCCATCAATTTTTTTTTAAAAGACGTAGAAAAAGATAAGGAATTTGAAAATAATTAATAATAATAATCGCACACTTCATTCTTTCATTCTTTCATTCTGTCCACACCTGAAGTTTGGCTCTATAGATGTTTTTATGTTTTAAATCAATAACTTTTGAAAAAATGTATTTTTATATTAATTATAAGATTTCTAATTTTATTTATTTAATTATTAATTCTCCTGATTCTAAATTTTAAATCAATTGACAAATTTATATAGTTTATTTTCAATAATATTAATGTATTACAATACAAAACGTGTCTTATTTCAAGCTACTTTACAGATTTTAATAAAGATTCAACGAATTTTAAATTTAATATGAAAATTAATGAATATTTTATGTTATAATTTATAATAATATATGAATAATTTTCATAATAATATTTCGTTTTTTTAATTACTTCTAAAAAAGACAATATAAATAAGAATACAGAATGAAATATCATGATATAATTGGAAAAAAGCGAGCACTGTTTTCAAATATTTATTAAGATTTTTAAATCCCTTCTTTATTATTTATTCCTCTTTTAATCATTTCTTTTTTTAAATTGAAATCTTCTTCTCTATTTTAAATAAAAATACATACCAACTTTAATTTCTCGAAATAAATGTTGTATTTTTTATCTCAAAATGCTTATTTTGTATTGGTAAATTATTAAACTTATTTAATTTATAATTTTATTATAGGTTTCAAATTAGGATCAATTATAATTTTAATCAGTTCAATTGTAAAAACAAAAAATAAGATTGACTGAAATATATTTTTCACTATATTATAGATTTGCCAAGCCCGTCAGGCTAAAAATTCATTAAAATCAAGATCAAGATCCCAAAATTTTCACAAAAAAAGCGCTGATCACAAAAATCAAATATCTAAAATAATTTCATAAAATTAAAGAAAAATATCTATTTATTAATAGAAGTTTGAATTAATAAAAGAATTTAGAATCGATAAATTGAAATATTAATTGATTTAAATAATATTAAAGTTTGGATCGATTTAAAATTTCCAAAAGTTCTTTAAATTCTTATAATTATATGGGTTTAAGTTTGAAACACCTAAAATATGCATTGTTAGAATTTGAAAATATTTGAAGTTCATAATAGGTCTAGCATGAATTAATCAAATTCGAACAATTAAAAGTTTTAAGTAATTTAAGTTTAATATTACTAAAATTTTAAAAATTCAAAGTTCTTATACTAATTATTAAAGTTTGAAGCAATTAAAATTCGTATTAATAAAATCAAGTTTAAAATTTGTAATTTAATTTAATTTGTAAAGGTAAAAGATTGGAATAATTGTTCCCATGGATTAAATTAAAAAAAAGTTATACATTTTAAAACTTTAGTTATATTTCAATTTTGATTAATTCAAGTTTGAAATATTTTCAATTTGAATCGATAGAAGTTGTAAATTTTTTAATTTCGAGGAATGAAAAAATATTGATAAAAATTTTGAAGAATGGTTTGTTATTAATTGAATTTTGTAAAAAAAAATTTAAAATAAGGAATTCTTATTATCAAAAGATGTTTGGAATAAATTAAGTTTGCATAAAAGTTTAAATATATTTTGTTCACAGCACTATTGAAAGAGAAATATTCTTACTTTTTGTAACATACAATAATTTTTTTTATTTTTAACTGGGGAAGAAAATCTGATTTATTTTTTAAAATTTATTTCTATTTATTAATTTGTAACAAATTTTAATAAATCAAAATTAATTCACAAAATTTAATTTCATAATATATAATTAATTTTATCTAAATAAGTTTATAGTTTATTTGTTGTATTTAAACTATATATTAGCCAATAAAAAATGCAATTTTCGCGTTCTTCTTTTGCTTAGTAATAATAATAATCGCAAACTTTATGCATTCATTCTTTCATTCTGTTCACATCTATTCATGTTTTTCTGTTTTAAATCAATAACTTTTGAAAAACTGTATTTTTATATATGATTTCTAATTTTACTTATTTATTTATTAATTCTCCTGAATTTTAAATTTAAATTAAGTAATAAATTTATATTTTATTTTTAACAATAGTGTATTAAAATATAAATGCATGTTTCACTTTAATCTACTTTACAGTTTTTAATAAAGATTGACACCACTTTAAACATAATATGAAGATTAATGAAAAAATATGTAGATATAAATAATTTAAAATAATTTAATGTTTCCAATATATTCAACGATTTGATTATAATTTTATTGAATACAACATAAATAAGAATAGAAATGAATATCATAAAATTAAATTGAAGAAAGCGTGCACAGTTTTTCAATATTTTTTAAGGCTTTTAAATGCCGTCTTTATAATTTATTGCTTTTTTTGGTAGACTTACATTTGTTAAACTAAATATATTTTTGGTTGATATAAAAATTCCTTAAAATTTAAAGCGTAGAAGTTTAAATTGAATGATATTTAAATTTTTGGAAATAAGATTTTAAATTGTTTTAAATGATTCTTAGGAAGAGAAGTCTGCGTAAATAAAAAATTTAGAATCGGTAAATTCAAGTATTAATTAATTAAAGTTTGGATTAAGTATAAGTTTGAATCGATTTGAAATTTCCAAATTTCTATAAGTTGAAATTAATAGTTTTTATATTTGCAAATGATTTCAGGTTGCACTGTTTCCAATTTTTTAAAATATTTTTAGACTTAAATAGTGGAAATAGTAATCATAAAGTTTGGATTAATTTAAGTTCTAATATTAAAATTCACATTTTTTATAATTTAAAGATTTTAATATTGGCTGAAGTTTGAAATTCCTAATTTAAATATGCACTGTTAAAATTAAAAAATATTTATAAGTTTATAATAGTTTTAACATGAATTGATTAAAGCTTGAACCATTAAAAGTTTTAAATAATAATTGAAGTTTATTATTATTCAAATTTGAATAATTCATAATTCCTACATATATTATTTGAATACACTTTTTGCGCCTCAGATACAATAAAGATACCATAATATTATAGTTTAAGACACTTTCGAGACACTTGTTTTTAGAGTAAACTAATTAAAATTTGAAACAATTTGCATTCATATTAATAAAATCAAGTTTAAAATTTTTAATATAATTTAATTTGTAAAAGTTAAAGATTGAAATAAAATAAAATGAACTCATTTTTATTTTAATTTCTAAAAAACACAAATTATTTCAATCTTTCACTTTTACAAATTGAATTAAATTAACCCTCAACTGCTAAACTGGGTCTGACAGACCCGGTAGACCTTTTCCGCTCTCTCCTACACCAGACTGTAGATTGAAAATACTGAAAAAATGGCTCTAAAAACCCGGGTTTGTCAGACCCAATCTAGCAGTTGAGTGTTAAAAATCTTAAACTTGATTTATAAATCTTAAAAATTTGGTTATATTGCAATTTTGATTATAATTGAAGTTTGAAATAATTTAAATTAATAGAAGTTAAGAATTTTTTAATTTGGAAAAATTTAAATTTATATCGATAAATTTAAAACCTTTAAATTACGTTTCAAACGGCTACAAATCATCTATAAATCCTGTAAATATGAAGCAAATCCATTAAAAACTACAAAAAATATCATGCTTTGAAAAAACTCGTATCTCAAAATTCAAAGCTCTCTAACTTCAACAATTTTGAAAATTTTTGAAAAATCTTTAGCCCACAAATAACTCTTACCTTACACTAAACTTTTGCCAATTTTCAAGAAAATCGAAAGACCCCAAACCAACTTTGTTCTTTTTGGGAAATTTTGACCCAGTAGTATGAAATATTTCCACATAATACAACAACACGCTTTACTACGCAACTACCACATGAGATTCGATTAAGTGGTCGTTGGGCTGTTGCGCTTACTGAAATACAATTTCCTCGTACATTTTTACACGTAAGAGATGACAATTCCGAGAAAATTGAAAATCGTATTGCTCTAATGACACTCGTAACAAATGCTAATGTGAAAGAAAATTATAATAAAAATGTGGATGAATTATTTATAGATGAAGAAAATATACTTCAAAAATATAAATTTCCCTTTCTCATAAAAAGTGAAACGGAAATGAATAAGATTGATGACAATAGTATTAGAGAGAACTACAATCCTCAACATCTGCTGAGTGGAATATGGCGTCGTCCTATTGTCTCGAATTTTCGTCCAGGTGTATACAATAAAATTAAAGATGTTATTACAGCGATAAACCAGACAGATATTGGTAAAAGTCATGTAATGTTAACTTTTAACGATGATGGAAACGGATATGTTAGAGCAGAGAAAATTTGTAAAAACGATTGTAAACTAGGCAGTGAACATTATCTGGTTATAAGTGAAAAAATATCTCGTATTCTTGGTTTTTCACATAAGAAAATTTTACCCGTGAAGTCGTGTTATGCAAATCATCCTGCTAGCTTGACAACAGGACTACCTGAAAAATTGTTTATCTACTGTGATGTGTGTGAGCCACGTATAACAGGCGATGTACAAACACCACTTTTATGAATTATACCTGTTGATACTCGAAACTATATTTTTGCTTCTACTCAGGTTACACAATTATCACCTCCAAATTATATTCCTCTTATCCGTACGCAATTCCGTACAATAGAAGTTGAGATAAGAGATCATATTAGTCTTCCTATACCATTCGAGTTTGGTACTTTGACTGTGACACTACATTTCAAAAAAATTGATTAAATAGAATGGCTCATTATATCGATTATTATACTTCGCAGGTGGGTAGAGGTGGAATATCAAAAATTTATGTTGGCTCACCATATCAGAGAGAACATGGGATTGGAAGTTTTCTTGGAGGACTTTTTCGACGTGTATTACCTGTACTGACACGGGGTGCTCGAGCTGTTGGTAGAGAAGCATTACGCACTGGTCTTCACACTTTAGACGATGTTGAGAATAACATACCGTTTAAACAAGCAATCCAAATACGATTTCAGGAGGATCGAGACAATTTAAAAAGTGTAAAAGAAAAACAAAAAGAAAAAGAGTAAATAGAAGAAAAACAAATAAAAAACCTAAAAAAAAATTAAAAAACGAATAAGAAGAAAAAAAGGAAAGAAACGTAAAATATCAAGAAAAAAATACAAAATTTGATGATATTTTTGGTACTAAATAAAACTAAAAATGTCTTTCCTACATTCTCACTCTTGCGAGTGTTTAAAAACTGAGTTAGATCTATTTTCATTACCACCTACACAAACATCTATGGAAAGTTCACAATGGGTTCATTATAAGCCTGTTTTCTCTTTATCCGATGATCCCCCAATAGAATTTGTTATCCCTGGACATGGTAAAGTATACATTGATATTGCACACACCATGCTTAGTATTCGTGTTGATTTACATTCTTTGAAAAAAACAGATACAGAGAAAGAAACGTTGCAGCTGGCTAGTGTCGTAAATAATTTACTACATTCACTATTTAATCAGGTGGATGTATACTTTAACCAAAAACTTGTCTCGCCAGCAAATAATAATGCGTATACATATAGAGCTTATTTGGAAACTCTTCTTAATTATGGACCACAAGCAAAAAACAGTCATCTTATCTCTGCGCTATGGATTACCGATACAGCCGGAAAAATGGATGATATCACTTCAGAGGACACAGGGTTCAATGAACGACGAAAATATTTAACTCATGATGATTCAATAGATTTGATTGGTCATCTACATTGCGATGTATTCAATCAAAATAAATTTCTTTTAAATGGTGTTAAAGTGAGACTACGTTTGGTACGTACAAAAGATGCGTTTGTTCTCATGGACCCAACAGGTGAATGTAGCATTCACATTGCAGAAGCTACTCTACTTGTTCGTCGTGCAAAAATAAGCCCTGGTATTTTACTTGCACATGCAAATGCACTTTCTCAAGGTACGGCGAAATACCCAATCACACGAGTTGAGGTGAAGACGTTTACTTTACACAGTGGAGTACATGGTGATACTCTTGACAATGTCATTCTTGGTCAACTTCCTAAAAGAATAATAATTGGGATTGTTGATAATAAAGCCTTTAACGGTAACACTAAACTTAACCCATTTAATTTTAAAAATTATTCAATTAATTTTCTCTCACTATATGTCGATGGTATGCAAATACCATCTAAACCATTACAACCTGATTTTAGTAAAAAAGAACTTTATGTGGAGGCTTATCAAACTCCCTTTATTTGGACCGGTATACATTTTCTCAACGAAGGTAATGATATTAAGCGATTTAATTACAGTGAAGGTTTTTGTCTTTTTGCTTTTGATCTTACACCTGATCTTTCTGCAAACTGTTATTCTCATTGGAATCTTGTAAAAAGTGGAAGTCTGAGAATTGAAGTTCACTTTGCGGTACCATTGACAAGTACAGTAAATTGTATTGTTTATGCTGAGTATGACAACGTGTTGGAAATAGATTCGTCACGACAGGTTATTGTTGATTTTGGAAGTTAAGTTATTCACGAAATATAACCCACCACATCATACATACATGTGTAATTTGAAATTTAAAATTTTTCTTTATCTATGCCACATCACACAGTATTGCATCACCCTTATAATGTATATAAACCGGAAAAGACAGGTTCATTTCTACCACTTTCGTAGAACAGTAAGGACGGTAGCTGTGCGTTAAATTATCAAATTGTTGTGAAGTGATGGATTTCGTTGTCGATATCCAGGGTTTTCGTAGCGTGGAAGGTAAATTTATTGAAAAAAAAAGTGGCTGTGCTCGCATTAAACGAAGACTTCATTGGATATTGGATTGCAGCACCACCATACCCATTTACTGAATTGAGCCATTGTGCAAAAGAACATAACAACTGGTTAATTTGCTCATTTCATGGAATTGAGTGGTTCGAAGGTGACGTTGCTCTTAAATATCTATATGCAAACTTGCGTACTGTGGCAAAAACAGCGGTGAAAATTTATACGCGTGGCCAAGAAAAGGATAAAATTCTTCAAAATGTGATGAGCCGTCAAATTATAAACTTGGAAGTATATAATTGTCCAAGTTTTAAAAAACTCCAAGAATCCGGTGGTTTTTGTCTGCATTATGGTTTTAAGAAGGAAAAATCTTATACATGTGCAGTAAATAACGCTTATAAATTAAAAAAGTGGTTATTGCAACAAAAAACGGAACAAGTTTTAATGTTACCACAAATCGGAATTGATGTGGCAGAATATGGTGGAGAAGAAACACTAAATCCAACACCAAAAACAAAAAATTGTTTACCGATGTTTAATAAGAAAATAAAAAAGGTCAGCTTTGATAAAAATATTTTAAAAGATGCTGGAATTATATGTGATGGAATAGAAAAGAAACCTTCTACTACTACTACTACTACTTTTCTTTTTTGCGTAGGATGTGAAACCCTGCTACCAGGTACCCTGTAGCCCGTACTACAGGGTTATGCGGGGGTGGCGATGTTCTGCCGAGCCGCTAAAAACACACCCTTATTTGGGGACCTTAAGAACCACTCCCGGCTAGCACTTTTTGCGCGTATCGCCATCGGGAGTAGTCTTATATCCCCTCCTCTGTCGCCAAATCGACTTTCTCCCTTATTCTACGGGACCTCCATTCTTTGGCGACCATCGACATCTTTGAGCCTCATAACATAATGTATGAAGGTCTCGATGGTTCGCCAATTCTCGGGAGAGCGAGTCATAAGCGGGATCATGTTCTCCGGTGTAACCTTGCGATTAACACCAGTAAACATAACCTGCCTCTCCGCGTCCCAACGCTTACAGCTAAAGAGTGTGTGCTCTGGGTCGTCCACTGGGAACTTGCAGTACACACACTCCGAGCTACCAACTTTTTTAAATCGCTACTACTACTACTACTACAGTAGAGACCCCATTATCCGGACTAATGAATGCAGGCACTCATCCGGATAATCGAAAATCCGGATAATCGAAAAAAGTACGAAATAAATGAATTTTCAATTTATAATTTTGGGTATTTATTTCCAATGAATTTAAATAAGACTGAAACAATCTAAAACTCTTAAAATTGACATTAATAAATGTTTAGTTAGAAATATTACGAAAGTCGATGATTTAAAAGCTGACAGTTTTCTGCTTTGTGTATTTCCACAGCTATGAAATTTTACCCTAAGGATATAAATTTTTCACGTACTTAATGGTTTCTTGTACTTTAAATATCAAAATACTAACTTTTAAAATATTCATGGTATTAAATGGTAATAAACTTTACAATTAAAAAAAAAAAAATTGAAATTTATCCGGATAATAGGGGTCCGGATAATGGGGTCTCCACTGTACTACTACAAATGAAGTGAATAAACTTCTTCAAAATTTTCCATCACTTGGTGCACCATTTTTAGAAAAAGACAATCATGAACAGTCTATAGATTCTACAACTTCTACAAGTGATTCCTCGGAATACCGCTGGGGTGTTTCCAGCGGATAGGATTCCTAACCTCTTGATGAAACCGGTGTCAATTATAATTAATACAGATGGCTATTGAAAACCAGGCGCTCGCTAGATCGCCATCTTTATTGATCAACATGGCAGAGAAACCTTCTTCGACAGCTATGGTCTTCCGCCTCATATTCCTGAACATGTTGATTGTCTGCGTCGAAACTGTACCTTCTACCAGTAGAACACAGAACAATTACAAAGTTTCTCTTCTGATGTATGTGGTCAGTTTTGTGTTATGTTTCTTTTTTATACGTGCAGTGGTGTCAGCTTGTGTGATTTTGTTAATCTTTTTTCTAAAGATTTTGTAAAAAATGATTTTATCGCTAATTGTTTTATAAAAAAATTTTGAATAAGATTAATAAAAATAATAATAATAATATGTTTGAAAAATTACACAGTTTTCAAGGTGGTCAAGGTTATTGTTATTGTTGTCTCTCTCCTCACGTGGTCGATCTTGTCTATATTAGTATATATATATGTCATGCGTCATAAATGTCTAGTCATAGTTCTATCGATGGTTATACTTAAAAATATCTTATTATATTAATTATTCTTATTTGGCTAACTAGGTTAAAAATATGAATTATTACTATTATTATTATATTACAATTTAATTATCTATGTATGTGTGTGTGTGTTTGTGTTAAAAATTAATAAATATTGTAAGACTATATAACTTTTTTATTTCACCTACCCCCACATTAGAGTAAGATGCTTTTCTTTTTAAATCTAGGATACTTTAGGATTTTCCTAATCCGTGATAGTTTTGAGTTTTATTGGCCCCTGTACTAAAAGGTTAAAATATAATATTCGAATTGTGTACTTTCCATTTAATTTGAAAACTTTTTGGAAGATTTTAAACTCCAAATAATTCCTTTTAATCATTACACAGAATTATTTGCGACATTTCATATAAATCACGACAGTCAATTTTAGGACGGCATAAAGTTGATTTGTTGTTTAATCGATATTCCATTCCCTAATTTATGACGTCATATTTAGCTAAGGTAGAAAGAAATAAAGATAGTTTCTCATCTGTCAAACTAAGATCTATAATTCCAAGATATCCAGAAGGAAAGTTTCTAATTGATCCTTCTTTACCAATAAACCTGATTAAAGAAAATGAATTATCGCCGTCCGTAGACGTAGATCGTTCTGAAGTCTACATTTTAAGAAAAGGGTCTATTGTGACAATAGGTTTAGTGGAGTTGTACTATAATAACTCAATCATTGAGTTTCAAGTCACTCCATTTGAGGGTTTAAGCGAGTTCATAGGGATTCTAGGATCACCATACCTTAGAACTTTAAATTGCCCATCATAACCTACAAATTTATTAATAACACTTCAGCTGATTTTAAATTCCTAAGTATAACATATTTATTGTATCTTGATCCTCTAAGGTTAAAATTATTACATTAACCCGAAGGGTTGTGATTCCAACATTTAAAACCTTTCTATTCTCTACTTAATCGAATAGAAAGTAAATTGTTTAATGGTGGATGTCATTGTTTTAAATTTTAATTAAACTAATTTCCATAATGTTTTAATTAGTGCGAATAATATCACTTTTAATATTTGAATGAAAAAGTTGACAATTATGCGTAAAACACAACCCAGTAATAAAATTAAAAGTTGTTGTACTTATGTCATCTAATTTGTCTATCAAGCATCAAAAGAAAACTATAGTCACAATATACTCAGATTGTTTAACGAATAAATTTTGTGCTTTTGTTTATGACCCAACTTTAACCATCAATTTAATAGAAAGTGACTGTTTAGAAAGCTTTATGAAAATAAATTATTCAAAATTGTGTATAATACGGCAAAAACAGCTGACAACAAGTGGTATTGTTCTAATCCCAGTATTAGTCAAACCCGTGCATTTTAACGTTGTGAGTACAGGACAAGAATTAAGGGTAGCTGGTGTCGTAGGACACCCTTTCATGAACAAATTTAACCTGTAAAAGAAAGAAAGAGAAAGAAAATATCGCTTGATAAAATTGAGCAACAATAATAGGGCATTTCATTGGGAAACTAAGAATTAGCAAGATAGCTTGCTCTAGGAATGTACGTTTTTGAGAATCTATTGTTCAAAAAGGATCTACATTCCCAAGTATATCTAAATTCATGCGATTTTAAAGAATCGAGTAATTTATTTATAGCCAGCCCAGTTGCCACCATAAATTTAATCGACGAGAAGAAATTATCAAAACACGTACGGATCAACCAATCCAAATCTATTTTTATAGATCAAGATACTTTTACTACGACAGGAACAGTGCGAATCTTGATCGCAAATCACTACGTGACCTTTCACACAGTTAAATCAGAACGATCTGAAATAGTTGGAATATTAGGAATGCCATTTTTGCGAACAAATCCAAAAGATTTTACATTGTAAGATCATAAGAAAATTCGTTAAAATCCACTTGAAACTTATCCAGAAAATTAGTGCTTTACATGAATTCTTCTATTCAAATATTGTGTGATCATTATTTATTACTTTGTTTCATTATAGTTTGGACTTATATAATTCTAGGAGCTATCTGCCTATTATATTTGCATAGAGCCCTGCTTAATGTAGGTTCAAAATCCTAAATAAATTTTAGTTGAACTAAGATTCATTTGTTAATGAACAAACGATAATTATTACCAAGTCAGAAATAATAAAATTGAAGTAAGTTTTAAATTTTTCTAATTAAAAGGTATAAGTTATCTATTCAACGGAAATTTAAAATCAATAAACAATTTTGATTATAAAAATTTCAGTAGAAATGAATAATTTAAAAAAATTTTAAATAAATAGTTGTTATTAATAAACAATTCGATATATAAAAAGAAAAATTATACGAGCCACCTAGGATTCGATCCTGAGACACTTGGATTTCGAGTCCAGTAGGCTGACCACTGTGCCATTGAGGCTTCTTATCAGACGCTCGAACGGCATTTATAAGCTACAGTGCGATGGAGCAAATCATCTTTTAGGAAAAGCGGCCACAGCAACCGCGGAAGAGCCACGGAACTTCCTTGGTGAACGACAAGGTCGTGCGCCAGAGACTTCAATGCGTGGATAAGAGAGTGCAAAGTAGTAGGGGATAATAGTTGCGTCTCTTTCTAAATCTGCTAATTATAAAGATGGAAATACTTTTCTCAGCGGAGCGTATTTAATCCTCTTGATTGATAATTAAAATATAATATTATTATATATTTTTTTTTTGCTCGCAGCATTTATTTACATTATTATAACCCTATGTGCAACCTTATTCTTGTTGATAGTTAATTAAGGTATACCGATTGATTAAATTTAAAGTACACAATTATTTTACTTTCCAACAATAATGACGGAAACCAAGAATCCAGGCAAGGATGGTTCCTTTAGTGGAACCATTGACCGAACATTAAATGACGCGATGGTCACGTCTATGGCTGAATGTTTGGCCTTACAACAAGGCGTTATGAATATCCCCTTTTATGACGGGAAAAATATACCCGTGAAAGATTTCATTCAGGACATCATAAACGGAGAGTCCAGTGTACCCGCAAATTGTGAAGCTCAATTCACCAAAGCTGTGCTATCTAAATTAAAAGGTGCAGCTCGAGATAGTACCCATGGAAAAACCTTTAACAACACGGAGCAAATTATTCAACATTTAAAACAACGATTTGCACCACGCAAATCCTACTCTTGGTATTTGCACGATATGTCTACAATTCGAACAAGTCGCAATGAGAGTGCCAGCGAGTTTAATGACAAATTAACTTTATTGATGTCAGGAGCACAAGCGGCGTTAGAAGATAAATATGGAATGGAAAAGGCAAAAGGGATGATGGAATTCTTAACGGATTGCGTATTGGAGGCGTTCATTAGAGGTCTTCCTGATGGAGTTTCTAGTGTAGTAGAAGCTAGAGGAGCCAAAACTCTTGAAGGAGCGTTGAAACACGCGCTAGAGTTCGAATACAAACAACCGGTAAACTACAATAATGCGGATCATTTTTTGCGTTATCAACAAACTAATGAACACGGACCGCGAGACAGAAGTCCCACTCCTCATGTGAGATTTTCACCCCCTGTTCCAGCTCCTAGAGATTACTCCCAATCACCAACCCCCACGGTTATTTTAAAACACCCTTATGGACCATCTTCTTCAACATCTGGTTATTTTCCACTACAACCATACTATCCGAACCCACTCACCCCCCAATCTCAACAACCCAATCAGGGATATTCTTATCAAGGAAATAGAACACCTCCTCGTTCTCAATCCTTAATTCCAATTAGTGACAAGAATTTAAACTTAAGTTCTGCTCCTCGTGTCGACGCGTCGATGAGCGCAGACAAAACGGATCAGCGTCAAGCAAATGTAAGAATACTTAAGAAACAAGAACAATTTTGCACACTAAAACTAACCAAGAGTCACCAGTGATTGAATTATTATTATTAATTCACTCAGAAAAGAGAAAGTCGAAATATCATTTTGGCATAATTTAATAGTTACCTATTCTGACCCAATTAAACCGATATTTTTCGCAGACAACGAATCGGTAAAGGCTAGAGAAACTTTAGTCGAAAATAAGGCGAATCACAAAAATAAACTGAGCGTTAAGGCAAGGTCAAGACAGGTCGCCCAATAGAAGTTCTTAACAAAGAAATTAGGGAAGGATACCTGCCATTAATAAGAACGATAAAAGGAATTTTTATTGGAGAAGGAGCAGTTACAAATAAAAATAACACCTGTTATGTGTTGGCAATAAACACGACCCCCAACGACATAGATTTGGAAGTACCGCCACAAGAGTTAGTACCCTTTAAATATTATAACCTACCAGGCGAAGATTCAGATGAAGAATATTCAGAAGATCCTTCTACTGCTCCTCTAGATAGAACTTCAGCTATCATTGACAATTTACAACTAGATCATTTACTTCCAGAAGAAAAAGACCATGTCATTCAACTAGTAAAGGATTTTCCTGAAAATTTTCATCTGTCTGGAGAACCCCTTACTTCTACACCCTTAGTGAAACATAAAATACCAACAATTAACGAGGTACCAATACATACGAAACAATACAGATTTTCACCCTTTCAGAGAGAAGAAATCGATAAGGCCAGTATATTAGATTGCCTCGGAAAAGCACAATATTTCTCGATATTTGACTTAGCGAGTAGATTCCACCAAATAGAACTAGATCCATCAGATTGGATAAAAACAGCGTTTTCCACGATTAATGGACATTATGAATATATCAGGATGCCCATGGGATTAAAAAATTCACCAGCAACGTTTCAAAGACTCATGGACTTGGTTCTGTTAGAATTACAGGGAATAGAGTTATTTGTGTACTTAGATGACGTAGTTGTCTATGCAAACGACCTTGAAGAACGTGATAAGAAGGTAAGACGACTATTAGAAAGGTTAAAAGCAGCTAACCTCACTCTACAGCCGGAAAAATTTGAATTTCTGCGAAGAGAAGTGATGTACCTGGGCCACATCATCAATAACGAAGGTAGTAAACCTGATCCAAAGAAAATAGAGGCAGTGGAAAATTTTTTTAAGCTTACCACGGATTCTTCGAATTACGCAATAGGAGCAGTATTAAGTCAAGAAAAGGATGGAATAGATTTACCTATTGCCTATCTGTCTAGGGTGCTAAATCCAGCTGAAACGAATTATTCAACAACTGAAAAGGAGTGTTTTGCTGTGCTACAAGCAGTACAGCATTTCCGACCTTATATTTATGGAAAAAAATTTACTCTGGTGAGTGATCATGAACCTCTTAGATGGATTGCAACCATTAAGGATCCAGGACAAAGACTAGTAAGATGGCGTTTAAAATTAAGAGACTATGAATATGAATTCAAGTATAAACCAGGTAAGTTCAACTCAAATGCTGATGCACTGTCCAGAAATCCCATTGAAACAACAATTGATCTCGACTTACAAGAATTGGATCCCGAAAGATCGGATTCAAATATAAAAACAGCTAATATCCTGATGCAGACTAGAAAAACTGAATTACCAGCTGATAAACCTGCACCCAATCGCCTAAATAGGAGTAAGTCACTGTCTGGTCCTTCTGCAAAAATTCATCCAAACACCAGCAAACCTGCGCAATCTTTACCATCAAATCCACCAAGATTGAAGCCTGTTGCAAAAGCTTCAACCTCAAAAGAAAAGCTGGATGAAAGCTCAATAGGAGGAAGATTGCTTGAAAGAAGAAAATTGGAAAAAAAGTCTAAACCAGCAATATAAGAAGAAAAGGACGAAGAATCTGGGTCAAGTTCGGAAGCGGAAGCAGAGTTCAACCCTCCATTATTAAAAAAACGCAGAAGCGTACTTTCTAGTCTGAATCTGCCTCCAGCTGCTTCAACCCATTTTAGGGCACCCAAAAGTGTGCCTCCAGATGCACCTGTTATTCAAGAAGAGTTATTTAAGCAACAGCAAGATGAGCCAGAATCAGCAATAAATCAACAAAAAATAATAGTAAGTCCACCAATGATCTCATCATCAAGATTGGTTACAGGAACCAGAATTGGAGCCTAGAGATTGGCCAGTACATTCCGATGGAGATGATGATCCTGAAGTACATGAAGCAGCAAATTCCTTCGTAACAGGAACCAACAAAGAATTTTCACAGAAACTCGACGCCTTGTTGAATTGGGCCAATGCTGGCCTAACTGATTTGGAAGAAGAAGCACGATTACCAGTACATGAGGAAGGAGATAAGGATGAATTAGGATTAGGAGATGATGAAGAGGATCCGTCTTTAGTACCTTTGCCCCCTCTAACCCCCGCACTCCCTAGTATAGAAAGAAAATATGTAACTTTTGATTTTTCAGTAAAACAACCTGAAACCCCCTTTGGATTTAATCGTCTCAATGCGGCATCTACCCCTCATGTGATTTCAAGATTAATTGAAACTACTATGATTAACGAAGATAATGGCCTAGAAGAAGACAATGAGACTCAATCGTTGAAAATAGCATCAGAAAATAATGAAAATGAAGACGAATCCTGTGATGAAACGATTCAGGACCGGCATGACGGAATACATACTTCCATAAGTAGTATTCAACCCTCGTTATCTTACATTCAAGATAGGAAAGACCGAAATTCGAATTTTATCTCTGACGTAATAGGAAGTAGAGAAAATTTAACCTATCTTAGAAATAATTACATTCATTTCTTATCCGCTAATTGCGAGTTTACATCCCCTATAAGCAGATTATTAATCGATGTAGGAGCAATAGATCCTTAAGACATAAAGAATAAAAATCCAAAAAAGGGTCAACTATTAATAACTCCAAGAGGAAAGTATAATATCTACACTTTGGTTATAAAACACAATCTTAAGAAAAGACGATTTGAGAAATGGGTTTTTAAACCTTATGGCGATATTCCAACGTGAAAATGTTAAAGAAGCAAGAATATCACGCTGGATTATAGTGTAGAATAAGAGTGACAAGAAGATGGCTGAAGTTGGCGAAATTGCCCTAAGTAAGGGAAGTACAACGGATGAAGAAAAATTGCTGGACTTAAATCCGAGATTTTAAGCGAGTGGCTACAGATATCAAGAGCATCTCGTTCCCAAGAACCTTGAAGCAGTGCCTAGACGTTGGGACATGGAAGCTGGGGTCAAAGTTGCTAAGGAGATGTAGACTTCGAAAACGAATATCGGAGATGTAAGTATTAGTAGGGAGCGGAGCATAATTTACGCCGAGCTGCAAGCAAATAGAGCAGACTTAGCGCTATTCCGTCAAGACTTCAATGTTATGAACCTGCATGTTAAGCCAGTCGAGGACCAACTAAACCAGATAAATGTAAGAATGCAAAAGAAGATTGAAAATGCCGACAATCTAGAAGAAGTCGCACGTAACGCACGAATATGGGAAGAAGTTTCTGTGGTACCTCACAACCTTTCAGAAAACGCCAGTACAACTAAGGAAAAGCGTCAACTAAAACTTAGTGAAACTGAGACGACAAAAAGGATGAAGACTCAGATTCAGAAACCTGCGGAGGCAACAAATCAAAACGGCGATTCAGCGGAAAATCTTCTGCCTGCAACTACCTCCGAATTCCCCTCAAAGGCTAATCAGGACTGAATTTTTAAATTTATTCCTGCCGTCATATCAATTAATGACGTAAGGTATAAGCTTAGCTTTTACCATTATCTGGACGATTTTGAACCATATATGGAAAATTTAGCTCAGGATTTTGTTCAATAGAATCCACTGAAGGCCCCGAAAACGTCAAAACTTTTGAACAATTTGACCCGGGACTTAAAGAAATATAGCAAGGAATTGGAGAATAGGAACATGCATCATTGGCTAAAAAATGAAGCTGCAACTAAGGAGATTAAAAGTAACATGGACAGCAATAAGTTCTGCAAATATGCCAAGCTTTTCAAAGGTTTTTGCAAGAAAAGGTTGAACCCAACAAAGCAATGCCCAACCTTCGAACATTGTTAAAAAACATATCGCTCCTATGCCAATCCCTCATAAAGGATACCTTAAAAGGAAACGTGCCACCCCCGGAGCGGGACAAAGATTGGTTGACCTTTACTGAGAAATCAACTGAAGTGACTTAAGAGGAATCAATAAATCTTATGGAGGAATCTGGGAGAGAGGATATAGATCTGGAGATCATACAAGCCCTGATGCACAGCCTAACGATTGATATATCCCTAAACTGGTGAAACAACTTCAAGGAGATATTTTTGTGGACTTACAAACTTGTATTTTTGTTGTTGTTTGTTAGCCACAAAAATAGGGGGGCTATGTAACGGTTCGTCTTAAGACAAGACATTACATAAAACCTGAGGCGATGCAAACGCGTGCTACGTGGGTAGCGCAGGGGCGGAGCCGGATTAGAGAGCTCTGAGGCTTCAGAAAGGGTTCCTCGAATTACCGCTAGAGAACTCTGTTCTCATGGCAGACAACCTCACTCGCGATCAAGTTCGCGAGTTGACGCTATAAATGTCTTGCTCAATTCTAACTCGAGGCCGATCAGCCTGGAGAGCTACTCGACTACCATAAGGAGGAGTCAGCGCCCAGCGTCGGTGAGAAGCCGGGAGCAACGGAACAGATTCTAGCCCTCAAAAATCACAGAGTCGTCGCTCAGCCCTTTTCCGTTGATCCAGCATCTTTGCCGAGTTATCATCGTGGTGAGTAATCCCAGTCTCATTGAGTACGCCGTGAGGCTTTAGTGAACTGGTCGATATTAATTATCTCCCAGGGTACGCCGCAAAGCTCTTGGGACCTCACAATTGTTGTTAGTGTATCATTTTTCTGGTGTACGCCGAAAGGCTACCAGAACATTTTATCGATTCCATTTCCGGTGTACGCCGAAAGGCTACCAGAACATTTTGTGATTTCACTTTCGATGTACGCCGAAAGGCTGCCGGAACGTTTCTTTAATTTGATTTCCGGTCCACGCCAGGAGGCTACCGGAACGTGCAATTTTCAATTTTTCCCAATAAGGAGTTGATCCTGGATCGAATATGGTGATTACCAGATGATATGTATAGACCTACTTCTGATGATTGCGCTTCTACTAGAAACTACGAATATAAAAAAGACTGTTAATTTATTTTGATTATTATAAAAAATAATAAAAATTAGTTAAAACTTACGATTGAGTTGTATGAAAGGCAGAAAATTAATAAAAATAAATGTCAATTAATTTAAACTGAATTTACGCTCACTTACTTTCCCTCAGGTTCTTTCTTAGGTCTTATTAATATAAAAAGTTAGACTGCTAGATAAACGAACTGTTACACTATATATACCATTATTATATACTAAATACATTATTATTATAGGTCATATACTAATCTCTTATTTTAAAAATGTTTTTATTAATATTAATTCTATTGCATTAGTTTTAAACAATAATCGGAAAATCAAATTTGAAAATTCGTGTTTCGCTGCAATTCGAACAAACGAATAAACTATAAAATACTACAGTTACTGGGCACGACGTATACCGCTGTAAGAGCATGGCTCGCACGGCATTGCTATAGCTTAAGATATACGCACTATACTGCGAGCATACTAGTATATGCCTCTCACTAACCGTTCTCTTGCGTACTCTTTCTACTCCCGGCAGCCTTGAAGCGCGCTAAAAGAAGGGGACATCGGTACTCACCTGCCTGAAGAGAGGAACCCGCGAGTAAATAATAATAACCAAACTTTTAGAATAAGGAACATCATAAGGAAATCAATAATAACATGGATTTTCTCAGCCAAGAATTACATTACATTAGCCTTTCAATTGATCTGCGAACAACTACCGATAAAAAAAAGACCAAATATGCACATCAAATCTCAAAACTCATCGAGGACGCTAAAATCTAAGGAGGGAGGGGAGACACGGAAAATTGAAAAATATTCAAACTAATTGACATTAGAGTAGTGCGCACTACTACCCAGAGCATTACCATTGTAAGGTAAAATAGTAATCTGTAATATTATTAACCCGTTATTAATTACATAATTTTTGTTTTTGCCTTCATTAAGTAAAGAAAAACTAATATTAGCAACGGTAGACAGCAAATCACGATAATGTGTATTAATAATTCGATATCCAAATGTAAAACAAGACCTAGACAAAACCTTATTGTACCAGCACGACCTATTGCATCTAAATACATAAATTCAACATGTTCTCTCTTTTAAAAATATAGCAATTGAAAGACGGTGATTAGTGGGGCGGGGTTCTGACCCTGTTGTTATTACGTAAAATTACCGGTATTTCATTAGAAAAAATCCGTCACTAATCACGGCTGTCAATTTTTGATTGCCTGAACAATAAAGTTTAGTTCCAGGCTTGAATCTCTGCTAAATAATAACGGCAACAAAAATTAAAAAAAAATAATATAAAATTTTATTAATCCAACATCAGGAAAGGCTAAAATTTCCCTACTGGGAATTCATGCAGTTATACATGTATTCATACACAAGTCAGGTGTGTGTATGTATGTAGCCACACCGATACGTTTAGAGATTAGTTTAATATGATTATCCTCAGTTTAAATATGCCTTTGATATTCGGGAAATGCCTTGCATGATGTTGGAAATTAAAGGAAATAAATATTAGATTTACAAAACAAAGTTGGGCCTTAAAGAAAAAATTAAATATCAATAATAACAAATACAAGAAGGAAAAGGTAAATTTAGTATAGTTCAATTAATTTATTTGGTAACAAATGAATGACATACATTTTGTGAACAAAATATTTTAAACGATGGATTTTACGATCATGGGTGGTTGAACCTTAAATAACAATTGAAATACAATGACAGAGCAAAATAAGTGATATAAAAGAAGAAAGGCCTCAGTTGGAAAACCATATTGCTTCAATATCCGGTGTAGGTGACTCCAAAGAATATGGGATATCGGCATTTTCAAGACTGAAACACATAAGGTCAAAGTCTGTCAACTTAATTTATTACAATAAACATTTAAAATGAATTGAAATTAAAATATTACCGGTAAAAAGACAGTTAAGAATCCAGGAAACAACTGTAATGAGTAAAATAATGCATATCTATGCCATACTCACACAATGACGTCGGGCTCACTACTTTCGGCATTCGCATTGGAAGGGGGAGGAACTGGAGACGCCACTTCGATACGGGCCTCCGCTTCAACCCTCGGGGCTCTGAAACAACCAATACAAACAACAGTTACTCAACATGTAATCAAATTTCATCATAAGATATCAATAGTCGATAACTAAAATCGAAAACTGTCTAAAGAAGACAGTTTAAGATATTGCTCAGGTACGTAAAAACCATACTTACGCTTGAGCGGTTAGAGGAGTGCAGAGCACACCCGAAGCTGCATTAAAAACCCCTGGATCCACAAGTAAGCCAGAAATCAAAGTGAACAATTCCTCTCGGAAATCTGCAACCCTACTGCGCCAGTAATCAAGGTCCTGCGAGTACTGGCTTTCATCCAAACCAGACGTGGATTGCCCAGTAGCGTTCCGCAACCTCTTCGGTGGACGCCCTCTTCTCTTGGTAGCCAAGGTGGCTAATGGGGCGTCCAAGTACCGTTGTAGGCCCTCCACGATACGAGAGCCAAAACACCATTGGGTTATAAGGAAGATAATGCAAGCCATCCGGACAGGGTCCGAGCACCGGTATGCCGTAGGCACAACAACTGAAAATACAGAGATATATTAAAGTTTAAATTGCAAACACCCAGTATTAAGATAAAAAGGAAAGAAAGGGTTGCATTATTCCGATATTGGTAATAAATGATCGGTCACACAAATTCCTGCTCACAAAAGAAGTTAGTGTAAACCAACATCGTATCCTCGGGAAGAAAAAAATTTTGCATTTTCTAAAATTAACATTTTTTATTCAAATGTCGCTACTCTAATTAACACACCACGTCGACGTCTATCTAATAAATGCACGACCGAAAAACTATCACGAGAAGCACTCACGCCCAATTCTTAACACAAAATCACTAAAATGTCGATTGCTTTCCTTGGGTCCACATTCCAAACCGCCAATTTAAAAATTCCCAACTTATTTTCTACATCAGTTATTCTACAAGACATGGCATCTGTATTCGAAACAGACGCCTCCCGGAGGGTCGAGAAGTTAACATCTTTATTTGATTGATGATCAATATCCTCTATAACTGCATCGCGATCCACCCCGGCCTCTTCAAGAACCGATAAATCGAATGCCAGAATACTATTTCGAAAATCTAATGCACTCAGTTCGGTAGAGGATTCACTTGGGGAGCACATGTCACTTTGGCGAATATGTTAACAATAATTCCTTAAACTTACCAGTGTTCGGTTGACCAGCATTCATTTTACAAGATTAGCACTATGTCACTCAAAAGACACTGGGATGTCCCACTCTCAGAGATCAAGCTTCTCTTGGGCAGCACATCCACGCAAAGAAGGGGAGAAGATAAGCAGTTCACACCTGGGAATTCGCAAGATCAGCATCAGAGATGCAACGGAGTCACAAACACTAGGAGGCTTTGATAACAATGTACAATTGTTATCTCGTTAATACATGAATAATATGAGTGTATACATTGACATGCTCAATTGTACACTCATGCAAAACGTGTTGATAGGGTTTAATTTCCAGTGCTCGTTTAATTGTCGTTTGGATTGGACTGTCATTGTTATGCCCCACGATCATCAATTATCGAGGTCGATAATTAAATTCTAAGGAGGGAGGACTGTTATGTCCCTAGCCCATAACCAAAAATTAAAATTTTGTTTTTTGTTGTTGTTATTTTAGTTGTAAAATGGCGCCAAAATATAGGCAGCCTTAATAAAAAATTAGGGTTTATGAGTAAATCGATAATTGACAGCCAAGATATAGTGTATCAAGGTACAATAAAAATTGCATGCGCCTAAGCTTAGGCAACCCGGATAACATTGTCTAATTAACCAACCCCATTGATGATAGGGTGGATTTCGGTGATTAGTCATGGTCGCTAATAAATTTAAAAATCAGATTAAATTATATATATATGAGTAAAAGAGAAAACATGAAATTATCGATTAATTAACTGTAGGATTAAAATGGCGCCTAACCATAGGCAACTTATAACTATTATGTATCTTTACTGTTGGTATTACATAGAAACTACTAAAGTCATTCAATAATATTATCAATATCGACGTTTTGACACTTTGCAAATTGCCTACAATTAAATATTAATGCAACAAACATAAAATAGTATATAGTATTTCTCGAACTACGAAATTATCAGCAATAAACAAACAACTATAATAAATAATGTGAAAGTTTCAAAACGTCGATACGATAACAAAACATTCGCAAGAAATCAATATAAAATCAATATAGAATCAATCCTAGAAGCGCCTGAACATAGGCAAGCGTACTGTCGACTGCTTGGCTATTATAAGGGTTGCGTACGTAAATAGTCTAATTCACTATATATGTGCCAACTATAGTGAATCAGACTATTTACGTACGCATCACTGGCTATTATCCTCGGTGATAATGGAATATGCGGTCAAGGCATGATAAAACAGAAAGTTAATGTTAACTCATTCCGTTTTAAATTTAAGATCAATTATCATAATTAGATAATTATCACACGTGAGTACTAGAAGGCAATTATCATATTTGAATTACCCATATAGGTAATCACCACGAAGGTGCTTAAAGATGTAATTACCGAAACAAATAAAAAGGGACCTACCACCCCAAAATGGGTACAGAAATTAATTATTATAAATCTCACAAAATCAATCTAAATTGTGTGTGATAAGAGTAATTAATAAAGTAACAAAACATTAAATCTCAAACTAATACAAGAAAAAATATCGGAATTTAACAAATATTCATTGATGTCACGCTATAAGGGATTTGAACACAGAGATTTTTTAAAATACCCAATTAAATTTTTTTGAGCACCTCTTTTCTTCGAAAAAAATCGTTTTTTGCCAAAATGTTTTTCCAGTCTAAACTTATACAACTTGAGAGTGTTCCAAAGCGACGTCAAAGTATACTCAATCTTTGTTCCAATTATCTGTTTTCATTGCAACCGATTTTTCTAGCACACATTTTCGCCTTGTTCGAGAATAAAATAAAATAGTTCCAAGTGATTTAGAAACTACAAATATGTGCAATTTCTCGTTGATGTTTTCGTTTTTATGTCAAGTATTGTGTTGTGCCAAAAATTTATGTGTAAAAATTGACGTTTGGTAAATATCATCAGTCTTTGTCATGGCTTAGCTTAGCTTTGGAACACCCTTAATGAATACAAAAATAAAATTTCTTATCTAAAAACTAATCAATTGACTTATATAAATTTTATATTTGATCAAAAATTCCTAAAATAATTCATATTCTTTCATTTTTTTGTATTTAAAATTCTTTTTTTTAATAACTTTCCCAATTAACTTATATATTATTATTAATTTATTGCTTTATCTATGAGCAAGCAAATTATTTTGTTTACTTAGAAGCGAAATATGCATGAAATGGACATAATTTTTACCTAGTTTTTGTTTTTGTTAGAAATAAATTAAATAATATATTTAGTGAAACGAATAATAACAATTATTAAAACATTATTTAAACAAATAAATATTGTTCAACAATTTTCTACACAAAGCACATACAAATATGCAGTTTTTTTTCGTAATTTTGCAATTAACTAATTTTTATGCGATTATACGGGTAAGGAATAAAAATTAAATTAGTATTTAACCATTTTTAAGCAAATTATTTTTGTTAGCTATAACAACTTTGTTTACATGGAACCTACAAATATGCAGTCTTCTCCTAATTTTGCAATTTTTCGAACTTTATCTAATTACGGAAAAATAATAGGGGAGACCGGGGCTGGTTGGGTCATTTTGCACTCTTCGTTGTTTAACTTCGTTAATATCCAATTTATGAAAACCTTATCGTACAGAAAACTTGGTTTACTATTTCAGCTTCTATTTAAAACAGAAAAACTCCCGTTATTACTTTTAGTTTCTTTTGGGGAACATTGTTTTTGGAGAAATTCAAAGTAACCCAACCTTCCCCGGTCCGGGGTAGATTGGGTCATGATTAAAATGTTACTGTTTAAATGTTAAAACATTACCTTAAATATTAAAGATAGTTTTTAGGGAGGAGGAGGAGGAGGAGAAGACCATCAAGATGGGATGTTTCTCCAAACGGATTGGATATGAGTAAAAAATGTGAAGAAGCAACCATACCGTTAGAAATCGCGACTTTACTAGAGAAAAGTGCAACCATGGAAGCAGAAAATTTATCAAATATGGGTTCTGACATTGATGAGAATCTTAATCCTGGAGTCAATGAAAATCCTATACCTCAGGATTTCATTGTTGATGAGGAAGACAAGAAGAATCTCAAACCTTTAGATGCTTTGCAGGAAGCACCTTTAGATTTTGAGGAAAATTGTAAAAATGATGATGATGAAGCTAATGGAAATATTCAAGAGAATTTTGAATCTGTCAAGAGGAAACGAAGATTATCATCTTCTTCTTCTGATTCCTCTAGCTCTTCTGGATCTTCCTCATCGTCCTCTTCTGACTCTTCTAGTTCATCGTCCTCTTCTGGCTTTTATAGCTCATCATCCTCTTCTGGCTCTTCTAGCTCTTCTGGCTCATCATCCTCTTCCTCATCTCCAGATTCCTCACCCGAGAAAAACAAAGGTGATTTACATTGTACAAAGAGAAAAACGATCTCAAAAACCTAGCTCTAAATCAAACGAAGACGATGAACTAATTAAGAAAAAAAAGAGAAAAATTTGAAATTTAATTCTACTGTAACACGTTTAATATTTTTTTTTACATTTTGTTTATTTTTCATACAGATTTTTTCATGTAAACAACTTAATTATCTTAAGGTTTCTTATGTAATGAGCTCATGTTATTTATTTTTTTCAGTTTTACTTAATTTTAAGAATTTTTTTTGTATTTTAATCAACCTAAAATTATAATATGTGAAACTAAATTAATTATAATATGTTTAAATTTTCATAAAAATTATTGGAAAATATCTAAAATTAGTTTAAAAAATAAATTAAATTCATTTACATTGATTCATATAAAATTAATATAACCCAAATTAACCGAAAATAAGTAAAATCAGTTTGACTTCATAAAAATATGTTTAAATTAGATAAAATCATATAGATACTAATTGAAATGATTGAAAATAATCCAGCTTGTTTTACATAAGATATACTTGACCTAAACTAACCTAAAATAAATAAATATATATGTATGTACTCAAAAGGATTTGCCCACCCTACGGCATGCAAGGGCTTTACAAAAAGTTTTGTATCATCATTAATAATAAAGATAAATCCTTCATCAAATATTTATTTTAAAGTTTAAGTATTTGACTTAAAACGACACCTAAACAAAATTAAAAAAAAAATTTTTATTGTTTAATAACTTAAATTAAAAAAAAATTTTTTCACTTTTTTTAAAAAATTTCAAATTGATACAATTTTTGAATAAATGATCACATTTTAATTCTATAAATGTTATTTGAAAGCATTTTTTGTCACCTTTAAAACTATTTTTTAGAAATTGCTCTACGATAATTTTTAATGAAGATATGGTCATTTGTTTATAAAAATAGCCTCTTTTTTCAATTGTTGGTAACTCGAGAACAACTGACTTTTGGAAAAAATTGTTAAGGAAAAAAATGTGCCTTTTTGTGCGTCAAATTAGGAAAAATATATTTGAACATTAAAAAAAAAATTTTTATCGATATGTATATTGGCATGTATTTGTTGTCCGTCATAAAATATATATGTGACTGTCCATGAGAAAACGTGCCTTAGCTCCCAAACGTCAATTTTACAGGATGAGCGATTAAAGTTGCAGCAATACATTGAAACCAATGCAATAGACCTACGCTCCTTGCTTAATATCACATAAAGTTCTTTAAAACAACAATTTTTTATTTTTGGAAATGAAAGAGCAAGTGAAAATCTGTCGGTTGAAATTAAAAAATCAAAATTTATTTTTTGGAGCTAAGGCACGTTTTCTCATGGACAGTCACATATACAGTAGGAAAAATGAAATACATTTTTTTTTCTTTTTTAATGTTCAAATATTTTTTATATAATACCTTGCGTCAAGAACTCTATTAAAAAGTCTGTTTTTAGAGTTCTAGAGATTAAAAGGAGGAGAATCCTACTTTTAATCACAGTCATCCCCACCAGCAACGCCATTCAAGCACGCTTGCCAACCTAAACATCAGCTGTCGCGTCAAGTGTTAGAACAGCAAGCGTACTTGAATGGCATTGCTGGTGGGGTTAAACTGTGATAAAAAGTAGGATTCTCTTCATTTTAATCTCTAAAACTCTAAAAACAGCGTTTTCAGTAGATTTCTTGACACAAGGTTATTATATAATATTTTTTCCTAATTCTACGCACAAAAAGGCACATTTTTTTCCTTAACAATTTTTTCCAAAAGTCAGTTGTTCTCAAGTTACCAACAATTGAAAAAAAGGCTATTTTTATAAACAAATGATCATATCTTCATTAAAAAATATCGTAGAGCAATTTCTAAAAAATTGTTTTAAAGGTGACAAAAAATGCTTTCAAATGACATTTGTGGAATTAAAATGTGATAATTTCTTAAAAAATTGTCTCAATTTGAAATGTTTTAAAAAAAGTGAAAAATTTTTTTTTTTTAATTTAAGCTATTAAACAATCAAAATTTTTTTTTAAAATTTTTTTTAGGTGTCGTTTCAAGTCAAATACTTAAACTTTAAAAAAAATATTTGATGAAGGACTTATATTTGTTATTAATGAAGATACAAAACTTTTTGTAAAGCCCTTGCATGCCGTAGGGTGGCAAATCCTTTTGAGCGCACTGTATAACATCTGAAATCCATCTAGTTTGATTCGTATAAAATTAAATGAACCGTAACTGAATTGAATAAAATCAGTGAACTTTAATGATCATTTCAATGAAATTAAACATCACTCATTTTATTGATTCTGACAGATTCTGACACTTGTGGAATTGAGAATAAACTTAATGCTCAACGCACAATGAATACGGGAACAGGGCATAAGATAAAAAAAGGACAGAGACTGCTTCTGTGCTTTTCTACCCCGTATCCGTACTAACTCTGCTGAGGGTCTAAACTTTTAGACCAATAAAAAAATACCTTTAATGAAAGTCATTCCTATTGCCTTAATGCTACCATGTGATGAGCATTGACCAGAGTTGTGTAACGTAGAATACCTCAGGTAAATCAAAACCTCTAGTGACGCGTCACAGCATAACCCTGTCTAGACGTACCCAGCTCTGAAAGAACTCAACTGGCCTAGACGTGCTCAGCTCTGAAAGGACTGAATGGCGGGGACATTGGGTATGTAAGACAGCTCCCAAGCCCAGGAGGGTCATTATTTTAGTTTCAGCTCAACTAAGCAGAAAAAGCAATCAGTATAGGTAAGCAGTGGGTTTCTTCATCAGTTCTCTCTCTCTTTTTTGTATGTTACAGATGTTTTTTTTAAGCTTTTTATTTTGTTACAGGATTCTTTTAATTAGAGCTGAAAACATGAACAATCAGTCGACTAATAAAGATGCTATAGAAGTCATCATCATATATGACAGTGATGATGAAAACTGTGACAGCGATAAATCGACTGTAATTCTAAGTAAAGATGATTCCCGCCTGGACTCTGACGACGGCGACTATGATGTTCTTATGATTGATATGGATCTCACGGAGGTTAATTTTTACTTTTACTAAGAACTGTTTGATATCTACTGTAATTCACGTTTGTCTCTTTCCAATTTAGATTACAATTTATTTATTTAACTTAATATGCAAATTTTATAAATGTCAGAGCTCCTGGAAATGCTTAAAGAAGCAGATAAGATTATTGATATGATTCAAGCTAAAAGAATAGCAACGGTTGGTGATGAAGTAGAAGAATTGATTGTTGATGATAATAGCATAGAAATAATTGATGATAACAATGTAGAAATGTCATCTGCAACTTCATCATCAACTTGTCAATCAGAGGGATTTCCTTTTACTTCATCATCAACTTGTCAATCAGAGCCCGGTAAAAAGAGGTTGATTAAAACGCATAAATTGGCATTTAAAAAAACAGTCATTTGAATGCTGACAGATGCCTACTAATTCCGTTTTTGTCCTTAATGCCATTTAACGCGTTTTCTTGATTGATATTTGTTTCATTTTAATCATTTTAAATGCTCACAAATTTTATGAAAAAAATTAAATGCATTTCTTTACCGTCAAGCGAAACACCACGAATTAGATCCGAATGCCATTAAATGCTTTCTGATAATGTATCAAATTAAATGCCATTCAATGCCTTCAAGAAAACAATTTTGAACGTAGTCAATGCCTCAAAAAGTTTAATGCCGTTCTATGTCTATGTCAGCAGATTAAAAAGACGCCATTCTGCTATCGTTAACTTGTTCATTCTTTGCAGCGCGTCGTCGTGGCATCTTTCTATTTTGTGTTGTTCGATCAATCTTAACTAAATCGCGTTATTGAAGTGAAAAACAAAGTGATTTTGTGTCTAATACTAATAGTTTACCTAAACAAAGTGAAGGAGTGAACGCAAACATAAGTTTTAAAGTCATTTTGTCATTTTTTGTTGCATGCAAGACAAAATACGAAAATGACGTTAAGTGTTAAATTTAGTGCTTATATTTTATTCTTTTTCGGTCTACTATTTAGCTGAAGTTAACCTATTAACATATTTGAACTTCAAAAGTAAAATATTAACAAAGACAATAATCAAAGTAAAACATAACAATCACATGTTCAATTTTCCCTTGCAATATGGCTACTGATTTGTTTATAAGCATTTGATGGCATTCATACAAAAACGGAATCAAAGCGCATTGAAACGTTTTAATGCGTTTTAATTAACCTTTTTTTGCCGGGAGGGATCTCCTTTTACTTTACGACGATCATGTTCTCCTTCAGGGGAGTCATCTTCTACATCAAGAATGTCATCACCTTGCTCATACCATGGCAGATGTCATTACAGATCAGAGTACGGTCCTACGGCTGCGCAGTAGTTTTTTGATGTAAATTAAATAGAGAGGAATACATTGAACGCAAAATCACAGTTCCAATGAAATTTAAAAAAAAATTGTTATTGTGCTTACAAAATTATATTGCGCGAAAAAAGTACTGGTTTCCCAGTACTCAACCCAGTACTGACCCCAGTACTGAACCCATTACTTATCTCAGTGCTAAACCCAGTACTGAACCCAGTACTTCTTCCTAGTACTGAATCCAGTACTACTTTTTTGTAAGGGTCGTTTTAAATGTTTGCTTCAGTACTGAAACGAAGAAAAAGTGTAAAGAAAAACAATATTTCGACGTAAGCAGCCAATTGACAAATGACGGATAACATAACCTCAAATGCTACTACTTTATTCACTACATTTATACTTATCCTAACAAATCTAACAAATGAAGAAGAATTCTAAATTACCTACATAAACTTGTATTATAGCGCATATCTTAACCTGTTTCTCATGCTATATTTAAATTCCTTTTATTTTTATGTTCAGGAATAATTATTCACTCTATAATAAATTTTCAATATATTCGATTTATAGGCAATTTAATTTATGAAACACCATTAACAATT